>OX456525.1:40098370-40839666 GCA_949748255.1 Eustalomyia histrio | reverse complement strand
ATATTGTAAATATGAGGTTACAGTTGCAAATGTTTTGGTCACCACTGTATGTAAGTGAGACCACTTAAATCAATTTACAGTCAACAATAAACAAAATGTTGGACATTTATATTAACAAATTTCGAACGACATTTTTTCTGTCGTTAAGCTAGCACAGCCGAACAAATTGTAATTGACTAATTTTGGCTTATTATTCCACTCACCAAAAAAAGTCTGTAATGGCAACTGAAAATATTACTGCTATTAAGGGAAATTTTTCTAATTTAAGCCCTGCGGTATTTTTTTTGCTAATCTTAGCAACACATGTCTGCTGACGTGTAGTACAATGAAATTTGTAGACAAATTAGCTGCCGCTACTAAATTTTAGTAAGCTTTCTGTAAAGTGGAATTAAAAATCTGTCAGCAAAAAAAAAATTACTAAACATTAATATTAGTACAAAATTTCATTTTTTTACCGACCATCAAAATTTTTTATTTTATTTATTTTTTTTTTTCAAAAATATTTTAAACAAAATTAAAAAAAAAATCAAAGGCATAGAAATTTTAAACACAAACGAATTTATCATTTTGTTTTAATTTGGTAATTTCTGCTTTGAAAAATACTTTGGTCAATTTTTTTTGCTCTTTTAACCCTTTTCCGTGTTTTTGTCGAATATATTCGATATTACAAAATACTCTATTTCTATACACTTTTACAAAATAATAATTTACAGCTAGTTATAATTTTGTTGTTTTAGATGAAAAAGAAACTTAATGCCATCAAATAAAATACAAAAATATTATTTTCCCGGTTTCAAAGCCAACACATTACCCTAACTACAAGTTTTTGCATTTTTAGCTCGACTGAAATTATTTTTGACCCTGAAAGGGTTAAGGTAAAATTTAAATTGTTTTTACGGCTGATTTTTGATACTAAAAACATTTTTAGTGCTATTTTAAGTGGATGTCATATTTTTAGACATTAGTCGGTATATTCACTTCCGATCTCTTTTTTTAATCTATGTAAGATTTTAAGGCAGGTGGAAGTTTTAACTAGAAATAACATTTCCTTTAATATCCACTTTTTTAAATTAGTATTAATTTTTTTGCTAATTTTAGCAAATTGGTTTTCAAAAATTTGAAATATGATTTTTGAAATTAGCACAAAAATTTGTAAATATTCTGTAATTTGTAAATGTAAATAGCAAAAATATTTGCTAATAATAATAATTTTTTTACTCAAAAATTAGTACAAAAATAGTAAAGTTTACAAATTTTTCTAACTAACTTTTTTGTCTAAGGGTACAAACTGGTAAAGTTTTTAAGAAAATTCAGGCCAAAAAAAAAAAAAAAATACTTCGACACTGCAAAATTTCCAAATTAAAACCACACAAAGAAATACCAATTTAATTTACTCTGGAGTTCAATAAATATTTTTTTTTGTATTTATTTTATGTGAATTTTATGTGTTGTGAATCTAGACCATTTTTATACAATTTTTAAAAAGTTGTGTTTCAAAACTGCAATGATTACTCAAAGAAGATTTAATTTGTAAAGGCTCGAATGCATATGTTTTAATGATTAAATATAATAGTTTAAGTAAAAAACTAAAAATTGTAAGCCATTATTGGAAATTTTAAAGGTCGTTAGATACTTTCCGATCCTGTAGATCATATTTGTGGGATGAAATTGTTTATCTTAAAATGTGTTTTCAGGTGTCTAGTTAAAAATTCCAATAAAATAAAATTATATTCCGATTTCTTTGAACCCAATAGTACCTTACACTGTTTCACTTTCATAAGACTTTTCAAATATTTTTTATATAAATTATAAATTTTGGTCGGCTATGCTAGCTTAACGCGATACAGAAATAATGTGGTTCAAAATTTGTTAATACAATTGTCCACCTTTTTTTTTTTTTTGGTGACTGTATATCAAATTTTTTATTAATTTTCGTTTGACAAAATCAAAATTACAAATTTTAAAGTATTTTTTCTGTGTTAATGCAATAAATGTAAGGCTAAACGAATGATAAAATATATTTGACGAAAATAAAAACGAAAAACCTCGAAGTATATGAAAACTTCAAAACAAAAACTAATAATTATTACTTGAGCCCGAGTAAAACCAAAAAAAAAATATTTTATTTTTTTTTTCTTTATAAATATTACATTTTTGGTCTTTCTTAATTTTAGTATCAACATTGTGCTCATTAGGAAAACAACTTAACCACATGTGCGGTTGCTAAGAAGACAGAAATAAGGCAAAATAATCGATTTTAATAGGTTTTTTGTTCAGGCTCTGCCTTCTTCTAAAGGCTCTAGCTTGTCTAAAACTTTGGGTTCTGAAGAGATCTTTTGCCGGATCGAAATACATATATCAACATAGCTAAAAATCGTTAATTTATTTTTGTAAATATAGGGAGTTTGAAAACTCGCTATAAACTACAAATAATAAACGAAAAACCTCGAAGTATATAAAAACTACAAAACAACAACTGATTTATACTTAGGCAAACCAAATTCAGCCCAAATAATTTACAAACACTCGAAAAGATTTCACTTGAACTTTAATAGGCCCAAATCGTAATACAAAATTGTAAAAATGAAAGGCAAAATGAAATCAATCCTAAATCTTAAATGCATCTTTTTCAATTAAAAAAAAAATTATAAATTCGTACTAAATTTTCCTTTGATTTTTAAAATCATGAAAAATCTTTTTTAATATTCCATATTATTCCATATAAATAGTTTTTTACTTGAAATCGTAACAACTTACTATGCTTACCAATGACTGGGATAACATGATTTATGTTAAACATAGTTCGCGTAAAAGCAGGTAAATAATTGAGTCAACTAAAAATTTATTTTCTGAAATTTTTATTTATATCAAAGTTAATAATCAATATACTTTTTTTCTTGATTTTTTTTTAATAAAATATTTGCTTTTCTTTAAAAAAACATTTGGGTTTGGCATATATGTAGTTGTAAAAAAATTGTTCAATAATTCTGAAAAAAAATACACTAAAATGCTTTTTGTTCTGCGAAAATTATATTCGTTCAGTTTACCCACGAAATGTAACGTTATACAATATTTAATATTTTTAAAATCTCAAAATAATCCGCATTTTTAGTTTTTAAAATATTTTATTGTTGCTGTTAAGGATATATTGGATATATAAGCAGTTCAAAGTTTGGCAAAAGGAAGAATAGTAGACACGGCTAAAAATACAAAAAAATGGAACATAATTTTTTGGGTTTCCTCTTGCATTTGCCCTCTCAATCCAAGAAATCCTGGTAGATGTCCATATTGTAAAGAAATTCCTTCAGATGTTTGGAAGTTTTATATAGATCGGAATAGTCCAAGGTTGCTAGAAGACGATTTGGATAGAAATCCTAGCACAAGTGATTCTGTGTTTTTTTCTGAAATTTTCAGTCAAAGCAGTGCGAAAACGTCGGTCATATTTGTTCCCCAGCATAGTGAAATGAATGAGGACAACACAACAAGACATTCAAGAAGTTGTACTCAATATTCCCAAAATTTCTCTGCCGACTTGTTGGCCATAAAAGGGTTAAACTATGTCACTATTTGATATCAAATTAACGTGTTCACTAAACGACTTAGACTTTTTGGAGTTAAACAACTGGTTTTTAATGATGTCGAAGTGAATTTAAAACAAGTAAAAAAGGGCTAAATTCGGCTGTGCCGAATCTTTGAATACCCTCCACCAAAGGGGATGAAGATGATATACGTATATACTAAATTTTGCATGAACTGTAATATGAATATGTTTTGTCAATTTATGTAACGAACTTTTGTTATTTAGTTTTAGCAATGTTATTTACAGAGGTCTGCTCTGTTAGCGACTTTAACATTGTTCATTATACCCTCCACCATATATGGTGAGGGTATATATCAGTTTGTCATTCCGTTTGTAATATGTCGAAATATAGGTTTAAGACCCCATAAAATATATATATTCGTGATCCTTATGCAATTTTAAGTCGATTTAGCGATGTCCGTCTGTCTGTCTGTCTGTCTGTCCGTCTGTCTGTCTGTTGAAATGGCGATCACGACGCGAAGACGCAAGCGGGGTTGCCTATTTTTACCCAGATTATTAAACATCCTCCCGAGCAGTTTGGTATTTAAAATGAGCAAAATCGGTCAAGCGGTTCAAAAGTTATGAGTGAAAATGTGAAGATACCTCTAAATTTTCCATACAAATTGGTACAATTTTTCTGTATCTATTTTTTTTCTGTTAAGTAAGTAGAAATGTTAGAGTCGCTAACAGAGCAGGTGCCGAATTACGGCATTCGTGATCGAACGAAATTGTTCGAAAACTGTTTTTTAAAAAAGTTACCACAATAATACTAATAATGATAACACCAACTTTAACTTTTTTTTCCAATCTGGGGCCAAACTACAACATCCCTGATGGAAAATATTTCGTTCTAATGTTTGATTTTTAGAAATAAAAAACTAATTTTGATCGAAAAATTACGATCACGAATGCCGTAATTCGACCCCAGACCTCTGTAAATAACATTACTAAAACAAAATAACAAAAGTTCTGTTACATAAATCAAAGATATTAATTTGTTAAAGAAAGAACATTAGTTGAAACTATTTCACAATAGGTGGCGCATCTGAAAAAAATTCTCCCTATAAGGCATATTCTGCTACAATATACAACAGGGTATTATTGATTTTCTATTTCGTTCATACAATAAAAGAATGTTTGCCAAAAGCTATGCAAAATATATGTTTTATGTGTATATTATACTTTAATTTTCTAAATCAATATTCATTTAGATGTTTAGGAGCACAATATCGCACTTTATTCATCTGTATTTTTTTATAAAAGAAAAAATTAACATAAATATACATTTGTCAATCCCTCAAATCTCAAAAATACATTAGGCATATTCAGCTGCAGAGCTAGTTCCCATTAGCCGAAACGAAATCGAGTATTTGACAAAAATTATGATTTAAAATGTGTTTTTTGTGCAGTCCATGTTTAAAAAAACTAGTGAAAATGTAAAGGTGTCTCTAAATTGCCTATACAAATTTAGTACGATTTCATAGTAGCGACTGGTACTTAACATATTTTCTCATATTTTTTCACCAGTCGCTTAGCAGTTAATATTTTGTATCCACCTCAAACATTTTTCACCACTAGAATTGTTTTTCACCTCAAAAAATTTGTTCACCTACATAATTTTACTTTTAAAGTTTTTTTATATTATTTGTATCAAAAACAGAAGAGAACATCTTTTTAGGATATTGGTGGAGGGTATTCAAAGATTCGGCACAGCCGAATTTAGCCCTTTTTTACTTGTTTTTACGTTAACTTAGTTATCATAGTATGTAAGACAATAAATGTAATCGAACAATAAGAAGACTTAATAACATTTTTACTTATTGAACAGAAAACAAAAAATAGATACAGAAAAATTGTACAAATTTGTATGGAAAATTTAGAGGTACCTTCACATTTTCACTCATAACTTTTGAACCGCTTGACCGATTTTGCTCATTTTAAATACCAAACTGCTCGGGAGGATGTTCAATAATCTGGGTAAAAATAGGCACCCCCGCTTGCGTCTTCGCGTCGTGATCGTGATTTCAACAGACAGACAGACAGACGGACAGACAGACGGACGGACATCGCTAAATCGACTTAAAATTGCATAAGGATCACGAATATATATACTTTACCTTAAACCTATATTAAACCTATATTTCGACATATTACAAACGGAATGACAAACTGATATATACCCTCCCCATATATGGTGGAGGGTATAAAAAGTAAGACGGTGCAGTTAAGGGTTAATTTTTGACTAAAATCCTAAACGGTGTTCAACGCCTTTCTAACGACGCATTGGATATGAAAATCATACAAAAAATGTTTAAGTTAAGGAATACATGATCGAAGTGCGATTATTGCTGAGCTTGCAAAAGTTTTGTTCATTTGGGCTATCTAGCTTAGTTTTCGAGATACTTGCCATTTTGTAAAATGGCCTGTTTATCGACAACTATTTAAGTACTAACATACTCCTATAATGGAAATGGACAGGTAAGAGAGGGATCCATTTTTACAAAATAGCTTATATAAAGCAATTTAAACATCCCATTTCTTGTAAACAAATTTTTTTTTGATTATTTGTAGTTAGTATTTTAGGCATTGGCATGATTTCATTGGAATTAGTAGGAAAAATGTTAATGCCAGAAAATTTCATTACCATTAAATTGTAATGAACTAATGGTAATGAAATTTCAATGCCAATGAAAAAATCCCAAGTATGCTACCATTGTATGCATAACAGTTTATAACAATAACAATAAAAAAAAAAAACAAAAACTTACCTTCTGTTGGCATATTATACGCATTTGCTTGTAAGTAGTTTTCAATTTTTTGATCATTTGCCGCATTAAATTGCTCTAAATAGGGTATAAATTCTTTGAAGCCAATTGTTTGCAATACGCCCTTAGTATATGACGACGACGACGACGATAATGATGATGAGTTGCTAGTAGCGGTTTTTGTAGATTCACTACAGCGTTTATCAGCAACAGACCAAAATAAGAAAGAAAAAAACATTCAATATACAGCAGCAGCATCCAGTAAAGTATTTTATTCAAGTAAAATTTTGTTTTATATAAATGATTTATCGAAAATTATTAGCCCATACAAAAAAAAAAAACAAAAAAAAAGAACAATATATTTAATAATACATAGAAAACCAATATGATTAATAGCTTTTTGTTTACATACATACTTATGTACACGCATACCCAGCAAAATCTCAGTAATAAGTAACTCATTACTTATATCTAAGTAATAAGCAGCAGAATTAGGATCTACTGCATATATTTCGGCATCAAACTCATTATTTTTATTCAACAACGTCAATTGTGTAAGTAGTTGTTATTTACCGTGTAAAAAAAGGCACAAAATTTGTGTATCTGCTTACCGGCTGCATTACAAAAATTTTAAAAAATAGTAGTTACCAATATCATATTATTTTTGTAACTAAAAAGCAATCTCGTCTAACAAAAATAACTAGTACACTCAGAAAAATGTATGTACTTAAATTAAGTTTACACCTTACTAATGCATGGTTTTCACTATGTCATTTTTAATGTGAATTTGTCCAAATTGTTGGCAATTGTATGAAAACGGGTTGTCATATGGTGTCATCTGAGTTTGCAGTCAGTTATGCACACGAACTGCCGTCTAAAATGACAGACAAGTGAAAATGTCAAATTTCAGTTTGTCAACAGATATGGCAGCATTTTTTATCTAAAATAAAATTCACAACAAGTTGTCAATTTTTTTTTTGTTTGACGATCGCAAGACTGTATTATTTTTTTCTTTTTTTTTGCTGGAAAAATTAATTGCAATGGAAATTTTGTAAATAAAGAAAGAAATGGTAATGTAATAACACAAAACGCCGCACTAGCTATAGCCATTTGTTTCTTTTTTATCATTTTTAAATTTTTTCCACTTTTTATTGAACACAAATTAATATTTTCTAATCAGCTGTTCGCTCGCCTCATCATATTTGACCTTTGTAATGAAAACGGCGTGTCAGTCAACTGACACCAAAATTTGACAAAGTCTTTGACACGCTCTGCTTTATCGACTTATTGTCAGTTTTTAAGATGTAATGAAAACACATATGACACAAAATAACGAGAATTTTTTTGAGTCAATTTTTGTTGTCAGTTCATATGACACAATGAAACCAGGCATAAAATAAAAGCTACACTCACAAAAAAAAAATCTGTAATGGCAACTGAACATTTTGCTGTTATTAAGGGAAATTTTGCTAATTTAAGCCCAGCGGTATTTTTTGCTAATCTTAAACACATGTATGCTGACGTGTAGTATAATGAAATTAGTAGAAAAAATTAGCAGGCCCTACTAAATTTTAGTTTAGTTTTTGTAAAGTAGAATTTAAAATCGGTTTGCTAAAATCGGCAAACAAAATTTACTTAATATCATTAATATAAGTACAATCAAATTAGTATAAAAAATTAGCTACTAAATTTTGGTAAATTGTTGTAAACTCGATGAGTTGTAAAATATAGCAAAATTTTAATTTATACAAAAATATTATTAAAATGCACAAATTCACTTAATTTTTTTTGGATACACTTGTTACACTTCAAAGCTGCTAATTTTTTTTGAAATTGCCTTACGAATTCGAATATACAAATTTATATTTTTTCGAGCAAAATTTTTTTTTCAAAAAATATTTTAGACAAAATTAAAAAAAAAAAAATCAAAGGCTTAAAAAATAGTAGAAACATAAACGAATCATTTTGTTTAAATTTGCTAATTTTTGTTTTGAAAAATATTTTTAGTAAATTTTTTGGATTTAAGGTCAAATTTTTATTGTTTTAAGGGCTGATTTTTAGAACTTTTTAGTTCTATTTTAAGTGGATGTCCTATTTTTGGACATGAGTGGGCTGTGAAAAGTATTTTCACTTCCGATCTCTTTTTTCAACCTATGTAACATTTTAAGGCAATTTAATTAATTAATTATTTGAAAAAAAAATTTCCTTCAATATCTACTTTTTTAAAATTAGTAAATTTTTTTTTTGGCAAATTTTAGCAAATCGGGTTTCAAAAGTTTGTAAAATGAGTTCTGAAATTAGCAACAAAAATTTGTAAATATTCTGTAAAAATTCTGTAATTTGCATAATGTAAATAGCAAAAAAAAATTACTTAAAAATAATTTTTTTTACTAAAAATCAGTACAAAATTAGTAAAGTGGGATTAAAAACCGTTTATAAATTTTTTTCTTGAAATTAATAAATATGTTTCAAAATAATGTAAATTTATTTGATTTTAGTTTACGAAAAATTTTTATTAACTTAAAAATAGGAAGACATTTTTCGTAATTTTTAATTTTTTATTTAGAGTAACTGATTTTTAAAAACGTTAAGAAATTTATTTTTTGTTGGTAAAAAAAGAATTTATAAATTAAAAAGTAAGGAAACTTAAAATTGTATGAAAATACAATATCTAAATATGGAACTTCTTTAGATTTAGTTTCAAACATTTTAACTTATTTAACATAAAGTGTAATCAGTGACGCCATTGTCCTTAAGATCTTCTCGAATCTCATGCGGTAAGTGCCCTCATTCAGTGCACACCGCCAAATGGACACCCCACACATTAGTTTGGTTCCGATAACTGTTTGTACTCTCTGATCATATTTTTAGTGTAGAGAACAATGTCCGTTTTGTTTAACCACCAGTGCACTTCTATCACTCCAGTCAGAAAGAAGTTTCAGTTAGGAATTCATGAGTGCTCTGCTGGATATCGCAATCGCCATATCGTCCGCATAAGCAGCTACAGTAGATGCTACATTTGAATGAGTAGTCGATTCATATTGAAATTCCAGTCCTGTACTTAAAAAAAATGTATGAACTAAAATTAAGTTAACACCTTACTAAAACAAAAGCTATGAGTTTTTCCTTAAATTTAATAAAAGTGATTCAAAATAATGCAAATTTATTTGATTTTAGTTTATAAAAAACTTTCAATTTCTTTCTTTATTTAGGTTAAATGTTTTTAAAAACAAATAACTTATTAAAACCAAGTATGTTAACTTCTTAAATTTAAGGAAATGCTTTCTTTAGCATTCCTAAAAAGGTTTAGAGGTTAAATTTTTAAAGCCGATGTTGAATGTGAACCACACCGTAACGTCAAGTTTTTTTTTTGCATTTAATTTGACATTCGCTATCGCGAGATGATAACGAACTTATTGTGGCCAGGAATTGAGGATATGACCCTGGACGATATGTGGTTTCGAGAGGACGGTGCCACTTGCACTTGGAAAGAAAATGTGTACGTCGACAAGCCAGCAACAGTTCAAGAACTAAAGGATGATATAATTCGGCACATTAACGGCATAGAACCTCAATTATGCCTCAGCGTCATCGAAAATTTGGACCATCTGATGGAGGTGTGCCGCCGAGGTCGCGGAGGCCATTTGGCTTATATTTTGTTCCATACATAATTGAACCATACCATATTATAATAATAAAAAGAAATGACAATAAATTCCTAAATAATTTGTGTTTTATTCAAAATCAACATCAGCCCTTAAAATTTAACTAGCCTTTACAATTCTCATTTGGTTTATAGTTTATATCGTATAACAAATTTAGTTTAGACCATCAACATTTAAGTAATAAATTTCAAATTAAAAATATTTGTATGTATTAACGAAAATAATGTTCTAATTGTTTTTGTTAATATTCATATACAAAAAAAAAAAAAAAACAAATTAAGTTGATTACTTAGCCTTTATGACGCAAACTAAAATACTTATATATCGTAAAGTTAGCACTTAAAGAAAATTACAAATTTAAGAACAAATTTATACCAAATTATGTAAAAAAAATATACTTAATATTAGTCAAATTCCAAAAAATTTACACTCAGAAAAAAAAGTTAGTAGAAAAATTTGTAAACGGTTTTCAATCCCACTTTACTATTTTCGTACTGATTTTTAGTAAAAAAAAATATTATTTTGCAAATCTTTTTGCTATTTACATTTTACAAATTACATAATTTTTACAGAATATTTACAAATTTTCGTTGCTAATTTCAGAAATCATTTTACAAATTTTTGAAAACCGATTTGCTAAAATTAGCAAAAAAAATTACTAATTTTAAAAAAGTCGATATTGAAGGAAATGTTATTTCTAATAATTAAAACTTTATATACAAACTTAAATTGACCTAAAATGTTACATACACTTAAAAAAGTTTGTAAGTTAAAATAACTGAAAATATCCTTTAAAATAAATGATATTTCATTTAAAAACCGGTCTACTTAATTTTCATTTAAATTAAATGCCATTTGTTATTTATTTTTAAATGTTGATTAATCAACTGACACATCCGTAAGAAACAACTGATATAATCAGTTAAAATAAATGTCAAAATTTTACCCACCAATCCTTAAAAAATAACTGTTTTTTTCATTTATTTGAAATTATTTCCGTTTTTTTTTTAATATACTCATACAATACAAAATGTATGTAGGCATATGAAGCTATAAACACTTTTTGTGTTAATGTGTGCGTGTATGTATGTGTGTTTATGAATTTCTTGTAATATGTATTGAAAAATTTTGTATATATACAACCAATTTAAATAAAAAAACAAATTGAAATTTTTTGAATATTTTTTTTTGAAACAGACAGCAAACAAAATTTAAATTTGTAATAACTGTTACGGACACAAATAAACCACAAGTTTCCGTTTTGTGGGTAATTTTTTATTTAATTTCAAACAAATGAAAAAAATAAATGAAACTGAAAAAAATCGGTAAATGATAGTAAATTATTTCGAATAAATGTATAAAAAAGTTAATATAGATGTTTCTTTGAAAAATAAATGTATCTTCCTTTATTTTTAAATAGAACGGAAAACTTTTTTATTAAACTACAAACAGTTAACTACATAATATTCTGAGTGTAGGATTAAAAAAGGATCGAAAGTGAAGATATCGACTCATGTCTGAAAATAGGTCATCCACTTAAAATAGCACTAAAAAGGGTTTTTAGTTCTAAAAATCAGCCCTAACAACAATTAAATTTAACCTTAAAAGTAAAAAAAAATTGACTAAAATATTTTTCAAAAAGAAAATTACCAAATTAAAACAAAATAATAAATTCGTTTATGTTTTAATAATTTTTACGATTAATAAGCCTTTGATTTTTTTTTTTCATTTTGTATAAAATATTTTTTAAAAAATATAATCAAAATTTTTGATGCTCGATAAAAAAAATTAATCTAAAACTTTGTACTAATATTATTACAGCGGTATTCATAAAAAAATCTTAATTCAAGTTTCAAATACATATTAGTTAAAAAACATTTTAAGCCTAAAAAAGGTTTATTAAAAATTTGTATTCATAATCAGTATTTTAACTAAAAAGGTTTTTTTTAACTTGAGGATGGCAACACTGTAGGTTTTATTTGTCACATTTATCGTAATGATGCAAATCAAGGATTACTAAGCCATACGGTACTCGTTTCTATGTATTTTTCTTTTGTCGTTTTTCAGAAAAATATTGTTTTTATAAAATAAAAAAATTATGAAACCTTGTTTATTAATTAAAAAAAGTAAAAGAGTCAAAACAAAATGCCCAATAAAAGTGTTACATAGATAATAATTGTATTGTAGATAAAAAAGTATTCAAATAATCGGTTTCATTTTCTTTGTTTTGATTAAACAACACATCACTAGTTTACTTTCAATAAATAATATCAAAAAATATTATTTTTGCTTAAATTCTTTATCCGTTATTTTGTAAATTTTCGTCTGACGAATTTTTTTCATTTGGGCAATAGTTTCTATTATTAACAAAATACAATTCAAAATATCAAAATTTTCAAATAAAAATGATTTTTACAATTCTTTTGATCAAAAGAATGTCTATTATTTATTAAACAAAAACAAATAACTATTTTGATTTAATGACAATTTTTTGCAAAAATGTTTAACATGAAAATAAACACAAAGCAGAAATGTCATTTTAAAATAGGTTTAAAATAGGGTCGAACCAATTTTAAAATTAGTTTATTTACACAAGGTTTAAAAAAGGTATTTTAAGCTAAAATTCGTTTATGAATACAATTTTAGCAAATTTTGCTTAAAATTGATTTGAAATGCTGTTTAAAATTTTTATGAATACCGCTGTTAGTATTTAGTAATTTTTTTGCTGATTTTAGCAAACAGATTTTAAATTCCACTTTACAAAAAGTCTACTAAAATTTAGTAGCGGCTACTAATTTTTCTACTAATTTTATTGTACTACACGTCAGCAGACATGTGTTGCTAAGATTAGCAAAAAATACCGCTGGGCTGAAATTAGCAGAATTTCCCGTAGTAACAGCAAAATTTTCAGTTGCCATTCAGGGTATACTCGACTTAAGTTAAAATTTCTTTGGAGCCAAATCATTCTCAAATTACTTAAAATTTACTTAATATTTGGTAAATATTTTTTTGAATGTAGTAAAAATTTAAGCTGTTATTACTTACTTGGTTATGCAAGTTTTTGCTGGGTACATTTCAAAGATTTCATTTTGTATAGATAGACAGACATACACATAGTACTCACCTTTTATTCATATTATGCTCATTGTGAAAAGCTCGTATTTCACGTAGTAAACCCTGTTCTAACATGGCATCGACACGCTTTTCTAACCGATTATTCAATACATCCTGGAATACATAGAAAAAAGGTTAAATATAAATGTATGTTGTTATGGATAAATAAAAATAGGAAACGCAAAGATCTTAAAAATTATTGTATGTAAATTAAAGCTAATCATGGACATATAAAAATGTTACAGATAGTTAGGTAGAAATTTTATTACTTACAAATTAGAATCCCGAAAATCCTGAATTTTTTTTTCGGCTTTATTAGTTAACATTCTTTATCGATTGTTGTTAATAAGTTTTAATAAAATCTCCTATTCAATTTCGTTAAAAAAAAAAAACAATATGTTTAAAATTTCAAAAACAACTAAAATTAGGTAAACATTTTTTGCAATTGTTCAGGGCGCAGACTGTTATCCCATTTTGCAAACATAATCTCGCAGAGAAAAATAATGGTTGCAACATGTTCACTGCTACTATATTATACTTGCTGTATTCGGGTATGGTTGTCACAATCAAGTTATTGACATGGTCACTACCATCAATATTAAAGTAAATATTTTATAATTTCACGACTGGCACTTTCTATTTTATTACATGATTGGCTGTAATCATACTGTGCCAAAAAAAATTCTGACAATAGTTATGAAAAAAATGTTGGTATGTATGATGACTATCTGTCGATTTTATTTCATTCTACACCTTCCGTGAGTTTTTAAGCAAAATTTGATTAAAAAACTTCATATATATATTAAACATTTAATATAAAAATATGTCTTTATACGAGGGCGGATCAATAAGTCCGTGACTTTTCGAACTTCCCTCGTAGTTATATGAAATGCAACACTGCTACCATCAAGCAAGTTCCGTCATTAACTTTGCGTTTAACAGCTGTTCAAAACATACAACCTCGTGGATTTTTTTTTAAATGAAAAAAAGTGAAATTGGAGTGCTCATTAAACATTATTTTTTGCGAAAAAAAACCATCAATCAAACCAAGGAAAAGCTTGATAAATACTATGGGGACTCTGCTCCATCAATTTCAATGGTATAAAAGTGATTTACTGACTTTCGTTGTGGCCTTACAAGCACGGAAGATGCCGAACAATTGAAAAAATTCACAATATGGTGTTGGCCGATCGGAGATTGAATGTGCGATAGATTGTGGAAGACATAGGCATCTCACATGGCTCAGTGGTTTAAATTTTGAACGATTACTTGGGTATAAGAAAGCTTTCCCCAAGATGGCTGCCGCGTTTGCTCACAATCAACCACCAACGGAATCGTGTGACAGCTTAGTTTCCATGGAAAAAATGAAGTAGACTACGAATTGCCCCCTTATTCGCCCTATTCTACAGATTAAGCCCCCAATGATTATTTCCTATTTCCAAACCTAAAGAAATGGCTCGGTGGAAAGAGATTTAGCTCCAACGATGATATTATTGATCAAACAAATGCTTATTTTATGGACCTCGAAAATTCCTATTTTTTTTGGAAGGGATACAAAAATTGGAGAAACGTTGGACTAAGTGCAAAAAAAAACTGTGTTTCATTCAAAAAGTCACGGACTTATTGACTCACACTCGTATGCGTTTAAGTTTCTGGAGGAGAAACAGGAGGCAAGTTTTTTTTGTTTTATTTTTTTGTAGTGTAGCAAACACTGATTTTTCGAATGCTATTTAAGCATTTTTTGTTTTTATAATAAAAATGTAATTATTGGCGCATAATCATAGTTAAAATAAAGTATACTTTAAGAGTTCTAAAGTCGACTTTTCTTAAAAGTATACTTTAGGCATACTATAGACAAGTAAAAGTATACTTTAAACGCTAAAATCTGCTTTAAAATTAAAACTAGCTGAAGTTGACTCTATCATATTTAACAACACACAACAGCTGTTTTCCGCCAAGAAAATTTTTGTGAAAAAAAAATGTTTGAATTACAAATTATTAAAAGTAAAATTATATCAATAAATACGATATTTTGCATAACATTTATTAAGTTAATAAATTTTTATTAATAAAATTACATTTTTCAATTCTTTTTATAAAGTTTTTTCCTTTTTACATTTTGCAATTGCAAATCTTTTATTTACACACTTTTCATTTTTTTCGGCAAATATAAAATCAGCAGATCAATGTTGCCACCTGCTTCTTCTTTAGAACAAAATGTATGCGGGCATTTGGTACATTTGATTTAATACCCATTTAGAGCCGGTTCAACTTAAAACTGGCTTTAATTCTGACTATAATAGCAAAATAGACAATAACAGGTTTTTAATTTAAAGTTGTTTTTAAAAAAAGCCGACTTTAGTGCGGGACCATGATTACGGGCCATTGTTTTTATAAATTCTCTAATTCTTTCGAAAATGAAAAATTTCGTAATTAAATAAAAAAAACTATATTAGAAAAAATACAAAATGTTAAGAAGTAATCAATTTAAGTCGCCAACAATGTTTGTAAAATAGTGCAACAATTACATTTTTTCATTAACTTTTTTTTACTTGGTGAAGAAAAAAAAAACTCAGGATAAAATTTTTACAGATAGTTTTCGCAAAAGTTAAATCAAGAATCGGATTCTTTGTCCGCATTTAAGCAACTACAAATTTTCTCAGAACCGTAATTTTTTTTTAATTGTTTTTTTCATTTTTATGTACAGGGTGGCGCAAAAATAACCTTCCGATTTAAAAAAAAAATTAAAATATTTGATTCTTCTTGTGGACTATTTTTATTTGGTCTTTTAATTTTTTTTACATCAAGTCGAGAATATGATGTCATGTAAATGGCCGCCGCCACAGTTGATTGTCATTTGAACCCTTTTTATGGCATTTTCCATCACTTTGGCCAAAACTTCCGGCGATAGGTCCTCACATTCTTGACGGATATTGTCTTTAAGAGCTGCAAGAGTCTGAGGCTTGTTGACATAAACCCGCGACTTCAAAAAGCCCCACAAAAAGAAGTCGGGAGCGGTCAAATCAGGCGATCTTGCTGGCCAGTGCAAATCGCCAAAACGGGAGATTAGGCGCCCGGGAAATGCATCCTTCAGCATATCGGTTGTGGCACGTGTAGTGTGTGGCGTTGCACCGTCCTGTTGGAACCACATGTTTTCCAATCCCAATTCATCAAGTTGCGGCAAAAAGAACTGATTATTGCTCTGTAGCGCTCACCATTCACAGTAACCGTTTGGCCCTCGACGTCTTAGAAGAAAAAAGGTCCGATGACTCCTCCAGCGAAAACAGCACACTATACAGTGACTTTGAGCGGGTGTAATGGCTCTTCGTGGGTTACACGCGGATTTTAGGTGCCCCAGAAGCGTAAATTTTGCTTATTTACGTACCCGCTAAGATGGAAATGGGCCTCATCACTCATGATTATTTTTGATGAAAAATCTCTTCATTATTGCTCAAATAAATAGTCACCAATATTCCGCGTTCTGGAGCAGTGTAGCATAACATTGTTTATTAACGTGTATTTCGCATGTGTTTACTACACAAATGTCAAAACAGAACTGACATTAGGGGCCAATCGCAAAATTTATAGCATTTTCTGATAGGAGGATTACTTTTGCGCCACCTTGTATGATCTTTGGCTATCCTAGTTTCCAATCCGTTCTTAAAAACTACAACCTGTACACAATTTATAAAGAAAACATTTTACGAAACTACAAACTTTTCCATAATTAAAATGTTCATACAAAAGGGATCGTTGTATTGGACATTTATTGTATTCTTAACAATAATGTTAATTTTATCATCAATTTGCCACCATGAAAAAAATTAGCATTCAACAACTTAACTTTCTTAAATTATTTATTTATTTTTTTTTTTCATTTTAACAACAAAAAATATACAAACATTCTTTTGGCTTAATGATGTTGTAGTACTTTGGCCTCTTCTCTATACTCATTCACTATGCCACCAACGTTTTTATCTTTTGTTGCCAAAATTATCGACTTCATCGTCATTTTTTCTGCATAAAATTTAAATGTTCGAAAAATTTAGTTTTTAAGCCTTAAAGCATTCATTCACCAACATTTTCAATGAGCAAAAAACAAACAAAAAATAGACATCAAAAAAAATTAATACAATGTAAAACAGAGGTTCTGAATTAAACCTTAATGGCATTACTATAAAAAAAAAATGGATTTGCAATGATTACTATTATATGTCTTCATTCATTCTCACACATAGGAAAATCGATGTGCGTGAAAAAGAGACAAATATAGTAAAATGCTTACATAGTTTTTCCTGATCACGTCAGATGTGATTTTAAAAAGTCTTCAAATTTTCAAAAGATGTTCTTTTGACAACTCTTTTTTAAGTAATTTCACACCATCTATGATACTGATATAGGAGTATCAAATGACAGAGGAAAATCTCTACGTTTTAATAAAAACCTAATCAAAGATCGCCATTAAGTTTGTCTTTTGAAAAAAAATATTTTAAAACACTTCATTATCGTTTTTTTTTTTTTGTGAAAATTAACATAATCATTGAATTGTAGAGATTTTTCCCTCTTATTGTATACTCATTTTAGATACAAGTGATACAAAATATGTTGTTAGTATAGACCCTGCGGGAAAATGACCTATTCCAGGACACGTCATGTGACCGGTTCACTGTGGTAGGGACCGGTATTTTTTATGAAAAGCAACGGTCACTTTAGCATGGGCTTGTCCTAGGAGAGGTCAATTTCCCTCTGCGACAAGTCACAGGACTGGTCCAAGAGAACACGTCACACAACTAACCCCAAAGAATATTTTACAGGACTCGTACTTTCAAACTCATCACGCGATAGATGATTTTAAACCGAACCGGTCCTACAATAAATTTGACTTAAAAAAAAAAACGGATCGATAACTGCATGGAGCGCCATTTATGACGGAGGTATCAACGGGCTTTATTTTTTCGAGAACGTGGGTAACTTCGTCACTGTGACTGGTGAGCGATACGGAACCCTGATAACCAAGCTTTTATTGCCCCAAATTGATGAAGTGGAACTGGAGGACATGTGATTCCAATAGGACCCCGCAACTGCACACACAGCTCCGCTTTTCGTTTCCGGGTCGCCTAGTGCCTCGCTTTGGCGATTTGCAATGGCCAGCAAGATTGGTAAAATTAATCGCGACAGACTTTTTTGTTCGGGGTTTATTTTGAAGTCACGGGTCTATGTGGTGAACAAGCTATAGACTCTGGAAGCTTTCTCTTAAATAAGAGATATACAGGCATGATCTGTATTTCACTTTTAGGTGAAAGTGAAAATTTCATAATTTCTTTTTCTCAATTTCTTTTAGTTTCGTTAAAAATTTAAGTGAATTTTGATTGTACAGTAGCTATTTAATACAGTAAAGTTCAAATCGAATCAAATCAAATAAAATTTTGGACTACAGTGAAATAGGTGTCATATATTTCATATATCGCCAGATTCAAATCCGCCAGATAATCTTAAAAAATTAGTGCAAAAAACTTAAAGGTCCAAATAAACATTTAAACAAAATGTAAATTTGTAGGCGTTGTGATATTATAGTTAGCGCTTTTTACTGTTATACAGGAAGTTGCGGGTTCGATACCTAGCGACGGCAATACCAATTTAGAAAAATAATATGTATGCGTTTTCTATTACTTCGCATATCGCAACGTCCTCCTTCATTGTTCTCATAGCATTCAAGCCCACCGTAGTAAAATAACATTACTATGAACTAAAAAAAAGCTGTAACGATTTCGCCAACTTTCAAACAGATGGCGGGCAGCTCAACTGTTCTAAGATTTATTATCTTGCGCCATTACAGTGTTGTCATATTTAATCCTTCGCTAAATTTTCCTCTCTCCCATATCCCCTTTCCAAAGAAAGCAACACATTAGTTAGTAGAAAGAAATTCCTGAGAGTTGCTTTTCTTTAAAAAAAGTTATGTTGATTCATTTGAAAGATATAGAAAAACAAAATCGGGTGAAAAAAAAAACAAAAAAATTAGTTTTTAAAGATACAGTATCAACTTCTTAAATTTTTTGAGCTTAAGGTTGGGTTTTCCGATGTTACACAATGGAGTTGCGAAATATTGAAAAGTAAATAATAATATTTTTATTTATAAAAAAACCAACCCTAAGCTCAAAAAATTTAAGAAGTTAAAAATAAAAAAAGGTTAAATATGTAAAAGTTAAAAATAGATAAAATATTAAAATTAATATTTTTTGGAGATATACTAATTATTTCGAACCAAGCACCCCAAATATTGAGAGCCCCTGATGTAGAGTCTTTTAGAAACATTATAACGAAACTGACAACAAAAAAAAAAAAAGAAAACATTTCGCTTTTTTTATCACTAATTCTTCATCTACCAACAACATCAACCAACATCTAAAGAATTAAAATATTAAATCAACCAGTCAATATTTCATTTGGTCTTTAGTTTATTTTCATTCATTTTATTTATTTTTTTTTTTTTGTTTATAAAACAACATAAAAAAATAATATAAAATCCAAAACAAGTCTCTTAAAGAATGTTAAAACATTGTTTTATGATGGTGGTAACGTCAAAAAAAAAAAAAACCTAACAAGATCGAAAAAAGAATTTTAGAGTGGAAGAACTCCTTTCACTTTGCACACATTTCAAGAGATTATGGCAAAATAATGAAATAAAAAATTTTATGTTCAGTGTTTTATAACTTTATTTAGATTATTATTATTATTATGCTAATATTGTTGCTACACTCTGTGCAATTCTGCAGTTACTACATGTCAGTTATTCATGTCATAATCGGTAGTAGTTATTTTTAACTGCATTTACAGTTATTTTTCTTTGAGGAATATTGAACAACTTTTTTAGGATTATTTTAAATACGTAGTTCGGAAGTTACAGTGCCAAATTTCGATAAACAAAATCAAAATTAGTAAAATAATATTCTTCAAATTTTTCGTTACTTCATAAAATTTGAAAGCAAATAAAATTCAAATTGAAAACTTTTGTCAGTTTCTCTTGTCAAATATTAAAATTAACTCAACCGACAATAACGTTAGTCAACGAAATTTATAATTTAAGACAGTTAAGACAGTTAGAAAATTGCACTACGAAACCCTGTACTCAAAAACAGGCTTTCCATTAACTTTCTCCAAACAAATTTTAACTTTTATTGCGGAAAAAAAACAACTAGAAAAATATCCCCAAAAAATCCTCACCCACTAATAAAAAATCGAGTTTAACTACATACAAAAAAATCATTGCCGAGTAAATCCCCATCCACTAATAAAAAAAGCGTATTTAATTACATACAAAAAAATCGTTGCCGAGTAAAGGCTTCATTTGGCTTTCTGTTCTGTGCGGTTTCTGTAATGTCCCGTGCCGGATGACCCTTTTGTGTAGTTAGTCTTTCCGCAACAACGTGTCAGCTGATTTGGCTGATTGTGTCTAGTCATTGTTTAATTATTTGTAGATAAGGCCATTTTCAGGAACTAAAATTATTAATTTATTGTCATCCGGCTCAAAATATGTTTGATTCATTGATATTTTTTAATAAATTATCTTTAAAAATTAAAAAAAAAAGTTGTTTTATCTGTTTAATTTTTTGTTACCTAAAGTAAAGTTGTTCGTGAACAAACTACTTTAATTTAACGAAAGACCTAGTTCACCACTAATCGCTATTTAAGTTTAATCCTCATTTTATTATCTTTCTACGGGGACAATTTAATTTCTTTTTCAACAGTAACCAAAATTTTTTTTAACAAATTTAAATATTTGAAATCAAAGTTTAACAAAGTAAATAAAATTATTATAAAATATTTTTTTTTATTATAAACAAACTTATCCAAGTCCATTGAAATGAGAGAGCGAACTAGTTCTTTGCAATAAATTAAACTAGAAAGAAAGCTCATCAAAATGAACCACTCTAGTTTAAGTGAAATCAGCTATTCTTAGCTGTCTCTTAACGTAGTACGAAAATTCTGTTTTTAATAGGTTGGTCCGGAACGTAACGTTAAGTTACAGACAAACTAACGACGCACACGTTTTTTCATAAACCAAAAACAAATCAGCTGATTCGTCACGGAACGTTACTTGCAAACTAATTCTGCCTTAATTAGTAGCATTTCAACTAATAAAGTTTTTTCTATTTCGTTTTTGAATAATATTACAAAAAAATTTTATTTGTTGAAATGTTCCTAATTAATAAAAATAATTAAATCTTTTGGGCAATTTTAATTTACACACAAAATTTTGATATGATTTAGTTCCTTAAATATCACTATTTTTGCGAAAGCTTTATATTTTAAGATTTTTATACAATTATCCTCAGAATGATTGAATTCTAAAAAAATATTACTTTGTAAATTGGTGGAATTCTACACTCAAAAAAAAAAAAAAAAAAGACATGAACTAAAAATTAATCCAAAATTTCCTTTAAAATAGTTAAAAAATTTTCCTCAATTTAAGTCAAATTTTATTAAAACTTAGAAAAATTATCTTATAAGATAAAAATTCCTAAATTTGAGTAAAAACGAAATAGTTTATATACTCAGAAATAGTTCATATCTTCCCTAAGTAATATATCTTGATTTAAGAAAAAAAAAAGAAAGAAATTTGCATACTAAAATATAGTAAAACTAACATAAGGTATAAAAAAAATTTAGAACATAATTTACTTGAACTTAATGTGTGTTCATATTTTTGCGAGAAGTTAAATTAACTATTAGCCATTTCTAAATGCATTTTTAAGTCTACAACTTCGAATTTTTAAGAATTGTTTTCTAAAAATTAGTTCAGGTAATTAAAAACAAAAAGTAATACATTTGTTCTTATGTTATAATAAAAAATTATTTGGTTGAAGAAACTGATGAATTATTTCTAGGGAAATGTTTCATGCAACTTAGTTCAGATACATTTTAAAAATTTTTATAAAATTTTATTTATTTTTCAGGTAAAAGTTTTCTAATTTTTGGGAATTAATAAACTTCGGTATAGGATTTTTTTCTAAAAATTTGTTTAGATAAATTTAAAAAACTTAAGTAAATGTTTCTTAAATCGAGGAAAAATTTAGTTTTTCTGGAAAATCGGTCTAACTTATCTTCGATATTTTTTCCAAAAAAAAAAAAAATATATATTTTAAATCAAAAAGAAACTAGTTAATTATCCTAATTTTCAAGAAAAATATATTATTTCAGGAAACCAAAATCATCAAAATATCAATTAAAAAAATTATCGTGCATGATTGTAATTTATGGTTCATGATCGTAAGTGAGTGTGAACCAATAATCGTTCATGTGCTCATCTCTTATCTTAACAGCCTTAAATACTGAACTTTTTAAAATTTTATTAGCAAAAGGTAAAAAATTTCGAATTTGCGCTTTTATGTAATAATTGTGTTTGCTGACTGCATTAGAAAATATCTTAAGGACATTTTATACATTACGGCATAATTGATTTTATATAATTGACGTTGCGCCCATTAAACTTTATATTTATCGAAGGCACTAAAACTATTTTTTTTTTCAGTTAATAATAAAAAAAGTTAAAAATTTTTATATGTCAAAGTTTAAGCTAAAAAAAAGTCATAAGATAAACTTATGAAATTTCCATTTTCCAATAATAACAAGAAATGTAACACTGATATTTTGTATTTAAGCAACAATTTCCTTACATTAGTTAATTTAAGAAGACAAAGGACCCCCAGTGTTTCTACGCCACATTCCACTGGGAGTTCTCAATACACTCAATACACTCACGACTTTTTAGTAATACACTCACATTTTTCGCAATGGTAGTTCCTGTGGCAGCAAAATTTGCAAGATAGTAAAATTTAACATTTGCATGCCACTTAATGTCAAAACGATAAAAAAATGTTACCTTCTTAAGACATTAATGCAAAATTACTAGATTACTGTAAAATTGTAATTTAAAGTATTAACTTGTTAAATGTATAATAATCATTTACTTCTTGAAATGCGCATAAAAAGTTTGTTAATTATAGAGTATTAAATATTATAAAAATAATACTAATAATAATAAATTTTTCACGTTTCCCCAAAAATGTGCCTATATGACAGACTAACTATTTTTAACCCTTGTATGTGTAAAGGCAAAAGCAAATGGCAAGAGATTAGACTATTTCGAAAAATTTTTGGTTGATACTCGTAATACGTATACAACAAACACTTGCATGCCACTACTTGCATGCGTAAAGGCAGGGTTAGAAAAAGTTTTCTTATTTTTAAGAAGTTAAATTTTTAGTAAATATAATTAGCTAATAAACTTAAATAAATACAATTTTTCTTAAAATCAACATTTCCTAACTTAAGATAATAAAAATTTTGTTCTTAATAGTAAAATTTTTCTATCATTTAGAAATTTTTACCAAATTTAAAGTACAATTTGTTTTTTAATTTCATGGAAAATTTTAATAAATTTTTTTAAAAAGAGTTTTGGGTAATTTTTGATTTCAAGTTTTCCTCCAAATAAGTTAATTTTTTAAATTCTAATATAGTTAATTTTTTTGGGTGTATCTATTTTTATTTTAATATTTCCAAGATTTTCACAAATTTTTACTTCCTAAAATATCACAAAAATTTGGAAATTTTTTCTAGACTGCTCAGATCCGCATTTTACTGAAAAATTTCCTTAAAACATCATGGCAGAATATTTTCTCTGTATACCAACTTTTAGTAACAACAAATAAATTTAAAAAAAATCGACACTACTCGCTCTCAACACTTGTTTTTACAAATGTTGGATTCATAAGCAAGAATTCTCATGAAATTATTCAATGTCTTATATATTTATGGGTAATAACTCAAAAAATTCTCTTACCTGATTACATCTTAACCACAATAAAATTGTATGTGGATAACGAAGTGGACCTCCTAAACGATTAGCACCCGGTTGCTGACGTTGTTCTTTTATTTTTGAACTTAACGTTTGACCACTTTCTTGATAAAATTCAATGGCCCTAAAAATATATAAAATTTAAATTAAATAATACGTAAAAATATAAATAAATGGAATTTAAAACAAATAATATGTAAATAAATATTTAAGATATTAGTTTGTTTACGCACAATATTTTAGTGTTTTGATAGGTTGTAAATTAAGTTAAACCAAATTGACAAATTTGTTGAGAAATGCGGTGAAAAATATTTTAGATAAAAAACAAGAACGACAAAATACGGAAAATTTTGCTACAGATTACATAACATGTTTTAAATGACATATTTACACAAAATCTTCAGTATTCGTATTTTTTTTTTTTGCTCTGAAAAATACACAGTGCAACAAATTTTGTGTCATCTGCGTCAAATGTTTCAGCGCGTAAATCTGGTGATATACTACCTAGTACTTTCAATAATTCTGACACACGGTTTTTTCTTGATAAAAAACAAACAAGACGTTTTTTAATTTTTTCTTTTTATTTTGGTTTTTTAAATATTGAAGAATATAACAACAAAAAAATTATTCAAAATGGCCGCCATTTGTCTTCCAACACGACCAAAGTCTGACCGGCCAATCGTCTATTGCAGTACGCACGACCTCCATGGGGAAATTGTCCACTGCGCGGATAAGTGCACGCTTAAGCGATTCCAAATTTTTGTGGTGAGTAGTGCAGACCATGCCTTCTAAAACGGACCACAATTTATAGTCTAAAGGATTCAGGTCTGGACTACCCGATGGCCAATCATCCGTAGAAATAAAGTTTGGTAAATTGTTTTTTAACCAGTCTTGAGTGGTTTTTGCCTTATGGGCTGGGGCAGAGTCCTGTTGAAAGGTCCACGGCTCGTTTTTCAACAATGTGCTATTTAATGGCTTCACAACCTTTTCTAAAACGTCAGATTGTTACACCTTTGCCGAAGTTTTAACACCTTTTTCGCCGAAATGAAGCTTGGTGACCCCATCACAAGCGACTCCCCACCATACCATCACAGAAGCAGGATGGTGACCTCTCTGAACTCTAGGAACCAATTCATTTGCTTGCAGAGATGACTGAGCATAGACCCTACCAGTTTGTTTATTGAACGACTCCTCCACAGTAAAAATTTTATCGTCAGTAAACATAATTTTTCTGTGGCGGTTTTTGGCGTACTGGCGAATCAATGCTTTTGATTTTTGCTTCCGTTTCTGCTTTAACGCCGCCGTAAGTAGATGCCCCGTGTGTCTTTTGTAAGCCCGAAGTCCCAAGTCATATTTAATGATGCGAGAAATGGATATCGCCGATATATTCATCTCCCGCGACATTATTTGCTGCTTTCGGAGTGGATTTCGATAAATTCAATTCTGTACAGCTTTAACAGCTCTGGGAGTTCGCACAGAGCGCGGACGGCCAGATCTCGGACGGTCTGGTACTCCACCAGTATCCCCAAACAGTTTCACAGCACGATAAACAAAACTACGACTAACCCCGAGCGGCTGCAATGTTCGATAAATGTCTTCAGTTTCCAGTCCACATTTTTTTAGGCCAATTACGACAATACGGTTTTCAATATCTCCCCATTCCATAATTTAAAGTAACGCACGACAAAAACTTTTTACACAAAAATGAAGTTTAAATGCTAGTTGTCAAAAAACTGCCAACGTAACGAGAGTATGTTCAGTGGATTTCTTGCAGTGGGGGCGACTAACAGTGTGCCAGTAATTATAAAAGTACTAGGTATTATTTTGCATTAAAGCCATTAACACTGAAATTTCTTATTTTTTTTTTCAAATTTCCCAATTATTATAAAAACATATTTAAAAAAATTTATTTTCTCGTTCTTTTATAAATGTAAAATGAAAACAAAATTATTATTCCTTAAGCATAGTAAGTTGTTCATAAATGAGATGAAAAACTTTATAAGTGTGATAAAAATAAAAAACCTCAGATTTTCATTCCTTCCATCGTTCATAGATTTCAATATGATGAAGTTGTAACAAAAAATATATATAAATACATATATCGATGGCTTAATATAAAAAGGCCCTAACTCGATTTTTTGTTACTTGACAGGAGAAGGAAAAAACTTAATAAAATCCGTACAATTTTATATACAAAAATAAGTTTTAATGCAATTTCCAAAAATGTGTTGCCTCTTTTTATTAAAAATTGCATTAAAACTTTTTTGTTTCTAAAATTTTACGTATTTTATTAAGTTTTTTCCTTCTCCTGTCAAGTAAAAAAAATCGAGTTAGGGCCTTTTTATATTAAGCCATCGATATATTCTTAAATATGATGAAGAATATTTAAAAAATATTAAGCAATATTTAACAAATAGTTCTTCTCCTATTTTTGAAGAAGTTTCATCAATATTTAAGAAGATTTTTCTTTATATTTTAGAAGCAGCTTCATCAATATTCATGAATGAGTTGCTTAATATTTTTAAAAAAGTTGCATCATATTTATTAAGAAGTGTCATGAATGTGATGCAGATTTTTATTTTAAGTTGTTTTTTTTTAATTATTTAAGTAAATAAAAATGAAAACTTAATGTGAATTACAAACAGCAGTATTTCGCAGTTAAAATAAATAAGAAAAAATATATATTTTTTTAGTTTTATGAAATAATAAAAATTTATGAACCCTTTGTCATAAGTTTGTGTAAAACATTTTATCATATTTATGAAATCTTCATGATTGATTAAAAACGATTTATGAAGCAGCTTCATCAATATGATGAATATTTTTTCCCTGAGTGTAGCATCAACGTAATAAACAAAATATTTGAATTGCTGTCAAAAATTTAAATAAAAATATTTTTAAAATTTTATATTTTTTATTTATAAAACATGTTATTGTAGTATCTTAAAAAAGTATAAATTTGAAATTTCATCAGCCACAATCGCCAGTGTTGTCACTGCATTATTGTTTTTTTGAATGCAAAATCGGTTGCCATTTAGGTCCCTAATTGCCGGAAAATAAAAAAGTAAGTATTCTTAATGCCAAATTAATTATCTTTTACTGTTTGCGCTCGATTTTTATTTATTTTTTAAAATAAGTCCACACCAGCTTATAGATTAAAAAAGGCAAAAAAACCCAACATGAGAATTTAAAATTAAATTTACAGAAATTCAAAGAAAAATTGGCACGTCAGGAACAAAAGTTTAAAGTTGGCCACAAAATAAAAAAAAAACGCATTTGAATCGGTTAACCTGTCTTGGCAACAGATTTAAAACAAATGGTTATGAATTTTTTTTTACACTAGCTTAGTCCCAGTATAAATAAAATAATGAAACTGTTCTACAAAATAGATAAAACACCGGATTTAAATCGGATAAGCTGCCTTGCCTATACAGTGGCAGTCGACTTGATAGTTATATTTTGTGCTACACTCAGAAAATTGTAGAAAAATTTGTAAACGGTTTTCAATCCCAATTTACTATTTGTGTACTGATTTTTAGTAAAAAAATTATTATTTAGTAAATTTTTTCGCTATTTACATTATACAAATTACAGAATTTTTGCAGAATATTTTCTGATTTTAAAAATAATTTTACAAACTTTTGAAAACCGATTTGCTAAAATTAGCAACAAAATTTACTAATTTTAAAAAAGTGGATATTGAAGGAAATATTATTTTTAATAACTAAAGCTTATACTTACAAACTTAAATTGCCTTAAAATGAAAAAAATGCATCGGAAGTAAAATACTTTTCACAACAGACTCATGTCCAAAAATTGGACATCCACTTAAAATAGCACTAAAAACTTTTTTAGTTCTAAAAATTTTACCTTTAAATCCAAAAATTTTACTCTTAAAAAAATTTATTATTTATTTTATTTAGTTTATGTTTTTACTATTTTTAATTTTGTCTAAAATATTCCCAGTAGCAAATAGCCGAACTAGTTTTAAAATGTACTAGTTTTTATACAAGTAATTATAAAACTAGTTCTCCTAAATCCTAAACCAGTTGTGTACTAGTTTAATAGTATCGACGTTAATAAAAAATTGCCTAAAATAAAATTCTCATTTAATTTGCATTTGCTTTTAATAATAAAATCTAATTTTGCAAATGTTTTGCACCTCGCAAATTAACTGGTACATTACTGTTGGCAAAGAGTCACTCTTGAACTAACTCCGTAAATATCTCATTAGTACCATTTTGGTCGTCTGATTTAAAAAATATGCATAATTCCTCTTCTTTAATACTAATTGAATTAATTTTTAAACGTATTTTATATAAACTTATTAATTTTACTTAATTTTTACATGTTATTTTTTTGTTTCTTAGTTTGTTTTAATTTTATATTACTTTAAATATAACTTTATACTTATATCAAAATATAAAAACTATTTTATTTCATCAGATTTTAGAACCGGACTAGTGTGATTTTAGCACTAGTTCAATAAAATTTCCTTAATCTTTAGTTAAAGCTACTGATATAGTACCATTCATTCTCACTCTCTTAGTAAATAGTACCGAACTAGTTCAAAACTGTCAGTTAAATACCATAGTAATGCTAAACTAATACTGCAACTAGTAATGTTAAACTAAAGGGTGTCCCAAGAAGAACGCAATTTTTAAATCTGGCAACATTCGAAGTGTCATTGTTTGACATTTGAACAATTGTTATTGTTTGCTAGTAGAAGGTACGAGGTTAGTAAAAATGGAGCGCTACACGAATGAACAACGCATTCTCATTGTGAAATTATTTTACCAAAATGGTGAAAGTTTTGCGGCTACAGTTCGCAAATTGCGATCAATTTGGGGTCACAATAATGCTCCAAAAGAGTCAACTGTAAAGAGATTAATGGATAAATTTGCCGAAACTGGGTCTGTTAGTGATGTAAAGACAACAACGCTCCATCGACCAGGTCGATCGACCGAAAGTGTCGCAGCTGTACGTGATGATGTCGCTCAAACTCCATCCACCTCAATTCGACACCGAGCTCAGCAAATTGGTGTCTCCAAATCCACTTTGCAGCGAATTTTGACGAAAGATTTGCATCTTCATGCATACAAAGTTCAATTGACTCAGGAACTGAAGCCAGCTGATCATGGACAGCGAAGGGAGTTCCTTAATTGGGTATTGGAGAGACAACATGAAAATGCTGATTTTGCCGATAAAATCATCTTCAGTGACGAGGCCCATTTTCATCTTGATGGCTTCGTCAATAGGTAGAATTGTCGCATTTGGGGTGAGGAAAATCCTCGAGTGATTCACGAGAAGCAAATGCATCCTCAACGTGTCACTGTGTGGTGTGGTTTTTGGGCTGGAGGAATCATTGGACCTTTTTTTTATGAAAATGAGGCAGGTCAAGCGCAAACAGTCAATGGTGTTCGGTATCGTGAAATGATAACCAGTTTTTTCTTGCCTAGAATTGAAGAAATTAATGTGGAGGGCATGTGGTTCCAACAAGACGGCGCCACATGTCATACAGCCAGAGAAACAATTCAATTGCTGCATCAGTCATTTCCCGGTCGTGTTATTTCGCGTTTTGGAGATCAGAATTGGCCGCCTAGATCGTGCGATTTAACACCATTAGATTTTTTTCTTTGGGGTTTTTTGAAGTCGATGGTTTACGCGAATAAGCCGACGACGACTCAAGCCTTAAAAGAGGAAATTGCACGCTGCATTAATGAAATACCGCAGCATTCATGCAAAACGGTCATTGAAAATTTCATTAAAAGATCGCGTGCATGCCAGCAAAGCCGCGGCGGCCATCTGCACGATATATTGTTCCATACATAACCTCATTCTGTCTACTTTACGATATAATAAAGTTTCACGATTTTTTTTTAAATATCTGTGTTTTATTTAAAATTTAAAAATTGCGTTCTTCTTGGGACACCCTTTAGTTCTTTAACTATTCCAAAGTGGTAGTTTGGGGACAATTGCCCCCAGCCTGTGACATCTCCATGTTAAATTCTACAGCTGTTTATATGGAGAGGCGGTAGAACTCGTACTAGTTACCTGGTTCAAATAAATTAGTACATAATTGGTTCTCTACTAGTATTTTTTACTACTGGGATTAAAAAAATAAATAAAATAAAAAAATGTTGTTGCTCGAAAAAAAAAATAAATTTGTGATTTTTTTTCGTAAGGCAATTTCAAAAGAAATTAGCAGCTTTCAAGTGCAACAAGTGTATTTAAAAATAATTTAGTTAATTTGTGCATTTTGAATATATTTTTTATAAAATAAAATTTTTCTACATTTTCCAATTCGTTGAGTTTAGTTATAAAAAATTTTGTTAAATATAGATCATTATATTTAAAAGACTGTACAGAATTTTACCAATGTTTAGTAGCGCTAATTAACTTTCATGCAATTTACTAATATTTAGCAGCACTTACTTATTTTTTATAATAATTTCATTGTACTAATATTATTAATATTTTGTAAATTTTATTGCTGATTTTAGCAAACCAATTTTAATTCCACTTTACAAAAATTTGACTAAAATTTAGTAGTTTTAGTTTTTTTAGTCAAATTAGCAAAATTTCCCGTTATAACAAAAATTTCAGTTGTCATTACAGACTTTTTTGGTGAGTGTACACAGGCTTGGGCACATTTAAAATAAAATAATGAAACTATGTTACTTTTACGAATTTTGTATTAAAATTTTTATTATGTAGTAAAGAGAAAAAATGACACTCCATCGATATAAAATATAAAAAAAGTTGATTTTTGTTTTGCTAGACTATAATTCCCCTTAAATTATAAACAATAGAGCTATTTAGAGGTGTTTTATTGCTCTTTCTCTCCCGACAGCCAACACCAGAAAAAATCCTAAAATGTGTTTTTTTCAGAATACGAAACTATTATTTTTCTGATAAAAAACTGTTGTGATTTTGTTTTTCTTATAAAATAAAAAATATTTTAAAAAAATATTTTCACTTTTACAATTTCAATTATGATTTTACGCCTTAAAAGTTCAAGTGAAAAATTTTCACGCCATAAACAACTTACAATGCTTTAAGCTTAAAAAAGAAAAAATATTTGATGGCCAAATATTTAAAATGTTAATAAATAAACCATCACTTTTATATGGATAAGTACTCGTACAATCAACATAAATGTCAATCATATGAATAGAGGATATAAGAAAATGTATGAACCAAAAAAAAAAAAATAAGGGGCATTTTTCACAAAAAACTTTCTCCCCCAGGCAAGGTATTTTGCTTTCATCTTAACGGAAATAAAAGTCTTAATTTTGTTTTTTTTTTTAACGAGCATATATGATATGACTTTTATGTGTACAACATTTTTCAATTTTTAATGATAACATAAATATTATGTATAAGGAAAAATATAATTTTATAATACGAGTATAATAAAAAGATATGATGTTGCTAATTAAAATTATTTTAAACTGCGTTTACATAACGTTTGAAATCAAGTTTTACTTTTGGGACATCGCGAACAAAAGTAATTAAGCGAGTAAATAGGCTGGTGAGTAGTTGAAACCCCGTTTTGATGAGATTTTCCGCTGAAGCATAGGAAGTTGTTTGGGTTTCACGTAGAAAAACTGTTTGAAAAAGTGACATTTTGTGTTAATTGTGACTACACGCAGAGAAAAAACATGGTTGAAATATGATCACTGCTACTATATTGTGGTTGTCACAACCAAGTTATTGCTTTTCTAACCATCAACGTGGTAGCTACCATAAATATTTAGTAAATAGTTTACTATTTCATGATTGGCACCCTGTATTTTATAACATGATTGTCTGTAACCATACTGTGGTAACAAAAATTCTGACTATGAAAAAAATATGATAATTATGCAACGATAAAATGCTGGCAACAATCAATAATTAATTATAAATCAAGTAAAACATGAATTTGACATTTACAGTCATAATATTATCTTGTTTTCATAAAAACCAAAATTTTATCAGTTAAGTCAATTTGGTTTTACAACAAAATGTCTAAAAACACAATTATATATTGTTTACCAAAACTGGACAAATATTAAATGGGTAGAAAATACCTTTCACATGTTAAAACATTTCATCAATTGACCCATTAAGATCCAGTTATTTTTTTTAAGCTTTAGAAGATTTTTTTAAAGGGATTTTTCGAAAATTCCTTATACATATAATATAATTTACACTAATCAATTCATTATCAAAAAGATTCTATTGAAAGATTTTATATATTTTAGTTCTTTTCAGTAAAAACAATTAATAAAATTAAAAATATTAATAAAATATTTTTTATAAGAAAAAGCCTTTAGAACCCATGATTTTTTTTTTTTTTTGTACGAAAAGGTTACTTACACAAAATAAAGGGTGTCCCAAGAAGAACGCAATTTTTAAATTTTAAATAAAACACAGATATTTAAAAAAAAATCGTGAAACTTTATTATATCGTAAAGTAGACAGAATGAGGTTATGTATGGAACAATATATCGTGCAGATGGTCGCCGCGGCTTTGCTGGCATGCACGCAATCTTTTAATGAAATTTTCAATGACCGTTTTGCATGAATGCTGCGGTATTTCATTAATGCAGCGTCCAATTTCCTCTTTTAAGGCTTGAGTCGTCGTCGGCTTATTCGCGTAAACCATCGACTTCAAAAAACCCCAAAGAAAAAATCTAATGGTGTTAAATCGCACGATCTAGGCGGCCAATTCTGATCTCCAAAACGCGAAATAACACGACCGGGAAATGACTGATGCAGCAATTGAATTCTTTCTCTGGCTGTATGACATGTGGCGCCGTCTTGTTGGAACCACATGCCCTCCACATTCATTTCTTCAATTTTAGGCAAGAAAAAACTGGTTATCATTTCACGATACCGAACACCATTGACTGTTTGCGCTTGACCTGCCTCATTTTCATAAAAAAAAGGTCCAATGATTCCTCCAGCCCAAAAACCACACCACACAGTGACACGTTGAGGATGCATTTGCTTCTCGTGAATCACTCGAGGATTTTCCTCACCCTAAATGCGACAATTCTGCCTATTGACGAAGCCATCAAGATGAAAATAGGCCTCGTCACTGAAAATGATTTTATCGGAAAAATCAGCATTTTCATGTTGTCTCTCCAATACCCAATTAACGAACTCCCTTCGCTGTCCATGGTCAGCTGGCTTAAGTTCCTGAGTCAATTGAACTTTGTATGCATGAATATGCAAATCTTTCGTCAAAATTCGCTGCAAAGTGGATTTGGAGACACCAATTTGAATTGAGGTGGATGGCGTTTGAGCGACATCATCACGTACAGCTGCGACATTTTCGGTCGATCGACCTGGTCGATGGCGCGTTGTTGTCTTTACATCACTAACAGACCCAGTTTCGGCAAATTTATCCATTAATCTCTTTACAGTTGACTCTTTTGGAGCATTATTGTGACCCCAAATTGATCGCAATTTGCGAACTGTAGCCGCAAAACTTTCACCATTTTGGTAAAACAATTTCACAATGAGAATGCGTTGTTTATTCGTGTAGCGCTCCATTTTTACTAACCTCGTACCTTCTACTAGCAAACAATAACAATTGTTCAAATGTCAAACAATGACACTTCGAATGTTGCCAGATTTAAAAATTGCGTTCTTCTTGGGACACCCTTTACTAGATATTTAGGAATTGATCTGATAAAAAGATTTTTAGATTCTATGGACTTTTCCTTAAGCTAAACTTCTCAGATTCTCAAAACTGTTTATTAGATAAAAGTTCATATATCCAAAAAAAACTTAGATTCCAAGACCTTTCTTTGAAAGAAAAATTCATAGATTCTGAAGACTTTTTATCATGAAAAATACTTAGATGCTTACTTAAAGAACTTTTCCTTTAAGAAATTTTTTTAGATTAGGAATCATATAATGATAATCCAGGAATCATAATATAGTTATGAGGGACCATAATATAACAATATTTTGAGTATATTATGATTACGTGCCATAATGTTATGATAAATTAAATATAACATGTTTATTGTATATAATATGGTAATTTTTGAATAATAATATAACTGCAGGGACCATATTATGGTAAAAATATGGTTATTTTATTATCATACTATTATAACCATATTATGGTACGACTATGGTTGGCACAACCATAAACCCAAAAATATATGATGCTCTTCGAATATGATTGCCCCAACCATGTTTTTTCTTTGCGTGTGTGTTTTTCCTATTAAATAAAAAAAGCTAATAATTTACAGAATTTAAATTATGATTTGAGGTCCCTAAAAGTCTAGTGAAATTTACAATTTACTATTATTAATTCCTAAGCCCCATTATCTCAATGACCCATAGGCCACTAATTGGGACTTTAACTGACATATTTGTTGTTTTTTCTCATATAGAATTTAAATTTAACTGGATGTTAAATTTAAGCGGGACATTCAGTAATCGTGCCAAACTAATATTTTACTCGTATAATGATAAATGTGCCCAACCAATCAGATCGGTCAAAAACCGATATTTGGTGGGTTTTCTCTTTCTTGGAGATATTGTAGACAAATTCTTTGCTTTACCTTGGACTTTTTTTTTTAATTTACACTCAAAGTCAAATCAAGTTGATTTAAAATAGCAAATACAGACCACGTAATTTGTTATTCAAAATCTCTACTAAAAAGTGTTCAAAAATCGTTGGATTTGACGAGCAAAAAGTTTTATTTAAAATTTCTTAAATGATACGATAGTTTTAGTAAAAATTTATAGTCGTGGTAGGGAAATAAAATTTCTTGCTGCTCCTACACATATAAATATTAAGTGCCCACCGAATTGTGAAATATATTTTGAATGCTGCAACAAATAAATTATGTTAGTACAACCATATTCAAATGTTGCAGTACACGCAGAGAAAAAACACTTTTGGGACAATCATATTCGAAGAGCATCATATATTTTTGGGTTTATGATTGTGCCAACAATAGTTGTACTATAATATGGTTATCATATTATGATAATAAAATAGCCATAATTTTATCATAATATTATCCCTTCAGTTATATTATGATTAAAAAATTATCATATTATGATCTTAAATAAACATATTATTATCTTGAATTTATCATAATATGATCGCATGTAATCATAGTATTCTAAAAATGTTATAATATTATTGTCCCCATAACTATATTATGATTCCTGGATTATCATTATATGATCCCTACAATAATATATCTATGATTCTTCTTATTATATTATGATTATTAATATACATTATCATATTATGATTCTCAAAAATATATATAAATATAAAATCGCAGCATTAAACAATATGACATTGTAGTAAAAATTTTTTTTGTAATAAAAATAAACTGACTGAACTGATTTAATTTTGGTTTTTATGAAAACACGAAAATATTATGACTGTAAATGTCAAAGTCTATAAATTTTTATTGGTTGTTGCCAGCATTCTATGGTTGCATAACTATCATAATTTTTTCATAGTCAGAATTTTTGTTACCACAGAATGGTTATAGCCAATCATGTTATGAAATAGAAAATGCCAATCATAAATTATTAAAACATTTACTATAATAATGATGGTATCGACTGTGTTGATGGTTAGAAAAACAATAACATGATTGTGACAACCATACCCGATTGCAGCAAGCACAATATATTAGCAGTGATCATGTTGCAACCATGTTTTTTTTCTGCGTGTATTAACCAAATTTTATTGTGAAATATAATATTCAGTTAAAGTAACCAAATACAAAAAATTTTCACTAAGTTTATACAAAAATTAAGAAAGGTAAGTTAGCATTCATTGTAGCTTCGATGACGATATACATTTTGACTTTTCTAAATGATGATTTATAATATATGGAAAAACTCACTATGGCCCTATATAACATGATCCAAACACGTTCAGTGTAAATGTAATATAATTTTCAACGCAACTTCATCGATCAGTGTAGTTAAAGTATCTACACAAATTAAAGTAGAATTTTATTGAATTTTTAATAATTTTATTTGTAGCCGAAAATCAATAAACTTTTTAATTAAATTATTTGTTTTTTTTTTTTTTGATAATTTCTGCATATATATTTAATATAATCCTTTGCATATACTATATGTGCTCTATAAATAATGCAACCTACATTTAATATACAAACCTTGAAAATACATATTATGTACATTCATACATAAATAGTACATAATTAGGTCACTATGCTAACGTTTTTTGTTTTTGTTGTTGTGGTATGTATGAAATTTATTTTTCCATGCTGCACCTTGTTGCAATTTTATCTACTAAAAATCATACTCAAAACTTCATTCATGGTGGTTCATTGTTTTATTGCAACAACAATAACAACAATGTGACCAGCTTCCCCTTAAGCTAAATATGATTTGTTACAAATTGTTTTAAATTTAAACTCATATCTTTTTCTTTATCTTTGTGTGCAAAGAAAACCTAGAAAAAATTGAATTTACAAATCTAAAAACAAACCTACAATTTTTTGGTCTTCGGATTGTTGATGTATCAGGCATGGGAATGCCGTTTTTGTACCAACAGTTTAGTGAAATAACAATTTGGTGCAAATAGTCCCAAAAAAATAATAATAAAAATAGTTCCAAAAAATTTTCGAGTACCTAGTTTCAAATCAAATAACACCAAACTCTTTTTAAGTTATTTAATTAATTTTAATTTTTTAGAAGTTATCTCAATTTTGAGATTTCGAGTTATTTCGTAATGAAATAAAACTAAATGAAATAAGTCTTCACTGAACTTCACGTTATTTAATTTTCAATAATTAACAATTTTTTTCCGACTTTTACTAAAACTTTTTCAAAGTATTTTCGCCCGCTTAATACAAAAAGTTCCATCAATTCGCGTTTCTAAAATATAGTCGTTACTTTTTTGACCCCTCACCTTGGAAAAACCCAGAAAAAAGTAAAAAAAAGGCTTAAATTCGGCTGTGCTGAATCTTTGAATACACTCACCACAAAAAGTAGTGACACTCACCACAAAAGTAATACACTCACCACAAAAGTAATGACAGCTGAAAATTTTGCTGTTATTACAGGAAATTTTGCTAATTTGAGCCCAACGATATTTTTTGCTAATCTTAGCAACACATGTCTGCTGACATGTAGTACAATGAAACTTGTAGAAAAAAATTAGCTGCCGCTACTAAATTTGAGTATAATTTTTGTAAAGTGGAATTTAAAATCTGCTTACTAAAATCAGCAAAAAAAATTACTAAATATAATTAATATTAGTATAAAATTTTAAATTTAATTTTTTTTCGAGCATCAAAATTTTTTTATTTTATTTTTTTCAAAAAATATTTTAGACAAAATTAAAAAAAATCAAAGGTTTAAAAATTGTAAAAACATAAACGACTTTATAATTTTATTTTAATTTGTTAACTCCAGTTTTGAAAATAAGTCGGTAGCTTCACTTTTGATCCCTTTTTTTTAATCTATATGACATTTTAATGCAATTTAATTTTGTAGGTGTAAGTTTTAATTATTAGTAAATTTTATTTTGCTAATTTTAGCAAATCGGTTTTAAAAAATTTTTAAAATTATTTCTGAAATTAGCAACAAAAATTTGTAAATATTTTGTAAATATTCTACAATTTGCAAAATGTAATTAGCAAAAAGATTTGCTAAATAATAATTTTTTACTAAAAATCAGTACAAAAATAGTAAAGTGGGATTAAAAACCGTTTACAAATTTTTCTACTAACTTTTTTTTCTGAGTGTACCCTCTGCCAATAAAATGTAAACAAATTTAAAAGTAAAATTATGGAGGAAAAATTTTTTTTAAGGTGAAAAACTTTTTTGTATGTGACTTTCAACAGAGGTGCACGTAGTACGAAAAGTTTTCTGACTGTCATTCATCAGAAACGATTCCTATGTTTGACTGTACAAGCAATGCACTAGACCAAGTATTTCTCGGGCAATGGCTACTCAGATTCCTCTGGAAACTAGCTAGAGTGAGAAGGCGCCCAGTCATGTAGACTGAATGGTTACAGTACATCTAAACGTTTCAGGCAAGTAGGTAAATTACATGAATATTTGCTGAAGCATGACTGCACCGTGGGATTGGACACGAAAATAGCACTCCTATCACCAATCTTAGAAAGGTGGGCCAGCAACCCACTTTTCTGAAATCCAATTTGCTAGCGAATTGCCTTGACGCCTTATGCTCCAGTGGGAGTTAAAGGAATATAATAATAAATTTGAAAACAAATTTTGTGGTGTAAAAAAAAATTTGAGGTGAAAAAATTTTTTGAGGTGAAAAAATTGTTTGAGGTGAAAAAAATATTTTGTGGTCAAAAAAAATTTTTTGTGGACCTAAAAAAAATGTTATTGGTGAAAAAAATTATTTGAGGTGACAAATATTTGAAATAAATATAAAATATTATCATTTGCTATAAAGCGACTGGTGAACAAACAAGTGAAAATATTATACTTGCCAGTCGCTACTTTAAAATTGTATTGAAAACTAAAAGTACCTTCACATTTTCACTCATAACTTTTTAACACCTGGACTGATTTTGTTTAATTTCAATACCAAACTTCTCGGCAGGATGTTAATTAATCTAGGCAAAAATGATCACCACCGCTTGCGTCTTCCCGTCGTGATCGCTAGACTAACAGAGATACAGACAGACGGACATCGCTTAATCGACTTAAAATTAGTACTGATTTTTAGTAATAAATTTATTATTTAGCAAATATTTTTGCTATTTGCATTTTACAAATACCAGAGTTTTTACACAATATTTACAAATTTTTGTTGCTAATTTCAGAAATTATTTTACAAATTTTTTTAGCAAAAAAAAAAATACTAACTTTAAAAAAGTGGATATTGAAGGAAATGTTATTTCTAATTAAAACTTACACCTACAAACTTAAATTGCCTTAAAATGTTACATAGATTAAAAAAAGGGATTCGAAGTGAATATACCGACTCATGTCTGAAAATAGAACATCCACTTAAAATAGTTCTAAAAATCAGCCCTAAAAATAATTCAAATTTGACCTTAAAAGTAAAAAAATATTGACTAAATCATTTATCAAAACAGAAATTACCAAATAAAAACAAAATGATTAATTCGTTTGTTTTAACAATTTTTAAGATTTTTAAGCATTTAGTTTTGTTTTTAATTTTGTCTAAAATATTTTTTGAAAAAAATAAATAAAATTAAAAAAATGTATGCTCGATAAAAAAAGAAATAAATTTTAAATGTTGTACTAATATTAATAATATTTAGTAATTTTTTTGTTGATTTTAGCAAACAGATTTTAAATTCCACTTCACAAAAAGTATTCCAAAATTTACTAGCGGCTACTAATTGTTCTACTAATTTCATTGTACTACACGTCAGCAGACATGTGTTGCTAAGACTAGCAAAAAATACCACTGGGCTCAAATTAGCAAAATTTGCCGTTATAGCAGCAACATTTTTAGTTGCCATTACAGACTTTTTTTGCTGAGTGTACTTTATGGAAAAAAAAAAAAAACAAAATTTATTTAATTTGTTCTATCTTCTTAACTCCATACTTTTGAAGCAGTAATAAAAGATTTCCGCTATTGATTTCACGATTTATTACAAATCGTACAATATTTTTGACACAACGATATTTATTTAAACGGGTCTTTTTTTCAAAAATAAATGTCACTTGAAAATTTATAAGTTAACTTTTTATGTCCGCAAAGTCTTTAAATATTATTAATGCATATACATACTTAAAACTGTAGCATATTTGTATGGTTATTTGCACAAATTTTACCAAAATCTGGAAATGTCTGTACTCTAAATGGGCTATAAAGTCTAAAATGTACCCACGAAAAAAGTACCAACATTTCCATCCCTATTAGGATTAAATTTTTTGCTGTAGCATTGTAACAATTTGCTTTGATCACTTCTCTACTTTTTTTTCTCCTAGTCGTATAAAGAGCTTTAGACATTTGGATCACTATGCGCTCACAGTCTGTCTGTATCTTTGGGAGGAGATGAAAACTACTAGAACTGGTTTTTGATATTGCCGTAATGAATTTTGTATTTAGAATGTGTATCAAAGTGAATTTAATCTTTAAATAAACGATTGAATTGCGCGCATGCGCTTAAATTGTACAACGACTATTGAGAAAATATGTATTGGTGTCATGATGATTGGCACACCTCCTATCGCGTTTCACTTTCATTTAAAGCGCATTTTTCAAATAAAATTGTCAGTTTTACATTAATAAAATGCAGGAGTTTTACGCTTTATTTGTTTTTGTTGCAATCGAAAAGAAAATGTATATGCAACACACGTGTACACGGTTCGAAATTATTGGCTTAAAATAGAAAAAAAAAATATGATGAAATGTAACATATTAATATCTATTATTAACATCAATTTTTAAACGATTCATTCAGCGATAATGCAAAATTGTTGTTTTATTTCAATAGGAATACATAAACATTTTAACTGAATTAAATTGCATTTAAATAATGACGGTATTATCATTTAAACAATCATTTAATTTTCAATAAACAATAGTAAATATGTAATAAAACTTTAATAATTATTATGGCCATTTTATTGTAGCAATCAAATATTTTTGACATGCAATACAAAACTATGGTTAAACAAACATTCTGAAATTGCATTAACACACGACTTATTTATATACATATATTACAATCGTAGGGCTCGGCAAAAAACGGTGTTTTTTTTTGTCAATTAACTTGATTTAAAATATATTTGAAATGTGTGCAAATTGGAAAAATTTGCTGAAAAATAGTTAAAATGCATTACAAGATTTTTGTTTAAAGGGAAACAGGATATTCTTTCTAATATTTTCCCCCTGTTTTCATAAAGCGAATAGAAGAATTCCGCCAGAGGAATCGTGTGTATTTTATTATAGAAGAGATAGAGAGAGATTTAAACATAGCAACACTGTAATTGCCCAAGATGTAAAGTAGAGTTGGTTTGTTTTTACTTGGGTGGGGTTAATGTCTAGGGGAATACCGAAGGAAGGTGCTTCGATATGTATGAGGGACATTCAAATTTTCTACTGATCTTAGCATTGCCGGGGATCACACCCCAAACCTTCGGAGTATCAGTCCAACCACAATGCTCAGAATAGACTTTCGTCCAATGTTCATAAATATTATGAATCTGTTTCATAAAAATGCAAATTTGTGACATGTTACCTCTTAATCATGAAACCTATCTTAAATATAATGAAGAATTTTTAAAAACTATTAAGTAAGATTTATGAAATACTTATTCAATAAACAATAGTAAATATGTAATAAAACTTTAATAATTATTATGGCCATTTTATTGTAGCAATCAAATATTTTTGACATGCAATACAAAACTATGGTTAAACAAACATTCTGAAATTGCATTAACACACGACTTATTTATATACATATATTACAATCGTAGGGCTCGGCAAAAAACGGTGTTTTTTTTTGTCAATTAACTTGATTTAAAATATATTTGAAATGTGTGCAAATTGGAAAAATTTGCTGAAAAATAGTTAAAATGCATTACAAGATTTTTGTTTAAAGGGAAACAGGATATTCTTTCTAATATTTTCCCCCTGTTTTCATAAAGCGAATAGAAGAATTCCGCCAGAGGAATCGTGTGTATTTTATTATAGAAGAGATAGAGAGAGATTTAAACATAGCAACACTGTAATTGCCCAAGATGTAAAGTAGAGTTGGTTTGTTTTTACTTGGGTGGGGTTAATGTCTAGGGGAATACCGAAGGAAGGTGCTTCGATATGTATGAGGGACATTCAAATTTTCTACTGATCTTAGCATTGCCGGGGATCACACCCCAAACCTTCGGAGTATCAGTCCAACCACAATGCTCAGAATAGACTTTCGTCCAATGTTCATAAATATTATGAATCTGTTTCATAAAAATGCAAATTTGTGACATGTTACCTCTTAATCATGAAACCTATCTTAAATATAATGAAGAATTTTTAAAAACTATTAAGTAAGATTTATGAAATACTTATTCATATTTTTATGATGAAGTTCTTCATATTATGAAACATTTTCATCATATTTATTGTTTTAATTTTTATAAAATTATTTTAGTAAATGCGTACTTAATGAGAATTGCAAACAGCAGTGTTTTAAATCCCAAAAATAAATTATTTGTTAGAGGATATTTCTGTGAATTTTTTTCTTGTGAACTTATTAAGATATCAGAAACATTTGTCTTAAGTTTTTATAGAAACACCATCATATTAATTAAAACTTCGTTAATATTCTGAAGATTTGACGACAAACGATTGATAAAACTATTTTCTTTGAGTATACACTCAGGAAAAAAGCACTCAAACTTTGAATTCTTTCAATTCTGGCGAACAACACAGGTAGAAAACTACGAATGGATGCCAATGCTTAAGAAAGCCTTGATACTGATACGGACGCCATTGTTAGAACACTCATAAAAATTTGTAACCGGTTTTAAATTCCACTTTACTATTTTTGTACTGATTTTTAGTAAACAAATTATTATGTACCAAAACTTTTTGCTAATCACATTTTACAAATTTTTGCAGAATATTTACAAATTTTTGTTGCTAATTTGAGAAATCATTTTACAAATTTTTAAAAACTGATTTGCTAAAATTAGCGGAAAAATTTACTAATTTTAAAAAGTGAATATTGAAGGAAATGTTATTTAACCTACAAACTTAAATTGCCTTAAAATGTTAAATATATTAAAAAAATATGGGTCGGAAGTGAATATACCGGCTCATGTCTAAAAATAGGAAATCTACTTGAAAAAGCACTAAAAAGTTTTTTTAGTTTTAAAAATCAGTTCTAAAAACAATTAAAATTTGACCTTAAAAGTAAAAAAAAAACTAAAATATTTTTCAAAACAGAAATTACCAAATAAAAACAAAATGATAAATTCTTTTATGATTTTACAGTTTTTAAGCCTTCAATTATTTTTTCAATTTGTATAAAATATTTTTTTTAAATAAATAAATAAATAAAATAAAATAATGTTGATGCTCGATAAAAAAAATAAATTTGAAATTTTGTACTAATATTAATAATATTTTATAATTTTTTTTTGCAAACAGATTTTAATTTCCACTTTACAAAAAGTTTACTAAAATTTAGTAGCGGCAGCTAATTTTTTCTACAAATTTTATTGTACTACACGTCAGCAGGCATGTGTTGCTAACATTAGCAAAAAAATACAGCGGGCTTAAATTAGCAAAATTTCCCGTAATAACAGAAAAGTTTTTTTGGTGAGTGTACACTAGACCGAACCTCAAAAAAAAAAAGTTCACCGTACACCCTCAAATATTAAGTATTTTAACAAGAAAATTTCGAAAATGTTTTTTTTTTGCCGAACGTAGGGGTCGCCATTTTATATTTTTCGTTGTATCTTCGCCATTGTATATCAATGTTTTTTGTCTCGCGGAGACCGATGTTTTCCTCGAAGGAGCCATTGACCTCAAGTAACCCACCAGATCTCAGTTGCACGGAAAATATGAATGAATTTCATCTCAAAAATAAATGATCAAAATACCAGCAGGAAAAGTTACACTCAGAAAAAAAAGTTAGTAGAAACATTTGTAAACGGTTTTCAATCCCACTTTAATATTTTTGTACTGATTTTTAGTAAAAAAAATATTATTTAGCAAATCTTTTTGCTATTTACATTTTACAAATTACAGAATTTTTACAGAATATCTACAAATTTTCGTTGCTAATTTCAGAAATCATTTTACATATTTTTGAAAACCGATTTGTAAAATTAGCAAAAAAAATTACTAATTTTAAAAAGTCGATATTAAAGGAAATGTTATTTCTAATAATTGAAACGTATACATACAAACTTAAATTGCCCTAAAATGTTACATAGGAATAAAAAAGGGATCGAAAGTGAAGATACCGACTCATGTCTAAAAAGAGGACACCCACTTAAAATAGCACTAAAAAGGGTTTTTTAGTTCTAAAAATCAGCCCTAAAAACAATTAAATTTAACCTTTAAGATTTTTAAGCCTTTGATTTTTTTTTTTTCATTTTGTATAAAAAAATAAATCTAAAACTTTGTACTAATATTAATAGTATTTAGTAATTTTTTTTTGCTGATTTTAGCAAACAGATTTTAAATTCCACTTTACAAAAAGTCTACTAAAATTTAGTAGCGGCTACTAATTTTTCTACTAATTTCATTGTACTACACGTCAGCAGACATGTGTTGCTAAGATTAGCAAAAAATACCGCTGGGCTCAAATTAGCAGAATTTCCCGTAATAACAGCAAAATTTTCAGTTGCCATTACAGACTTTTTTTGGTGAGTGTAACTAAACACATCGAGGGTTTATATTCAATAGGGGCTATCTACGATAAATATTTGTTTAATTTATTTAAAAAAAAAATATTTATGAAAAATTTATAAAGATATATACATACATGCAGAGAAAAAAATGCAACATGATCACTGCTACTATATTATTCTTGCTGCCTTCAGGTATGGTTGTCACAATCAAGTTAATGGTTTATAAATAGGTCGCTACTATCATTATTATAGTTAATATTTTATTTTTTATGATTGCAACTTTCTATTTTATAACATTATTGGCTGTAATCATACTGTGACAACAAAAATTCTGACTATTAAAAAATTTTATGATAATTATGGAACTAAAAAATGCTTACAACAATCAATGAATGAATATTTATAAATCAAATAAATAATACATAACTTTGACATTTTCAGACATAATACTGTCTTGTTTTTATAAAAAAAAAAATATTGTATCAGTTCAGTCACTCATGTAAAAATTATAATATATGATCATTTTCCCCTGGAGGGTTTTATTTTCGAAAATGCCTTATACATATGACATTATAATTTACACTAATTCATTTATTGCAGAAAAAATTCATTGTCAAAAAGATTCTATATAAAGATTTTATATTTTTTATTTATTTTTCTTCAATTAAAACAATAATGAATTAAAAAAGTACTTAGAGTATTAATAAAATAATTTTTTATAAGGAAAAGTCTGTAAGAACCCAAGCGTTGTTTTGTACGAAGAGGTTTCTTATACCAAATACTAGATTTTTAGAAATTCTTCTGAAATAACCATTTTTAGGTTCTCAGATTATGCAAACTGTTTCGTTGATAGAAATTCATATATTCTTAAAAAAATACTTCTGAAAAATAGATTCTGAGAACTTTTCATCATGAAAAATACTTAAATTCTAAGAACTTTTTCTAGTAGAAACATTTTTAGATTCTAAGACACTTTTATAAAAGAAAACTTCTGAGATTCTAAGGACTTTTTCTAAAAGAAAAATTCTGAGACTCTGAGGGCTATCTAAAAAAATCTTAAAAATGTCCTTAGAATCTAAGATTTTTTCTATTAAAAATGTCCTTACACTCACCAAAAAAAATTCTGAAATGACAACTGAAAATTTTGCTGTTATTACGGGAAATTTAGCTAATATGAGCCCATCGGTATTTTTTGAAATTCTTAGTAACACATGTCTGCTGACGTGTAGTACATTAAAATTAGTAGAAAAAATTAGCTCCTGCTACAAAATTTTAGTAAGCTTTTTGTAAAGTGCAATTTAAAATCTGTTTGCTAAAATCAGCAAAAAAAAAATTACTAAATATTATTATTAGTACAAAATTATAAATTTATTTTTTTTTATCGAGCATCAACATTTTTTTAAGGAAAATGACTTTAGAGTGTGTGATTTAAATGACTGTTCATAACCATGAGTTATTTGTGTTGGGTGGTTCAGAAGGAGGCTGAAGATGACCTGGTCGCTCGGGTCGAAAGTGTGCACTCCCTTTAGCGCTGATCCTTAAAATTTTTTCCATTTAATAAAAAAAAAATGAGTGTTTACTATTCGTTAGTATCATTAAAAAAATTATGATCTTGAGCCTGATAAAATTAAAAATATATACATAATTGTGAAACAGATAGATCAAATAATATTTAAAATTTACATTTTTTTTTTACTTTAAAGGTTAATCTTTTATTGTGTTTAGGGCTGATTTTTAGAACTTAAAAAACTTTTTATTGCTATTTTAAGTGGATGTCATATTTTTAGACATGAGTCGGTATATTCACTTCCGATCCCTTTTCTTAATCTATGTAACATTTTAAGGCAATTTAAACATGTAGGTGGAAGTTTTAATTAGAAATAACATTTCTTTTAATATCCACTTTTTTTAAATTAGTAAACTTTTTTTTGCTAATTTTAGCCAATCGGTTTTCAAAATTTTGTAAAATGATTTTTGAAATTAGCAACAAAAATTTGCTAAATAATATTTTTTTTTACTAAAAATTAGTACAAAAATTGTAAAGTGGGATTGAAAACTGTTTTTAAATTGTTCTACAAACTTTTTTTCTGAGTGTAGAAATTAGGATTTTTAAGCATTTTTCTTTAGAAAGTCCATGCAACCAAAGAAGTTTTCTTGAAAAAGTCCTTAATATCAAATATTTTTCTTTAGGAAAAAATTTCTTAAATAAATATTTTTAAATTTAAAGGACCTTTTCATTGTTTTGAAACATAATATAGGGGACCATGTTATGGTAAAGTTATGGTTATTTTATTATTATAATATGACAACTATAAAATAGTACGACTATGGTTGGCACAATCATAATCCCAAATATGAATAAGATTTTTCTCTGCGTGTATACCTTTTCTCTACTTCAGGTCGGCTAATTTTCCGACAGCCTTCGTATTTATACCCTACAGAAAAAAATATATATGCTAGGATTGATCTCAGATCTTGTTAATTAACAATTTGTGGTAAGTCACAGGGCTGACTTAGAACATGTCTAAAGTATTTATAAAGCCCTACCTATGCCAACACATTGTTAACGTAACCCATCTCGAGACCATTTACCATAACCTTTTCCGTGCAATAGTTTTTACATGCAAATTGATTACAGAGCGTGCACAACAAATTAAAGTTGGATTTGAGATGCAGTGAATTGATTAAACAAAATTGCAAAATTATTGAAATTATTAAAATTAACATGCAATTTAATTCTGTACTTTACAAAATACAACAACAGAGAGTGTCATTGATAAAAATCATTATAAATCGTTAGAAGCCATTTCAAACAATAAAAAAAGAATCAATTAAATTGCATGTAAACAATTTATTTAAAATAAAAAAAATCATTCAAATAGTACAAGTTAAATGTATTTATGAATAAAAACAACAATTTCAAATTTGTGAAAAACATAGTCACAAAAAAAAAATACATGCAAAATTTAAAATCAAACAATAAAAAATTACTCATACTCGTATTTCAAAAATATAAATTCATTCATAAAAATTATTATTTTTTTTTTAAATAAGTGGGTGTTTTATAGTAAAAATTTACATGTACATATATGGCCTGAAGCTTTAATATGGTCATGGGAAATTATATCAGTAATGAACTAACTACACTTAGAAAAAAATTAATTAGAAAAATTTGTAAACGGTTTTCAATCCCACTTTAATATTTTTGTACTGATTTTTAGTAAAAAAATTATTATTGAAGAATTTTTTTTTTGCTATTTACATTTTACATATTACAGAATTTTTACAGAATATTTACAAATTTTTGTTGCTAACTTCAGAAATCATTCAACAATTTTTGAAAACCGATTTGCTAAAATTAGCAAAAAAAAATTACTAATTTTAAAAGAGTGGATATTGAAGGAAAAGTCATTTCTAATTAAAACTTACACCTACAAACTTAAATTGCCTTAAAATGTTACATAGATTAACAAAAGGGATCGGAAGTGAATTTACCGACTCATGTCCAAAAATAGGAGATCCACTTTAAATAGAACTAAAAAGTTCTAAAAATCAGACCCTAAAACAAATTATATTTGACCTAAAAATCCAAAAAAATTACTAAAATTATTTTTCAAAACAAATATTAGCAAATTAAAACAAAATGATAGATTCGGTTATGTTTTACTATTTTTTAAGCATTTGAATTTATTATACCCTCCACCATATATGGTGAGGGTATATATCAGTTTGTCATTCCGTTTGTAACATGTCGAAATATAGGTTTAAGACCCCATAAAGTATATATATTCGTGATCCTTATGCAATTTTAAGTCGATTTAGCGATGTCCGTCTGTCTGTCTGTCTGTTGAAATAGCGATCACGACGCAAAGACGCAAGCGGGGGTGCCTATTTTTACCCAGATTATTGAACATCCTCCCGAGCAGTTTGGTATTTAAAATGAGCAAAATCGGTTAAGCGGTTCAAGAGTTATGAGTGAAAATCTAAAGGTACCTTAAAATTTTCCATACAAATTTGTACAATTTTTCTGTATCTATTTTTTTTCTGTTTAGTAAGTAAAAATGTTATTAAGTCTTCTTATTGTTCGATTACATTTATTGTCTTACATAGTATGAGAATAATAACATTCTTAGAGCTATATGTGTGTTACTCTGATAACTAAGTTAACGTAAAAATCAAAAGTCGCTAACAGAGCAGACCTCTGTAAATAACGTTGCTTAAACTAAATAAATAACATTACTAAAACTAAATAACAAAAGTTCGTTACATAAATTGACAAAACATATTCATATTACAGTTCAAGCAAAATATAGTATATACGTATATCATCTTCAGCCCCTATGGTGGAGGGTATTCAAAGATTCGGCACAGCCGAATTTAGCCCTTTTTTACTTGTTTTTTTTTTTAATTTTGTCTTAAATATCAGGAAATAAGTAGTCAAGCTCAAGGTCTATTTTATACAAAATTATTTATTTTTTTCCAATATTTCGCTATCTCAATGGATAGCTTCTTCAAACAAAAAATCCCTGAAGAAGCTATCCATTGAGATAGCGAAATATTGGATAAAAAATAAATAATTATGTATAAAATAGACCTTGAGCTTGACTACCTATTACCTGGAATTTATATTAAAAATGTCGAAGAAATTAAACTAAATAATTGGTCTAAAATATTTAAAAAAGAAAAATAATTAAAAAAAGGTTTGATAAAAAAAATATAAATTTATATATTCGAATTTGTTAGGCAATTGCAAAAGAAATTATCAGCTAAAAATCTATCTATGTAAAAATAATTGAGTTAATTTGTGCATTTTAATAATTTTTATTTATAAATTAAAATATTGCTATATTTTACAAATTCATTGAGTTAACAGCAATTTACTAAAATTTATTAGCACTTACTAATTTTTTATACTAATCTGATAGTACTAATATAAATAATGTTTATTTTATTTTTTTGAAGAAAACCGATTTTAAATTTCACTTTACAAAAAGTTTACTAAAATTTAGTAGCGTCTTCTAACTTTTCCTGCTAATTTCATTGTACTACACGTCAGCAGACATGTGTTGCTGAGAAAAGCAAGAAATACCGCTGGACTCAAATTAGCAAATTTTCCCGTAATAACAGCTAAATTTTTAGTTGCCATTACAGACTTTTTTTGGTGAGTGTAATTTTATAAATACAAATGAATCATTGCACAGTGATGGTAAAAAATGGTTTAATTAAACTAGTTGTAAATCTAAACAGATATTCTTACTTAACCCCTAATAATCATCGAAATCCGAGAATGTATGTTTCGACGAAATTATTTGGAAGCGAAATCTACACTCTAAAAACTGTAACTGTTGCAGAAAAGTTTGCTTATTTTAGGCTAGAAAACCACTTAGCTAATTTTAGCACACCTTGTATGTAATTTTTAATAAAGTGAAAATAAGAAAAAAATTAGTAAATGTTATTAATATTTAGTACAGTAGATAATACAAACTTTCAACTAAAAATGAATTTACTCTTAATTATGAAAAAATAAAGCAAAAATTTTAAAATATTTTGTAAAGTATTTTGCTAAAAAAAAATATTAAATATTTTATAGAGTAGTAAATATATTAATTTCTGAATTTTAAGGTAACCTTAAGTGAGTGGAATAAATTGTAATTTATAAATTGTCCTCCAGGTTTTAAAATTACAAAATCTTGAATAAAAAATCAACAACGAAAATTAGTAAAAAACAATATTTGTAATTTGTAAATAGAGAAATTTAAGAGTATATGGTCACATATGCTCATATATTATTCAAAGGAAGATAGAAAAATATTTTCTTTTTTTCATTCCAGACTGCAAGTCAAAAAATTTTTAAATTTTTTTGTATATGTATATTGTTTTTTTTTTTTTTTTAAATATTGAAGAACAAAGTATCGAAAACATTTTGGAGAAAATTTTTCCGCTGATATTTTGTGTCATAACTTCTACCCAATAGGAATCAACTAGGTGAAAGTTTCATTCCGATCCCAAGACATCGGTTTTAAAAGTTCGTACACTTGAGATGTTTTCCTCCATATAAAAAAATAATAAATATCAAAATAGGGAAAACTTGGGTATTTATTGTCCCTGTAGTAGAGTGTCCCGATAATTTGCAAATTTGCGAGTACCGAGAAACGGGAAAATAACCAAATATTTTTTTAAGGATACTAATAGACCTTTATAAGAGTTTTAAGTTTGACATTTGGTGAAAAGAAATTGTTTGTTTTTGCAAAATAGGTCTTAATCGTTTTGCAAAATAAAACTTATCAAGAGAAAATTTTTAAAAAAAAAAATTTAGTACATCAATTTTAATCCACAAATGTATTTTTGGGTTATGAACGAATGTAGCAAAAAAAATTTAAATCTTTAATCGCTGGTACACAAAGAATATAAATTCATTGTGTTAGCTGAATTTCTTGCCAACTAAATAATTTGGTTGCAGAAACAGAAATGTTTGGTATTTACAATCAAATGTATCATTCCAACTGGAGTTGTGTTGTATTAACCGAAATTCTGTCCTCACAAACCACTACAAAACCAAAGATCGCCACCAAAAAAATGTTGGTTACTTTTTCAATATTTTGCACATTAATCGTTTGCTTTAATAATTTTGCAAGGAAGCCAATTATCGGGACACTCTAATTTACAATTAGGCTTAGTTTTTTTTTAACAAATCTTTTAATACAGTCGTACAAATACTGATACAAGTGTATGTACTAATGTGTTTACATATAAAATGTCGTTGTGCCGCAAGCATTTAAAATAACACTACGCGGCAAGGTTTTTGCACTGAATTCTACTAAAACTTTTTTAAGGTATTTTATATACATATTTATATATAATTACTTTTTAGTTGAGTGTAGATATTGGTAATTTTTCAATATCGTTTTCTTAAACAGTTTTCATATAAAATATTTTCATTATATGAAAATTTTTTGTTGTCATATTAAGAAAAAATTATAATTTTTATAATGAAGGAGGATCTTCATTTTAGGATCTTTATTAAACACTAGCCGAATGAAATGAATTTTATAGTCAGTTACACCCCCTTTATCAACATTTTTATTATAAATATCTCTTATTTAACTCACAACTTTAAACGAAAAAGCTGATAAAGACCATGTTGATTTACAGAGTTTAGATAAAATTTACTTACTAACTGTCTGTGTTTCATAAACCCCATTAATTACTTCAGTCAAATTAGCTGCCTACAAATGTAAGGTTTTTGGGATTTTCCGTTTACTTTTGCAGTAAATGCAAGTGGAAATATCAAACTAAGTTGTTTACATCTGTTTGCCTTCCTCTAATCCCTTACGATCAACACCAACAATATTGGTAATATTCATTGTTCTGATTATGTTGAAAGTTTATTAAACAATTCTGCACCATACCCCATGTGATTTTATAGTAAAGTCTTATTTTTAAGTGAGATGTTCTTTTCTTTTTCCGCAAATTTTAAGATGATGAAAATTTTTCATTTCAAAATGAATAAAGTAAAAGCTCACTTAAGTAGTTTGTAAGTTAAAATGACAAAAAATACCATTTAAAAAAATTATAATTCATTTAAAAACCGGTTTACTAACTTTGTTTTTTAATCGAATGGTTTTTGTTATTTATTTTTAAACAAATGACACATCCATAAAAAACTAATGATTAATCAGCTAAAAAATAAATGTTAAAATTTTACCTACCAATTCCGTAAAAAGTATTAATTTTTAATTTATTTGAAATTGTTTCGGTTTTTGTATTTTATTTGTATTTAAATCTAGAAAATGTATACTCACACATTCTATAGTCACATTTTGTGTAAATTACCATATGTGTGTGTTTTTTGAAGTTCTTGTAATTCATATTGAAATAATTTTGTAAATTTAATGAAAAACCTAATTGTATTTTTTGAATATTTTTTTTTTAAACAGACAACAAACAAAATATAAATTTTTAATAATTATAACGGAAACAAATAAACCACAAATTTCCGTTATGTGGCTAAATTTATATTTAATTTCAAAGAAATGAAAAATATAAATGAAACTGAGAAAAATCGTTAAATAACAGTAAATCATTTTAAACAAATGTATAAAATGTTAAAATAAATATTTCTTTGAAAAAAGAATGTATGTTCCTTTATTTTTAAATGGAACGGGAAATTTTTTTATTAAACTTCAAACAGTAAACTTCATAATATTCTGAGTTTTATAATTATTGTAAAAACATCGGATACACAGACAAATTGTATAGAAGGTGGTGGTCGGTAATGCGTTAGCAACACTCAGGAAATTTTTTCTTTTAATCAAAAAGAAAAAGGATTAAGAAGAGATGAAAGGTTGTGAAAGAAGAAGGGCTTCAAATATGACAACACTGTAATTGAGCGAGTTAATAAATTATAGAAAAGTTGTTGCCTGCCATCTGATGAAGAGTTGGCAGAATTGTTAAAACTTTTTGGTTCATAGTTTTTTTACTTTGGTGGAGTTACGTGCTATGGGAGGATGTTGTGATTTGTTTGAGGGATAGTATTTTTATAAATTGATATTGCCTTCGCTGGGGATCATATACGCAAAAAATTATCTATTAAAAAAGCTTTAGTAAAAGACTGTTCAAAAAAATAAATTTTGTTTACTAGTGTAATTATAGACCTAAACATTTTTAGGCATATTTATGTTTTGCAGGCAGCAAAACACAATATGTTGTAGCCGAGATACATGTATTGCTTACTTTTCGAGACAAAAAAAAAAAAAAATAAAGGAAATGACGTAACAAGAAACTAAGTGTTGAAAAAACGTTTACAGATTTAAACATTAAGATAATTATTAAGTATAATGATACGAAATGGAATTAAATAATACAAGACTTTGGCAAACTTTAATTAATTTCTAAGAAATATGTACAAAAATCTTTAAAATTTGATTTAATTAAAGTTTAACATAAATACATATATACAAAATATATAAAAATAACTTAAATTTTACAATAATTTATGTTATTTTAACAAAATAATTAACTAACCACAAAAATTCCGATTATGTGCTACAGCAATAACAACTACAATACATAATGTTAATGTCTTAGATATCAAAAATTAATTTTACAGTCATGTCATGCAATCAAATATTATTAGATAAATAATAAAATGGTGGCGATAGTTAACGATCTAATGATACCCTACAAATTTCCATAATTTCACTTTAAAGAATAAATTAATTTGCCAAAGAAAATTCTATTCAGCTAAAAAATTTATAAAAAAAATATATTTATTAAAAGTAACATCTTAAATCGTATTAGTTTTATTTTTGATAATAAAACAAGGAGTGAAATTTTACATGGTTGCAGCACAAATATTGATGTTGGATCCGCCATTTTAAATGTATGATCTTATATTCAGTGATTCCTCAAATTTTATAGTAAGATCATTTTTGCGATATAGTATCTACCATTTAAAATTTGATGGTAGATTAACCTTTGACTGTGGAGGTGGTGGTTAATTTTAACATTTTTATGTAATTAAAAAAAAAAGGTTTGTGAAAAAAGTGTTTGTGGAAGCGACTATAAAAGTATAAACTTTTTTTATAGCTTAAAATAAAAAGGGGTAAAAATTACCACCACGTCCACTGCCAAGCAAAAACAGGGTTTCAAACTATTCAGCCTATTTACACGCTTACTTTTGTTCACAATGTCCCAAAAGCATGGTTGGCAAGCAATAACTTTTCATTATAACGGTAGTTGTCTATCACGCTCTGAACAATACTGATACGAAAATTTGAAAACTGTTGTTGCAATAGTGACATGTGTCTTCAAATATCACGGGATTTATTTCATAATATAACCTTTTAAATTTAGTTTTTATATATACAAAATACCGTTATAAATCGGTAGTTTAGCGTTATTATAACGGTAGTTTAAGATATTTCAAAATTGAATCGGTAAAATAGCGCAATAAGCCCGTTTATACAAAAAGACATCGCCATTTTATAATTTTCATATCGATCTTAGTAGCTGTGATAGCCAACTACCGTTAAATGTATGTTTTATATTTTAAATAAAATTTTTGTAATAATTTTTTTTTAACGAAAATTCCTCTTTTTTAAAAATCTATTTTTAGACACATTAATTTTTCCATTCTAGTGCATATAAGTAAACCCTTACATTATCACCTCTACATTACTTTGAGGCTCATCGCCTATAAAATTCATCAATGAAGTAAGGTGTAAAGTAATCCATCGGCCCCTATGGCTATACATTACTTTACCCATTATTTGGTAATGTGTGGTTTTGCTGGGATAGTTTAAGGTTAAAGCTAATCCCATTGTTTAAAATTAGCTCATCAGTCATATTGGATACGCGATTAGAATTCAAAAAACTCGTCAACTTTCTATAGAGACTTTAAAACTTCCCTTCAACAAGTTGATATTACAAATAGCAACCGCCATGTTACTTTTAGCCATTTTGAAACTGAAAAATTTTATATGTATGTAAATACTAAGCAACCCTTTCGGAATAATTTATACAAAATTCGCCGACTTAAGAAAAAAAGAAAACTGGTTTGTGCTGACAACTGAATTTATTGCTAAATAAATGCTTTGGTTGTAATAAACAAGTTCATGTTAGTTCATGTTTTTAAATAAATGTGATAACCAAGTTTATGTTCAGAAATTCGAAATTCTTAATGCCTCAAATGATTTTATGTCGTCACAAATATTTTTTTGTTGTTACAACTCGATCATTCGAATGTGAGTAAATTTGGCTGCATTTGCCCTTTGTTAAAAATCTTCCTTTAGTTGAGCCGAACTCTCAAATAGTCGCAAACTTTAATACCAACTTATCATAGCCAACAACAAAAGAGAGTGTTTAAACGCAATTTAATCCATCTGTCCAGTTTTTTAAGCAGTTGCTTAAAAGTCATCATGTTTATTGAATCTTAATTAATTATACACTCAAAAAAAGTTGGTAAAGTCGGCAAAAAATATTGCAGAGTCAACAAAATTTAATCAGGAGGGTGCTTGCAGAAATATTTCTAAAATCAAAATAATCATGTTAGTGAAAATTAGCAAGCTGATTTTTAGCAAAAAAAAAAAAAGTAAATTCAGCAAAATTAATAGATTCTAAATAAAAAAATCCTTGCTAAAACCAATATAAATTTTTGTTGAATTTAGTAAACTGAAAAAATTTGTAGAAGAAATATATTTTAGTTAATTTCTTTGCTGTAAATTAAGACATATACATTATTTTTATTTTTCGGTCAGTTTAAAAATAATTTACAAAACTTTTGTAAAATATAAAAATATGCAGGCATTCGCCTTGACATGATGTAAATTAAAATCTTAAAATATATAAAAGTAGTTATAAATAATATATAAACAAAAGTCTCTACTTGCGAAATAAGTTACTTTTTTGCACCAGGACACAAAGGACACCGTTAGGACACGTTTTATGAACGTCCGCCTAACTCAAAAGCAGATTTTTTAAAATTTGCACACCTATTGCACTAATACTTTGTAGTAAGCGGAATCAATTTCAATGAAATTTAATAATGTTAAGTGACAATTTATGACAATATTATGATTCCTGAATTATCAGTATATGATCCCTACAAAAATATATATGATCCTTTTTATTATATTATGATTATTAATAAAAATAATATGACTATCTAATATCATATTATGGGACATTAATAAGTACAGTGGTGGACATTCGTTTGGCCGCAATTGATTTTTTCTCTTTTTTATATAATTCTCTTACGATCTACAATAACAATTTATTTATTTTCTCTTGTTTTGTTTACATTAATTGTTGAAGTGCATAAAACAAAAACAATAACTAGCCTAACGGTAAATACCAAGAAATTATGCATTCTTTAGTAAAATTGTTACATATATTGTTGAGACATGCCTTGGAACGCAGTAAAGAAAAAGTTAATTTTCTTTGTAAATTCAGTGGCGTGAGGAAGTGTTTTGATAAATAGAAATCTTAAATACAAATTCTAAAAAATATAAAGGTAAAGTTTTTGGTAATAAAAAAATTTACCATAAATTATAAAGAAATTTATAAGGAAAAAATTTGGGAGATGGCTTTGGAAAGCGGTTAAATGAAACCGAAAAAAATTTGATAAAATACTTGAAAAAAGATGGAAATTCAAATAGAAAAATTGCCAAATTAATAAACGGTTCTGAAAAAGTGGTGAGAAACTTTTTAAAACTTGGATATAATTACGGTATTAAAGTTCGAACAAAAGGATCTTCTAAATTAACACCCCGTCAAAAGGGTCAGATTCGGTTTGAAGCCACGAAAAATCGATTAAATTGTAGAGAAATAAAAGAAAAACATAATCTTTCAGTAACCACACGAACTATTGCCCGTGTTTTAAATTCAACTTCATCCATTAGATGGAAAAAAATTAAATCTAAGCCCCGACTAACGAAGTTCCACAAGGAGAGACGACTCATGTTTGCAAAAACACACATGGCCTAGACAAATGAGTGGAAAAAAGTGATTTTTTCAGATGAAAAGAAATTCAATTTGGGCGGTCCTGACTGTTACAGTTGCTATTGGCATGATTTGAACCAAACGAATGTCGTCAGATCTAAGAGAAATTTCGGTGGTGGAAGCGTCATGGCGTGGGGAGCGTTTGCTTACGATTTCAAACTTCCCATATGCTTTATAACCACAAGAATGAACTCAGAAATGTACGTAAATCTTTTGGAAGATGTTCTTATTACAAAACTGGATGAAATTCCAAACGAGGAGTATGTTTTTCAACAAGATAACGCAGCAATTCATGTTTCTAGGCAATGCAAGGATTGGTTTGCATCCAAAAACATAAATTTGTTGCCATGGCCAGCATGTAGTCCGGACTGCAATCCTATCGAAAATCTCTGGGGAGTTCTCGCATCCAAAGTTTATGAGAAAGAAAGGCAGTTTTCAACAGTTTTTGAGCTGAGAGATAAAATTAAAGAATGCTGGTCTAATATCGAGCTACAAACTCTTCAAAGTTTAATAAACTCAATGCCAAACAGGATATTTTGTGTAATACGGAATGAAGGTGGTCACACTAAATATTAAAACAAAAAAAATTTAATTTTGTGAAATAATTATTATTTTTTATGTAAAATTTTAGAAGTGCGTTTAAACGAATGTCTCACTATATTTTAATTTCTTTAGACATATTTTTAATTTAAGTGAAATACTATTTATGTTTGAGTTTTATTTTTAAGCTATTACAACAATTAATCCAATAACAAAGTCAGATTTTCGAAAGTTTATTTATTTTCTTAAAAATAAAAAAAAAACATCATGCGTCCAAACGCATGTCTACCACTGTATATAATGATTCTCATATACATATAAATATAAGATCCCAGCATTCTAAAAAAGCTGTATAAATAATATAGACAATTTTTTCATTTTATTAAAATTATTACATATCGATGACTTAATATAAAAAGGCCCTACTTGATAGGAGAAGGAAAAAACTTAATAAAATCCGAAAAATTTTAGATAAAAAAAGTTTTAATGCAATTTCCAAAAATGTGTTGCCTCTTTTTATTAAAAATTGCATTAAAACTTTTTTTGTATCTAAAATTTTACGTATTTTATTAAGTTTTTACCTTCTCCTGTCAAGTAACAAAAAATCGAGTTATGGCCTTTTTATATTTAGCCATAATTTATAAAAGGCCATACATGGAATAAGGTGGTTATTTTTTTATTTTTAGAATTAAAAAATTCTAAGATTCTAATTACTATTTCTTACAGAATAATTATTAAATTTTAAGCACTTGTTCAAGAAAAATACTGTGGTTCTAGAAAGTGAGTATAAATCAAAAACATAAGATTTTTCTCAAGAAGAAAAGTTCCTGAGAATCGAAGTTTTTCTGTTAGGCAAAATTCTTAGAATAGGTTTAGAATGAAAGGTTTAAAGCTAATGTACTTAAAGCTAAGAAAGAAAGTAACATATTTTTAATCTATATGATTTTTTTGAAATAGTCCTCAGGATTTAAGATTTTTTTACAAAAAATCCCTAGACCGTAAGTATTTTTCATTATTATATGAGAAAAACTTTTTAAAATTTAAGAAAGTTTCTAAGAAAGGAAAAGTTCTTAGAAACTATGAAAAAGTTCTTTAAATTTAAGAATTTTTCAAAAAATGTTTTTCCTTTTTGAAGAAAAATTTTTAAGGAAAAAATCATAGATTCTAAGAACTTTTCTTTCAAGAAAATTTTGATTCTGTGGACTTTTTTGAAAAAAAATACTTAATTTTTTTTTAAATTCTAAGGACTTTTTTTAATAAAAAAAACTTATATTCTAACGACATATTTAAGATTTTTTTTAGAAATTTTTCTTTTAGGAAAAGTCCTTAGAATCTTTGAATATTTCTACTAGAAAAAGCCCTTAGAATCGAAGTATTTTTTATGATGAAAAGTCCTCTATAAATTTTTCTTTCAAAGAAACGCCTTAGAATCTAAGTTTTTTAGGAATATATGAATATTTATCTAACAAACAGCATGCAGAATCTGAGAATTTTAGTTTAAGGAAAAGTCCATTGAATCTAAAAATATTTTTATCAGATAAATTTCTAAATATCTAGTATTTTGTGTAAGAAACCTTTTCGTACAAAAAAATTTGGGTTCTACAGACTTATTCTTATAAAAAAATATTTATTAATATTATTAGAACTTTTTACAAGAAATAAATTAATAAATATATTTTTCTAAGAAATATATCTTATTGTTTTTATTGAAACGAATTAAAAAATATAAAATCTTTATATAAAATCTTTTTGACAATGAATTGATTAGTGTAAATAATATTATAATGTATAAGAAAACCCATTAATATTTTTTTTTTAAAGTAAAAAAAAATTAACTGGATCTTCATGGGTCCATTGATGAAATGTTTTAATACCACATGAAAGGTATTTTCTACCCATCTGACATTTGTTCAGTTTTAGTAAACAGTATATGATTATTTTTTTAAGACATTTGTAGTAAAAACACACTGACTGAACTGATAAAATTTTTGTTTTTATAACAACAAGACAATATTATGACCGTAAATGTCAAAATTATGTTTTATTTTATGTATAATTATTTATTGATTGTTGCCAGCATTTTATGGTTGAATAATTATCATATTTTTTTCATAGTCAGACATTTTGTTAGCACAGTATAGTTACAGCCAATCATGCTATAAAATAGAAGGTGTCGATCAGAAAATAGTAAAATATTTACTATAATAATGATGGTAGCGACCATCTTGATGGTTAAAAAACCAATAATATGGTTGTGAAAACCAAGCTTAATATAGTTGCAGTGATCATCTTGCAATCATGTTTTTTCTCTGCGTGTTGGAAGAGTTGTTTTTTTTTTATTTTTTGTCTGTACCACATTAAGCTTCAACATCTGCCTATTAAATATTTGATTGTGGACCTCACTGTAAATGTCTTAATCAGCACAATTTTGTTAGCAAAAAAGAATTTGTAAAAAATTAGTTCAGTCAGTTTATTGACAAAATTTCAGCAAAACTTTAAACAGTTCGTAAGTTAAAATAACAGAAAATACCATTTAAAAGAAATGAATTTTCATTTAACAACCGGTCCACTTACTTATCATTGAAGTCAAATGGTTGTTGTTATTTATATTAAACTGTTGTTTAAACAACTGACACATCATGCAAAAAAGAAATAATCAAATCAGTTAAAAAAAAAAATTTTAAATTTCATCTACCAATTCCGTAAAAAATAACTGATTATTCATTTTTATTCATTTGAAATTCTTTCCGTTTTTTTGTATTTTTGTTCGTTTTTTAGTTTACAAAATGTATACTTACGCAGTCTAGAGACAGTATTAATAATGTGTGAATGACTATTTGTGTGTATGTATGTGTCTGAAGTGCTTGTTATTTGAATTCAAATATTTTTTTTTATAAACAAACAAATTAAATGAAAACAAATAAGGATTTTTTGAATATTTTTTTTTTAAACAGACAGCAAAAAAAAATAATTTGTAATATCTCTAACGGAAACAAATAAACCACAAATTTCCGTTTTGTAGGTAAATTTATATTAAATTTCAAACAAACGCAAAAAAAATTAAACTGAGAGAAATCGGTAAATGACAGTAAATCATTAAAGTAATTAAATGTGCTAAAGTCCCACAAAACTTTTAACAAATTGTGAAAATAATTTAATGAAGGCTGGTATCTATCCGGAGTTCATTCTTGAAAAAGGAAATCATCGGGAGACGACGTTTTTAAAATTACTAGAGATATTTGTTAGATTAAATTACAAACTCAGTGAGAATTTTTTGTTCACGTCTAGCAGCGTTATTTAAATCCTCAAATATCAAAGAAAAAACAAAACAACAATAAAAAATATTATCACAATTTGCTTTGTCATCTTCTTGTTTAAAGTTTTGTGGGATTTTAGCACATTTAATTACTTTAATGCAATTAGAATTTTTCCCAATAAATATAAATTAAAAAAGGCAGTAAATCATCTTGAACAAATGTATAAAAAAATTAAAATAAGTATTTCTTTGAAAAATAAATGTATGTTCCTTTATTTTAAACTGAACTGAAAACTTTTACTATATAATAATATTCTGAGTGCAGTATACTTGATACATATACAACCACTTTTACTAATATTTCTACTAACTTATTTTTTTGAGTGTAGTTTTCGCAGTAATACTAATTCATTCATAGTAAATTTGTTGGGCTTTTTTTCAAATTCATGCAATTTTATAAGTTTTATTTTAAGTTTTCATTCATATTTTTTTTTCGCATAAACTTGGAATGAATTCATTTTCAAAAGAATGTGAACAATTTTATAAACAAACAATAATTTTTGTTGTAGTCATTGTTGTTGTTCACTTGCAAATGCAATTGTTATTTCTGTTGTTGTAACAGCTAGTAGTGCTGCTGGTGCTGCTGCTGTAAGCAATCAAAAAAAAAAAAAAATCGTGAGTAAATGAATGAATAAAATGACTTGACTGACAGTTTGTCTCAATGATAAACCTGTAGAAACAGCAACTGCATAGTAGGTACATTAGAGTGGTCGTTATTTGATCAAGTTGCGAGTTTTGATCGTAAATAATCCTTAAAATATTTCTCGATTCAAGTGCACTTATTGGATAATTTTTAAAAAAAATTAGTACAGAATATTTTTTTCAAAATTTCAACCTAATGACTAAATTTTTTCACAAAACTTACATTTTCCTCGAAATACGCTAAAATGGACTTCATTTTAAATACACCCGCCAAATAATCAGAGGAATGACTCCCAGCAAAAACAGGGTTTCCACTTATTACCAGCCTATTTACTTACTTAATTACATTTGTTCGCAATGTCACAAAAGTACCCAGTAAAAAGTGAGAATCTAAAAAACAGGTAACACAACAACTTATAGGCATTAGCATAGGTTCTCATTTATTTTTTTACAACCGCTTCTTTTTGTGTGAAGTTGGTCCAATAAGCAACAGATTCATTACATCCAAACTAGAACAGGTTGCTTTAGAACCGGTTTTAGAACTAGTTGTAGAACAAAGTTTTGAGACAGTAAAATTTTACACATTGACTTCCGCGAGAACCTGTTCCATGGAACTGGTTCAAAGGTAACCTGTTCCAAAAAAACACAAAGTAATGGGTGGTAATTACCCTCTCGCTTACAAACAATCAACAAATAAAGAGTAACCATTACTTTTTGAACAACGAGAACAAACGTAATTAAGCGACAAAATAGACTGGTAAGTAATTGATACCCTGTTTTTGCTGGGCTGTAATATTTCTAATTTTAAATCAGTAAAATGTTCTTAACAAAACCTTATATTTTGTTTAAGAAAATTTCTAGAAAATTTACAAATTGCAGTTTTAAAAACCATGCTGAAATATATGGAACCATTTTGTAATTTCACAAAAAAATTTTGTATTTTTTAACAAAAAATTTTGTATTTTGTATGGTGGTGCAAAAATCAATTTTTCAAATATTTTAAATATAGCCTGACAATTATAAGTCTTAAGGGCCTACGGAACATTAGTGGCTTGAAACATTTTCAATTATATGACTATTTTTATTATCTTAGTTCGAGCCCAAGGTCTTTTTGAAAAGATAATTTAACATAACTTTCGATTTATTTATTGTCTGATTAATAGAAGAGCAACGATAGATATAAAAATGTTAAAAAAAAAAAACGTGTAAAAAATGCAGTTTTTCCTCATAGAAACACTTTTTCTAACTTTAAGGCGGATGCGTCACACCTTTCCGATATACAATCATCCTAATTGTTCCCAGTATAATGTAAGGTATTGAACATTTCTCTAAGTTTCATAAGAAAAAAATATAAATCGACTAATAGATTATTATTTACACAATATCGAATTGGTTTTAAGGTAATAATAATTTATTTAAATACTTTTTTAAAAATTTTTTTTTTTTATTTTATTTTTAATAGAAAAATGTTATCATTAATTTGAATATGTTGCCATACAATGTCCAAATGTCGCTTACACCATTATATAAATTTTGTAAACCATTTTTTTTTTTAAATTATTAATTAAAAATAAATAAATAAACCGAAAGTTGACAAAATAAGGACCACCCTTAGGTACATCGTAAAAGTGTTTTTACGGTTGGTTGAGTCTGCGCAGTTTGACACAGTTTTAAAGGTTGTTTAGCTGTTTGTATGTATATTTGCAATTTGTGCATAGAGACTGTGTCACATAACATTTTCAAGGTATGTGGGACGTTTTTTGTTTGCGGTTTGTTATGATTTCCGTTTTTTTCGCTCAAATTTAATGTATGAAAATTTGTTAATATTTAATTTTTTAATTTTTGTAGAAAAACATTATTAAATATTTGTTCATTCAATTAACAACACATGTAAAAATCAAAACATATATGAACATACATGGCCATACATGGGTTTGTATATAGTCATACATGGGCATAAATATTTATATATGTCCATTAGATCGTACCACCTTACAGGCAAAAAAAAAAGTTCACCGTACACCCTCAAATATAAAGTATTTTAACAAGAAAATTTCGAAAATGTTTTTTTTTTTTTTTTGGCCGAACGTAGGGGTCGCCATTTTACATTTTTCTTTATATCTTCGCCATTTACCGTCGGATCTTAAAGTGTTGTATATCAATGTTTTTTGTCTCGGGGAGACCGATGTTTTCCTCGAAGGAGCCTTTGACCTCAAGTAACCCGTTCTAGTATTAACCCACCAGATCTCAGTTGCTACCACCTTAATGAACTACCCTAATATTTTAAAATGAAAGCTCGCAAAAAAGCAATAAACTTTTGCTAGGAAAGTATTCCAATAATTCCAGCGGAACTATTATTTTATTTTTTTTTTTTAATTTTTTTTGTTGCCGAATGTAGGGCATTTTTAATTTTTTTGTCATATCTTCTGTATTTACAGTCGGATCTTAAAGGGTTATATATCAATGTTTTTGTCGCAATGATACCAATTTGTTACATCGAAAATCATTGACCTCAAGCACCCTTTTATACTACTTAAGGGGTAAAACCTACGTAAAAAGCCTATATATAAAAACTTCCTTTTTTTATTTTCTTTATTTACGGAGATGTGTTAACAAAGATTGGTTTTCACAAGATTTATGAAGGAGTACAAAAAAATATTTGTTTTACACAAAGTTTTACAAAATGATAGTATATTTACAAAAGAGGTCCACGGCAGGAAGCATTACTTAATCAATTTTTGATGGATTTCTCTGAAATTTATAATGCATATGGAAAACTAAATTATCTATGGATGCGCGTAGGAGTTATTGATAAGTCAAATACTTTTTGACTTAGAGCTGTTTCTTTACGAGTATAAAAAATAGATATTTTGACTTTAACACTTCGCTGTTTTGTCAAAAATTAATATACCCAAAAACTCATACGCTTTTCTTTAGATAATTTAGTTTTCTATATAAAGTGTATGTTTCAGACCGATCCACCTAAAATTGGTTAAATTATGCTGAGTGCCGTGGATCACTTATAAAATAACACAAATTTTAATCGATCATATTTTGGCGTGATTGAAGTTGGCTGTATTATTTGAGTCAAGAGAACTTCAATATGGACTTCTTAATAGCTATTAGTTGCGATGGAACTCCTACCAACACTGGCTACAAAAATGGAGTCATTGTTAGAATGGAACGCCATTTACAGAGACCTTTGCAATGGTTCGTATGCCTATAATTTAACCAAATTATCTAAAGAAAAGCGTATGAGTTTTTGGGTATATTAATTTTTGACAAAACAGCGAAGTGTTAAAGTCAAAATATCTATTTTTTATACTCGTAAAGAAATAGCTCTAAGTCAAAAAGTATTTGATCTATCAAAAACTCCTACGCGCATCCATAGAAAATTTAGTTTTCCATATGCATTATAAATTTCAGAGAAATCCACCAAAAATTTATTAAGTAATGCTGCGTGCCATGGACCTCTATACTAAATATACTATCATTTTGTAAAACTTTGTGAAAAACAAATATTTTTTTGTACTCCTTCATAAATCTTTGTTAACACATCTCCGTAAATAAAGAAAATAAAAATAGGAAGTTTTTATATATAGGCTTTTTACGTAGGTTTTACCCCTTAAGTAGTATAAAAGGGTGCTTGAGGTCAATGATTTTCGATGTAACAAATTGGTATCATTGCGACAAAAACATTGATATATAACCCTTTAAGATCCGACTGTAAATACAGAAGATATGACAAAAAAAAATTAAAAATGCCCTACATTCGGCAACAAAAAAAATTAAAAAAAAATAAAATAATAGTTCCGCTGGAATTATTGGAATACTTTCCTAGCAAAAGTTTATTGCCTTTTTGCGAGCTTTCATTTTTAAATATTAGGGTAGTTCATTAAGGTGGTAGCAACTGAGATGTGGTGGGTTAATACTAGAACGGGTTACTTGAGGTCAATGGCTCCTTCGAGGAAAACATCGGTCTCCGCGAGACAAAAAACATTGATATACAACACTTTAAGATCCGACGGTAAATGGCGAAGATATAAAGAAAAATATAAAATGGCGACCCCTACGTTCGGCCCAAAAAAAAAAAAACATTTTCGAAATTTTCTTGTTAAAATACTTTATATTTGAGGGTGTACGGTGAACTTTTTTTTTGAGGTACGGTCTAATGTACATATAGGATGATGTATGCCCATGTATGGACATATACAAGCCCATGTATGATCATATACAAGCCCATGTATATATTGTTCATATATATTTCGATATTTACATGGGAATTAAAGAATTTGTTATATCAAAAAAACTTTTTTGGAAAAATTTAATTGCTTTATTTCAATTAAACTTTTGATCACATTAATTAAAAAGTGAAATAAAAATTTGAAAAATTTCAATTAAAATTTTAATCATCTCAATTAAAAAATTATTAAAGTTTAAAATTTTTTTTTTTAAATTTAAAAGAAAAAATTTTGGGATGTGGTACTTTAATATCCTTAACAACTCATTTAATTCTTCTTTCTTAAATTTGCATTAATGCGATTTTTATACTGATGTTTTTATATTAAAGCGTAAACTTTTCGAAATGAGTTGAAACAAATGATATAATCAGTTGAAATAATTGTTAAAATTTTACCTACCAATTTCTTAGAAAAATAAATGATTTTATCATTTATTTGAAATGGTTTCCGTTTTTGTATTTTGTGATTTTTTTTAATCTACAAAGTGTATATGCATGGCTATAGACACTTTTTGTGTGAATGTGTTTATAAAGTTCTTGTAATTTGAATTGCAATAATTTTGTATATACCCAGACTATAACTTCTTTCATTGCTTCCTAAACTTCAGTTGACATTCTTTTATGATTTTTTGGTGTTATTCTAAGGCACTTCCAAAAGAATTCATGTGTTCATATTTAAAATGCAGTGATCTGGATATAAACAAGTTGCATATCTTAAAATATCACTCTTCATTACTTCGAAAGCATAAGTTATAGTATATCGTATAGTTTTTTTTTTTTTTTTTGAATCCTAAGCATTTATTCAAATTGAGAAAATAGTTCTGATGAACTTTTTTAATTTTTTTATTAAATCATTTTTTATATTTTAGTTTAAAATTTCATGAGGGTTAGAATTTATGCAGTTTTGCAATTTTTATAAAAGTTTTAAAAAATCAAGAAAAACAGATTTTTTGTTGACCTTTAATTGAAACTAGCTGGCCTGTCATTAGCATTTTTCAGCCTTAAATATTTATGACGAAGCAATCTGTGCATTTTTGCATTATGTAATTTATTAACCACTACATCATTACCAGTTTTAATTCAGAATTTACCAAAATAATTTTAAAATTGTGTAAAAATTATTTTAAATTGCCCAAAAATGTTTTAAAATTGTGCAAAAATTATTTAAAATTGTTCAAAATGAAATGAAATGTATGAAATAACTCTCAAAAATATTTTATAGAATATAAATGAAATAAATTTGAAGCCTACTCGTGTAGACTCCCTCCCAATTCAGGCGCAAAAATTCCCGAAAAATAATGAAATTAGTTTCATACGATTAATTTCAAATGGAATAACACCCAGTTCTTTTGATGTTTTTTTTTTTATTTTTATGATTAGGAGTTGTCTTAGAATTTAATTTATATTTTCCTATATTTTTGGGGAATTTGTATTTGTATTTTTGTTTTTTTTTTGTGGCAAGTTTTGGTGCTCAGACTTTACACAACATTCGGATTATGTTCGAAAAACTCTTGCACATAATTTCCTCAACGAAAATGGGAGTTATGACCGTTTTTATTAAGATTATGGCCGAAATATTATTAGTTATTTTTTATTTATATATGAGTCAGAGTTGGACATACTACAAAGGAGAAAATCCTAAAGACCGGTCGAAGGTCGGCTACATAAAAAAAAATACATAACGATTACTTTAAATTATTCATGTTGTTTAGTTTAAAGAAAATGTAATACAAATATTATTAGATTTTCTTTGTGGTTGTGTCACAGGCAAACGATTTATTTTTAAATGAAAATCGCGACTATCGTCCACTTAAATAAAGGTTTTGTGGGTGGCCGTCTTTCTTTGTCTAAAAACTGACATCGGAGCAATTTTTAATGTTTAGCCTATTAAATCCTTCCACTTCTATATATTGTGTGTATTTCGCTATTAATATTTTCAAAAAAAAAAAAAATGCATATCGCAACCTTCTCCTTCGGTGTTTTTATAGCACTTTACCCCACCGAAGTAAAATAACAAAACAGGGCTATTAACTAAAAAGCTTCAACAATTTTCGCCAGCTCTGTATCAGATGGCGAGCAACAACTGTTCTAAGATTTATCATTTCGCGCAATTACAGTGTTGCCATATTTGAAGTCTTTGATCTTTCACCAACTTTCATCTTTTTATCTCCTTTCCAAAGAAAGCAACACATTACGAAAAATAAGTTGGAAAAATTTCCTGAGTGTTGCTCCAATTAAAAAAAAACGGTTTTTTTATTAACTATCTGTTATTTCTACAAAAAACTAAGAAAATTAAAAAATTAAATAATTATTATATTTGTTAGATCAATGAGACAATACCTTTAGAATCTTTTAGTTTTCTTAGAACAGTGTTTTTGTCGGAAAAAATTATACGTTTTTTTTATTCGACAAAGTGCAAGGACTTTTCTGGTTTAGAACAGTTTTTATAATCTGTTTCCCAAGAAAAGGTAGATACAGGTTGGTTGAAAAGTTCCTGCGCTCGAAATGAAAGAATACTGTTTTTGTTACGAAATATATTTTTTTATTTAATATAATCCCCTAGAAGCTCAATACACTTCTTCCAATGATCTTCCAATAATTTAATCCCATCCTTATAGTGGTTTTCCGGAAGCTCTGCAAGATAACCGTCTACAGCTGCTATGGCCTCTTCATTCGACGAAAAATGCTTTCCACGAAGGAATTGTTTGAGATTTCTGAAGAGATAGTAGTCACTGGGAGCCAAATCTGGTGAATACGGTGGATGTTCAAGCAATTCGTACTTTAATTATTTGAATTTAGCCATCGTCAAAACACTTTTGTGAGCAGGTGCATTGTCTTGATGAAAAATTATTTTTTTCTTCTTTAAACCAGGTCTTTTCTCACGATTTTTTTCATCCAGCTAATCCAAAAGGCTGCAATAATATTCAGAGTTGATTGTTTTACTTTTCTGAAGATAAACAATCAACAAAATTCCTTTTGCATCCCAAAAAACTGATGCCATAACCTTCTTTGCTGATCGTTGTGACTTCACCTGCTTTGGAGCTGAACAACCAGCTTCAGTCCACTGTAAACGTTCTTGTTTCAATTTAGGATCATGGTGGTAGATCCAAGTCTCATCCATAGTTATAAAACGACGCAAGAAGTCGGTTTTATTCGGCTTAAAACGCTCCAAATTACGCTGAGAAATTTGTTCTCGATCCAGTTTTTGTTGAATTGTTAATGTGTGCGGCACTAACTTTCCAAACAGTTTTTTCATACGTAATTCTTCATGTAAAATATGGAGTACTCATTCGTCTGAGATGCCAATGACATTAGCAATTTCACGCTTAGTCAAACTTGGATCTTCACTAACCATATTATGTACCTGCTCAATGATTTCTGCTGTGGTTGCAGTTTTTGGTCGTCCTTCGCGTGGATCGTCCTCAAGGCCTGTACGACCACGTTTAAATCCACCAGCCCAAAATTCAACGGTGCGTTTTGAAGGTGAGGACTCCTTATACACTTCTAATAATTGTTCATAAATTTCCTTTGCTTTTAAACCCTTCAAAACAAAGAATCTAATGACTGCACGATATTCAATTTTTTCCATATTAAAAAAAATCAATGACACGTCAACTTCAAATGGCTTGTAAACAAAGAAAGAATTGACAGAATGACTTGCAACTTTGCATGTGTTCTCAGGACAGTTATACCAACTTGAGAAAAAAAAGTTTGGAGCTAGCAGTGCCATCTCTTGGTGAGCGCAGGAACTTTTCAACCAACCTGTAGAATTTGAATTTTGGACCACAATGAACGGTCATAAACGGTCATTTCATTCTACCATTCATTTCGTTCTTTTTATTGAATTGTAATTTTTTTTTTGTATAAATTTTTGTTAGTATACGACTATATATGTATGCTTGTTACAAATTTAAAAAAAAAACAATCAAACTTATTAATGCCTTCATTTTGCAAAACGCAACGCCTGACTTCACATCATTTTTTAAAAAAATCTATTTTGTAAATCACTTGAAAAAATTAGGTGATTGCTAACGTTAAAACAGCTGTTCGTTATGTTATTTGAAATTTTATACATACAAATTAGAACTTGAGATGTCAAAATCATCACTTGAGTTGTTTGAGCATTGGATTGAATTTGTTTCAAACTATTTAAAAAACACACAATTTGTAATTTGACATCAATATTGTACTGTAATTGACGTTTGGTAACACCAATACCCTGGTCATCCGAGGAAGACGAGGTATCAAAAAAAATAAAATTATTAAAGTTGTAGTTTTTATGATACTTTTCGTCAATGTGTAGTTAAATTAATTAAAAGCGCGTAAAATATGAATAGGTTCAGTCACAAATTGAGCAAGACACCGAAATGAACGATTAAGACTAACTGTAGACCTCATATAATTTCGATTAAAACAAGTCTATGATATGGAAAAGTTATCAGAATTGTCAGGGTTCTTAAGACGGTCATACACTTCGTTCTTTTTTTTTTTTTGCAGTTTTAACCGTACGGTGTGTGGCCAAAAACAGTCCTTAAAAATATCTGTCGCAAATTGTTTTAACCCTTCGTTTTCAAACGTATTCGTTCAAAACTGCTTGTGTGTGTGATTACGCTGTTTAAAAGAACGGGTTTTGTCAGAGTCGAAAACGAGGTAATATTAGAACACCGGCTAATTATTTATTCCCTAACTTTTTGTTTTTTTTTTTTTTGACTTGAACTGAAGTAATTAACGTCTAGTGTGTGGATGTAGTCATTGCTCGTATTTAACCGTACAGTTTTACCCGTGCGGTTAAATTTGTCAGAAAAGAACGAATGCCTTTAGAATCTGTATGGAAAACTTTTTCGAGAGTCTTGATATCCACATTGTTCTATTTTGAGAAGTGCTGATATTTCAAAGGAAATATTTTTTTTGTAAGAGGGCGAGAAAATTTTTTTCCATTTCGCTCTATACAAAATATTTTAATTTTGTGAGTGGTTTTAAAACTCGGAAGTTTTTTTTTTTTATAAAATAGTCCACAAATGGATTATCTATGAGGGAAAGACTTTTAAATAAAAAAAAAAAAAAAACAATGGTAATAAACCTTATTCTTTTGGCGGCGTCGTATAACGACACAACCGATATATTTGGATCGGTAATTGATAATTTGAATTAATTTTGAAAAAATCTGGATCCATTCAAGAAAACTTACCAGTCAAGATTTCGACTTTGGGGGCATAATTATTCCTAAAAATCTTTTTGCAATTTTTTGGCAACCCATGTAAAAATCAAAATATATATGAACATACATGCCCATACATGAGCTTGTATATGATCATGTATGGGCATACACGGCTATATATTTTAATGCATGGTTCAATATATGACCATACATGATCTTATATATGACCATATATCTTCGGATCCGGAATTCGAGGGTATATGGCCGTATATGGTTATATATAATCATATACGCTCATATATGCGCATATATTATTCATGTATACTAATATATGAACATATATGACCATATACCATCAAATTTCGGATCCGAAGATATATGATCATATATGAGATCATGTATGATCATAAAGGGTGTACCAAGAAGAACGCAATTTTTAAATTTTAAATAAAACACAGATATTTAAAAAAAAATCGTGAAACTTTATTATATCGTAAAGTAGACAGAATGAGGTTATGTATGGAACAATATATCGTGCAGATGGCCGCCGCGGCTTTGCTGGCATGCACGCGATCTTTTAATGAAATTTTCAATGACCGTTTTGCATGAATGCTGCGGTATTTCATTAATGCAGCGTCCAATTTCCTCTTTTAAGGCTTGAGTCGTCGTCGGCTTATTCGCGTAAACCATCGACTTCAAAAAACCCCAAAGAAAAAAATCTAATGGTGTTAAATCGCACGATCTAGGCGGCCAATTCTGATCTCCAAAACGCGAAATAACACGACCGGGAAATGACTGATGCAGCAATTGAATTGTTTCTCTGGCTGTATGACATGTGGCGCCGTCTTGTTGGAACCACATGCCCTCCACATTCATTTCTTCAATTCTAGGCAAGAAAAAACTGGTTATCATTTCACGATACCGAACACCATTGACTGTTTGCGCTTGACCTGCCTCATTTTCATAAAAAAAGGTCCAATGATTCCTCCAGCCCAAAAACCACACCACACAGTGACACGTTGAGGATGCATTTGCTTCTTGTGAATCACTCGAGGATTTTCCTCACCCCAAATGCGACAATTCTGCCTATTGACGAAGCCATCAAGATGAAAATGGGCCTCGTCACTGAAGATGATTTTATCGGCAAAATCAGCATTTTCATGTTGTCTCTCCAATACCCAATTAACAAACTCCCTTCGCTGTCCATGGTCAGCTGGCTTCAGTTCCTGAGTCAATTGAACTTTGTATGCATGAAGATGCAAAACTTTCGTCAAAATTCGCTGCAAAGTGGATTTGGAGACACCAATTTGCTGAGCTCGGTGTCGAATTGAGGTGGATGGAGTTTGAGCGACATCATCACGTACAGCTGCGACATTTTCGGTCGATCGACCTGGTCGATGGCGCGTTGTTGTCTTTACATCACTAACAGACCCAGTTTCGGCAAATTTATCCATTAATCTCTTTACAGTTGACTCTTTTGGAGCAATATTGTGACCCCAAATTGATCGCAATTTGCGAACTGTAGCCGAAAAACTTTCACCATTTTGGTAAAACAATTTCACAATGAGAATGCGTTGTTCATTCGTGTAGCGCTCCATTTTTACTAACCTCGTACCTTCTACTAGCAAACAATAACAATTGTTCAAATGTCAAACAATGACACTTCGAATGTTGCCAGATTTAAAAATTGCGTTCTTCTTGGGACACCCTTTATATTGAACCATACATTGACATATATGACCATATATACCCATATATGATCATATACAAGCCCATGTATGATCATGTATGTTCATATATATTTTGATTTTTACATGGTAATACAAATTTTGGTTTGAACGATTTCTTCACTAAAAAGAGTACAGGGTGGCGCAAAAATAACCTTCCGATGTTTTTTGGCTGTAATTTAAAAAAAAATGAAAAACTTTGATTCTTCTTGTGGATTATTTTTATTTGGTCTCTTAATTTTTTTTACATCAAGTCGAGAATATGATGTCATGTAAATGGCCGCCGCCATAGTTGATTGTCATTTGAGCTCTTTTTATGGCATTTTCCATCACTTTGGCCAAAACTTCCGGCAGTGCAAATCGCCAAAACGGGAGATTAGGCGCCCGGGAAATGCATCCTTCAGCATATCGGTTGTGGCACGTGCAGCGTGTGGCGTTGCACCGTCCTGTTGGAACCACATGTTTTCCAATCCCAATTCATCAAGTTGCGGCAAAAAGAACTCTTTGACCGTTTGGCCCTCGACGTCTTTAAAGAAAAAGGTCCGATGACTCCTCCAGCGAAAACATCACACCATACAGTGACTTTGAGCGGGTGTAATGGCTCTTCGTGGGTTACACGCGGATTTTCAGTGCCCCAGAAGCGTAAATTTTGCTTATTTACGTACCCGCTAAGATGGAAATGGGCCTCATCACTCATGATTATTTTTGATGAAAAATCATCTTCATTATTGCTCAAATAAATAGTCACCAATATTCCGCGTTCTGGAGCAGTGTAGCGTAACATTGTTTATTAATGTGTATTTCGCATGTGTTTACTACACAAATGTCAAAACAGAACTGACATTAGGGGCCAATCGCAAAATTTATAGCATTTTCTGATAGGAGGATTACTTTTGCGCCACCTTGTATGGGTTAAAAGAGCTTTAATTAATACAATAGTGTTAATTAAAAATTGTCATATTTTGTCGTATATCTTTTGTTTTAAGTATATTTTATTGAATAAAAAAAAACAATACAATTATCATAACTCTATGCAAATATAACAAATAATAGTAAAATTGTTTTGTTGGTTTATTAGAAAGTAATATTGAAATTCTCACCAATAAACAATACTATACTAATAATAAATACATTCATTTATATGAATCTTGTTTTAAACCTTTTTACAATAATAAAGAAATATGTGATCTTTAATCCGATCTTATTTTGAAGATTTTTTTTCGTATAGAATCAAAATTATCTGGAATATTTACAAACAAAAAAAAAAAAAACAAAAGCCGACGTTTTTTTTATAGACTATGTAGAAGAATTTTATTTTATTTTTGTTTTGCTTTTTTTTTTTCTTTTGCCATATTAGACTATGGGTCTAAATGATTTCCAATGAATTGGCAAATAAAAGTTTAAGCAAAAAAATAAAATCCAAAAAAAGAGAAACGCTTTAAGGGCAAAACGTGATCTACAATACATTTTGTAAAGAATTTTCAATTCATTCAAAAAAAAGTTGTTTATAAAAAAAAGGTATACAAACTTTTTTTTCATATGAAAATAAAAAAACAAGGAACTTAAAAAAACATATACAAAACACTTCACAACTCATAAGTAGTATAAGTTGTAGAAAAAACTGAAAAAATGTAGTATAAATTGAACGAAACAACTTACCAACAGACAGCTAAAAAGTTTGTCGTTTAGTCAAACCGTACAAGTAAAGTAAAGGTTTGATTAACATTGGCGCATGCGCGCAGATTCTGTGAATTTGCGCACAGGTAAAGTAAAACACAAAGATGCTTTATCATTTTCTTGTTGCTTGTTCCTTTTTTTTAATTTCTTCAGGTTTTTTAGAGGCCCCTTTACAAAAATTTTGTTTGAAGACATTCAATGGGATAAATGTTAAGCTTAATGTTTTAAACTTGAAAAACAAAACACAAGTCGAAGATGATGAAGAAAAAGTATTTTATAGTAGAAAAATCTTGTTTAGGATATACATGACTTAAAAAGAATGAATTCATTTAAAACTAATATACTCAAAAAAGTTTCACAGTAACTACATGCTTTCAAGGAGCTTCTTATTAGGATTTTTAAATTGATTTTTCTTTTGTGCTTTATTAAATAAATATTTTTTTTCCTAGTTTTATTCTTTAAAAGAAGTGCTTTTTCTGACTTTTTTTAATTTAGCTATTTTTTCGCTTTTTTCCCAATATGTTTTTGCTTTGTATGGATTGAATTTAGATTTTTAACATTCTCAGATTACACTGTAAAACAAAAACAATTTTTTTCCAAAATAATAAAAAAAGCAAAAAAATTAATTAATTTAGAAGGGTTAAGGTTCCCCCCTTTTGTACATTCTTATGATGAATCGGCATAAGAAACCCTTACATTTAGGTATAAAATGTATTTAGCTAATTTATGTAAAGAATTACGAGAAACATTTTTGTGGAAAATTGTGTGGCTATTTTGTCTCCCTTTCGTAAAAAAGGGGAAAAATACACTTAAAACGGGGATATAATGGGTTAAAAAGTTCCACAAAAATATTTGTTATAAAATTCTACTATAAGTCTCTGAATACACCAAAGCTCAAAATTCAACTTGAGCGCGAGAAAAGTTAAAATATGTCAACTGCCTAATTTCGTACTTTTTGAGATTTGGCGGAATCCAACTACCAAATTATTTCTGCCATTTTGAATTTTGAACATTCAGATTCGTATTTAATACGTGCAAAAGGACTCGGTAAAAATTTCAAGCACTTTTAAAAAAATCATCCGCCAGTTAGGATTTTACATTTTGATTTTAAAAAAGTAAAAATTATAGTTGGTTAGGATCCATAACTTGATACCCTACACACAGAGCTTGAAATAATTAATTCTTTTGGTAGTGAATTCCTTAAAAATTCAATTATTTTTTTTTAATTCAAGAAATAATTGAAAAAAAAAACGAATTAAAAGTAAAAGTTCTGTTAAAGTTAAATAAACGAAAATTTTAGTTTCTTCGGGATATTAAATAAAAATTTAATTCCTTTAGCGAATGCAGTGAACATTTTAATTCAGGGAATTAACTTTATAATTTAATGAATTCAAGGGGAATTCATTTAGTAGGGAATGCATTGCTTGACCAAAAGTTGAAACAACAAAATTTTAGGGATTCTTTGGTGAATGAGTTCATCAGCGAAGAAAATGAATGAATTCCTTATAAAATAAATCAAATGCAGAAAAGGAATTTATTAAATTTGATCACGGAATTCGTTTCCAAAACATCCCTGCGGGAAAAGGACCTATCCCATGCCACAGGACTGGTCTAAAAGGACAAGTCGTGACTTTTAAACCGGTCACATGATAGGTACTTAGGAACCGGTGCTTTTTTCACCTATCTCGTGATATGTTTTTTCGTAACCGGTTCAGTTTTCACCTATGCCGGGACAGGTCCCAATTCCCAACTAACCCCTTTTTTCCCGTAGGGATAAATTCAATTACAACAGGAAGTAGGGAATAAATTCTTTCGAAGATCTATCACCACCAAACCTTTCCAGGATCCAATATTAAATTTTTGGGAGTGCTGGTAGAAAAAATATTTATGTGAAATATCTTTATCTGTTTTTTTACACTCACCAAAAAAGTCTGTAATGGCTACTGAAAATTTTGCTGTTGTTACGGGAAATTTTGCTAATTTGAGCCGAGATTTTTTTTTTGTTAATCTTAGCAACACATGTCTGCAATGAAATAAGTAGCCGCTACTAAATTTTAGTAAAATTTTTGTAAAGTAAAATTTAAAATCGGTTTGCTAAAATTAGTAAGCGCTTCTAAATTTTAGTAAATTGCTGTAAACTCAATGAGTTGTAAAATATAGAAAAAATTTTAATTTATAAAAAAAAAATATTATTTAAATTCCCAAATTAACTCAATTATTTTTAGATACACTTGTTACACTTTTAAGCAAACGTTTTTATTTTATTTATTTTTTTCCATAAATATTTAGACAAAATTAAAAAAAAAAAATAAAAAAGAATCAAAACCTCAAATATAGTAAAAACATAAACAAATTTATCATTTTGTTTTCATTTGAAGATTTTTGTTTTGAAAAATATTTTTAGTAAATTTTTTGAATGTTAAGGTCAAATTTTAATAGTTTTAAGGGCTGATTTTTAGAACCAAAAAAGTTATTAGTGCTTTTTTTAAGTGGATGTCTTACTTTTGGACATGAGTCGGTTGTGAAAAGTATCTTCACTTCCGATCCCTTTTTTTTAATCTATGTGTATAAGTTTTAATTATTAGAATTAAAATTTCTTTCAATATCCACTTTTTTAAAATTAGTAATTTTTATTTTGCTCATTTTAGCAAATCGGTTTTTAAAAATTTGTAAAATGTTATATATTTGTAAAATGTTTTCTCAAGTTAACAACAAAAATTTGTAAATATTGTGTAAAAATTCTGCAAATTGTAAAATGCAAATAGTAAAAAAAATTAGTATTTAGTACAAAATTAATGAAGTGGGAATGAAAACCATTTAGAAATTTTTCTACTAACCTTTTTTTCTGAGTGTAGGAATTACAAGACTTTAAACCATTTTCGTCTAGGTCGAAACATGGATAGGTTTCACCTATTTTCAATAAGGTTCATTTATGGACCAATACAAACTCATACACCAAATTATGTCCAAAAATCTTTTGTATTAAGACTTGGACTTGGTCAGTCCTTACTATCGTAAATCGATTAAGAAAGTTATTTCAAGCCGTTCGGTGCCAGTTCCATTATTTTTGGTGGTTTAAAACATCAGCACAAATTCATATTATTAATAAACAGTATCCACAATACTATATTCTGTATTTTGAATTTCAAAACCTAATATCAACTTCCAACTCATCTAACTACTCCGGCAAACTCGCGGATAATTGAACAGAAATTAATGAATTTAAAACGGATTTGATAAAAAAAAAAATAACCGCCATTTTGAATTAAAAAAAGCGTTTGTAGGATACGTACTATTTTTCTGCAATTTTCAAAAACTTTAAAATAAATAAAAAAACATCCAAATACTTATTTCAAAATCGTCATTATTAAAAGTCTGATACCAGACTCTTTTATTTTTTGGAGACTGTAAAACCGACAGAGTCAGAAATAAATTCAGATTCATGTGTTCCTCGGTGGATTTAACGGTAAATGAATGTAGATCATCGATTAGTTGGATTCGGCTCTGGAGTTCTTCCTTCGATAAATTTTCCAAACTTCGCCGAATACAGAGTATTTAAAGAAATTAAGAATATTTCTACTTTAATTTCATATAGAAATGCGCAATTCGTATAAAATGTGTTTAATTTTTTTGTTCAAATGTAACTCAGTATTTCAATATTTTTGAGTTTTTCTGATATTAAAACATTTTTTTTATTTTACCTAAAACATATGTCGTCGTCCACAAAATCTTCAATTATCACTCGCCAGCTTTAACGTTCTCTTGGCAAGAACCGCAGTCCAGCAGTGACCCCTAAGTACTCTCACAAGAATTCGACAATCGCTTCTGATTAAGGATAACAGAAGACCCATCAAAATCGAATCGTAAGACATCCCTAATAACTCTATGGGTTTCAAAATTTGCAAAGTTTTTATTAAATGAATTGATCCTTTTAGAAATCGATTTGATTATGTGTCGGCTTATTTTAACAAATAACATGTATATGTTTTTGTTGGAATTAGTTTTTGTCGCAGTTCATTTTCTGCCATTAATTTGGTTGGTTCCTTTTTAAAATTGGTTTGATTTTTATACCTTTTGCTAACCTTTTCAATAAGAAGACAAAAAGCTCATCGTTTCCCAGTGTTATTGAATGTATATTGGATATTGTTTTTTTTTTAGACGGGGGCGTTTATGGTTCAATGAATATTATTTTTCAAGGCAGTGGCACTAACAAATGAAAAAAAAAACAGAAACTGAAAATATATACTTTATTCTGCGAAACTTGTTACCATTGATCAGCATTAAAATGAAATATGAAAAAAGTAATCTTGTTCCTCTGCTTTTTTTTGAAATTGATTTTTTATTTAATGCAATACATAAATTATTGCAACACGATTGTAAATTATGGTGTGAAATTTTTATGTATGATTTTCGATTCTATTTTTAAAATGAAAATTCAGCAAAAATATTGATTTTTATAATTTTATTTTATGAATGAATTACTTTAATATTTTTATTTAAAATAAATTGATTCTATTAAAATATGTAGTAGATTAAATATATTTTGTTAATTAGAGTCTATTTATTTTAATAAACTTTGTACAGAATTTTAACAATGTTTAGTACCGGTAAATTAGTTGCTGATTTTAGCAGATCGATTTTAAATTGCAGTTTACAGCAATTTACTAAAATTTAGTGGCACTTACTGATTTTATTTTGTATACCATTTTCATTGTATTAATATTAATAATTTTTAGTACTTTTTTTTGGCTGATTTTAGCAAACCGATTTTAAACTCCACTTTACAAAAAGGTTACTAAAATTAAGCAGCAGCTACTTATTTCATTGTACTACACGTCAGCAGACACGCGTTGCTAAGATTAGCAAAAAATACCGCTGGGCTCAAATAAGCAAAATTTCCCGTAATAACAACAAAATTAACTGTTGTCTTTACAGACTTTTTTTGGTGAGTGTATGATAAAGTTTTAATTATAACTTTAAATTGTTTTTTTTTAATTATTTTAGTAAATAAAAATCCAAACTTAGTGAGAATTACAAACAGTAGTGTTTTGCAACCGAATTTGTAAATTTTTTTTATCAAACTTTTTTATGAAACGATAAGGATTTATGAAATATGTTTCATACATTTTTATGAAACTTCATGATATTTATGAAAACTTCATTTATATGAGGCACCGTTTTAATAATATGATTAAACTTGTTTCCATCGCTTTGCTGATTAACGATTTTCTGTGTCAAAGGGTATTCCCCTAAAAAAATATTATTTTCTAATGATATCGAAATTAAATAAAAACGCCTTGCAAGAAGTATATCACGGATTGAAGCATTGGCAACTCCAAATCTGGGAGATTCTTTGGGTGTTATTTCTTTAGTCCTGCTTTTTCTAAAATATCTTTTCATACCTAAACAAAGCTTAAGTCACTTAATCCTATTGTAGTTAAGCCTTAACAAGGGAACTCTTCCAGGTAAGAATTCAGGATGGTTTTACGTTATAGTTTTAAATGAGGCTGCGAGGGGAGCCTAACACGGAAACTCTTTCTTTTGACAATTTCATTAAATTGGAATATCTGATAGAGCAGTGTTCTCACTAGCTTTCACTTCACGGACTCTTTGAGGCATTTTTACAGGCTGACATTTCAATCGGAAGATTTGGAAGAATCTTTCAATTAAATTACCCTAGATCCTTAATTTTTAATAGGAAAAATTGATTTTTAAACACATTCTGATGATTTTTTTTCGCATCTAAAAACATTTTCTGTAGAAGAAATAAAAAATATTGTGTATTCAATTAAACAAAAAACTGCCTTTATAACCTTCTTAATTTTTAGGAGTTTTTACCGAACTTGCACCCCAGAGGGTCGCAACCCCCCATTTGGGAACCGTTGCAATTATCTAGCCTTCACTCTAATTAATTTCTGTTGAAATTTACCCAACTTATAGTAGGAAATTGTACTCCTACTATAAGTTGGTTAAATTTACTTTGTGTGCGTAAATCAAAAAAAGTACACACATTATGCGTAAATTGATGAACACAAAATAAATAAAATTACTTTAAAAGTGCCTAAAATTTAAATCAAATTTTAAAATTGAAGAGTGAATTTACCAAATTTGTGCGTAAAGAAACACGATATTCCTGTAAATGTACACATATAATTCGTAAAAATCCTAAAAAAATGCGCATATTTTCTACTATGATGTTGAAAATTAAGCAAAAATGTTTGTTTTGTAATAACAATAAATTTATTGCTTAGTAATTCACAATAAAAACAATCAAATTATTGTTAAGAAAATAACAAAAAGAATAAAAACAATATTTTTTTTTAGTAATTCCAAATAATTGATAAATTTAAAAAGAACTAAGTTTTCGTTTTAAATTTTAAAAATGCTTTAGATTTTTATTTTTTTCAATTTCAATATGTCATAATTTTTTTACCATTATAAGTTAGTATATTTACAAACTTTGTGCGTAAAATTTCTATTCAACAAAATAATACTAATTTTGGGCATAATGTGTTTAATTGTAAACACATATTGTCTAAAAATATTTCGTGAGTGTATTATTGTATATAAAAGTTTGCGCCGAAAAGTTTTACGCATTTGGTGTTTATATTTACCGAATTTTCGTAATATTACATAAAACTTTACCCATTTTATAGTAATAAATTTACAAGCGTTTTTTAGAGTGTATATCACAGTACACAACTACAATCCTTAAAAGTATACCCAGCAAAAACCAGGTATCAACTACTTACCAGTCTATTTACTAGCTTATATACTTTTGTTCGCAATGTCCTAAAAGTAATGGCTACTAATTATTTTTTGGCTGCTTGTAAGTGAGGGGGTAATGACCACCCATTACTTTGTGTGTTTTGTAGGTGAGAAGATAATGACTACTAATTACTTTTGGGATATCGCAAACAAAAGTAAATAAGCGAGTAAATAGGCTGGTAAGTAGTTGAAACTCTGTTTTTGCTGGGTACTTATTGTCGGCTTTCATAAATCAAGAAGAGTCCTTAATTTGGGTACACTATACTCTTCAACTAGTCAATGCCGTTTAAAAGTTCAATAAGAGAAACTAGGACAATCCTTTGTACCGAGTCCCCAACTGACTTTAAAGCCATTTATCGATCCGTGACATTCGACGGATTTAGCCACACTATAGTGTTGGATGTCAAAACTTTAAAAAGCGATAAAACGGATGGCGGATCTTTATGTAATTACATAGACTTTTGCCAGGAAAACGATACATGCGTTCAAAAGTTGAGGGGAGATCAGAAAGTACAACCAGAAAACAAATTTGTACTGGCAACCGAATTTTTTGTAAATCAGATGATTTCTGTTGCATCCACCGAAATTTTCGGTAGTGACTCCCGAATTGTTAGTAAGGAAACCATAAATCCATTAACCATCTCTAACTTATCCATTACTCCTGCTGATACTTAAAATTTTTAAGATCAATACCCTGATTCATAAACACGAAACACATTTCGTCTTACACATCTTTATTGCTAAGTAAAGATGGTGTTTTCAGATGACATTTGGCTTCAGACGAACGAAAAAAACTTTAACAAAATACTTGCAATACAAAAACAAAATACTTGAAGCCACTCATTCGTCGTGTGACGTTCGTCTTGTGGAAACCCCATATAAATTAAACAGCTTCATGTATGTATTAAACATTCGTTTGCTGCAATAAAAGTTGTTAATGTAATATAAAGGAAAAAAAAAACCGTTAAAAGTTGTCGACAATGGTAACCCCAATTGAGTGCATATAGTTTGTCTCTTAAGCTCCAAAAATTCTTTGAAAAAAAGCTCAACAAAAAAGCAAATACAAAAATAACTCAAGACTGTACTACTCAGACTCTCAAGCGAGTGCAAATATATAAACAGGCAATTTAATGAATTATTCTCGCATGACATCAACACCGGGAAACACCCTTTTAAAAAACAGAGAACCAAAAACACAGACGAGGTATTTCACAAATAAAAAAAAAGCTTTTTTGCGGTCTACTATTAAAAAAGGTACAGTTACAACAACAAAATAATAATATAAACAACTTTGCAAAAAAAAAAAAAACTTTGTTGAGAGTAACACATGGGGCCAAAGACTTTGAGAGAGTAAGAGACCCCCACGATATCAAATATAAATAAATAGAGAACGGTGAAGCCGGTATAGAAGAAAAAAAAAACTTGATATAATAAATACAAATAGAAAGAGAGAAACAAAACAAAAATTTTAAGCAAATTATAATGAAAGATGAAAACAATGAATTTGTTGGGATACATACATATGTATGTACACAAATGTGTTATGTAGTATACAAATGTGAAATACTCGTACATTTATGTTATTTATTCAGTTCTCTGCTTCTTCTTGTGTTCTTTTGTTGATTTGCCGAATAAGGCAATATGTGTGCGTGTGTGAGAGCTTTAAAATATTAATTTTATTGTTGTTGTTATGGGGTCTAAAAGGGTGTGGGGAGGCGGGGAGATGGGTTAAGTATTTGAGGTAGGGTAAGAGCAGATACATACACATGTTTTTGTGTGTACTCTTGTACATATTTACTTACTAGGCATTTGAATGCAAACTAAGTTAGTAAGTATATAATGTCTGTGCAAAAATAAAAAAAAGCCAATGTATAAGGATGATATACAACAAAGAGACAGCGTCATTTTTGGCGCCAACAAGAGTAAAGCACAGGGTATCCAACTAAATAAATATACAGAATATGTGTGTGCGTAGTTAGTTCTACATAGTATCTACAACAAAAAGAGCAGGGGATGAAAAGTTGGGTTTGTTTTTTTGCAATTTCACATTAGTTGTACTTGTTAGAGGAAAAAGCTTTTTTGGCAAAGAATTTATGGTATTAAAGTGAATGATTCTTTTTATTTTTTTTGCAATCGTTCTTTTTTTTTTTTTTTAATGTGTTCTGTTCATTTCAAAATGAGTTAGGGCAGGGCTTTTGGATACAAATCGCCGGTTGGCAGGTAGGGGATGAAGAACACGCGTGCACTAAAAGTATGTATGGATATGTTTGTATGTATGTATAACAACAACTACAATAGCACAACATTTTTCAACATGATTATGGTAATGGTTTGATGTTGTTAATATGTATACATAATACGACCAACTATGCAGTAACAATCTCTAACTAGGATTGCTGGATGTTTTGGAATAAACTTGTTAGATAGGAATTTTTGAGTACCCAGGAAAAAAAAAAATAGCAAAAGAAGAGAAAAAGAAGCAGTGAATTTGATTCCAGTGTTGTGAAAGTTTGGATCGGAACCAATGATTTTTACATAGGGGTGTCATAGGGTGGAAGTTTTATAATCATTTTTCATTGCATCTAAAGCCCTTCTTATGGTTTAGTGAAAAACGAGATCTTTTGATGTTCCCAAATAAATTTGAAATTTATAATTTAGATTTTAACAGGACGTTGGTAACCGATCCTCACTTTCACAATCTTCCGTTAGATTCTACCTGGGAATTTAATTTATTTTGGTGTTTCCCATATCTTACAAATTCAATTACAAATTATATCTTAATACCCTAACCGAGCACTAGCAACAAAGGCTTTTGGCTCGTTGTAGCGAAAACAGACCAGAGCCTCTGGTGGGAATCGAACCCACGACCCCGCACTGATAAGCTAGCACGCTACCAACTAGCCTACCGGGGCGCTTAAAATATGTAGAACGCTTCACGATTTTGCGTGTCATCCTTGCGCAGGGGCCATGCTAATCTTCTCTGTATCGTTCCAATTTTAGTATATGTTGGTTAGATTATAACGGGACATCCAGTGATCGGGTCTTATTTATTAAATTTGTTTATTCGAAATTCTTGCAATTTTTACTATAAAATATTTGTTTACTTTTTGTAGCTACTTTACTTTTTGTACTACTTTAGGAATTTAAAATCTGGTAAATTATAAGTTAAAGATTGAAACAAGTCATTTAAAATTAAACCATAAGTGTCAAAATTATATAGAAATATCTATGATTAATATTTAACTTTGGTTGTTTTTAAAATAAGTTACCAGTCATACATTAAAAAGGTGTTAAATTTCATTAAAAATCACATCTTTGGAAGTTGTGAAAAAGAACTGCCGTAGAAGAGGAAAATCAGATCTAAACGATACTTTGGAATCAATGCAAAATTAATTCCTTAAGAATCAGTTTCATTTATTTTTGATGGGTAGTGGCAGGAATAAAGCTTCAGGGTAATATTATTAAGAATTACTAACAATTCAAAAATAAACATGAAGTTTTCATATTCGCCGTGAGACGAATGAGACACATCATGTATTTCATTTTTGCATTGCATCTTGAAATTCCGTTCGCTGCAGCAAAACGTAAACTGAAATCACCCGCTGAATCTATTTCTATCGCTTTCAATACAAAATGTTGAAGAAATTACCAAATAGGTATAACTTTTTTTATCCTAACGCCGCGTTAAAAGATGGGTAGGGTAGTAAGGGCCTGCCAATATACAGATTAAGTAGGTCAATTGAATTGCTATCCGTATAATCATATGTGCAGGCTGATAATGAAGCTAATCACTTATTAACCTACTGTAATGTTTCATAAATGTTTATAAAATTGTTGCATTGGAAGAAAATTGAAGATGCTTTTCTCTGGGTGCTATTAAACTCAAATTCACTCAGATCCCACAGAATTTTCCCGATATACCACAAAAAACATCAAGTGCATTTATATCCATAGAATGTTTTGTGCAGCCGTATGCTGTAAAATAAAGATTTTTAGTATGATTCTATAGAATTTCGCGGATATACAGTGGTTTCATAAAAGTGGTAATAAATCGACTCCTCTAAACTATGCTAAGTTGACTTTACATTTTTTAAATTTTTTTATGTTCCAAAAAATTGTCAAAATTTGATAACGATCGGCCAATATACTGAAAAGTTATACAGGTATATACAGGTATGTTCTGAAATTTTTGCGAATTCAAATCCACGTAAAATTGAAATTAATGGCACCTATTTCACTGTATTCCAAAGTTTTATGTCATTTGTGAATTTAAAAGCACACAAGACCCAATGTTGTATGATGACTCATAGGAATGTGTAGTCTCCAGGGTCATCTGTTAAAATGGAGGTTATATATATATTGGGGAATCGGAAACGCTTGATGTTCTTGGCATGAGAATTCAATGTAATATCCATTGGATTAAACACGTTTTTGAATCGATCGAAAATGGAGTACAACTCCCATATATGGGCAGGTGCTTCAAGATATATTTTAGAACTTTTGGACCGTGTACAAAGGAGGGCGCATATCAATGACAGTTGGATATCCAGTTGCATTGACTCATTGGAGCATCGACCTAATGTGGGCTGTGTGACACTGTGCTCTCGATACTACCATGGGATGTGTTCGGATGAGATAAGTGAACTTATCCCTCAGACCCGCGTTTATTCCGGAATACTCGCCTCTCCACCAAAGCTCACCCCTTTGTGATCGATTGTCCAATGAATCGCACAGCACATTACAGAGAGAATTCGTTCATAATTCAAACTAGCCGTATATGAAATAAACTCCCTGCAGAGGTCTTCGCGGACAACTATAATTTAGAGAAATTCAGGTCTAATATCCATAAACACTACTCCCTTTTTCCTCTTCCCATAATTTATTTTCCAGACATCAATACAATGCACTGCATTTATAGGGGGCAACCCCTGAGAAATTATACAATTAAAAAAAAATACTTAAATTTTTAACGCAACTAAAAGAAATTAAGCAAAAGAAATTATGAAATTTTCACTTTCACCTAATTTAAGCTTAAAGCAAGAATTAAATCAAAATTTCAGAATTAGTTATACATACGTAACATAGCGTGACGAATCAGCTGATTCAATGTAAGTTAATGAGTTAAAAAGGAGATACGTTACTTTAGGTATGCACGCAGAGATAAAACATCGTTGCAATATAATCACTGCTACTATATTATGCTTGCTGCATTCAGGTATGGTTGTCACAATCAAGTTATTGGTTTATAAATAGGTTCTAACCATCTTTATGGTCGCTACCATCATTATTATTGTAAATATTTTATAATTTCATAGTTATAACATGATTGGCTGTAACCATACTGTGGTAATAAAAATCCTGGCTATGAAAAAATTTAATGATAATTATGGAACTGTAAAATGCTGACAGCAATAAATCTATAAATAAATATGAATAAATCAATTATACATAACTTTGACATTTTCAGTCATAATACTGTCTAGTTTTCATAAAACAAAATATTGTATCAGTTCAATTACCCGTGTAAAAATTATATGATCATTTTCACCTGGAGGGTTTTATTTTAGAAAATGCCTTTAACATTAAAAAATTCATTGTTGAAAAAATTCGTTGTCAAAAAAGATTCTATATAAAGAATATATATTTTTTAATTAATTAAATTATATTTAATTTCTTAAAAACAATAATATTTTTTTTTTAATATGTTTATCAATTCATTTCTTGTAGAATAACGAATTTTTTGTGGAAAAATTACTTAGAATATTAAAAAAACAATTTTTTTTATAAGAAACAGTCTGTAGAATCCAAGAGGTAAAATTACGGTTATTTTATTATCAAAATATGATAACTACATTATAGTACGACTATGGTTGGCAAAATCATAATCCCAAATATATATGATGCTCTTCGAAAACATGGTTGAGGCCATGTTTTTTCCTCGGCGATTCCGGCTTCGAATATGGCACAAATTACAAAATTCCTAAGCCCCGGTGTAGGCCGGCTATGACTATCCCTACAATGGAATTATGTATGTCCTTTTGAAATATGACATAATCATAGTCCCCATTTTGGTTCAAGGGTTATGACCGAATAATTTACGACCACATAAACATGTCTTCGTACATTTGACTTACAAGGAAGGTAACCTCGGGGTTATACACCGATTACGCTGAAATTCGGATATGTCATGTTTTTAGTGTCCCAATCTGACATTAAGGAAGTTACAAGTAAAAAAGGCTTAAATCGGCTGTGCCGAGTCTTAAAAAAATTTTCTTACTGTTTTTGACAGAAATAATTTTAAAAAAATTTATGAGGTGAACCAAATTTTTTGAGGTGAAAAACATTTTTGGATGTGAAAACATATTTTGTTGTTGGTAACAAATTTTGAGGTGAAATAAATTTTTTGTGGTGAAAAAAAAATTTAGTGGTGAAAAAATTTGTTTAGGTGAATATAAAATATTATTCAATTCTAAGCGTCTGGTTAAAAAAAATAGAAAATATTTTACTTGCGAGTCGCTACTACGACATTGTATTGAAAATTTAGAGGTACCTTCACATACTCATAACTCTCATAACTCATATACTTTATGGGGTCTTAAACATATATATCGACATGTTACAAACGGAATGACAAACTGATGTATACCCTTGAACATATATGGTGGAGGATATAAAAAAGGCTATAAAATGGACCTGTTTTTTTTGGAAAATTTTCTAAATTAATTGTAGCTTATTTGGATATCAAACGAAAGGTATTTGAGAGAGCAATCTAAAAATGCCTAAAAAAGTCTAGAAACTCAAAAGTTTAAAGGTTTTTGAATCTGATTTTCTATTTTTAAAATTTTTGGATTACCCACAAGAATATCTTCCTTGTTAGACTACAAATATAGGAACATTGTAAACGGTCGGTCTGATAGTATAGATATATGCAATGCTCGTAATACACAACAGTAGTATGACTATATAGTTTATACTTCTACGCCTAATTGTAGTACGAAGCAAACGTAGTTTACCTAGAGCATAGTACTATGTATGAGAGTAGTATAGTACGAGTAGTATTATAATACTATTTTAATAATAAAAGTTATAGTAAAAATAGTAGTAAAGCTCTATATATATCTTTTTTTTAGTTGCTAAGGAATGTTTTTTGTCAATCTGTTGTTTTGAGTTTTTTTTTCTTAATTTTTTTTTTTGCACACAAATGGGGGTTGAAACTAGCACGAGACGTCACGTGAGGATATGACACAGACAGAAAAACACTTAAACATATTTGTGTTCCAAGTTTTTTCTTTTTGTTTTACGTACAAGTTTGTGGTGATGATAAGTTCTTTTTTTTGTGTATTTTTGGCAATAGTTTTTGTGCTACACCAAAAAGGGGAGTGGGAGTGGGAGTGTGAAAGTTTTGTAGTAATATTCAGATGTTATATAAAATGATTGACAGTATGGGTAGTGTAGTTTCTTTAGAAGAAGGTTCTAAATTTGTAAACCGTATGTTGTGGAATTTATACATTAACTTTTTATGAAACATAGATTCTTTTAAAAAGAAATCCTGCGTAGTTTCCAAGAGAAAAGTTGTTTTGATTATACTTTACGTATGAGTAATAATATCATTTCAAATTCCATATTACTTATACGTAGTGTTGGAAAACATTTTTTCCCTAAATCCGGGGGGAAAACATAATTTAAAAATGTTGTGATTTTTAAAACATTTGCGGGATAAAAAAATATTACTTGTGAAAAAGAAATAACAATTAAATTTAAAACATAAAGCATTATAATTGAAAAAAAAATTAAATCAATTAAACTGTTTGTCAAATCTGGGTCTTTTGATTACAAAAATATGCATTATGCAAATTAAAAATGTTAATAATAATATAAATGATATACATTTATATCTTTAAATTTTTTAGACACAAAAGTACATTTGCGGTTATAAATTGTTGCACCAACAAAACAATATCAACCCCGAAAAAATATATTTTCTATCAAACAGCATTTAAAAGAAATTATATCACAAAAGTTGTCATAAATAAATTAAAAATTAATAGGGGAACATTAATAATTACTAATACCAAATGAGTCAAACTAGTACCATAGTACTTTTAAAGATTTCATAAACTAAAAAAAAAACGACATGAAGTAAAAAATAATCCAAAATTTCTTTTAAAATAGTTTAAAAATTTTCCTCAATATAAGTCATATTTTATTGAAACTTGAAAAAATTTTAGGGAAAAAAACAGATTTTTTATAAAAATATAATAAAACTTAATTTAGTTAAACAAAAAAAAAAAAAAAATAGAACATAATTTACTTCCATTTAGTTCAAAAAATTTGTCTAACTTAAAATGAGAAAGAACTTGAACTTAACGTGTGTTTATTATTTTTCATTTAACTAAATATTATAAAGCCATTTCCAAGTTCAGTTTTTAAGTCCACCTCTTACTAACTTTTAAGAATTGTTTTCTAAAAATTAGTTCAGACAATTAAAAACAAAAAGTAATAATACAAAATTTTTTGATTTTAGAAACTGATGAACTATTTCTAGGAAAAATTATCATGCAACTTAGTTCAGTTAAATTTTAATAAAATATTATTTTTTTTTTCAAGTAAAAGTTTTCTAATTTTTGCAAAATTTCTTCTGATTAATTAAAAACAAAAATCTTAAATCGAGGAAAAATTTAGTCCTTGTGGGTTTAACTTATATTTAAAAATTTTTTCAAATAAAAAAAAATAATAATAAATTAAAAACAAACTAGTTAATTTTTCTAATTTTCAAGAAAGAAAATTATGGTGCATGATTGTAAATTTTGGTTCGTGATCGTGCGTGAGCATGAGTCTTTAATATTAAACTTAAAGTAGCTTAAAATATATTTTTAAATTTTGTGCGCAAAAGGTAAAAAATTTAGAATTTGCACTTTCTCGAGGAGACCCTTAAGTTAACTATGAAATGGATCTGACTTTGTCATAATTTATTACGTTTCAGGATATCCTGCAGTACATTTTTTAATTTCTTTTTCCTTTTTGCTAATGAAATTTAATTTATATTTTAAATACAAGAGTTTAGTATTATAATTTAATTTAATTTAAAGATAAAAATGTATAGCAAAAAACTTGTTAAAGAAAGCGTCCTTACAAAGCAGAAGTCCTTAATACCTTTACCATAGAAACAGTTTCTTTTTTAATTAGAATTTTTTTTTTATCAAATTTAAGGATAATTTTCACTTAAAAGAACTACTATTTAACTAGATGTTATAAAATATTTTCTTATTTTTAGGGAGTTTAGACCTAGTTTTTAGTAAAAATAATTATCTAATGAACTTAAATCAAAAAAAAAATTTCTTAAAACCAAGGAAACATTTTCTAACTAAAACTAAAATTTAAGATGAAACATGAACTAATTAATTGGAAATTTTTCTATTTTCTAATAAAAATTTAGTTCTCAATAGTAAAATTTTACTATAATTTAGAAATTTTAAACAAATTTTTGGTAAAATTTCTTTTTTAATTTCAAGAAAAATTTGACTAAATTTTGGTAAAATGTATCGTTGGCGCTGTTATGATTTCAATTTTTCCTCCAAATAAGTTAATTTTTCTAAATTCTAGTTCAGTTTTCATGCCGTTTTTGATACAAATAATGTGAAAAAAATTAGAAGTGAAATTATAACGGTGAATAAAAATTTTTTTTCTAGCACCTCAAAAATTAAGTTTACGCCCGGGCATCACACCCTTTTGCAAAAAAACTCATTTATTACTCAATATTTTTATCTATTGTAGTATTATGCTGTCCTTTCATTTTACTACTTGTGTCAGATTTTATCTCTACCCCACCCTATTGACATGTTACATATTTTTTGCTGTTTTTTCCAGTGTTAAAACATAATAAAATATTTATATGTTAAGTAGATGGTGCAAAAAAAAGACGGCTTTTTCCAAAATCTGCTTGTTTTTTAATGGTCAAAAATAAATTATATTTTCATGTTGTTTCCATATGCTTAACTGATGATAATATGTTTCACTTTGGTTTATCGCGTTAATTCATTTATTTATTTTTTTTTATTATGTATTTATTCTCAATAATGTTCATAAACATTTTGTAATTTCTTGGTTCATTGATATGTATAGTTAGCAAATGCAATGTATCGATGTTGATGGTGATTATGATGATGAGATTTGGGGGAAACAAATTCCAATAATAAAAGGAATTAAATTTTCAAGGGTATTATGATAAAATTCCATGTACTATGTAAGAGAGTATCAATACATTTTATATGCAAAATGATAATGTATTTTGGAAACATATAATGTGCTGTCGATGTAAATCATTTTATTTTACTAACACAACACAATTGAATAAAGGATATGGAGTACTGCTGTTTTTTATGATCCAAATCTCAAAGATATACTTATAAAATGGAATATAAATACGACACTGTGTCATTGAATATATGAGGGAAAAGAGTATGGCAACCCTAAGCAACTGCATCCAATTAAAATTTTATGCACTTTTTCAACATAAAAGATAAATCAGTCATTGTAAAAAAAAATACTTTTACAAAGACAGGGTGGCTCAGAATCAGTTAAATGGTTTAAATTCTTTACACAATTTTTAAAAACTATACACTCAGAAAAAAAAGTTTGTAGAAAAATTTGTAAACGGTTTTCAATCCCACTTTACTATTTTTGTACTGATTTTTAGTAAAAAAAATTATTATTTAGCAAATCTTTTTGCTATTTACATTTTACAAATTACAGAATTTTTACAAAATATTTACAAATTTTCGTTGCTAATGTCAGAAATCATTTCACAAATTTTTGAAAACCGATTTGCTAAAACTAGCAAAAAAATTACTAATTAAAAAAAAAAGAGTCGATATTGAAGGAAATGTTATTTCTAATAATTTAAATTTATACATACAAACTTAAATTGCCCTAAAATGTTACATAGGATTAAAAAAGGGATCGGAAGTCAATGTACCGACTCATGTCTAAAAATAGGACATCCACTTAAAATAGCACTAAAAAGTTTTTTTATTTCTAAAAATCAGCCCTAAAAACAATAAAATTTAACCTTAAAAGTAAAAAAATTTACTAAAATATTTTTCAAAACAGAAATTACCAAATTAAAACAAAATGATCAATTCGTTTATGTTTTAACAATTTTTAAGATTTTTAAGCCTTTAATTTTTTTTTTTTTTATTTTGTATAAAACATTTTTTAAAAAATATAATCAAAATTTTTGATGCTCGATAAAAAAAAATAAATCTAAAACTTTGTACTAATATTAATAGTATTTAGTGATTTTTTTTTTTGCTGATTTTAGCAAACAGATTTTAAATTCCACTTTACAAAAAGTCTACTCAAATTTAGTAGCGGCTTCTAATTTCATTGTACTACACGTCAGCAGACATGTGTTGCTAAGATTAGCAAAAAATACCGCTGGGCTCAAATTAACAGAATTTCCCGTAATAACAGCAAATTTTTTAGTTGCCATTACAGACTTTTTTTGGTGAGTGTAGTTTCTTTGGGTTTTTCAGCATTTTGAAAAGAAGACTTGGGCAACTACACTATCAAACATCGTTCCCAAATAATTGAATTTGAAATCTGGAACATATTACGTGAGCGCATTATTTCGCGCACAAGCGATTTTAACTAACCTCCACATTCACCTGATTTAATTGTTCCAGACTGATTTCTTTGGGGATATTTAAAAGAAAGAGTCACCTTCCTACTAAAAACCACCATTCCAAATGAAATCATGGTAATTACATATGAAATTTTGCGAAAAGCTATTTAAAATGCTTTAAAAAGTGCCGGTATGAAAATTTCCAACACTAACGGCATATATTTTTAATAGTTAATAAAAAAAGTTCCGCTATAACATACTGTATTAAATCTGGATAATAAATTCTCAAGCCCAAGGTAAATTTTTTTAAAAGTTTTTAAAAAAATTTGTTAAAAATTAAAATAAGAAAAAATCCCTGAGAAGCTATCCATTGAGATAGCGAAATATTGGAATAAAAATAAATATTTTCTTTTATAAAATTGACCTCGGGCTTGAGTAATTATTATCCAGAATTAATATTAAAAAGATCGAAGAACTTGAACTGAATAATTTATACTGTATTAAAATAAATAATAATAATAATCCCAAAAAGGAAAAAGTTTTAAACAATTTAAACCATATAGCGCATTTTGCGGCACCCTACGTTTACATCTGGCTTATCCAAGCTTCAGTTTATAAAATGTAAAATTTACAAGGAAGATCTGGGTAAAATTTGAAAATATTTGACAGGGGACGGAACAAATAAGAAATTATACAAAATACTATTTCACTAAAGTGGTACTGAATTAATTTATAAAATGATTACAAATACAAAAAATGTGCATTATTTTATATTATATTTTTTTTTAGATTAATCAATAAGATTTGAAAAGTTATTCGATTAATTATTTAAGAAAAAAACACGTATAATCGGTTAATTTACTATAACTAAAATTTGATTAATTGAATACTCTATTAATGGGCAGAACGTGAAGGGCAAGATCATTTCTCTTTTTGCTCCTCCCCGTAAACAATTTCATAACACTTGTGTTAATGGATATTAATATGTGAATAACAGCCTACAACAAATTTCAATATCTTAGCTGCAGCGTTTTGGTATAGGTGAGGAATGAAGCATTTTTCACTTTTTAACTCCATTTTCCATGTTTTTATTCCCAAAAGTAAAAAAAAAATGGTTTTTGTTGGAGAGATTTGGGCGGTACTTTAACGTAGAATTTTTTCTTTTTTGCCCAGTTTCGTAAAAATTTCTTTAAAATCCCGTTTTGATTTATGCTTGTGCCGCAGTAGGAACACAAATGTCAAATTTCAAATTTTATGTTTTCAGCCAAACCGGTTCGGGAGGTATTTGTTTCCTTTTGAACCCCAATTTTTCCTACGTTCATGGCGAAAATTAAAAAACTTTTAATTCTTCCCCATTTTATTTCATTCGATTTCACTGCCTATGTTTAGTGTTTCAATTCCACTCGTTCCCAGTTTCACTCCATTTCGTTCCCCTTGTCCAGTATTTCAATTCCAGTCGATCCACGATCCATTTCGTTTGCCTTATTTAGTGTTTTAATTCCACTCGTTTCCGTTCCATTTCGTTATGTTTTCTAGTTATTGACTTTCAATTCCACTCGTTCTTTAAATTTGAGGTTTCTTACCAAAGCGTATTGGGCAGGCCATTAAGCACGGCACTTTTCCCCTTTTAAATCCCTGTTTCACTAAACTACTGGCGAAGATCCCAGAGCATATATTATTATCAGTTTATTAGTCCATACTCAAATTTCCTTCTTAGTGAATTAGCTCATACTACAGGCAATACATTTTTTTTAAAGTTCAGTCTTCTAGTCGATGCGGATTAAACAGACTTTTTCTCTCCATATTTTTCGGGTTTATAACTAAAGTGTTTTTGCCTGATTTTTAAACCAAAAAAAGTACCTTACCAGGTAATATACATATACTTTAAATTTAAGGTCTCTAGCCCAAGGGAATTGGGCAGGCACTTCCCGTCTTAGCGGATGTGTACGTCATATAATTTAAACGATGGTGTGTTTCGTTTTTTTTTTTGATATTCATAAAAATTTGCGTTTGAAGATACTTTTCACGAAGGTTAGCAACACTGGATCCAAAGCATAGGCAATATGGGTTTTAAATTTTTTCTGCAGTATTTATATAACATATTTATTTATAATTGGTACAAATTAATTTGAATTGCGAAACATTTTTTCGCTTAAAAAAAATATTTATGTTCATCAAATTTTTTATCCTCTATCGCACATTTAAATTTATCTGCCATGTTTCATCAAATATTTGTTTTGATTTAAAACACATAGAACCAATTTAGATGGTGACTTTGTTGCATGCAATTATTGCGTGCAATTTTCGTTTGTAGGCGAACGGGGTAGCAGGATAACAAAAAAGCACGTTTTTCTTGCATTTCCCTTTCGCACTCCTATGTATTCTTTTTTGGTTGCTTCATTTACATTCAGTTTTAGTGAAACAAAGTTCACCGTATAAATAGACAAAACTTTGAAAGCAACTTTGAAAAGAGAATTAAGAAAATTGCATGCAATCCATTGCATCGTGTGAAGATTTTGTTTGGGTGTTATCTTGACTCTTTAGCCTCAAAAACATCAGATATTTTAACCTTTTTTGAACTATAATTTTTGAAAATAAAATTTTAGATTTCGATAACAAGTTTTAAATGCATGCCATCAATTTATCTATCATATTGAAGTAACAAAACAAGATACCTAAAAAGCGTCCTAACGTTTCAGAAAAACAAAATATGTGCTCACAAAAATATTGACCCGAAAATTATTAAAAAATCACTTCTTATATAAAAAACACACCAAATTATTAAACTCAAATTTAAAGAATTGGATTTGATTACTAACAAAAAAAGAATTAACTACAAAAATTAACAATAATTTAGGCATATATAGAAATAAATGAATAAAATACACAATATGTATGTATTTTCTAATAATTTATTTTAAAATACCATTGCTTGATGATCATCACCCACACCCACATGCTAGAAAATACATAGAAGATCATAAAACAGAGATGAGAAGATGATCATCATGTGCAGACATATCTCGTAGTGTTGGGTGTTAAACTGACACATTAAATTAGTGCTAAAAATGAAAAATTAATTTTAATGCCAGAACTTATTAAAATGTTTTAATTAAAATTGTACATACAAGACATAAGGATGCTGAACTACAACATAATTTTGATGTTCAAATTAAAAAAAATGTGTTGTAGAAAAATTTCTATGTGAATGACAAATATTTTTTGATGAAAATTAACCTTTAAAAGGTATTAAAAATTACAAAAAAAAAACATTAATGCATTAAAAGCTATTAAACTTTGTTTGGGAATTTTCCACTGAAAACTACAAAAGTTTTTCTTTTATATAACCTATACAAGGTAACCCAAAATATATTATGCCATGACGTAATTATAGAAAAATTAGGTTGTTAAATAAACAATTCCTGTAAAATCAAACGAAATAAAATTTAAAAAAAAAAAATAAAATGCTCTAAAAACTTTCTTAAGATATCAACTTGGCGTAATTGCGCAAAAAGTATAATCTTCCTGGTATTGAGTGTTATATTCTCAACAGGAGGGCGTTATACGATTAAAAAATACACACATTGCTTATAGAAATATGAATTTTCTTAGGTTTTTGTAACAAAAAATCACTTTAGAGGTTATTTTTTTATAAAAAAAAAATATTATCAATTTTAGAATTTTAAAACATCTTTGGGAAATACAACTGGCTTAGGCTTGATAACAAGTTGCTAATGGCTATGCGACAATTTTTCTTGTCGAGAAAACCGCGAAAGCTTTTTGGATTCGAGAAACATTGAAACCGCTTGCAGAGTTACTAAAACATTTGTGACACAAATGTGAATGAAAATTGGACGTTTTAGTGCATATAACTTACATGAAAAAGATTAAATCCGATCAGATTTTCTAAGATGTAATTAGACATGATTGAATCTGGTACCAGATCTGATCATACATAATAAAATATGGCATTAGATCTAGTGCCAGATCTATCAAATCTAAAGGGGTATGGAAAATTTTGTTATCATATCCGGTGCCATATCTGTTCATATCAGATCTATACCAGATCTTATATGAAATTTGACATAGGTGTTATCAAATTGTTGTCTAGATATGTACATATATGTTATTATATTTTGAGATCTAATTAGATCTGACAAAATTAGATGTAATGAGATCTGTTTAGATCCGATACTCGTATATTTTACATGGTGGTAGGTATTTCTTAAAAATATTACAAACATTTCAAGATTTTTAAATGTCGTTTTAATGTTATATAAAAAAATCCGAAAACCCGGTAACCGGTTTTTTGTAAAAACCGGTTTTATTTTTTGAATAAAGCTAAAAATTAGGTTTTGAATACTCTGCTGTTTGTCACTTTAAATGTATAACGAATTCAGGGGAAAATGCTTTGGACTGACTAATGTGTCATACAAAATAAATGCTTTCGAGTCTTTAACATAGTACACAGATATGTGGAAAACTTTGGATAAAACTACTTTTCCTGAAGAAAAACTGGTAAAATAAAGTTTACCTTAAATTAGGGTTATAATTTTTCTTCACGCAGAGCAAAACATGGTTGCAACACTTGATCACTGATACTATATTATACTTGCTGCATTCGGGAATGGTTATCACAATCAAGTTATTGGTTTATGAATTTGTTCAAACTATCAATATGGTCGCTACCATCATTATTATAGTAAATTTAAAATTATTTCATGATTTTCACTTCCTATTTTATAACATGATTGGCTGTAACCATACTGTGGTAATAAAAATGTAAAAAATAGAACTATGAAATACTGGCAACAATCAATGAATAGTTATAAGTCAAATAAATCGTGACTGTGACATTTACAGTCATAATACAGTCGTTTTCAAAAAAAAAAAAAAATAAAAAAATTGTATCAGTTTAGTCACCCATGTCAGAATTATAATATGTAATCATTTTCACCTGGGGAGATTTATTTTTGAAAATGCTTTATACATATAACATAACAATTTACACTAATCAATTCATTATCGAAAAATTCATTGTTAAAAAGATTTGATATTGAGAGTTTTTATATTTTTGAACTCTTTTCAATAAAAACAATAATATTTTTTTTTTTAATATGTCTATTGAGTCAATTTTTGTAACTACTTTATTTGTGAAAAAAGTACGCAGAATATTAATAAAATAATTTTTTTTTTTTAACAAAAAGTCTGTAGAACACAAGAGTTGTTTTGTATGAAAGGTTTGTAATACAAAATACTAGTTTTTTTAGAGCGCCCCGGTAGGCTAGTTAGTAGAGTGCTAGCTTATCAGTGCGGGGGTCGTGGGTTCGATTCCCACCAGAGGCTCTGGTCTGTTTTCGCTACAACGAGCTTGATGGCCTTTGTTGCTAATTTGTAATTATATGATTAATATAAAAAAAAATAAAAATGAATTAAAAAAAATACTAGTTTTTTAGAAATTTTTCTAATAGAAACATTTTTAAAATTTTGTGGACCTTTTCTTAAAGTAAAATTTTCAGTTTCTGCAAACTGTTTCTTAGATAAAAACTCATTTATTCTTTGAATGAAAAATTCTTTAATTTCAAAGACTTTTCATTATGAAAAATACTTATTTCTAAGACATTTTGTAGTAAAAATATTCTTAGATTTAAAGGAGTTTCCCTAAAAGAAAAATGCTGATACTCTAAGTACTTTCTAAAAATAATCTCAAAAATATCCCTAGAATCTAAGAATTTTTCTAGTAGAAAAAAATTGTCTAGAATTTCAAAATTTTTTTTAAAGTATGTTTCTTTAAAAAAATCCATAGAATCAAAAAAGTTTTCTTGAAAAAATCAATTTTTTTCCTTTAGCAAAAAACATTTTTTTAAAGAAATATTCTTAAATTTAAAGAATTCTTTCAGAGTTTCGAATCATAACATAACTGTAGGGACAATATTTTGGAAAAATTATGTTTATTTTATTATCATAATATGATAACTATATTATAAGTACGACTATGGTGGGCAAAATCATAATCCCAAAATTATATGATGCTCTTCGAATATGATTTCACCTACCATGCTTTTTCTCTGCGTGTTACCTTAACTGAATTCAGCCGGTGGCAAACCCGCTTAAATTACGAAAACGCACAACAAACCAACTTTGGGTCTTAAATGTACGTTCTGGAACATGAGCCGGTTCCTCTTGTCCGATTCCTCCTTTTCAACCAAACCTAACACCTTTTTAAGCAAACTTTAATGACATCGTGTTCCTTTCTAGCTCTCCATTCCCTTGAATGGTTAAATTAACAAATACAATTTGTTATAAACAATCAAATTTCTGTGAATCAAATAAAAAAGGCTTAATTATAAAAATGATTCAGAGCAGAAACTGTTAATGTACACAAATCTTTAAATGGATTTTATAACAAAAATAAAATAAAAAATATTTAAAAAAAAAAAAATTAATTTTTAACTAAATAAGTAATTTCAACAAATGTTGAAATTCCACATTGTTGTAAACACGCGCAAATTATTATTATTATCTATGCCAGTTTTGTATTTGTTATTAATATTAATATACAATAAGGGTATTCACAGTTAAACGAAAACATAGAATTGCATAATAAAATCTTGATTATGTGTTAAAACACAAATATCTGCTCGTATTCTATTAGGTATAAATTGTTAAGGCCATATTAAGTTTCTTAATTATATTCACACTCTGCAGATTTGTTGAAAATACCCATTTTATGAGTTTTTGCTAATATTTGTTTTACTTCTTTTTTTAACAGTCACGTGTTATTCCTTTATTATGCAGTGTCATAAATAAACAAAAACGCAAATAATAATGATGATAGAAAAAAAAATATTTAACAATAATACCAACAAAAAAGTATAAAAATAAAATAAATAAAAAGTTTATCTCACCAGAAATAAAATTAAGGTAGGCTAATTTAAAAAAAAAAAAACAGTGCAACGAAAATAATAATAAATTTTATGTTAAGAAGACTGCCGAATACTGAATTGTATTACCAAAGATTTGTGAATGAATTCTGAATAATACAGTTGTGTTTTTTTAAGGAAAATTTTTATTCTTTCTTATAATTTTTATTCTTTCGTATAATTTCCTTAGACAGCCAATTCATGAATTCAATGAATTTTGTACATAAAATCAATAAATTTTCATAGAAACCTAAAACTTTTCATTTCATTATAGGAAATTGATTTTTCTTAATTGTGAAAATTTTTATAAAACCCAGGTAAAAATAAAAATATATGATCATGTATTCTCACATATTGTTTAATTTATGTACATATATGAATTATATATGAAAGTATGTGACATTTATGGACGCATATATTTATCTATGCATGCTAAAAGTACACCCATTTTTGAAAATATATGGACTCATAAATGTAATTGTATGCCATATACTTTTCCATTAATGATCATATGTTATCTCAGTTTTTATTTATTTTTTTAATTTATTTGTTTGATTTAAACTTCAAATTGACAATGTCAAAATTTTTATGTTTATTTATTTTGAAGTTTTTAATATTCTTATATAATTTTTATGAGAATTTATTGTGTCAAAAAATATATATTTATTTGTTCTGTATTGTTCAAAATTTTTTGTATGATTTATTTTATTTGTTGAAGAAAATATTTAAATAATGTGATACATGGAGCTTGATATGTTAGAATTTGATGAGATTTGGTAAGTTTGCGGTTAAGATTCTTTACAATAAATTTATGTCTTTTACAATTTCAGTACTTATCAAATCCTGTTTTAAGATGAATGGCGCTGTACTTTTTGGGGTAAAACGTAGTTCATGATATTAAAAAAATGTCCGCTGAGATGCCAAAGTCTAGGCCGTTATTCTTCCATTTGTTTGTGTTAAAAAGGAGGATAAAAAGATTCGCCCTTTTTCGGTAAATAAAATGATTGCATGATCATAAATCTACATATTACCTCAATTTTCGTTAATGTTCATGTATGGAATCATATATGATCACCATACATAAACATACAAGAACATATATGATTATTTTTAACCGGGAAGTTAATTTTTAAAGAAACTTTTTTTTTATAAAATGTATAAAATTTTTCATACTTCAAACTAATTTTTCAAAAAAATTACATTAACTAAATAAAAAGTTTCATTTGCTCAACTTCTATGAAATATAATTGATTTTATATATCAATTATACATTTTTCATTTAAGAAAAATTCTGAATAACAATGCAGAACACTGATTTTAGTCATACCTGCGACTAATTAGTTGGATGTACTAATTGAATGATAATTTTATTAGCATTGCATTAATATCAATTGTAATGAAATAATTTTCATTACCATTTTTTTTTTAAATAATGATAATGACTAATGTTAATGTTCAATTGCAATTAATAATTAAATAATTAAAAATAGATAATTGCAAATGACAGATGAGCTTTGTAAAATCTTTAAATGGGCGATATATTTTTTAATCAGGGATGGGAAATGCTCGCTGGGGCTCATGATCATTTTAAAAAATGAATGGAATGAAACGGGGAACGAGTGAAATTGTAACAGCAAGCACTGGGAACATAATGGAACGCTAAAAGAAAATTTATCTATACACTTATCAGTGCATTCGCCCATACTTAAAATTTAAGTTTTTTTGCGGTATCGATTGGGGCAGGCCGTTTTTCCCGCCTTTGAACCCTCCGTTTTAAGACGTTCCGGACGAAAATCCCAGAAAGTTTTTTATCGGTGAACTTGCTTCTCTTTTTGTTACATCTATGTCGTAGAAGGAATCTTCATGCCAAATTTCAAGTTCCAAGTTTTACCAGTTGGGCTGGGAGTTGAACAGAGCACTTATTCCTTATTAATCCCATTTTATCACGTTCTTATTGGAAATTCCATAAAGTAGTCATTTAGTAACGCCCCAAGCAACAACTTGATTTAAATTTTTGATTTCAAGTCAAAAGGACCGGTAAAGGGTGAGAAATTTTTCCTTTTGAACCCATTTTTAACACCTTCCCCATACACTCAAAAAAGACATGGATTTAAAATTTATCCAAAATTTCCTTTAAAATACCCAGCAAAACTTTGGTAATGGGTGCGATATTCTCATGCGTTACCTTGTAATGATAGCTCGTTGCCTTTTTCATTATTTGCAAGCATAAAGTAATAAGTTATTCATTATTGATTACGTAATATATGATTCATAAATGTAAAGTAAAAATTCAAAGATTTTTGAAAATCTATTTTTAGATACATTACTTTGTGTTTTTTTGTAAGCAAAAGGGTAATGTATGTTTGTTTTGATAACACTAGCGAAAAAACGAAACGCAACAATTCATTTAAGTTTAAAGCAATCAAATACTATATGCGTCGATAGCTCAGTGGGTAGAGTTCTTGGCTGGCAACCAGATTTCCCTGGTTCGATTCCCATCTTGACCACATTATTTTTAATTACAAAAATTTCAAATAAAATATTTGTAATAATTTTTTTTAATTAAAATTACTCTTTTTTAAAAATCTATTTTTAGACACATTACTTTTTCCATTCTAGTAACCATATAAGTAACCCCTTACACATCTAAAGTAATGGGATATACATTACTTTAAGGCTCATCGCTTGTAAAATTCATCAATGAAGTAAGGTGTAAAGTAATTCATCGGCCCCTATGGATATACATTACTTTACCTATTATTTGGTAATGTGTGGTTTTGCTGGGTAGTTAAAAAATGTTCCTTAATTTAAGTAAAATTTTATTTAAACTTAGAAAAATTTTCTTAAAATGAATAAAAATTCCTGTTAAGGTAAACACGAAATAGTTTATACTCATAAATAGTTAATATCTTTCCAAAGTAATATTTCTTAATTTTAGGAAAAAGAAAACAAATTTATTGATAAAAAAAATAAACATTTTTAAGAAAAACATCTTATTAATAAGAAATTTGCATACTAAAATATAATATAACGAATTTTAGTAAAATTAAAATTAGAACATAATTTACTCCCAATTAGGTCAAAAAATGTGTCTAACTAAAAATGAGAAAGTACTTGAACTAAATGTGTGTTAATTTTTTTTCGCGAGTAGTAAAATTAACTTAATTTTAGAAAACTTTTTCTTAATTCAGTTTTTAAATCTACCACTTTCTAATTTTTAAGAATTGTTTTCTAAAAATTAGTTTAGGCAACAAAATGTAATAAATTTTTTTTTACGTAATAATAAAAATTTATTTGATAAAAATTTTCAATCAACTTAGTTCAGATAAATTTTAAAAAATTAAATATAATTTTTTAAGTAAAAGTTTTCTAATTTTTCAGAAATAATAATAAACAATGAATAATAGGATTTTTTTCCTAAAAAATATCTTCAGATAAATTAGAAAAAGAAAACATAAATTTTCTTAAATCTTAAAAATTTAGTTTTTGTTGGAAAATATTTAACATACTTTAAATATTAAAAAAAAAAAAAAATCACAAACAAACTGGTGAATTTTCCTAATTTTTTCTCTAATCTTAACAGTCTTAAATATTGAACTTAAAGTAGCTTAAAATATATTTTAAAATTTCGAATATCCTAAGCACATTTTATATATTACGGCATAATGGCTTTCCCATAACTGGCGTTGCGCCTATTAAACTTTATATTTATTGAAGGCACTAAAACAATTTTTTTTAGTAAATAATTTAAAAAAATAAAAATTTCTATACGAGTATGTCAATTAAAGTTTAAGCTAAAAATGCTATAAAATAAACTTATGGGCATTTTCCAATAATAACAAGAAATGATAATTTGTATTTTTGCAACAATTTCCTTAAATAAGTTAATTTAAGAAGACAAAGGACCCCCAGTATTCCTAAGCTATAGATGCCGGCTGTCACGGCGTCGCTTTTTATAGTTCTCTTAATTAACTACGAAAAGGATATGACTGTCACAATTTATTACATTTCAGGATATCTTGCAGTACATTTTTTTTTTAATTTGTTAACCTTTTTGCTAATGAAATTTAATTAATATTTTAAATACATAAGTTTAGTACAATTTAATTGAAAGATTAAAATGTATAGCAAAAAGCTTGTGTTCTTACAAATCGGAAGTCCTCCGAAAGTGAGAAAATACTTACACAATGAGTGTAAAGTACTTTAAGATATATGGTAAAATATGTTACCTTTACCTTAAAGGTGGAGACTAATCACCATTGAGCTTTCATTTCTATTACTATTACAAAAAATCTCAAAAATTTATTTTTTGAAAACTTCATGTAGCAACCCTATATTTTCTTATATATAATTATCAGGACTCAAAAGCAACGGCAGTATAAACTTTTTTGATTTTTTTTTTTATATTTACCGCCTGTTAATTTTTCCGCCCATATGATAATTCTTTCCACGAATTCGTTTGGCTTTCCCAGACTATAATTTGTTTAGAATGTCTTTAAACCAAAACTACGTTTTTATTATCTGAACAAATATTCAAAGTGCAATGATGGGTCAAATTCTTTAAAATTGTTTATTATATTTATATTTATCAAAAAAAAAAAACATTATTTAAAAAAAAAATTAAATTCAATACGTAACACTGTGCGATAATATAAAGTACAAGTGCCAATAATGTTTGATAACGACAATTTCGTTTTTATTTTGTTTAATTACTGTTGCGTATGACAACAAACAATTCGGTATTAGCATCAAAATTTTCCTACACAAAGTTTATTTAAAACGCACACGCGTTATTGTGGCCTTCGACAATCAAATGATGCCAAATGAAATTTGCAAATAATTTCAAATATTTAAACTAAAAATAGTACAAGCAAAAATATCAGAAATTTCGCAAAATACACGAAATTAAATTTATATGGTATGGAGCAGATAAATGGAAAAAAGGATAAAAATAGCTGGAAGTTTTATTAAGCTTCATGTGAAAAGTTGTGAAGGTTAAAAATTACGAATTTGGGTTTAAAATAAAATCACAGCCGGGTATTTTAAATTTGTGTTTGTATATTTAATCAAAAACACATATTTGTAATTTAATTTGGGTCTCTGAATACCAATCTGAAACTACACATTTAAAATACAAAATGGCAGATTTCCTTTCATATTTAAACTATTATTTCTCCCCTTCTATAAGCCTCCAATCTAACTACTGTTTTGAAATTTAGGTTGATGTATAACAATATTTTAACAAAAATAAACTTTAAAGTATGTTAATTCATTTTCTAAAATAATAATATTTTTTTTTAAATTAGGAAAATTTGTCTTTTATTTAAACAATTTTTTGGAAAAAATAACTAAAAACTTTTTAGTTTATCAGAACTAAGTATAATATAAGAAATTCATTTCAATTAAAAGGTGTTTTTTTAGAAATGGCTCTTGAAGATACGAAAGGATTCTTTTTTTTGCAAAATTGGCAATACGATTATCCGTCGTTGGAGATGTTTTTTTTTAGTCTTCTGCGGGTTTTAATTATTTTTTTAATTTTAAAGCATTCTGCACAAAAAACAACGATCGGCGTCCAGGGTTTTAGCAATATAACGAAGAGTTTGGTCTGCATTTCTTTGCCTCAAAACTTTATTTCTTTTCTCAAAAGTACAATGCTTATTTCGACCAATTTATGAAATTATTTTCTCTTTATTTTGCTCTAAATTAGTAAAAACAGAAATAAACTAACAATATTTTGTAAAAAATCTGAGCCAATTGTTAAAAAACCAGAAAAACTTAAAATGTACTTATTATTTTGACCAGAGGGTCAATTCTCGTTCTGTGATAATGTGAAGTGAAAAAAAACTTTTCATTTTCGTTTTCATAAGCACTTTTCACTCGAACTTTTCACAAATACATAAATTGCGATTCTCGTATGTATTATGAAAAAAAATGTTTCATTCGCACTCTACCCATGAAACTTTTGTAACTGTGTTATCCAAAATTTAAAGCAAATGTCAAAACAGAGAAAAACGTAAACAAAAGTGAATTAAGTTCGTAAAATTTATTTTGAATAATTATATAAAAATATCTGGATTAATTGTATTATTGGATATTACTCAAAGAATTCCGGATGAACAAAGGTAAGACAATGATGTTACAAGCATTTCATTGCAGTAAATAATTTAATAACTTATAGAAATTTTTTGAGAGTGCTGAGACGCATACTTCGTGCTGACCACAGTCCATTCGAGATGACAACCGACAAGTACTTCATGGATTTATATCGGCTTACTTTAAGTGAACTATATTTGGTGCGCGTATGAAGTCTAATATTACTTAAAGAAAAAAAAATTTCATAAAGAATAAAAATAAACTATAAATAAATATGCCATACTTTTGCCATTTTTCACTGTCCTTTTGGGTCCCACTAAAACTGTTAAGGCTCGCCGCTAATTTGTTACACTTTTCGTCTCTAAATTTGGCACCATCTGCAGTTACAAATCTGTAAATATGGGATTAATAAAAGTGTGATTATGGTTATTAAGCTACTTATCGTTTGCAATGTCCACATGCTTTTTTTAATAATTAATTAAATACTCCTTTTGGCTTTCGCTGGCACGCTTTCCTCTTACAATCTTCTCCATGTTTATTTCACTTATAAATAGTCTGTGTAAACAATTTTTTCATATGAAAATATTTTGACAGTTGTTTGCACTGTTACACAAAACAAGAATCGCCAGTGCTGTGCAATCGTGAAAAAATCTTGTTTCATTCCACTTTTTTTTCATATGAAAACGTTTTGATATTTCTTTACATTTTTTCACAGAACGCGAATAAAAAGTACTATGAAAACGTGAAAAAACTTTTCATTTCATCGTTTCACAGAACGAGAATTGACCCTCAGGTCTCCAAAGCACTTCAGAGCAAAACACACAGGAATTTAAAAAAAATCGGGGAGATACCGGTTTATTTTTATTGTCAAATACGTTGCTATACTATAAATATTAAAAAGAAGTATCAGGAATAATTTCGGTAAAATTAAAAAAAAAAGTAACAAACATAAATAATAAGGTAGTGTACTTATTATTTTGACCATATGTGAACATTACTTTGAGGCTCATCGCCTGTAAAATTCATCAGTGAAGTAAGGTGTACAGCAATCCATGAGCTCCTATGGATACACATTACTTTACACATTATTTGGTAATTTGTGGTATTGCTGGGATCTTTTCCAAAGGCGAATGAGTTGAAAAATTCGTATATTAAAAATTACGTTTGTTTAACGAAGTCCTAAATAGTGTTTCGAAAAAAACTATAAATATTCCTTTTTCAAAAGAATTTTTGCCAAAAAAAAACACTACTTAATTTAAAAAAAATATACGGGCATGTTCTGGATTTCAATTTTAGGTGAAAGTGAAAATTTCATAATTATTTTCTCAATTTATTTTAGTTTCGTTAAAAATTTAAGTGAATTATGATTATACAGTGTTCATTTAATGCAGTAAAGTTGAAATCGAATCAAATAAAACTGTGAAATAGGTACCATATATTCAAATTTCACGTGAATTCGAAATAGTTCCAGAACATACCCCATAACCACGAATTATTGATCCATCAAAAATAAGAAACAACAATATTTGTATTTGTTAACGCAAATTTGTTTATGCACTTACAGTTAGAATACCAACTGAAAGTTATTAAAATTTTTATAAAATATGGAGAGGAGCTTAACGATTAAATTATTTTTATTATTAAATGAAAACAAAAACCCCAATAAAGGTGTTTTTTTTGTGGAAAACCTTTAATTTTTAAAACATGGTGTTTGGATACACCCAGCAAACTAAATTAGGCTTCAAAAAAATTTTAACTTAAATCAAGTATACATTCTTCTGAAAAAAAGTTCAAACAATTTACTTAAATTTAGTATTTTTTTTTTTAAAGTAAGTAAATTTGTTTTTTTTTTTTTTAATTTAACTAAAATTTAGTATTTTAGTTTTAGTTAAATTTAGTATAAATTTCATCTAAAATTTGGTGAAAATTAAACAATTAAATTTTTCTTAACTTTCAAGATGCTTGAATTTGTAATTCTCATTAAATTAAGTTTGCTTAATAAATTCTACACCCAGAGAAAAGATTTGTTGCAATTCGGTTAAAACCAATAACATTTATTTGTAAGGAATTTATTTTATTTGGAATAAGCTATTATCCATTATTATATCAAACATATGGCATTATATTATTATAATCCAATTATTGATACTTTTAATCAACTTTACGAATAAAATTCGTTTAGAAATTTCGTACAGTAGAAGATAGAAAATTAGTACAATCTATCAAATTTATAAAAAAAATTGTCGATATTCGAAAGTAGCAACTACAATTTTTTTTATCCTGATGAAATATATTATTAAATTAAGGTTTCAGTTGAACTAACCGAATTGTGGATTGTATTGATTATAGAAGGCACTAACGATTGATATTTGTAAACGAATTTTTTGATATTTAAATCCAAAATTAGTCATTAAAACAAATAAGTGTTTATGGGATAGTGGGTAGAGAGCCAGAACTTCTAATTCCCGAGTTCAAATCCCGGTATATGCAAACATTTAAAAAAAAATATTTTTTTAATTAAAATAAAATATTTAAATGTTGAAATAACAAATAGATCAAAGAATAATGTGAATTATGAATCTGGACGCCTAGGTTTGAAATCGGAAAATCTTAAAATATTTTTTTTTTTTTGAAAATAAAAATTTTGTGGAACGTAATAATATTTGTGTGGAATATAAATATTATATAAGACAACTGAATATTGGATTTCAAAACTAAAAATATAATTTAATATGAAGACAGTTGTTGTAACCGCCAGAATTCGATTGGCAACAAATTCGGTGGCCATAACTGATACTTTTTTCTGGGTGTAAGTAATCAATTTAAGTATTTTTTTTATGAGAATACTGACGAAAATAATTATAACTTTATTTTCGTTAATTCATACAAATATTTTCCATTTGAAATTTATTTCTTAAAATTTGATAAACTATAAACCAAATGAGAATTGTATAAGTTAAATTATTCTAAGCGTTTTTAGAAATGATAAAGAAAATATTTTCTTAAATTTAAGAAGTTAATATATTAGTTTTAAATAGGTTAAAATGTTTAAACTTACTTTAAAGATGTTTCATATTTAGATTAATTTTATACAATTTTAAATTTTCTATTTTTTTTTCGTTTATAAATTCTTAACATTTAATAAATTTCTTAAAAAACATTAACCAAATTAGAAAAGAAAAACTAGGGAAAATGCCTCTCTATATTTATGTTAATAAAATTTTTTCTTAAACTAAAATTAAATAAATTTGGAGTATTTTAAAAGATTTTTATTAATTTTAAGGAAAAAATCAAGATTTTATTTTAGTAGGATGTAAATTTAATTTTAGTTTATATAATTTTCTGAGTGTATAGACAAAACAAAACTATCTGGGAAAGATATATGCCAGCTTTTGTGGTGACTAAAAAATCTAGCAATAAAATCTACTTGGGGGGATCAATAAGTCCGAGACTTTTCGAACTTCCTTCGTAGTTATATGAAATGCAACACTGCTTCCATCAAGTACCACCTGTTAATAGACTACTGTCAAATTTTGAGCAAGTTCATTTACTTTGCGTTTAACAGGAAAAAACTAAATTTCGAGTGCTCATTAAACATTATTTTTTGTGAAAAAAATCGTCAATCCAACCAAAGAAAAGCTTGATAAATACTATGGGGACTCTGCACCATCGATTTCAATGGTAAAAAGTGGTTTACTGACTTTCGTTGTGGTCGCACCAGTACAAATGACGCTGAACGTTCTGGACGGCCAATTGAGGTCAATACACCCGAAAATGTTGAAAAAATCCACGATATGGTGTTGGCCGATCGAAGAGTAAAAGTGCGTGAGATTGTTGATGCCATAGGCATTTCATATAGCAGGGTGGTTTCGATTTTAAATGATCAGTTGGATTTAAAAAAGCTGTCTGCAAGATGAGTGCTGCTTTTGCTCTCAATTGACCATAAACGTAATCTTGCGACGTGTGTAGTCTCAATGGCAAAATTCCATGAATTGAAAGATAATTTTTTTATTTGCAAAAATAAAAACGGTGTTTCATTCAAAAATTCACGGACTTATTGTTCCGCCCTCTTATTTCGCATGTAAAATATAATATTGATAATTTTTTTAATTTAATCAATTGGAAAATAACTTAAATAAGGATTTGTTATTCAACACAATTTTTAATTAAAGGAATTTAAGAGATAGTATAAAAAAAGCCAGATTTTTTACTCACAATTTTAATTTGGAATTCCCCAAAAGATCACCTATGGATGTTTTCTGTGTCCCATATGCCATATTTATGAGAAAACTCTCTTTGTTAGATTTTTTATTTCCCTTTTTAGCTTTAATACAAAGTCCATTTATTTTAAGAGAATGTCTTTGACACCATTATAAACTTTTTATCCAGTTTTTTGTTAAAGAAATAAAATAAAATTTATATATAAACATTTTTTTTAAATACCGCCTTTTCAAATCAAAATATATGTGATATGTGTATGAGCTGCAAGCATTCATTGTCATTCATGATCATAACTGCGAGAATGAAATTCATCATCATAAAACAAGTTACAAAACTAAAATCCGTTAAAAGGAAATATGTATTTGATATACAAATTAATACACAAATTTTAACTAGAAAAGAACAAATATATAACACTGCACAGTGGGCTATCTGGATATTCTTTCAGCAATGAAATTCTATATTGACATATTTATTTAAAGTGTTATTGAACATAATATATAAATATTCTTTTACTGTATTTTATAATTTTTTTGAGAAGCAACTGTAAAACTAACAAATATGTGAATTTTAATTATTGTATATTTTCTTTATTTTAAAAAATACTATTATTAGATTTATTCATAACGTAGTATAAATTTACCCTCTTATGGGTTTGTTTTTCTTGTGTGGTTTTAAGATAACCAGTACTAGTAACTTTATTAAACATAATTTTTATGAAAAAAAAAAAAAAATTAAAATAACAATTAAAATATTTAAAAGTGATTTTTAGAACAGTTTGAACCGACACATTGTTTATATATAAAAAATAAAATATATTTAGTTGTGAATCCTCTATGATATTTTAGTCAAATGAAAAATTAATTGAGAAGACTTTCTAAAACAAAAAATGTCAGCAATAAATTTCATGTGATAAAATTTTTTAAATCAGTTTCGCCTTCCCAATCCATCGATGGAGATACTAAAGTGCTAATTCAGTTGTTAAGTACCAAGGTCTTTAATAAGTACTATTGGTACTTAAGAAATACTATTGATACTTAAGAACTACCATGGGTACTTAAAAAGTTCCAAGTAGATTTAAAAAGAAATTTTTGATCATTACAAAGAACGGTCCAAGTACTAAGTACTGAGGGTCAATTCTCGTTCTGTGAAACGGTGAAATGAAAAGTTTTTTCACGTTTTCATAGTACTTTTGATTCGCGTTCTGTGAAAAAATGTAAAGAAATATCAAAACGTTTTCATATGAAAAAAAAAGTAGAACGAAACAAGATTTTTTCACGATTGCACAGCACTGGCGATTCTTGTTTTGTGTAACAGTGCAAACAACCGTCAAAATATTTTCATATGAAAAAATTGTTTACACAGACTATTTATAAGTGAAAAAAACATGGAGAAGATTGTAAAAGGAAAGCGTGCCAGCGAAAGTCAAAAGGAGTATTTAATTAATTATTAAGAAAAGCATGTGGACATTGCAAACGATAAGTAAGTAGCTTAATAACCATAATCACACTTTTATTAATCCCATGTTTACAGATTTGTAACTGCAGACGGTGCCAAATTTAGAGACGAAAAGTGTAACGAATTAGCGGCGAGCCTTAACAGTTTTTGTGGGACCCAAAAGGACAGTGAAAAATGGCAAAAGTATGGCATATTTATTTATAGTTTATTTATATTCTTTATGAAATTTTTTTTCTTTAAGTAATATTAGACTTCATATGCGCACCAAATATAGTTCACTTAAAGTCAGCCGATATAAATCCATGAAGTGCTTGTCGGTTGTCATCTCGAATGGATTGTGGTCAGCACGAAGTATGCGTCTAAGCACTCTCAAAAAATTCCTATAAATTATTAAATTATTTACTGCAATGAAATGCTTGTATCATCATTGTCTTACCTTTGTTCATCCGGAATTCTTTGAGTAATATCCAATAATACAATTAATACAGATATTTTTATATAATTATTTAAAATAAATTTTACGAACTTAATTCACTTTTGTTTACGTTTTTCTCTGTTTTGACATTTGCTTTAAATTTTGGATAACACAGTTACAAAATTTTCATGGGTGCGAATGAAACATTTTTTTCATAATACATACGAGAATCGCAATTTATGTATTTGTGAAAAGTTCGAGTGAAAAGTGCTTATGAAAACGAAAATGAAAAGTTTTTTTTCACTTCACATTATCACAGAACGAGAATTGACCCACTGATAACAAAGTATGTACCTACATATAAAATATTGCACTGGTACTTAAAAATGTTCAAGTAATATAAGAATAATGAATTTGTATTGATTAATATTTAGTAAACTTATCCATCTGCTAAAACGCCTACAATTAATGATATACATATTAAGAAATCGCTTGAAATAATGAGCACACCTTGGCAGCTTTTTTGGATAACATAGCAGGCGCCTTAAATAACGTCAACCTAATTATATCAGGGATGCTACACGGGACTTGGGGGTGGTTGATATCACCTTCGAGTTCGTCGCGAACTTGCTAATATGTAGAATAATGAGATCTACAATTGACGCCTCAAAGGCATGCGAAGTACTATCACTAGGACCATGGAATTTTAATATGAATCGACTACTCATTCAATATATTATCTATGGCAGCTGCTTATGCGGACGATATGGCAATTGCCATATCCTGCTTTTCTGTATGAGCTCTAATGGATTCCTATCTGAAACTTCTTTCTGATTGGAGTGATATAAGTGAACTGGTGGTGAATCCGAGCCAAACGGACATCATTCTCTTCACTAAAAATATGATCAGAGAGTACAAACAGCCGAGACTGAATAGGGTTAAGCTTACTATTTCCGAGAGTGCCAAACATTTGGGAATTATCCTTGTTACAAGGCTAATGTCGAATCTGACGACATTTACTGCTCTATGAAAGTCATAGTGGTGAACTGGGCTATCAACTCCTGTAACGTAAATTGGTTCTTTAATGCATTTATCGGAACCAAACTAAGATGTGTGTTATCCATTTGGTAGTGTGCACTGAATGAGGGCACTCGCCGCATGAGATTCGAGGAGATACTGAGGTTTTAACGAGATATCTTAGAACATGTTATATATCACAATCCGCATCCCTCATGCGATTTTGAGTTCAGAGCTTTGATATCGGATAGAAAGGTATGGTCAGAGATGCTCGACATATATGAAGTTCATAAATATTATGAAAAACTTTATAGATTTTCGTTCAATGTTACATTTATAAATACGATGTAGCTGTTACATATAAATTTTGTTAAAATGATCTGTTTCCGAATTTCACTTGGACATGACCCAATTTCATTAATGAAAAAATGTTTCTGTTTTCTCCTCTTTCACAGATTTCTAAATTTAGACCATTTACAAAAAAAAATATTGAAAAAATATGAAATGATGAAGAACTTATGAAACAAGCTTCATAAAATTTTATGAAAAGTTTTATCAAATTTTTGGAAAACTTCATAAATGTGATGAAGAATTAATGACAATCGATTGATAAAACAGTTTATGAAAACTTTATAAATTTGAAGAATTGATGACAAACGATTGATGAAACAGTTTCATCAATATGATGAAACTTTCCCCCTGAGTGTAGGGAGAGCTTCGAGATTTACACTTATTTGGTGACGGGAGACAGGGGTAGTAGTTTTGTGGCAACAATGTTGCTGATGAACTTGATAGGCGCGGAATGCTGATGATCGAGTTTGATCGATTGCAAGAAAGACTTGGTTCAACCATGATCACACTCAGAATATTATGTAGTTAACTGTTTGTAGTTTAATAAAAAGTTTTCCGTTCTATTTAAAAATAAAGGAACATACATTTATTTTTCAAAGAAATATCTATATTAACTTTTTTATACATTTATTCGAAATAGTTTACTATCATTTACCGATTTTTTTTCAGTTTCATTTATTTTTTTCATTTGTTTGAAATTTAATAAAAATTTACCCACAAAACGGGAACTTGTAGTTTATTTGTGTAGGTAACAGTTATTACAAACTTAAATTTTGTTTGCTGTCTGTTTAAAAAAAATTTCAAAACATTTCAATTTGTTTTTTTATTTATTATTATTATTATTATTATTATTATTATTATTATTATTATTATTATTATTATTTATTAGATACATAATTAATTATAGATCTAATATAATTTAAGGAGCACTAGCTACATAGGCTATCAGCTCTTTTTTTATTTAAATTGGTTGTATATATACAAAAATTTTTCAATACAAATTACAAGAACTTCATAAACACACATACATATACAAATACATTCACACAAAAAGTGTTTATAGCTTCATATGCATACATACATTTTGTATTGTACGAGTATATTAAAAAAAACAAAAAATACAAAAACGGAAATAATTTCAAATAAATGAAAAAAACATTAATTTTTTAAGGATTGGTGGGTAAAATTTTGCCATTTATTTTAACTGATTATATCATTTATTTCTTACGAATGTGTCAGTTGATTAATCAACATTTAAAAATAAATAACAAATGGCATTTAATTTAAATGAAAATTAAGTAGACCGGTTTTTAAATGAAATATCATTTCTTTTAAATGATATTTTCAGTTATTTTAACTTACAAACTTTTTTAAGTGCAGCACCGTACTGGAGGGATTATTGAACTACCACCTTGGGCAATCTGCTGTCGGTGACAAGCGGAGTATAGAACTTCTTTATAATGATTTCTACAGAAGCTGCCACGATGAGGAAGTGGGGAAGATGTCGCTTAACAGTGCCCGATTTGAAATGATCTGATGGACCTGTATCATCTGGATATCGGCAGGAGAAGTCTGTCCAGTTTTTGAGGTCTCTAAATGCGGACCAGATTTTCAAAATTCAAAAATCGGAATTTGCTTTCAGTTTCATACTCCATAGTTTTTTAGAGGCTGAGAACTTTTATTAAAAAAAAAAACACAAACATACGAAATTAAAAAAAAAAATTATTTGAATTGAAATTATATTTAATGCCAATTAAATATTTAAATTCTTAAATCTCATCATTAAAATTTATTATCTTGTATCGACCAATTTATGAGCAAAAGTGGTGCAAATTTTAACGTTTTGTGACTGTAAATGGGGGAATTTTTTCTACAGCCCTACATTTGCAATACGAATAAAATGTCAAATGGTAATCATTTTTTATGAAGGAAATTTTTTTTGTTCAAGATTATCTGAAAAATGATTTAGGAAAATAAATTTTTTGTCAATTTTAGCCGGATAAAATTTTAAAAATTGGCTCTTTCCGAATGCGCTTTAAAAAAGGTAGTTGCGGTACACATGTGTCCAAATTTTTTTTTTAATACTAAATGCCAAATAATAAAATAAATCATTTCGTAAGACCATTTTTATTATTTTTATTTTAATATCAGGTTTTCGAAAAATTATCATGGCGGATCTAATACGGTGAATGGGTAAAAAACAATATTGGGGTCAAATAAAATTATTTATCCGGGTGTTTTTGGAGGTCGCTGTATACGAATTTTATATAAGATTTTGAATACTTAAAATGGCGGATCTAACATGGCGGTGGATTTGTGAAATAATTTATTCGGTAGTTTTTGAAGTTGCTGAGTTCGAATGATCTAAGCATCTAAATTAGATAATTTTTTATGTTTATAAATTACATTCTTTTGATCTACAAATTTGTTTTTGGCATTTTTGCAATTTTGTTTGTGCAAAAAAAATCTTCATAATATTTAGGACGATCTTATTACGATTGGCGTGCTAAATAAATCATTTCGTAAGACCATTTTTATTATTTTTATTTTAATATCAGGTTTTCGAAAAATTATCATGGCGGATCTAATACGGTGAATGGGTAAAAAACAATATTGGGGTCAAATTAAATTATTTATCCGGGTGTTTTTGCAGGTCGCTGTATACGAATTTTATATAAGATTTTGAATACTTAAAATGGCGGATCTAACATGGCGGTGGATTTGTGAAATAATTTATTCGGTAGTTCTTGAAGTTGCTGAGTTCGAATGATCCAAGTATCCAAATTATATAATTTTTTATGTTTATAAATTACATTCTTTTGATCTACAAATTTGTTTTTGGCATTTTTGCCAAAACAAATTTATTACGATTGGCGCGCTAAATAACTACTGGTCTCCTAGTTTTTTTTTTCTCTAATATCATAATATACAAATTTCATGAAGTTAGTTAAGAGCTGCCCTTCGAATACGATTGAAAGATAAAACAAAATTTCAACTAACAAAACTAAAACTAATGACAAACGTTGTAACGTCTGGCTGTTAAATTTTTGAATGTCTTACATTAAATACAAAATTTAAATACATACGTATGTATAGAAAAGATCTTAAACCCGTCGTAATGTAAACTTAATTCACATCAAAAAATGTATATCAACAAAGTAATTGTAAAAAAAAAACGCCCTCATATTCTTTAATTTACAGTTAAAATAAAATTTTGAATATATCTGTATTTCACTATCTTTATTAAAATCTTAATTGGCTTAAAACAATATATAAATTATGAACCAAAAAAAAAAAAAAAACTATGGACAATAAACAAAAAAAAAAAAATATTGTCATCTAACAGACAATTATTAAATTAAATTGAAATTGCTTAAAAATCTGTAATGACTCATTTTTCAAACCCCTTTTTCGCATAGATCTAATTTTTATTATAATTTAAAATATTTTGTAGAAAAAAAATCTTAAAAAATTATGCTGTGCAAAGATTGCGTGTTTTTATTTTATTAATAATAAACAATTTGTATAGAAATATAAAGTGATTTATAATAAAAAAAAACCGACAAAATATTCCAACAAAATATTTTATTTGAGTGCGTATTTTTAACATATTGTAAATTTGCCAACACCAAACACTCAGTCACTATACTTCAAATATACCATACATGGCCACCGCCATCATCTAACCACATGATATCTTCAAATATTAATCTACCATTCCTCACTTGAAACAAGCAGGAGAAGAATAAAAGAAATCCCATTTTCCTCACATATATTTTGAACAACACATATATTTTGAACAACACACACCAAAATTTGCCACATTTGATGTTAGATAAAACGCCATGGTCTGCTATCGTATTAATAGACGATTTACAGCTCCCCAGTGGAGTTTCTTGCGATAGGACGAATTCATATCGTTGTTGGTTCCATTTTATTTTGTTACTTTTTTTTTTAAATATTTTTCAAGTTTGATGGGTGTATGTTGTATGTTGTATGAATATGTGTGCAGCATATAGCTGCTGCATATAATTTTTTGAGTAAAACTTTTATTTTATGTAGTAGCAAAAAAATTGTTACTAGGCATTTTGTTAAAACATATTTGTATGTAAAGGGTGTCCCAAGAAGAACGCAATTTTTAAATCTGGCAACATTCGAAGTGTCATTGTTTGACATTTGAACAATTGTTATTGTTTGCTAGTAGAAGCTACGAGGTTAGTAAAAATGGAGCGCTACACGAATGAACAACGCATTCTCATTGTGAAATTGTTTTACCAAAATGGTGAAAGATTTACGGCTACAGTTCGCAAGTTGCGATCAATTTGGGGTCACAATAATGCTCCAAAAGAGTCAACTGTAAAGAGATTAATGGATAAATTTGCCGAAACTGGGTCTGTTAGTGATGTAAAGACAACAACGCGCCATCGACCAGGTCGATCGACCGAAAATGTCGCAGCTGTACGTGATGATGGCGCTCAAACTCCATCCACCTCAATTCGACACCGAGCTCAGCAAATTGGTGTCTCCAAATCCACTTTGCAGCGAATTTTGACGAAAGATTTGCATCTTCATGCATACAAAGTTCAATTGACTCAGGAACTGAAGCCAGCTGATCATGGACAGCGAAGGGAGTTCGTTAATTGGGTATTGGAGAGACAACATGAAAATGCTGATTTTGCCGATAAAATCATCTTCAGTGACGAGGCCCATTTTCATCTTGATGGCTTCGTCAATAGGTAGAATTGTCGCATTTGGGGTGAGGAAAATCCTCGAGTGATTCACGAGAAGCAAATGCATCCTCAACGTGTCACTGTGTGGTGTGGTTTTTGGGCTGGAGGAATCATTGGACTTTTTTTTTTATGAAAATGAGGCAGGTCAAGCGCAAACAGTCAATGGTGTTCGGTATCGTGAAATGATAACCAGTTTTTTCTTGCCTAGAATTGAAGAAATGAATGTGGAGGGCATGTGGTTCCAACAAGACGGCGCCACATGTCATACAGCCAGAGAAACAATTCAATTGCTGCATCAGTCATTTCCCGGTCGTGTTATTTCGCGTTTTGGAGATCAGAATTGGCCGCCTAGATCGTGCGATTTAACACCATTAGATTTTTTTCTTTGGGGTTTTTTTAAAGTCGATAGTTTACGCGAATAAGCCGACGACGACTCAAGCCTTTAAAGAGGAAATTGGACGCTGCATTAATGAAATACCGCAGCATTCATGCAAAACGGTCATTGAAAATTTCATTAAAAGATCGCGTGCATGCCAGCAAAGCCGCGGCGGCCATCTGCACGATATATTGTTCCATACATAACCTCATTCTGTCTAATTTACGATATAATAAAGTTTCACGATTTTTTTTTAAATATCTGTGTTTTATTTAAAATTTAAAAATTGCGTTCTTCTTGGGACACCCTTTATAAATAATATATGTATGTACGTTTTATCAAGTTAAACAGTCGCCCACCCACAACTAATGCTTATATATTAAGTTGATGACAAAACTACGGCACGTGTTTTAAAATAAATTACCACGAAACATATTTTTTTCAAATTCTCTAAAATTTTCTAAAATAGTTTATTGTGATAACGCACATAGAGATGCAACCTCTGTTTGGAATGTGGGACTATCTGCAATCGCACTAGCCCGATATACTGTGGGCGTCAAAAGAAACTATTTACGTTGGTTTATTTCATTTCACTATTTTGAAATTATACTTAATTTAAGATTTTAAGTTTTTTTTTAATTATATGTATGTATTCTCCTCTCTTAAAATAATATAACAATAACAAACATCATGCAGCATAAGCAAAAAAAAAAACTTGTCATATTCTTAGCGTCAAAATAAACTGTACAATTTGTGCATTAATTATAATAAAGAATTTTTACGCTAACAAATTTAGATCATATTTCCAAGATAATAAAGGGTGTTTTTTAAAGCCGGATTGTAAAAATAACACAAAAAATTAAATTTTAATCCAAACAAGTAAAAAAAAAGTCTTAAATTCCGCTGTGCTGCATCATTGAATACACTCCACCAATCGCCTAAAAAAATGTTCTCTTCAGTTTTTGATACAAATAATGTAAAAAATGTTAGAAGTGAAATTATGGAGGTGTAAAAAATTTTTTGGATGTGTGTGATGAAAAAAAAAATTTTTGTGATAAAAAAAAAATTTTGTGCTGAAAATATTATTTAAAATATTATTCACCTCTAAGAGACTGGGTGAAAAAACGAGAGAAAATATTTTACTTGCCTGTATGGAAAATTTAGAGATAGCCAGCAAAACTTTGGTAATGGGTGCGATATTCTCATGCGTTACCTTGTAATGATAGCTCGTTACCTTTTTCATTATTTGCAAGCATAAAGTAATAAGTTACTCATTATTGATTACGTAATATATGATTTATAAATGTAAAGTAATAATTGAAATATTTTTGAAAATCTATTTTTAGATACATTACTTTGTGTTTTTTTGTAAGCAAAAGGGTAATGTATGTTTGTTTTGACAACACTAGTGAAAAAACGAAGCGCAACAATTCATTTAAGTTTAAAGCAATCAAATGCTATATGCGTCGATAGCTCAGTGGTTAGAGTTCTTGGCTGGTAACCAGATTTCCCTGGTTCGATTTCCATCTTGACCACATTATTTTTCGTTACAAATATTTGTCAAAAAGTATTTTTATGATTTCCCGCCTTTTTTAAAATTTTATATATATAAGTTTCTATTGTTGGAAAAAAATTATATAATTTCCCTGAAGAAGTCACCCAATGTGGTGACGAAATATTGGAGGAAAAGAAATAATAAATAATCATTATTATTATTTTTTATAAAAGGATCTTGAACTCGATTTTAAGTAATAATATATAATAATTTAAATAAAATATATGTAATAATTTTTTTTAATAAAAATTCCTCTTTTTTAAAAATATATTTTTAGACACATTACTTTTTCCATTCTCGTAAGCATACATGTAACCGCCTACATTATCACCTCTAAAGTAGTGGGTATATACATTTCTTTGAGGCTCTCGCGTATAAAATACATCAATGAAGTAAGGTGTAAAGTAATCCATCGGCCCCTATGGCTATACATTACTTTTCCCATTATTCGGTAATGTGTGGCTTTGCTGGGTACTTATAACTTTTTAACCGCTGAACCCATTTTGCTCATTTTCAACACCAAACTGCTGGGGAGGATGTACATTAATCTAAGTTAAAATGAGCCCCACCGCATGTGTCTTCGCAGCGTGATCGCCATTTCAACAGACAAACAAGCGGACATTGCCTAATCGATTTGAAATCGCATAAGGACCACGAATATATATACTTAATTGTTGCTGGTTTATCAGCATATAACAGTGACTTAACGTGGCCCCACATATATTACTCGAGAGGTGACAAATTGCACGACCTTGAAGGCCAATTGACAGGTTCGTTTCTCGAAATTAACTTATCGCTAAATTTTCCTTTTAATAAGTCGATAGTTGTGATCACCGTATGGCACGAAGCGCCATTCTGTTGTCAATGCCGTTCAGATTTTCATATTACACCAAACAGTACATTTTTCTGGATGTAATGGAGTCTTTAAGATCTGTTGTGGATTGGTTTCTCTCCATATGCGGCAATTTTGTTTATTAACAAACACAATTTCGTCGTCTATTAGTTACGTGAATTGAGGACTCATTTTCAAAAAGTAAATCATGAGACTTTGGTAGCGTTGTTCAAGCGTCAATCTATTCATGATGATTTGCCAAAGTATACTGACCATTAATTGTCAAACAGAGAACGCAGTATGACAGTTCGAATAACAGTTTACTTTTTCGTAAGTTATATAGGGGTTAAAAAAAACATCTCAAAATTGGGAAGAAATTTAAGATCTAATTAGATCTTATCAAATATAGACAGATCTGGGGCACCGTATATAATCAGGTTTAATTTGCTACACTCAGAACAAAAAGTTCGTAGAAAAATTTGTAAACGGTTTTCAATACCACTTTAATATTTTTGTACTGATTTTTAGTAAAAAAATTATTATTTAGCATATCTTTTTGCTATTTACATTTTACAAATTACAGAGTTTTTACAGAATATTTACAAATTTTTGTTGCTAATTTCAGAAATCATTTAAATCATTAAAGCTTCCATCTACAATCATAAATTGCCTTAAAACGATACATAGATTAAAAAAAGGGATCGAAAGTGAATATACCAACTCTTGTCTAAAAATGGGACATCCTCTTAAAATAGCATTAAAAAGTTTTATTAGTTCTAAAAATCAGCCCTTAAAACAATTAAAATTTGACCTTAAAAGTAAAAATAAAATAAAATGATAAAATCGTTTATGTTTTAACAATTTTTAAGATTTTTAAGCCTTTCATTTTTTTTTTATTTTGTATAAAATATTTTTTGAGAAAAAAAAAATAAATAAAATAAATTTAAAATTTTGTACAAATATTAATAATATTTAGTAATTTTCTTTCCTGATTTTAGCAAACAGATTTTGAATTCCACTTTACAAAAAATTTACTAAAATTTAGTAGTGGCTACTAATTTTTCTACTAATTTCATTGTACTACACGTCAGCAGACATGTGTTGCTAAGATTAGCAAAAAATACCGCTGGGTTCAAATTAGCAAAATTTCCCGTAATAACAGCAAAATTTTCAGTTGCCATTACAGACTTTTTTTGGTGAGTGTATGAATATTATTAGATGTGCATTAGATTTAATAAGAAATAAGAAATTAAAAATCAACTTTATTTTTATATACATTTTTATTTTGATGCCTCTGAAAACGTATCAACTGGTAATAGATCTAATATTAGATATGAACATATCTGGATCTGATCAGATCTGCAATCGTTTTTACACGGATAATTAAAATAATTATTAATTGGCTCGATCAGTTTAAATCGGAAGTTTTTGCGTACCCAAGTTTATTTTGAAGATGGGTAAACGCCACCTCCTTGGATGTTCCTGAACTTACAAAAAAGGAAAAACATGACATAATACATAATTTATAAGTATGAAAAAGTTTTTGAATTTATAAAATTGTTCCAAATCGGAAAGGCCAAACAAACTTTTTGTTTAACAGTGAAGTTTATTGTTGATAAATTTTTTTTTTGGTTTTTAGTTCGGTTCAAGATCGCGAAAATTTTTTAAATGTAAAATTAATATACTTTATAATTATGAGGAATATACGGAAAAGTTATTACACCCTAGTCGAATGGAATGCATTTCTGGTCAGCTACGATCATTAACAACATTCTTTGTGTTGCACTCAGGTGAAAAAACTTCATAAATATTTATACCAAAAAACTTCTTAGATTTGGGTCTAATGTAACACTTCATAAATATGATAAAGCTGTTTCATAAAAATTAAAATGTTTCATTATACTTATGAAACCTTTCTTAAATATGTTTGAAGAATTTTTAAAAATATACTTCTTTATATTTCTAAAAAAGTTTCTTCGATAACAATAATAAATATCTTTAATAATTATAAAAAAAATTCCTCATTAAATAAGTTTTATTATATTTAAAAATGATTTCAATCGATACTTATGATGAAGTTTCATCATATTTATGAAAAAATTTCATTAATATGATGAAGTATTTTTTTAATTTAATTTTAATTTTTATTTAAGTAAATAAGAATACAAACTTAATGAGTATTACTAAGAGCAGGGTTTTGCAAACTAAATTATTTGTAAAAGATTTTGTTTTATCACATTTTGATGAAATGTTGAAGAGTTTTGAAACATTTGTCTTAAAGTTTTATAAAACACATCATCATAAACTCATCATAACTTCATTCAAATAATGAATAATTGATGACAAATGATTTATGAAATAATATGATTTAACACTCTCACTGGTATTTTTTTCTGGCCCTCGTACTTGAAAAAGGTTTCTTTACAACGATGTTTAATATGTTAACAAAATTTCTTTTATACATCAGAAAATTTACTCCTTTGTTTTCCAAACGATGACGGATTATACGATTTAGAAAATATTTGTAATGCTTGCTAAATGAAAAATTTTATATATTGCGTATCAAAATAATATCCTTGTATCGTGCGTACGGTAAATTCTGGTAGACGATTTATACATGTTAAGCCATTTGTTAATATTTATCAAGTTTACGCATCTTTTACTGCATGTTTGCCCGTATTTATACAAATTGTTTAACTGGCCTGGGCAAATAAATTGGGGTTGGGTAGTCAGGTTGATTAAAGTGTTACACATGCTAAAGCAAAACATAAAAAATCTTGTGTCTAGTTAGTAGTTACACTGTAGCAATTTTTGTGCATTGAATTAAATGAAAATATAATGGATCATATAATAATGTTAGAAATTTAAATAAGTGTAGGGACTTTTGAAGCAAATGGTTTGCCCTACCAACGGTGGATAAAACCATGTGTTTGAAACATTTTTTTTTTTCAACTGAAAATTTGTTTAAGATCTGGTATTTTTAGATTTTATTGTTAAAGAAATTATTAATATTTTAAACTACTTACTTAAAGAAATTAAAACATTTTTGGTCCAGGGTTTGTGAAATACTCGCTGGAGATATTATACATGGTGTCCGCCGGGAAGGATCTTATATTGATAAATGTTTTATTTAATTTCGGCAATTATGTATGGAATACAATATCAGATAAATGTCCGCCTCTGTAAGCCTCACAAATGCGAGCCCTTTTGAGCATATTTTTTCATTACATTCTCACACATTTCATTAATTTCATCACGAATGTTTGAGCTGCTCAAGAGTTTCTGGTTTGTTTGCATGCATCTTACTTTTCAAATATCCCCACAAAAAGAAGTCCGGAGCAGTCAAATCAGGCGACCATGGAGGCCAATTAACATCACCATTTCTTGAAATAACTTGTTGTGGAAAGAGGTCTCGCAGTAATTCCATTGTAATCCTGGCTGTATGCGATGTGGCACCGCCTTGTTGATACCACATGTTAATCAAGCCCAAAGCATGCAGTTGTGGAGTTAAAAAGTTTTCAATCATATCACTATATCGCTCCCCATTCACAGCAAGGTCCAATGATTCCTCCTGCCCAAATTTCACACCAGACTGTCACTTTTAATGGATGCAAAGGTGACTGATAAATAATTTGAGGGTTTTCCATTGCCCAGAACCGGCTATTCTGAAAAATGTGCCTCGTCACTCATTATGATTTTTTCATGAAAATAGGGGTTGTCATGGGCGAGCTGTTTTAACGATTAAAACACGTTGGTTTATCGAATATTTTTCCATAATAAATTTGCCACGTGTCACTTCACGACTGCCAAATATGAACTGTCAAGACTAATGTTTACCAAAATGGCGGCAAAACAAAGTAGTATACCCTCCCAGCGGACACCCTGTATATCTGTGATAATACAAAATTTGATCATAAAATATCCAGTGAATATAATTTATACGACTGTAAAAATCAAGTCAGCGAATTCGGACTGGTATGAACTGAAATAGTGCTCTTCTTTAGTGCTTCGAACAGTAAGTGTAGTTTTCCTTCCTGTGGGAAGGTTGACAATGTCCAGCCAATCCCTTAAAAGAAAGCGGCTACCAACCCTGACAATTACCAGCCCAATTACAATCTGCTCTGGGCTCTCGAAGGTTATGGAGAGCATGGTTAACATCCATCTTCTTAATTATGTAGAGATAAATTCACTTTTTAACAATCGTCTACGAAAGCCATACTGGATCAGGAGGTCTGATGGAATTTCTTTCGTAACGTTGGCGTATAATCGTATTGTGCTACTCGTGTCAAAACTTATTGCTTTTGAAACAATTCAGGGATCGCACTATATGAGTGCGAGTCCTATTTACTCTCTTAGAGATGACAGCAACTTTTATCATTCATAGTCTATCGATCATAAGCCAGCCTTGTTGAGTTTGAGGGGGGTGGGGGGGGGGGGCAGATTTAACCTAATAACAATCTCTAAGTGGGGTCGTGTGAATATGAATGATTTTAATGCACGCAAGATCCAATGTTCTCTCTTGACCCATAGAGCCTTGGGGTTATCACTGTCATCTGCATACACATATAATAAGCGGTGATTTTTTAACCGTTTGGGTTGGTTGAAAATTAGAAAAAAACAGAAAATTTGCAAAAGTGAATAAAATATTTATTTGAAGCGATAAATGAATGCCTGCCATTTACTTTTAAAAGATAATTTCATGTAAATGTTGTCAGCGGCTACGGCGTAGGTTTTCCATCCGTGAGTTCCAAATTTGGCATACTTTTTTCAGCATTTCGGCCGGTATCTCACCAATGGCAGCTGCAATGTTGTCTTCCAGGGCTGGAATTGTGGCTGGATTGTCCCTGTACACGAGACTTCCCCACTAGACAGTGGGGTCTGCTCCAAAACGTAAGATAATTTGCTCACCAACTCGCCTCTCAAAAAGTTAATGGTATCGCGTGTCGTGTGGCATATGGCCCTAACTTGTTGAAACCAAGTGCCAACCAAGTGCAATAGTCTATAATCTTCGTACGGTACCTTGCTCCATTGACTGTAACGTTGCAATTTTCATCGTTCTCGAAGAAGTACGGTCCAATGATGCCGCCGGCCCACAAACAGTGTATATATCAAGGTGTATTGGCCTTTTGAACTGTCTCTGGCAGAAGATCGACGAATTAACAATTCGCGATCTTCAGTGACACTGTCCGATACAGCAGTAATATTTTACTCGGGACGCTCTTTTTGCTATGTGGATTAATATCCAATAAAGTGAAACTTATGCTAAATTTTGTCACAACAGCTTAAATAGCCGGTTCAGCAGGTCAATTATGACGATGTAATTTACGAAACACATTTCTCACACAGCAATTCAATGATTTGCAAGCGATGTTCATTTGTTAGTCTGTTCATGGTGAAATGGCAAACCTTACTGAGCATTTGTGGCATTGCCACGTCACGAAATTTTTTCTTTACACTGAAAAAATGTACACTGAAAAACCAAATAACAAAAAAAAAATCACCCTTTACATGTGTGCGGTATGAATATTGAAGAATATGAAGCTCTTGATGTACAGGGCATGAGAATTCACTATAAAGCTCACTGGAAAATTTATGTAAGGCATTAAAGAAAGCCTTACTGCTTGTGATCTCTTTAGTATTTGTTCCACCTATATCTGACGGAAAATAGAACACAACTTCCAGGAGATTCCAAGACTATTTTTTAAACTTCGGGACCATGTGCAAATGAGGGCATCGGCGCTGATCAATGGCAGTAGTGTGTATGTCCAGCTGTATTGACTGACTGGAGCATCGTCGGAATGTGGATTGTGTAATACTGTTCTATCGATACTACCAGGGCGACTTTTCGTGACTTTTTGAACTTCCCTCGTAGTTATATGAAATGCTACACTGCTCCCATAAAGTACCACCTGTTAATAGACTACAGTCAAATTTGAACAAGTTCCGTCATTTACTTTGCGTTTAACGGCTGTTCAAAACATACAACCTCGTGCATTTTTTTTAAAAATGGAAAAAAGTGAATATCGTGTGCTCATTAAACATTATTTTTTGCGAAAAAAAAAACCGTCAATCAAACCAAAGAAAAGCTTGATAAATACTATGGGGACTCTGCACCATCGATTTCAATGGTAAACAAGTGGTTTACTGACTTTCGTTGTGGTCGCACAAGTACAAATAACGCTGAACGTTCTGGACGGCCAATTGAGGTCAACACACCTGAATATGTCGAAAAAATCCACGACATGGTGTTGGCCGATCGAAAAGTAAAAGTGCGTGAGATTTTTGATGCAATAGGCATTTCATATGGCAGTGTGGTTTCGATTTTAAATGATTAGTTGGATTTAAGAAAGCTGTCTGCAAGATGGGTGCCGCGTTTGCTCTCAATTGACCATAAACGTAATCGTGTGACGTGTGTAGTGTCAATGGCCAAATTCAATGAATTTGGCTGCGAATTGGTACCTCATCCGCCATATTCTCCGGATTTAGCCTCCACCAGTGACTATTTCCTATTTCCAAACCTAAAGAAATGGCTCGGTGGAAAGAGATTTATCAATTTTATAGACCTCGAAAAATTATATTTTTTTCTTTGGAAGGGATACAAAAATTGCAGAAACGTTGGACTAAGTGTATTGAGCTGAAAGGAGATTATGTTGAAAAATAATTTATTTTTTTTTGCCAAAAAAAGTGTGTTTTAAAAAGTCACGACCTTATTGATCCGCCCTCGTACTATGGTAAGGATTCTGCTAAGATAAGTGAATTTTTGGTAGTTTAGATTTTATTCTTTTGTAGTCTATTGTCCACTAAATCGCCAATCGACTACAAACGAATGAAATCTACTAGACAAGCGAATAAAAACACGAGCCCTTGGTAAACACAGTCTAGCATGTAATTTTTCTGCTAGTTACAATTTAGAAAAATTAAGAGCAAAACAAAGGACAATGTTATCTAACAATAGCATGTGCAGAATGACAAATCAAAAGTCAACCAGAAAGCCACCAAGCCAGTTTTAACAACTCCCGTTGAGTTGCACGAATTGCGAAACTGTTAATACGTCGATTTTAAGTTAAAAGCATGGCTTATGATTCACTCGATGAAAGTTTCATAGTCCTTGCTAAAATCAACGTGTTTACAGTTTCGCAACTAGGGCAACTCAACGGCAGTTGTTAAAACTGGCTTGGTGGCTTTCTAATTGACTTTTGTTTTTTCATTCTGCACCTCCTATTGTTAGATAGTCCTTGGACAAATGTCCAAAACCACCACTCTCTATTTGCTCCTTCCCATAACTTATATACCAGCTATCAAGACAATGCACTGCATTAGTAGGGGGCCATCACCTGAGTGATGGTCTCTAATAGTTAACATTTTCTCAGTGTATCTTTTCGATTGAAATTTGTTTTTTAAATTTCTTTGTGGACATGGGCGTGTAACTTTAATTTCTATTTAAATACAATTTCGTTTTCAATTTTTTTTTAAATTATAATTGTTGTTATTGTGTGGCTGCTCTTAAATTTTTTATTTCTTTTCTCTAATATTTTCATACATAATAAAGTCATAAATGTTATTCATTTGTTAGTTTCATGTTTGTAAATGTTTTCAACAACAAGTTTATCATATTTTATTACGACGACGATATGCTTTATTTCCTTTTTTTTTTTTAATAAAATTTCTAATTTGACATTTATTTGTATTTTATTATAATTTATTACATTCGATTTAAACTAACAGTCGGCCAGACAAAATAATAATTTTATAATCATACGAGAGAATGATTCAAAAAAGTGGGCAGTCGTTTTTTTAAATGTTTTTTTTTTTTTGAAAATTAATAAGTTTACAAAATATTGTTTGAGGTTAAACAAAATGGTCAATAACAATAATAATTTTATTACATTCAATTAATAAATTCTTAATTTAGTTTCGCGTTAAGCGGTTTTTTACAGTATTTATTAAGTGTTAGATATATCACACATCGTTAAAACTAATCAGGAAGTGATTCTGAATCGATTGGTATACTATAATGTGGATGGCAGACCAATATTATTGGCCGTTACAAACATCAATTTTCATTAATTTTTTTTTAGCGTACAACAAGAAAATAGATATTTTTGAAAAATAAAATTCTCATTAGAGATAGAAATAAATAAAAATAAGTAAAAAAAAAGGCTTAAATTAGGCTGTGCCGAATCTTTGAATACCCTCCACCAATATCCTAAAAAAAACCTTCTCTAGTGTTTTTGATACAAATAATGTAAAAAACTTTTGAAGTAAAATTAAGGAGGTGAAAAACTTTTTTGAATGTGTTGACAAATTTTTTGGTGGAAAAAAATTTGAGGTGAAAAAATTTTTTTGTGGTGGTAAAAAAAAATTTTTATTGGTGAAAAAAAATTTTTTATTGGTGAAAAATAAATTTTTTTAAGTGAAAAATATTTTAGGTGAACACAATATATTATTTAATTGTGGTGGTAAAAAAAAATTTTTATTGGTGAAAAAAAAATTTTATTGGTGAAAAAAAATTTTTTTAAGTGAAAAATATTTTAGGTGAATACAATATATTATTTAATTTGTAGTAGCTTTGATTTCAATGTTGAGTGGTGTTTTTTGAAATTTAATATGGCGGATCCAATATGGCAGACAATTTTTCTAAAATTCATTGGATTCGCTTGAAACTATACATTTACGGAGTTTTGAAACTTGGTCAACAAAAATACGAGTTTAGATTAAAATTTAAAAATTGTGGCTTTTATATTGCGACCGATTTTTTAAAACTTTAATGCATTCGCCATTTTGAAAATACAACTTCAGATTCTTAACAACATCAAAAAAATCGTGTGTAAAGAGTTTTGAAGTGAAATCGGTCAACGTTAATCAAATGTGTCCGTTGATAATTAAAACTCACCCCGAAATCGTACAAAAATTTTTCATATACATTTGAGTCTAATTTCATATGCAACTATTTTAAGGCTTCGAACATATTACTCGGCCCAAAGACGCTTTTGGAAAAGAAATTTACTCTTCGAAGTCGATTTCAGATTTACCATTAAGTGAAAAACTTTTAAGGCTGCCGAAGGTAACTACGCTTAAAAAACTTTACCTTTGAGAAGTTTATAAAATTCAAGAATTTCTGGACCTTCTACAAAACTTAATAAAACCTACTTAAGAGTGAATTAAACAAAAATTTTGTTATTTTTGTTTCTCTATTTCTCCTAGTTTTAAGGATTTTATAATATTTTTTAATCTATTAAAGAATCTTGAGAGGCCAAAAGTATAATTTTTGGATATGCAGTTGCCTTATCGCGCAGATATTTTTAGATCGGGGGAAGTTATAATTTTCTTCTATTGTCCACCGGCGGAAAATAAATTTTTGTCTCAGCGAAGTCGGGTTGGCAAGTATACCAAAGAGTAAAAAATCTTTTAAGACGTTCGAAGATCGCTACGCTGAAAACATTTGTAGTGAGAAGTTTATTAAATTCTGGAATTTCTGAACCTACCTCGAAATTTTTTAAAGCTTTGGAAATACTAGACCCTTTATATTTTTTAACACATGAAGGAACTTGAAGGGTCCCCAAGTTAAATTTTTTTGACAAGACTGACATTCTCACGAAGATGTTCATTTTAGTTTAAAAGATATGTGACATTTTAAAAAAGTGAGAGATAGCGCTATTCTAATTTATTTATTTTTTTGCAGAACACTTTCTTTAGCAAGAAATTTGATTGTCCAACAAATCAGTGTACTATGTGCGATTTTGAAAATTAACGGTTAAAATCAGTTGAATTACTAAGAAAATTTAAGTATTCTTTTAAGGAATTAATTTAAAAAAAAAAAAAAAAAAAATAGAAAATTTTTATAAATGTTTTAACAAATTCTTTTGTAAATATTTGTACTTGTACTACTTTGCAAATAAGCTCAACCGGTGGTGTTCAGGGGACTGATACCGAATGTGTGAAGCTGTGAAGTTATAAAAAATTTCACTAATTTGCACAGAATACCATTCTTGATTTAACTTTTGCGAAAACTATCTGCCAAAATTTTATATGAGTTCTTTTTGCTTCGCCAAATAAAAGTTCCTGAACAAATGTGTTGCAGTATTTTATAAACATTGTTAGCGACTTTTTTTAATTGCTTATTTTTTAAAATTATTTATATTTTCAAATATAATTATTTATCACTTTGCAAAACAATTTTATTCGGAATTGGACCCCAGAGCATAAAAATAGAGATAAACATTTCTATTTCATTTTATTTTTTTTGTTTATTTCTTCCGACTGCGAAATTAATCCGCTTGATTAAAGTTAATTCACTTTGTTTATCCTCACCGTTTATGTTGGCATTTTTTTTGATAGATTTTCTTGACGGTTAAAAGTTAAAATTTGTCAGTGATCCTTAATGCTAGTTTTTATTTGACATTCCCAGCAAAAACAAGGGGTTTAACTACTTACTAGCCTATTTACTCGCTTAATTACTTTTGTTCGTGATGTCCCAAAAGTAATGAGTGGTCATTACCTTCTCACTTACAAAAAACACAATGTAATGGGTGGTCATTACCCTCTCGCTTACGAACAGCCAAAAAATAATGAGTACCCATTACTTTTTGGACATCGCGAACAAAAGTAATTAAGCGAGTAAATAGCCTGGTAAGTAGTTAATACCATGTTTTTGCTGGGTTGTGTGAGTATTTCAGTGTTACCAACTGTCGTTATAACAAAACACAGAGTTGTACGCAGTTAGTATTATGAATAAAGAGACGTTTTTAAATAGTAATTAGGGGTCGAATTACCGCATTTGTGATAATTTCGTTCGAGAGCTATATTTTTAATATATAAATACAAACATTATAATGAAAACATCAAGTTTAACTTTTATCTAGGACCGAACTACGACATCCCTGATGAAGAAATCCCCTTTAAATTTAAAAAAAAAAAAAAAATAATTTCGATCGAAAAATTAGGATCACGAATGCCAATCAGTTGGGGTTGAACCCAGGATAAAATGCGGTTTATTCGACTTGTTTTGTGCTCGATTAGGTAGTTTATACGACTTTTGCTAAATTAGGAGTATTAAGGCGGCATCTCCTTATAATATATTTTTTTGTTGTAAATAAAAACTCACCAAATTGAAGTTTTTTAATAAAAATATTGTAATATTTACGTACCTGGAAAGATAAAATAAAATACAAAATATTAGAATAGTTCTCAGCAAAATGATAAAAAGAAGTAAAAAATATATATAAAATGATTGAATTTGATATTGAATATATATGCGGAATCGATTTAGCCTATCACAAAAAAAATTAAAAATTGCTTTAAGAATAAAGATGTTTTTACAACTAAAATTTAAAATATAATTGAAAATGAGATGATTCTAAGTAGATAACCCAGTTTTAGTTTGAAGTAAAAGCACAAGTTGTTTTTGACAAAACCAAATTAAAAAAAAAAACGGATCTAAGACAATATATTTCTAAAAATTTTCAAAGCCTCAACACCTGATAATTTCCTAAGGCAAGAATAAAATCCGGATAGAGACAAGCCCTACAACAAGTTATTTTTCCCATTTTGTTTAATAAGTCTTTGGAATGACATTTACCGATAAAAATAAAATTGAATTTACAAAAACTTGTTCTACAACCTATTCTTTATTCATATTTTTTGTAACACTGCTTTTTCCGACTTCTATCCCAAATTTATTACCCCCTAACCAGAAAATTATTTGAACTAATAGAGGACGTATCCCGGGACATTTTAGTTTATAATAATTTTCTATAGAATTTACTAGTGATACCAGTTCTAGTTTTTTGACCAATATAACTTCTTTAAAGTATTTCAGGTTAGTACAGTGACGTGTTCTTTTAAATCATCTACGTGACACGTCCTTTGGGTTAGTTTTGGGACATATGGTGTATAAACTGTGTCAGTGTTCGATGCACTAAAAATTAAAAAGACAGACACTTTTGACCAAAGTTTAATAAAAATTTCCCTTGAAATTAAGAAACAAATTTAAGTAAAAAATTAGGGCTAGAATTTCTAAATTATCGAATAATATTACAAAAGAAAACTTAATCTTTATCTGAAAACATAGCAAAATTTCCTCTTAATTAGTTCATATACCATCTTAAATTTTACTTTTAGTTAGAAAATGTTTTCTCGGTTTTATGAAAAATTTTATTTTATTTAAGTTTATTAGATAATATTTTTACTAAAAACAAGGAATTACCATAACTCCCTAAAACTAAGAATATATTTTCTAACATCAAGTTAAATAGCACTTCTTTTAAGTGAAAATTAGTATTAATTTTGAAAAAAATTTACTAGTAAAACTCTTCCTATGGTAAAGCTAATATATTTTAAAGTACTTTACACTCATTGTGTAAGTATTTTCCCACTTTGGCTTTTTGCTATACTGCAGGATATCCTGAAACGTAATAAATTATGACTAAGTCAGATTCTTTTCGTGGGTAATTAATGGTTCTCCTTGAGAGAACTACAAAAATGGACGCTCTAATTGACACACGGTATCTGTAGCTAAGGAACACTGGAGGTCCTTTGCCTTCTTAAATTAACTAATTAAAGAAAATTGTTGCAAAAATACAAAAGTTAAAGTTACATTTCTTGTTATTGGAAAATAGAAAAATGTCAAGTTTATTTTATGGCAGTTTTAGCTTAAACTTTAATTGACATATACAAATTTTTACTTTTTTATTATTAACTGAAAAAAATAGTTTTAGCGCCTTCCATAAATATAAAGTTTAATAGTTCAATAGGAAAGCCATTATGCCGTAATGTATAAAATGTGCTTGCCATATTTTGTATTGTAGTCAGCAAACAAAATTATTATATAAAAGCGCAAATTCAAAATTTTTTACCTTCTGATAATAAAATTTTAAAATATATTTTTGGCTACTTTAAGTTCAATATTTAAGACTGTTAAGGTTAGAGATGGGCACGTGAGCGATTTTTGATTCACGGTCGATCACGAATCAAAAATAAAATCATGAAGGATAATTTTTTTCAATGGATGCTTTAATCTGTTTCCTCAAATAATATTTTTATACCCTCCACCATATATGGTGAGGGTATATATCAGTTTGTCATTCCGTTTGTAACATGTGGAAATGTAGGTCTAAGACCCCATAAAGTATATATATTCGTGATCCTTATGCAATTTTAAGTCGATTTAGCGATGTCCGTCTGTCTGTCTGTTGAAATGGCGATCACGACGCAAAGACGCAAGGGGGGTGCCTATTTTTACCCAGATTATTGTACATCTTCCCGAGCAGTTTGGTATTGAAAATAAGCAAAATCGGTCCAGCGGTTAAAAAGTTATGGGTGAAAATGTGAAGATAACTCTAAATTTTCCATATAAATTGGTGTATTTTAGTACTATTTCATAGTAGCGACTGGTATATAATATATTTTCTCATATTTTTTCACCAATCGCTTAGAAATTAATAATATTTTGCATAACTCAAATATTTTTCAACTCAAAAAATTTTTTTTCACCACTAAAATTTTTTTTCACCACAAAAAATTATTTTCACCAAAGAAAATTTGTTCACGTAAAAAATTCACCTTAAAAAAATATTTTTCACCTCCATAATATTACTTCAAAAGTTTTTTACATTGTTTGTATCAAAAACAATAAAGAACATTGGTGGAGGGTATTCAAAGATTCGGCACAGCTAAATTTAAGCCTTTTTTACTTGTTTTCTTTAAAATTAGGAAAATTTACTCGTTTGTTTTTTTTTTAAATATTGAAAAAAATAAGTTAAACGTTTTCCCACAAAAATTAAATTTTTCTCGATTTAAGAAAAATTGAATCAAGTTTTTTTAATTTATCTAAAGAAATTTTTAGGCAAAAAATCCTATACCTAAGTTTATTATTTCCCAAAAATTAGAAAACTTTTACTTGAAAAAAAAAAAAAAAATTATAAAATTTACCTGAATTTAGTTGCATGAAAATTTTCCCTAGAAATAGTTCATCAGTTTTTAAAACCATATACATTTTTATTATTATATAGGAAAAAATTGTTTGTTTTTAATTGCCTGAACTAATTTTTAGAAAACAATTCTTAAAAATTAGTAAGTGGTGGACTTAAAATTGAAATTTAGAAAAAGCTTTCTTAAATTTTGTTAAGTTTACTACTCGCGAAAAAAAAATGAACACACATTAAGTTCAAGTACTTTCTCATGTAAAGGTACACATTTTTTGAACTAAATGTGAGTAAATTATATTCATGAAATCAAGAAATTTTACTTAGGAAAAATATGAACTATAACTGAGTATATAAACTATTTCGTTTTTACCGAAACAGGAATTTTTAAGGAAAATTTTCAAAGTTTTAAGAAAATTTGACTTAAATTGAGGAAAATTTTTAAACTATTTTAAAGTAAATTTTGGATTAATTTTTAGTTCATGTCTTCTTTTTTTTATTATGCCTTATTAAAAGTCTGACTTTGTACCACTCACTGCTGCTTTGGGACATGTCATGCGCGTCCCTTGTGACTGGTCCTTTTCTTCATTGTTTTACCAAACACAAAAAATCCATAATTTTAATTCGGATTTTTTTGGAAGATCTGTTCATAGTATCAAATAGTAACTCAATAAAATTTTAAACTATTATTACATCTAACATGAGTTGCAATCACAACTTGATTAAGACATGTTTTCAATTTAAAAGTTGTTGTCATAGGAAAGTACATACAACATTATTATGAGTCATTGAAATTATTTTTATTTAGCTGTACAATATTTTTGTTCATATTTTCATTGACTGTCTGAGAGTGGCCAAGTGTAATTCCAATTAATGCCATACACTCGTACATTGGAATTGATTGAGTAACTAACTATACCCCAACAAGTAGCAAGTAATAGTGTGTTACTTCGATTACTGGTCTTAAGTAGTCAACCTTGTTGGTGTCTCTGTATTGGAGCTTAATAACTGAATGGAATGTCATTTAAATTCTTTGTGAAATATTTGTACTGAGAATGTTTAAGTATTTGTTAAAATATTGGCTTACATGCCTTAACCTTAATGAATTAGAAAACGGATTTCAAAATAAATTTAAACAATAAAAACTCCACCCAATTTGCATAGTGTAAATTAAAACAGATCAGTTTAAATTTAATAAGTTATTAATATTATTTGATATGTTATTGAGAAATATTAGATGTGTGTGGGTTTTTTCAGTTTTAAATTTGTAATTTTATTATAACCCAGCAATATTTTCTAGTGTTGCTTTTTAACACAAGTTTTAAAATACATTTCTTGGCAACCTATATTCCATTCAATTGGAATTAAAGAGCATTATTAGTTTTGCAATATTATATTTGATCATTTTTTTTCTATAATACTTTTAGTTCTACTGTTGCCTTTGGGCAATTTATCGTTGCGATAAATGTATTTCAGATTATAATTTTTTTAATACAAATTTAAAAAGAGTAAAAACTTAAAGTCGGACATGTCGACTATAGAATATTCTACACTAGTCTGGTGAAAAGTCAATTAGTGCTGATTCTAATCAAAATAAAAAGAGTTCGTGTTTGAATCAATATGAGTCAGTATAGGATTTTCATTAAAATATCATTATTTTTGCGTCATGCAGGGAACAGGCGTAATGAACAATTTTTTTATATGGGCACTAGGTCTAAACATGGTCTGATTTAAACAGAAATTAATAGGCTTTGTTACTGGGAAGATATTATTCAGTGGACAGACAGACCGGACGAACGGACATTACCAAATCGACTCAAAAAGTGATTTTTAGCAGAGATGCAAGCCGAGGATTTTTTTCTTAGCCCCTGCCACCTTCGACCCAATCGGCTTAAACCAGCTGAGCCGCCTAATAAATACAGCCAGATAATAAATTTATGCTGACAACCGAATTTGTTAACAATCGAATGGTTTAGTTGCAGCAATCGAATTTTTCAATTGTGACTACCGAATTATTATTGAGGCAACCGAAATACTGGTGTCACAATTAAATCACTTGTGCCTTAAATGGTTTTCTGTTGTCACAACCGAAAAATTCGGTTACCACAATCGAACCATTTGATTGGTTACAATTTGCTTGTCAGCAGGAATCTATTTAATCTGTGTGCAAACAAACAATAAATCTGATTTTTTTTACAGTGTGTCATTCCGTTTATAACATGTCGAAATATAGGTTTAAGACCCCCTAAAGTTTATATATATTCGTGATCCTTATCAAATTTTAAGCCGATCTAGCGATATCCATTTGTCTGTCTGTTAAAATGGTGATCACAGCGCGAAGAAGCAAGAGGAGGTGCTTATTTTTACGTAGATGAATGTACATTCCGAGCAGTTTGGTATTGAAAATGAGCAAACTCGGTCCAGCGGTTAAAAAGTTATGAGTGAAAATGTGAAGGCACCTCAAAACTTTCCATACAAATGTAATGCATTTTAGTACAATTTCATAGTAGCGACTGGCAAGTAAAATATATTTTTTTTTTATTTTTAAACCAGTCCCTGAGAATTGAATAATATATTTACCCTTAAAAAAACTGTTTTCACCACAGAAAATTTTTTTCACCTCTAAAATTTTTTTTCACCTCAAAATTTTTTTCCAACCACAAAATTGGTTTTCACATCCAAAGAAGTTTTTCACCTCAAAAAATGTTTTTCACCTCCATAATTTCACTTCTAAAGTTTTTTACATTATTTTTATCAAAAACAGGACAGTGGTGGAGGGTATTCAAATATTCGCCACAGCCAAATTTAAGCCTTTTTTTACTTGTTTTTTTTTAAGTTTCCTTCATTTATGTTTTAAATCAAAAATAATGGCGTTATGAAAATCCTTGAAGCTCAAGCCGCCGCCGCCAAAAGGTTTGGTCTTAAGCCGCCGACATTATGGTCCAATTTTTATACCCTCCACCATATATGGTGAGGGTATATATCAGTTTGTCATTCCGTTTGTAACATGTCGAAATATAGGTTTAAGACCCCATAAAGTACATATATTCGTGATCCTTATGCAATTTTAAGTCGATTTAGCGATGTCAGTCTGTCTGTCTGTCTGTCTGTTGAAATGGCGATCACGACGCGAAGACGCAAGCGGGGGTGCCTATTTTTACCCAGATTATTGAACATCCTCCCGAGCAGTTTGGTATTTAAAATGAGCAAAATCGGTTAAGCGGTTCAAAAGTTATGAGTGAAAATGTGAAGGTACCTCTAAATTTTCCATACAAATTTGTACAATTTTTCTGTATCTATTTTTTTTTCTGTTAAGTAAGTAAAAATGTTAAAGTCGCTAACAGAGCAGACCTCTGTAAATAACATTACTAAAACTAAATAACAAAAGTTCTGTTACATAAATCAAAGACATTAATTTGTTAAAGAAAGAACATTAGTTGAAACTATTTCCCAATAGGTGGCGCATCTGAAAAAAATTCTCCCTTTCAGGCATATTCTGCTACAATATACAACAGGTTATTATTAATTTTCTATTTCGTTCGTAACATAAAAGAATGTTTGCCAAAAGCTATGCAAAATATATGTTTTATGTGTATATTATACTTTAAATTGCTAAATCAATATTCATTTAGATGTTTAAGAGCACAGTATTGCAATTTTTCGTATGTGTATTTATTTTTTTGAAAGAAAGAGTTAACATAAATATGGATTTTCCAATGCCTCAATACTTCAAAATTATACAAATTTAACGAAAAAATACCATTTTGATCGATGAAAATTTGTTTTTTTTTACAGAAAATGTGAAACAAATGCTTTTATCACGTCGAACATTTCAAAAATTGACTTTATTATTTTGAAATAAGTCTGCTAGTGACAGCTTAATGTCCTAGAATTTTAAATATGTATTAAACCTCATATCTGTGGTTACTAAGACAATTGAAAGCCAAATCCAGACACTAAAGCAATTATGTATTTAGCTCTATCTTTATGTAAAAATGTCTTTGGCCCCATGGCTAGGTCCAAAGAAATTTATATATAAAGAAAGAGCAAAATGCATAATTGGTTTAGTGCCGCTACTTTTGAATAGGTGGCGCAAAATCACATTAAAACTATATCCTGCCCCATGGCGATATAGCCTTGGATTAGACTTTTAATCAATTTATTTACCAAAAATATTAAATTAACTACATACTTAAAAACTATAATGCATTCAGATGTTGCTAGTAGACTTATTACATAATTTTAAAGTCAATTTTTCAAATGTTTGACGTAATAAAAGCATTTGTTTCACATTTTTATGTCAAAAAAGAAATTTTCTAGAGGAAAATAGTATTTTTTTAATTCCATTTGTATTTTTGAGAATTGAGGGATTGACAAATATTTTTTTATATTATTTGTATCAAAAACAGAAGAGAACATCTTTTTAGGATATTGGTGGAGGGTATTCAAAGATTCGGCACAGCCGAATTTAGCCCTTTTTTACTTGTGATTTCTGATTCTGTGTTGCTTGATTTGGATATTTATTGAGCTGATAATTAATAATTTTATTGTAATTACATGTAAATCTTATTGAATTCTATTGAAATTCAATATATGTTATCCCAGCCAGCTATAAATAATATTTTAATAATATTTTTTATTCCAAAAATCCAAATCACCCAAGTAAAATCGAAACATATGCATACGTTGGCTTGCATATGTTCATACATGGTCATATATGGCCATGGATGGTCAATATATAACCATACATTATGTCATATATGACTATATATCTTCGTATTTAAAATTTTAGTGTATATGGTCGTATTTAGTCATATATGATAATCTATGGGCATATACAGTGTTAATTAAGATCAAAAATATCCGGAGCGACAGTAATAACAATAACCAAGATTTTCGATTAAATCGACTTAAGCTGTTATACAAAAATGACACAGACATAACACTATATCTTGCTTTATTAAATGCTATTTGTAGTTAGTTTTATTTTCTATTCCATCTTATACTTTTTCATGGTATAATAACTTTCGTTGTCTGTTATATTAATTAAAAAAAAAGGTAGAAATAAAATGCACTTTATCACATTTATAGAATATAAAACTTAATTTAAATTACTAAAAATTAAAAAAAAAAATATATATAAAAAAATAAATAAATGTAGAATCGTGAGCTTGTGTTTATTTGTACAAGACCTAATTGGAAAAGTTAAAACTTTAATGAATTTTATTATATAAATAAAATTTATAAAGTATATTATAACGGCATCTTAGCAAAGCTGATCATAACAAATTTTTGTTTTTGTTGATTCCTATATTTTCTATAGGTCATATATTTAAATTATTATTTTCTACAATATATAAAATGGGGGATTTTTTTTATTATTTATAGAGTTAAAAGCGATTCCTGATTAAGTTGTAATTTTAATTAAATTTAAATAAATTATTTCACGTGATAGAATGTACATAACAGACAAAAAACTATGTAACAAAATTTCTACAAAATATAAGTACACTCAGAATATTATGTAGTTAACTGTTTGTAGTTTAATAAAAAAGTTTTCCGTTTCATTTAAAAATAAAGGAACATACATTTATTTTTCAAAGAAACATCTATATTAACTTTTTTATACATTTATTCGAAATAATTTACTATAATTTACCATTTTTTTAAGTTTCATTTATTTTTTTCATTTGTTTGAAATTTAATAAAAATTTACCCACAAAACGGAAACTTGTGGTTTATTTGTGTCCGTTATAGTTATTACAAATTTAAATTTTGTTTGCTGTTTGTTTCAAAAAAAATATTCAAAAAATTTCAATTTGTTTTTTTATTTAAATTGGTTGTATATATACAAATTTTTCAATACAAATTACAAGAACTTCATAAACACACATACATATACAAGCACATTCACACATATGCATACATACATTTTGTATTGTACGAGTATATTAAAAAAAAAACAAAAACGGAAATAATTTCAAATAAATGAAAAAAACATTTATTTTTTAAGGATTGGTAGGTAAAATTTTGACATTTATTTTAACTGATTATATCATTTGTTTCTTACGGATGTGTCAGTTGATTAATCAACATTTAAAAATAAATAACAAATGGCATTTAATTTAAATGAAAATTAAGTAGACCGGTTTTTAAATGAAATATCATTTCTTTTAATGAAATATCAAACTTTTTTAAGTGTATCAACGATATTACATATATTGCACATTTAACCATCAAAGTAAAATAACATACCATTAAAAAAAAAGAGAAAAATGAGCAGTGATTTTGATTCCGGTGTTGTGAAAATTTGGATCAAAAACAATGATTTTTACATATGGGTGTCATAGGGTGGAAGTTTTGTTTTATGATTCTTTTTCATTGCATCTTAAGTCCTTCTTATGGTTTAGCGAAAAATGAGATCTTTTGATGTTCCCAAATAAATTTTGAATTTGTAATTTAGATTTTAGAGGACATCAGTAATCGGGCTTTAGCCTCATTTTCACAAACTCCCGTTAGCTTTTACCTGAGAATTTAATTTGTTTAAATTATAAAGGGTCATTCAGTTATCAGGCCTTATTTATTAAATTACTCTATTCGGAATTCTTGCAATTTTCACTACAATAAATTTATTACTTTTTGTAGCAATAATAACAAAGATTTTAAGAATTTAAAATCTGATAAATTTTAAGTTAAAGATTGAAACAAATCACTTAAACTTAACAAATTAATATAAAAATATCTATGATTAATGTTTAACTTTTGCTTTTAAAATATATATAACGGATAATAGATTTGAATTGTGTTAAATTTCATTAAAAAATCACATTTTTAAAAGTTGTGAAAAAGAAGTGCCTTAGAAGAAGAAAATCTGAACTAAACGATACTTTGGAATCAATGAAAAATTAATTCCTTAAGAATTACTTCCATTTATTTTTACTGGGATATGAACTAGAAAGCTTTAAAAATTTTGGCAATTACTGTGTTGCCAAATTTTTGAGGCCCTTCATCTTTCATCTCTTATACATCCTCTTTCCAAAGTAGGAAGAATTTCCTGAGTATTAAATCGACCCAGAATATGATTCTGAGTCAATTGGTATACTAACAGGTGGCATATATTTAGACGATTATATATGTAATACAAAATATTTGTAATAAACTTGTTTAACAGAATTTTTTTATAAAATCTATTTTTACACACATTGCTTTTTCCATCCTCGAAACCACTCCCCTTGTCACCTCCAAGGTAATAGGTCTACACATTACCCTGAAGCACATCAGCCGTAAAATTTATCTCGGTAAAGTAAGGTGTTAAGTAACAAATGGACCCCTATGGCTATGCATTACTTTACACATTACTTTTTATTGTTAAAAGCATGGAACTAGGATCTGCCTTGCACTTAACAATGACAACTAAGTTTTTTTTTTCTTGCAAATATCATTGCAAGAATAATCTTGCTCATGTCATAATTTTTCAAAAAACCTTATTAAAATAGCATTAATTTATTGAAAAGTTTCATTGGATTAATTAATATTTTTACATACACTAAAAAGAATTATTTTTATGAATTAATTTTTATAAAAATTTCTTTTTATAAAGAAACTTTACATACATTTAATAAACAATTTTTGTACAAAAAATCAACTAGTTTTAATTATAAAGTCTGTAATTAATATTAAGAAAATTTCCATTGATTTTATGAAAACAAAACATTCTTATTTATTTAGTGAAAAGTTTTATTGGCCGAAATTAGTTTCTGTGTAACCAACTGCACAGTAGAGTGTAGCGTACAATAAATTCTAACTTTCGTATCAACTTTAGATGTCGAAATATTGGAAAGCAATTTGATTGTGATGAGTTCTATCATAAATTTCTTAAAGGTCAAAATTAAACATTCGGCAATTGATAAAATAAAAACTAAAAAAAAAAAATAAATTAAACTGATAAATAATGCTTTCCAAATTGTGCAAACTTTTTGCAAGACAACAGTATTGTATTGTTATTTCATAAGAGCTAAGATTTGTTAAAATTATATAATGGGTTAAATAATTGAAGCAGCTGAATTTTGAGGTACTCTCAAAAAAAATTTCCTTTAAAATAGTTTAAAAATGTTTCTCAATTTAGGTAAAATTTTATTAAAATTTAGAAAAATTTTCTTAAAAAGAATAAAAATTTCTGTTTGAATAAAAATTTAATAGTTTGTTTATATAGTAAGAAATAGTTCATATCTTTCCTAAGTAATATTTCTTGATTTTAGAAAAAAAAAATGTTATATAAAAATTTTTAAGAAAAACATCCTAGTTTTAGGAAATTTGCGTACTAAAATATAACAAAACTAAGTTTTGTTAAAAAAAAAAAACAAACAAAAAATAATTAACAAATAATTTACTCCCATTTAGTTTAGAAAAATGTGTCTTACATAAAATGAGAAAGAATTTGAACTAAATGTGTGCTCATTTTATTTTCGCAAGTAGTAAAATTAACTAAATTTTAGAAAGCTTTTTCTAAATTCAGTTTCTAAAAATTAGTTCAGCCAATTTAAAACAAAAATTAAAAAAATTTTCCCTATGTAGTACTAAAATTGTAAAATTGGTTTTAGAAACTGAGGAACTATTTCTGGGGAAAATTTTCATGCAACTTAGTTCAGATAAATTTTAAAAATTTTATAAAATATTATTTTTTTTTTCAAGTAAAATTTTTCTAATTTTTGGGGAATAATAAAATAAGGTATAGAATTTTTTCCTAAAAATTTCTTTAGATAAATATACTTGAGTTTGAGTAAATTTTTCTTAAATCGAGGAAAAATTTAGTTTTTGTGGGAAAACGTTTAACTTATTCTTAATATTTTTATTTTCAAAAAAAAAAAAAAAAAAAAAAACAATAAATTAAAAACAAACTAGTTAGTTTTTCTAATTTAAAAGAAAAGAAAAAGTATTTCAGGAAACAAATTATCCTGCATGATTTTAATTTTTAGTTTGTCATCGTGCGTGAGCGTAAGCTAATAATTTCAAACGTGCTCATCCCTACCCAGCAAAATAAGAACTGAAGAAGAAGTAGTTTAACACCACATCTACTGAACACGAAGTTGTGAAAATTTCGGTGAATCATTAATGATTTTAACAGTGGCGTGTCATTGGGAGGAAGTAGTTTGTTTCGGTGCTATGAAAAATCGATGAGAAGATGGACTTTTTCATTAGTTTACGGAAGTTGTTAAATATATAAGACTACAAAATAAATATAGGGAGTGGCTTTTTTTTAAGTTACAAATGTGATTTTGAACAAGCTAAGAATTATTATTCCGACCAGGACAAAATGAATATCACTGGTATGTAAAATATATTTTTAATAAGGCATTTAATGACTGCAAGAATTAATCATTTATGGACCAACTAAATAATTGTTTCTTTTACTAGTAGGAGTTAATATCAACATTTTGGAAGTTGTTTAAAATGACTTCTTACAAATCGAAAAATTTGCACTATAAACTTCTTTGGATGTTCTGAAAAAAAGGTTCGTAAAGAATAACATCCATTTTATTTTGCTGGGTAATCTTAACAGTATTATAATTAATTTAATTAAAAAATATTTTAAAATTTTTTGAGCAAAAGGTAAAAAATTTAGAATTTGCGCTTTTATGTCATAATTTTGATTGCTGACTACAATATAAAATATCGCTAGCACATTCTATAAATCACGGCATAATGGTTTTCATATAATTGATGTTGCGTCCATTAAACTTTATATTTATCAAAGGCATTAAAACTATTTTTTTTTCACTTAATAATAAAAAAAAGTTAAAATTTGTATATGTCAATTAAAGTTTAAGCTAAATATGTCATAAAATATACTTTTAACCTTTTTCCATTTTAAAATAACAAGAAATGTAACTATGATATTTTGTATTTTTGCAACAATTTTTTCAAATTAGTTAATTTTAGAAGACAAAGGACCCCCAGGGTTCCTTAGACACAGATGTCGTGTGTCATTTAGGGTGTCCCTTTTTTTGTAGTTCTCCCAAGGAGAACATTAATTAACTACGAACAGGATCGGACTTAATCAGAATTTATTGCGTGTCAGGATATCCTGCAGTAAATTTTTTTAATTTGTTTAATTTTTTGTTATTGAAATTTAATTTACATTTTAAAGACATGAGTTAAGTATAATTCAATTTAATTTAAAGAAAAAAATGTATAACAAAAAGCTTGTTAAAAGCAGTGTCCTCACAAAGCGGAAGTCCTACGAAATTGGGAGAATACTTACACAATGAGTGTAATGTACTTTAAAATATATGGTAAAATATATTAACTTTAACATAGCAACAGTTTCATATTTATTAGAAATTTTTTGTCAAATTTAAGAATAATTTTCACATAAAAGAAGTGCTATTTAACTTGATGTAAGAAAACATTTTCTTATTTTAAGGGAGTTTAGACCCAGTTTTTAGTAAAAAAAATTATCTAATGAACTTAAATAAAATAATTTTTTTTCTTAAAACCAAGAAAACATTTCCTAACTAAAAGTAAAATTTAAAATGATATATGAACTAATTAAGAGGAAATTTTGCTGTTTTTTAATAAAAATTTAGTTCTCAATAGTAATTTTTTTTTCTATATTTTATAAATTTTTACCACATTTTAAGTAAAATTTGTTTCTTAATTTCAAGAATAATTTTATTAAATTTTTGTAAAAAGTATCTTTGGCGCCGTTTTCATTTCAATTTTTCCTTTAAATAAGTTAATATATTTTTGGGTGTAATTAATATTGTTGAAATGCAATAGTTTTAATTAATTATTTAATAAAATGCTAAGACAATTATATCAAATAATTAAAAAGAATACGATTACCGTTTTATCCAGACATTTTTGTTAGTGTTAATTGCTTCGTTAGGCGTAATAAAAATGGTAGTTGCAAATGATTTGAACACTTAAATATCGACAAGTTCTTTTAATATAAATTTTTAATTGCAGTAATTTAATAAATAAATTTAACAAATTATGTTAGCAAAAAAAGAAATAGTAACGAAGAGTCGTCAAATAAATAAAACAACGAAAAGCTCAAATGTGATCTCAGTGCCAAATGTTTTGAACACCACTGTAGATTAATCTAATATAGCCTATACTTCCTTATAAATTTCCACTAAAAAGTACATTGATTATGTATTATATGCACCGGCAAATGCTTCTACTATTTACTTACTTATAATTTTAGCTATTTCATGAATGAATTTTAGCTTTTTGTTTACTTTTTTTTATAGCAATTTGCTGTTGTTCATGTTGTATTAGTTGTTATTTTTGTTTTGTCAGAGTGTATGCACTGAATATTTAATTATTGAAGAAAAAGAGTAAAAGGGGTAAAACAAGAGGTTCTTAACAGACGAGATTTTTTGCATTCGTCTATTTTTATTTTTTATACAAGTATTATTTAATGTTTTGACTGCAATTTTTATACCCTACTGTGCATTGTGGGTATTATAAATATTAATAAGCAAGAAAATGTATGAGTTCAATAATAGATTAATTAATTACTAAATCTGAGTATCGCATTTGGAAGGCTATATTATATTTTCTTTCTGGACTAAATTGGTTGTAAATTCGGAACTTGTAAATGAATTTGTTTTCTGTGTAAAGCTGTAATATAAATATTTTTTATTATTTTTTTTTTGGCCATTACACCGAAACTCCGAATATCGTACTGATACGATTGGGAACTTAAATTTTTTATTTCTTCTTTGATTATATGACATAAAAGCCGAATTTAAAGAGCACATTTGTATGAAGACTAGGTCGAAATATGGTGCTGATTGAATTCTTACAAATATTACAAAATATTAAAGCAAGTATTACGTAAGTTATTCCGAGATCCAGTGTCCAAAAATTTATGTAGAGTATCGTGGAATCGTTTCTTATCGAGTTAAAAGCTAAGTAAAAGTTCTTGTTATTTTTAATGTTTTCATGCCGGCGAGTGTGTTTAGATGTTTGTTGTTGCAGTTATTTTTAATGTATCTCTAATTTTGTTTTTATTATTATTCTACTTGTTAGGTACACTCAAAACAATATGACGGGTATCAAATATTGTTTTAAATTTTCGGCTTAAAATTATAATCAATAAAAATGTATTAATTGATATAAAAGCAAATTTAAAATGTTAACAAATTTGAAATTAAATTTTCTTAAATATTGTTGATTTGCTTATATATTTTTAATTTCTTTTTAACTACACTAAAAAAATGAACTAGAATTTAGAAAAATTAACTTATTTCAAGGAAAAATTGAAATGAAAACGGCTCCAAAGACACTTTTTACCAATATTTAATAAAATTTTCCTTGAAATTAAGAAACAAATTTTACTTAAAATTTGGTCAACATTTTTAAATTATAGAAAAATTTTACTACTGAGAACTAAATTTTTGTTAGAAAACAGTAAAATTTCCTAATTAGTTTATACCTCATCTAAATTAATTTATACCCCATCTAATTAGTTTATACCTCATCTAAAATTTAACTATTAGTTAGGAAATGTTTCCTTCGTTTTAAGAAAAATTTTATTTTATTTAAGTTCATTAGAAAAATTTTTTTTCCTAAAAACTAGGACCTAACTCCCTAAAAATAAGAAAATATTTTCTAACATCAAGTTAAATAGCACTTTTTTTAAGTGAAAATTATCCTTATCCTGCTTCTATGGTAAATGTAATATATTTTACCATATATTTTAAAGTACTTTACACTCATTGTGTAAGTATTTTCCCACTTTCGGAGCACTTTCGCTTTGTGAGGACACTACTCTTAACAAGCTATACATTTTTGTCTAAAAGTTAAATTGAATTTATCTAAATTTATGCATTTAAAATATAAATTAAATTTCATTAGCAAAAAGGTAAACAAATTAAAAAAATGTACTGCATGATATCTTGAAACGTAATAAAGTGTGACAAAGTCAGATCCTTTTCGTAGTTAATTTACGGTTCTGCTTGAGAGAACTACAAAAAGGGACTCCCTTAGTGACACATGGCATCTATGGCTAAGGAACACTGGGGGTCCTTTGTCTTCTTAAATTAACTTATTTAAGGAAATTGTTGCAATACTACAAAACATCACAGTTACATTTCTTGTTATTATTGGAAAAATATTATTAGTTTATTTTATGGGATTTTTAGCATGAACTTTATTTGACATATACAAATTTTAACTTTTTTATTATTAAGTTTATAAGCGCTACGTCAATTATAGGAAACCCATTATGCCGTAATGTATAAAATGAGCCTGCGATATTTTGTATTGTAGTCAGCAAACAAAATTATTACATAAAAGCGCAAATTCGAAATTTTTAACCTTTTGCTAACACAATTTAAAAAAAAAATATTTTAAGCTACTTTAAGTTCAATGTTAAAGACTTAAGATTAGAAATGGGCCATTTTTGAATCACGCACCAAAAATTACAATCATAAACGATAATTTTTTTAAATAGTTACTTTAATTTGTTTCCTTTAATAATATTTTTTCTTGGAAATTAGGAAAACTAAGTAGTTTGTTTTTAATTTATTGTTTTTTTTTTGGAATAGAATATTTAAAATAATTTAAACGTTTTCCAATAAAAAAATCCTTTACCAAATTTTATTATTTTTTAAAAATTAAAAAAAAAAATATTTTATTAAAATTTTTAAAATTTATCTGAACTAAGTTGCATGAAAATTTTCCTTAGAAATAGTTCATGAGTTTCTAAAATCAAGCAGATTTTTATTATTACATAGGAAAAAATTTATTACTTTTTGTTTTTGTCTGAACTAATTTTTAGAAAACAATTCTTCAAAATTAGAAAGTGGTATACTTAAAAACTGAATTTGGAAATGACTCTCTAAAATTTAGTTCATTTTATAAACTATTTTGAAGGAAATTTTTGACTTTTTTTTAGTGTACACCTAAAAATTGGACGCTGGCCACCGAATTTATTGCCATTGTTTGACTGTAACTAAAAACTTCGTTTACCCCAACCGATCAATTCGATTGACAACAAATTAATTCGTCAGCAAAAATTTATATTTTCTGTAAAATTATTTGTAAGCCAAATATATGAATTTATTTCTTTTAAATTACACCAACATAATATTATGGGTGTAAAATATGGGCCTTAATATCTAATAGTCGGTGAAGTAGTAATTTAACACAACAAAAAGCAAAGAGCGGAGTGTGTATCAGGATTGTGGTGATTTTTTACGATATTTCTATAATATTTTTTTTTCTGTTTTAACCCTATAACTGGCCTTAGCTTTTTGAAAATGATCGCGCTGAACTAAAAATAAACAGTTCTTACACATAATTTTTTTTTTCGTTGTTTACTTAAGGCGATTTAGAGCACAATAATTTTAAAATGAATCTCGAAAGCTAATTTACATGCAGAGAAAAAACATGGTTGGGACAATCATTATTGAAGAGCATGATATATTTTTAGAATTAAAATTGTGCCAACCATAGTCGTACTTATAATAAAGTTATCATATTATGATAATAAAATAACCATCTTTTGCCTAAAATTATATTATGATTCAAAACTATGAACAAATTCTTAAAATTTAATAATATTTCTTTAAGAAATGTTGTTTCTAAAGAAAAAATTTGATTTAAGGAGTTTTTCAAGAAAACTCCTTTTATTCTATGGACTTTTTTAAATAAAAATACTTCAAACAAAATTTCAAATTCTAAGGCTTTTTTTAAATAAAAATCACATTGGACATTTTCTAATAGAAATATTCTTAGATTCTTAGTCCTAAGAATATATTTACTAGAAAAAGTTCTTAGAATCTAAGTAGTTTTCATGTCCTCAGAATCTAAGAGTTTTTTATTCAAAGAAAGGCCTTAGAATCTAAATTTTTTTTAAGAAAATATTAATTTTAATCTACGAAACAATTTTCAGAATCTGAGAATTTTACTTTCTATCAAAAAAATTTTAAAAAATTTTGTATTTAGTATAAGAAAGCTTTTGGAACAAAACAACTCTTGGGTTCTGCAGACATTTTCTTATAAAAAATTATTTTATAAATATTCTGAGTACTTTTTCGTTATTTTACGAGAAATTAAATAATAATAAACATGTTGTTTAAAATAAATTATTGTTTTTATTGAAAAGAATTCAAAAAAATATGAAATTCTTATATATATTCTTTTTGCCAATGAATTTTTTTTTTCACAATTACTTGAAAATAAAAGCCCCCCAGGTGAAAATGATCATACAAGGTTGACACGATTTTTTATGAAAACAAGACAGTATTATGACTGTAAATGTCAAGATCACGATTTCTTTGATTTATAACTATTTATTGATTGTTGTCAGCATTTTATAGTTCATATTTTTTTCATAGTCAGAATTTTTGCTACCACAGCATGGTTACAACCAATCATGTTATAAACTAGAAAGTGACTATCATGCAATAATAAAATATTTCCATAATAATAATGGTAGCGACCATATTGATGGTTAGAACATATTTATAAACCAATTACTTGATTGTGACAATCATAGCCGAATGCAGCAAGCATAATATAGTAGCTGTGATCAAGTTGCAGTACTTTAAGGCATAAATTATTATTCTTGCCAATATAGCAACCAAAATTACATTTTTTGTGCCTTTGCTTAAGAACATATGGTAGAATTTCGTTTTTTTACATGGTTGGTAAACAATACCTTTTGATTATAACGGTAGTTGTCTACCACGCTCTGATCAATACCGACACGAAAATTTTTAAACTGCGATTCCAATAGTGGCATGTGTCTTTTAATATCACAGGGCTTATTTCATAATATTACATCTTAAATTTTTTTTATATCTGTAAAATACCTTTATAAATCGGAGTTTCGGTAATTTAGCGTTATTATAACGGTAGTTTTAAAAAAAATTAAACTGGTAAAATAGCGCAATAAACCCGGTTATACAGAAAGATTTTAAAATTTCAATGACGGATTTAAAAAGGCTGTGGTAGCCAACTACCGTTATTATGAAAAGGTATTGAATGCTAACCATGTTTTTTTTTATAGAACGCGATATCCCTTAAAGTTTCCTTAAAATTCCTCTATTCGTTTTCAATTTACAACAATGTGCTTTCAAAGTTTCCTGCTAGAAAGAATCCTGTATGTTCTAGGACCAAAGAATTGACTTATCTGAAAAGCAAAATCTTTAAAGTTGCTTTGTGATCATTTCAATTTTGAAGATTTTTAAAAATTGTGTTACTTCAAAAATGTGTTTTTCTTTTAATTTTACAAAGTTTTGACGAAAAATTGTTTCACAGTAAATTTATCAAATTTTGTTTGCTTTTGGAATAGCTTAATTTTCTATTATAAGGAAAACGTTTGAAATATTTGTGGTCAATTTCATGAACACCATCTGAAGGAGAGCTTACCGGTTAGAGGGTTAAGAATTAAGTTTTTTTTTACTATGAACAAAGTTGTTTGTTGTGTTTGAACCAGAGATGGAAAATTCAGTACATTCGAACATTTTCTAGTTTATACTACTACCCTATTTGAAAAAGCATCGCAAACTTACAATAAAGCAGTCAAAATCCAGAGAGGTATCTTTGAGAAACTGTGACGTGCAAATAAAAATGTATATTCTAAACTGCTACGTAACTTGGGGGGAACGACAAAAATTCTGACTATGAAAATATATGATAATTATGGAACTATAAAATGCTGACAACAATCAATGCATAATGATAAATCAAATGAAACAAACATGACTTTGACATTTACAGCACACTACAGTCTTGTTAAAAAAAATTGTATCAGTTCAGTCACCCATGTATAAATTATAAAATATAATTTTCACCGGGCGGTTTTCAAATATGTTTATTAATTCATTTCTTGTAAAATAACGACTTTCTTGTGAAAAAAGTACTCAGAATAAAATAATTTTTTATAAGCAAAAGTTGTTTTGTACTTAAAGGTTTCCTATACAAAATATTAGATTTTTAGAAATTTTTCTGATAGAAACGTTTTTAGATTCTACGGACTTTTCCTTAATGTAAAATTCTTAGAACTGTCTCTTAAATAAAAATTAATATTTCTTTAAAAAATATAGATTTTAAAAAATTCTTAGATTCTGAAAAAAATACTGATTCCAAGACCTTTTTCTAGTAGAAATATTCTCCAAGACTCTAAGGACTATCTAAAGAAATCTTGAAAATGTCCTTAGATTTTAAGAATTTTGCTATTAGAAAAAGTCCATAAAATCTATGTTTTTTATTAAAAATGTCCTTAGAATTTACAAATTTCTTTAAAGTAGTTTTTTTTAAAAATCCATAGTTTCGCATCGTAATATAACTGTACGAATTATACTATGGTAAAATTGTTATTCCATTATCATAATATGACAATTATATTATAGTACGACTATGTTTGGCACCACAAAATATATGATGCTCTTCGAATATTATTGCTCCATATCATTTCGTGTAACCAATAGCTTTTAAACGTTGAACTTAACTACTTTTATGAACTGCAAAATAGTCGTAATGATAATAAAATATTCAATACGAAAAAGTTGTAAATAGAAATCTGAGTAAAAACCCCACAGTTTAAATGTTTTAATGGTTTTTCATTGATTTGCAAAAATCTTTTAGATATTATAACTTTTTTTCCGTCTATCTCCGTTATCTATTTAAATCTTACATTCCTGGTATAAACGTGCATATGTATAAAGTTGTTGTTGTTGTTGCTATTCTCGTGCACATTTAATTAGAATGTTATATTAGTCTGTAAATTGTTGTTGTTGTTGCTTATATTATTGGCGCTATTTTGTGTGGTTTGGTGTTGTTGCAGTCAAACAGAGCCGGGCCATGGTATTATGACAATCATCATTATTATTTATTTTTTGTTAACTTAATGAAAAGTTTCAATGGACCAGTTTCATTACAATTTTGTTGCTTTTATCTAAAAATTTATTAATATCATGTAGATTTATTCTCTGACTGTAACTTTACATAATCAAAGAGATTTGGGTTAAAAAAAATCGGAAATTTCAATTTCTTTTGGGAAAATAAAGTCTAAAGAAAAATCATCACATTTTAAGAGATTGTAGAATATTATAAATTCTGCATCTTGATTCATGAAGGAAAATTCATTAATTTGCAAACGCCCTTAATTGGAAAGAACCCAGCAAAAATGAAGCTGCCAAAGACGCAATAAAAGCATCACTACTATGGCAAAAGCATCACTTCTTTTCTAATGGTTTCATCGATGAATTTAACATTAGCGTGTCATAGGATGGAAGTATTCAAATGTAGCTACTAGCATTACTCATACTTTACTCTAAGGAAGCAATGATAATACAATGATTAGATATTCTGATGCATGAGAATTAGAACAAAATAATTCTGCATTAACGAAACATTTTTCAAAAATTTTAATGAATTTTTAGACAAATTTTAAAATATTTTTGGATAATATAAAAACTGGTTGTACAATTTGGAAACATTTTTAGACAATTTTAAAATATTTTTGAACAATTTTAAATAATTTTTGCACAATTTTAAAACATTTTTGGGCAATTTGAAATAATTTTTACACAATTTTAAAATTATTTTGATAAATTCTGAAGTAAAATTGGAAATGGTGTAGTGTTAAATAATAAACATAATGCAAAAATGCACAGATTGCGTCGCCATAAATATTTAAGGCTGAAAAAATGCAAATGACAGTCCAGCTAGTTTCAATTAAAGGTTAAAAAAAATCTGTTTTTCTTGATATTTCAAAACTTTTATAAAAATTTTAAAACTGCATAAATTCTAACACTCATGATATTTTAAACTAAAACATAAAAAATGATTTAATAAAAAAAATAAAAAATTTCATCAGAACTATTTTCTCAATTTGAATAAATGCTTTAGTCAAAAAAAATATATATACGATATACTATAACTTATGCTTTCGAAGTAATGAAGAGTGATATTTTAAGATATGCATCGGGTTTATATCCAGATCACTGCATTTGAAATATGAACACATGAATTCTTTTGGAAGTGCCTTAGAATAACACCAAAAAATCATAAAAGAATGTAAACTGAAGTTAAGGAAGCAATGAAAGAAGTTATAGTCACAGAATCACTACCATTTTTTATACCCTTCACCATAGGTGGAAGGGTATATATAAGTTTGTCATTCCGTTTGTAATTTTTATACCCTTCACCATAGGTGGAAGGGTATATATAAGTTTGTCATTCCGTTTGTAATTTCTACAATATTGATCTTAGACCCTATAAAGTATATATATTCTGGGTCCATATGAAGAGCGAAGTTGATTTAACGATGTCCGTCTGTCCGTCTGTCCGTCTGTGTGTTGAAATGGGTTTTCCGAAGAACCCAGACATGATGAGGACTTGATTCTTTTTTATTTCTGTTACATGTGATCCATTTCTGTTTGCTATTAAAAATCAGACAGATCGGTTAATAAATGGCTGAGATATTAGCAAAAAACCAGGACTACCTCTAATTTTTCCAGTAAAATCCCTTTGTTTAATAAGAGTGTGAAGATAAATACGTAGGTTAAATACGTTTCACAACTATTGTGAATGATATAAATAAAAAATAAATAGTAGTGTCGCCAACTTTTTTTTGCCTAGAAAATGCCAAATTTGACAAGAAAAGCGCTGAAACATATGGAAAAATATAAATTTGAGATTTTACATGACATATTATTTTGGATTAAAATTTTTGGACATTTAAGAAAAAATAAATGGGGATACCGCTTGTTTGTGGAGAGCTATGAGGTAGTAGATTCCAACGATGTATTCATCTCCTTCAGAATACCATGGTAAAGGGTATATAAGATTAGGCATAGCAGAATTTAGCCGCTCTTACTTGTTTTTACTGGGAACTTTCTAAAAAAAAATGTGTGAAAACTATTAGTTCTGTGAAAGGTTCTTTTTGCTTAAGATCTGAAACAGGTTATTTTGCATTGCATCTGGGTCAGGTTCTTTTTCTTAAGTCCTCTTATATTTCAGAATATGCAATTGTACCTCTCGATTAATTGGAAACACTGGTTTTAATGCACGAATTAACCCTCTAGACAACGAGGCTATGGGACTGTTCGAAAATGCATTATTGCTTTGTAAATGCATCACATAGCAACACTGAAAATGCAGATGTTTGAAAATGCAGATGTTTGAAAATGCATATGATGCGCATCAGGAGCACAAACAAATATCAAACGCGTATAACAAAAATGGATGATGCAATGCTATATAAAAATATAAAATTTATTTATTACATTTTTTTCTTTAATTTATTTTTGTTTATATTTTTTTCGAGTCAAAATTGGTGCAATCCAAAATCCAACTCAGAAAATAAATTTATTATTTAGCTTTTTATTTGTAATTCTATTACGTTCAAAAGTGTAAACCAAACTGCGTAACAAAATAGCATCAATTTCGCAATTGACAAATATCAAAAAGTAACATTTCTAAAATAACTTCATTGTTAATTTGCCGCTCTAACTTTCAGTACAAAAAAAAAATAAATAAATAAATGTGTACACTAAAGGGTTATTAGCTGCTGTGGATGGGTTAAAGTAGTTTCATAATACAATAAGCAGGTGCTATAGCTGTTACAACAATAATAATATAATTACTATTTTTATTTACTTTGAATTTGTAGTTGAAGTTTTTTTTTTGCTGCTGCATTTACGTAATATTTGCTAAATTTGCACTTTTTTCAGCTTTTTGTTACATGTTGTTGTAGTTGTGGTAGTTGTTGCTAATATTACTTGTTGCATTTTGTTTTATACTAATTATACTAGGGTATTCGGGTCGGTTTTTAATAACCAGTTAAAACTGTTTTTTTGTGGGGTTTCGGTATTATTTTTTTTTTTTGAAATGCAAATTTTTCGAATACCAAATAATTCATTTTTTTGTTACCGAATATTGTAGGCAGTTCCTGTAACTTTTTGCGTGAAGTTTTCGCATCGAAAAGTGTGAAACAAAAAATTCCACTGTTTCTTGATTTGTGTATAAAAAGTGTTTCTGCATTTCAATGCGAAAAGAGGCAACACTGTTTACGTTTATATTACGTTTTTGTTGGAATATTCCAAGGTATCTGTCAAATACTAGTAAAAAAAATATAAACAAACAAAAAACCGCGAACATCAACTGCGAAATAAAATATATTTTTTAAATAAAAAAAGTTATATAATTAAAATAAAAGATTTTAAAAAATGTATGGTGTTGCATTGATAATTGCTGAAATGTGCGATCGTCGAAATTTACTAAGAATTTATCGCCCTCTGGCAAATTCCAAATTAGAGCTCATAAGGTCCACTAATTTCGCTTTCTGCTCCTTGGAAATTCGTTCCGTTTTCTGAAAAAATAAATAAATAAAAAACTTTTTTAATATAAATACCTTTTCTGTCTTACTTACCTTCTAACTATCCATTTTATTAAACAATTATTTTAATGTTTTTGTTTTTATATATTTACGTGATGATTAGTTCCTCTCCCAACGCTCCCAGATATTACATTTTGGGAGTCACTTCGGTGCAAAGTTAAAAAATGGACTTGCCTATATCTTCGTCAATTATGATCGAAAGGGAACAATATGTACATCATAGCAAAGATAATAAAAACATCTTTTGACTTATTTTAACCCATTACAGTCCGGTGAAGGAATTTTTAATTTATGTTTAGTTTTTCAAAAACAAGTAAGAGCGGCTAAATTCGGCTATGCCGAATCTTATATACCCATGGTTGGGAAAAAACTGAAGTTTATATATGGACATATATGGAATGGACAGATTTATATACTGACGCCTTTAAGAGGAAATTAACCATTTAGTTTGGTGATAAAACTTGGACTCGGGAAGATTTATGGTTCCAGAAAATAGGTATTTAAAAAAAATTTATGTTTTGGGCATAACTTTTTTGTATCTGAACCGATATTTCCGAGTTTTTCAGCAAATATGTTATACTAAAGATTTTCGATCTTTTGCTATATGACGTATCCATAGGTCATATTACAGCTGTAGAATAGTGTTTGTTGTTTGTGTATAAAAGGTGAAGAGGTGAAAGAAAAGAACTTCAACAAATCGTTAAAAGAAATCACTAGAACTGCATGTGTTTTATTTTTACAAAAACGTTTGATTTAGCTGGCAAATTTGCATTTGGGATTTTATTTCGCTTTTTCATTAAAAATATTTTTAATTTCTTTAGCTTAATTTTAAAAATTTTAAGGAAAATAGTTTATAATTTTTTTTTATAAATTATTATAAGTTATGACCTAAAATAGTTGCACTCAAAGGGAAATTATGTATAAAATTTTCTTAATATATGAGAAATAAAATGGTTTAAAAATCTTTTTATAAATTCTTTTAAATCGGAGCAAAAAATAGAAATAAAACCGTTTGTATTTTGTTTGTATCAGAGGGTTTTTATAAAAATTTTGATGTTTTTAGCCTATTTATGGATTATTTAATTATTAATATAAAATTTTATTTAAATTAATTATTAAATGTTAAAAAAAAAACAAAAAATAAAAAAAAAAAATCTTAAGAAAATAAAAAAAAAAATGTACAAAAAAAGTGAATTGACCGGGATTCGAACCCGCGACCCTTCCACCTGTGGTGAAGGGTATAAAAACGTTTGTATTTTGTTTGTATCAGAGGGTTTTTATAAAAATTTTGATGTTTTTAGCCTATTTATGGATTATTTAATTATTAATATAAAATTTTATACAAATTAATTATTAAATGTTAAAAAAACCAAAAATATATATATAAAAGTCTTCGTTCATTAGAGATTTGTTTAGTTTTTATTTAAATGACAAATCTTTGTATGTGTGTTGTTTGTGTATAAAAGGTGGAGATGAAAGAAAAGAATTTTAACACATGGATGTATTTGTTATGCGTAAAATTCTACATACATATTAAACAAAGGGATTTTACCGAAAAAATTAGTGGTAGTCCTGGTTTTTTGCTAATATCTCAGCCATTTATTAACCGATCTGTCTGATTTTTAATAGCAAACAGAAATGGATCACATGTAACAGAAATAAAATCCAGTCCTCATCGTGTCTGGGTTCTTCGGAAAACCCATTTCAACACACAGACGGACATCGTTAAATCAACTTCGCTCTTCATAAGGACCCAGAATATATATACTTTATAGGGTCTAAGATCAATATTGTAGAAATTACAAACGGAATGACAAACTTATAAACAACTTCCACCTGTGGTGAAGGGTATAAAAATTCAAGACTTTAGGCCTTATTTGGTATAAGGTAAAAATTAAATTTTTATGAAAAAACATTTAAGAACTCCAAAAGATTGAAAATTTCTTCGGTAATGGGTTAACAAATAAAAATATCTAAAAGTTTTTCAAACTAATTATATTAATTATTTATCAAACTATCTTTTTGTTAATGTACATTGATCATCAATGACGAAGATAGCCATTTTTGAACTTTGCTCCGAAATAATTGCTGATATACATCTTCCCCGAAAAAATTAAAACCCATGAAATCAATCGGTGACATGACCTTAAATTGTACGTGAAACATTTTTATTTTTAATAAGGATGTAGTTATTCACACCAACATGAACGATAATGGCAAACTCAACTAAAATACAGAAAATTCGCACCGTTTAAAATTGTGAGCAAATTTTACAGTTGAAATGAAAAACTTTTCGCTTTAAATGTTTACAGAAACACTTTTTCTCATATTTTTCCAATAATGGTGGAAAAAAACCTTACGTGACAGAAAGTTTTCACAAAAAAAAAGTTATAGAAACGATCGTGTGAGAAATATGACATTTTGTGTCAATTCATGTCATTTTTGTTTCAATCCATGCGTTTCTTGCGAAAACTTTCTCGATTTGAAAGTTACAGGAATTGCCTACTGGACTAACCACTACACCCCCCCCCCCCCCCCCCACACACACAAAAAATAAAGAAATAGAATTTAGAAAAGTAAACTTATTTGGAGGAAAAATTTAAACGAAATTTTCCTTCAAATTAAAAAAACAAATTTTACTTCAAATTTGGTCAAGATTTCTAAACTAAAGAAAAATTTTACTACACTCACCAAAAAAAGTCTGTAATGGCAACTGAAAATTTTGCTGTTATTACGGGAAATTCTGCTAATTTGAGCCCAGCGGTATTTTTTGCTAATCTTAGCAACACATGTCTGCTGACGTGTAGTACAAAGAAATTAGTAAAAAAATTAGTAGCCACTACGAAATTTTAGTAGACTTTTTGTAAAGTGGAATTTAAAATCTGTTTGCTAAAATCAGCAAAAAAAAAAATACTAAATATTATTAATATTAGTAAAAAGCTTTGAATTTATTTTTCTTATCGAGCATCAAAAATTTTGATTATATTTTTCAAAAAACGAATTAATCAGTTTGTTTTAATTTGGTAATTTCTGGTTTGAAAAATATTTTGGTCAATTTTTTTTACTTTTAAGGTTAAATTTTAATTGTTTTTGGGGCGGATTTTTAGAACTAAAAAACTTTTTAGTGCTATTTTAAGTGGATGTCCTCTTTTTAGACATGAGTTGGTAGCTTCACTTCTGATCCCTTTTTAAATATATGTAACATTTTAAGGAAATTTAAGTTTGTAGGAGTAAGTTTTAATTAGAAATAACATTTCCTTCAATATCCACTTTTTTAAATTAGTAATTTTATTTGCTAATATTATCAATTCAGTTTTAAAAAATTTGTAAAATGATTTCTGATATTAGCAACAAAAATTTGTAAATATTCTGTAAAAATTCTGTAATTTGTAAAATGTAAATAGCAAAAAGATTTGCTAAATAATAATTTTTTACTAAAAATCAGTACAAAAATAGTAGAGTGCGATTGTAAACCGTTTACAAATTTTTCTACTAACTTTTTTTTCTGAGTGTATTAAGAACTAATATGTACTTGCGATATTTTGTATTGTAGTCAGCAAACAAAATTATTACATAAAAGTGCAAATTCGAAATTTTTTAAAAATAATTTAAGTTACTTTAAGTTCAATATTTAACACTGTTATAGAGATGGGCACGTGAGCGATTTTTTACTCACGCTCACGAACCCAATATTAAAATCATCCGCGATATTTTTTTTAAATGTATACTTTAATTTGGTTCCTTCTATAATATTTTTTTATTTAAAATTAGAAAAATTAACTAGTTCTTAATAAATATTTTATTTTTGGAAAAAAATATTGAAAATAAGATGAACGTTTTCCAACAAAAACTAAGTTTATTCTCGATTTAAGAAAAATTTACTCGTTTTTTTTTAATTTATCTGAAGAAATTTTTAGGAAAAAATACCTATATTTTTTCTAAAAAATTAAAAAACTTTTACTTAAAAAAAATAATATTTTATTTTAATTTTTAAAATTTATCTAAACTAAGTTGCATGAAAATTTATTACTTTTTGTTTTTAATTGCCTGAACTAATTTTTAGAAAACAATACCTAAAAATTAGAAAGTGGTAGACTTAAAACCTGAATTTAGAACAAGCTTTCTAAAATGTAGTTAGTTTTACCAAGGACCCTATAAACCAGGATGAACAAACTACCAAATTTTTACCCACCCATGATGCCAAATGGTGCGACTACAAAAAAATTCTTAGTCGATACCACGAAATTCTTATCCGATTTACAATAAAACTTAAGTTCAAGTAGTTTCTCATTTTAAGTTAGACACATTTTTTGAACTAAATGAGAGTAAATTATGTTCTATTTTTTTTTTCGTTTACCAGAAATATTAACAATAACCACTACGTAGCACGAAAATGTTGATAATGATAAAGGTCTTAACTTAAATTAGATACCATTCGGTAAGTGTCAATAAGTGTCTTCTAATTACAAAATAATTATAATTTTTTATATTAATTTAGGAAAATTTTCTTGATCTTGAACCGAACAAGAAACTTTTGAAATTAATTATATAAATGGTATTGGCCACTCGAAAGTAATTGTAACTAAGCCCACTATTGATGTATAAATATATTCAAATGGTCGTTATCGCTCAACTTATTTCATTGTTAAAATTTCTGCCGGCCGGTTATTCATATCAAGTTGTTGCTGTGCTTACATTTAATACTTATGCATACATAATATGTATTTAATTTTTTGTTTTTTGTGACAGCTCAGCAACTAACTCATATAATGATTACTTCACACTGTGGAAAGAAATACGGCGCATTGCATAAATGTGTGAGTTTGGCATTAAAATTAACACGCGCTGTGTATGATTTAATGTTTTTTTTGTTTCTTTTTCTATTTGGTATTGAAAATATAAAGAATGCAAAAAATAATTGTTTGTATTGCTGTTTTTAATTTGTATTAATTTTTTAGTTCAGTTTTTTACGCGCCACTTTTATTGTCGTTTGGCATTTGGTTGAAATAGAGTTGCCAACGTTTATTAATTTGTATATAAATAATGCCCGTGTTAAAAAGCTTGTATTACAAATCAGATCTGATTTAAACTACATAGAATCTAATGATATATGATAAGATATGACACATGTGAAACATTTTGTGCACAGATCTAATTAGATCTAGTGCCAAATCTGTTCATATCTAAAGATATCTGTAGAATTTGGTGATTTTTGTGGCCAGATCTTAACTGAAATAAAAAGACATGAACTAAAAATTAATCCAAAATTATCTTAAAAATAGTTTAAAAATTTTCCTTAATATAAGTAAAATTTTATTAAAACTTAGAAAAATTTTCTTAAAATAAATAAAAATTTGTATGCTTGGGTAAATACTAATTAGTTTATATACGCAGAAATATTTCATATCTTTCCTAAGTAATATTTTTTGGTTTTAGGAATAAACAAGTTTATTAAATAAAAATGTATCAATTTTTAAGAAAAACATCTTCTTTTTAAGAAATTTGCATACTAAGATATAATAAATTTAAATTTAGTTCAAAACAAGTAAAAAAGGGCTAAATTCGGCTGTGCCGAATCTTTGAATACCCTCCACCATAGGGGATGAAGATGATATACGTATGTATATACTAAATTTTGCATGAACTGTAATATGAATATGTTTTGTCAATTTATGTAACGAACTTTTGTTATTTAGTTTTAGTAATGTTATTTATTTAGTTTTAGCAATGTTATTTACAGAGGTCTGCTCTGTTAGCGACTTTAACATTATTGATTTTTACGTTAACTTAGTTATTAGAGTAACACACATATAGCTCTAAGAATGTTATAATTCTCATAGTATGTAAGACAATAAATGTAATCGAACAATAAGAAGACTTAATAACATTTTTACTTACTTAACAGAAACAAAAATAGATACAGAAAAATTTTACAAATTTGTATGGAAAATTTAGAGGTACCTTCACATTTTCACTCATAACTTTTGAACCTCTGAACCGATTTTGCTCATTTTAAATACCAAACTGCTCGGGAGAATGTTCAATAATCTGGTAAAAATAGGCACCCCCGCTTGCGTCTTCGCGTCGTGATCGCCATTTCAACAGACAGACAAACAGACAGACAGACGGACATCGCTAAATCGACTTAAAATTGCATAAGGATCACGAATATATATACTTTATGGGGTCTTAAACCTATATTTCGACATGTTACAAACGGAATGACAAACTGATATATACCCTCACCATATATGGTGGAGGGTATAAAAAATAGAACATAATTTACTCCCATCAATTATAAAAATGTGTCTAACTTAAAATGAGAAAGTACTTGAACTTAATTTGTGTTCATTTTTTTTTCGCGAGTAGTAAAATTAACTATATTTTAGAAAACCATTTCTAAATTCAGTTTTTAAGTCTACCACTTTGTAATTTTTAAGAATTGTTTTCTTAAAATTAGTTCAGGCAATTAAAAACAAAAAGTAATAAATTTTTTTCCTATGTAATAATAAAATGTATATGCTTTTAGAAACTAATGAACTATCTCTAAGGAAAATTTTTTTATGCAACTTAGTTCAGATAAAGTATAAAAATTCTTTTCCAAAAAACAATAAATTAAAAACAAACTTGTTAGTTTTTCTAATTTTAACCACTACCCAGTAACCATTTAAAAAAATTATCTCGCACGATTGTAATTTTTGGTTCGTGATCGTGTTTGAGAGTGAGTCAAATATGGGCACGTATCTCTAATCTTAACAGTCTTAAATATTGAACTTAAATAAGCTTAAAATATATTTTTAAAATTTTGTTAGCAAAAGGTAAGAAATTTCGAATTTCGACTTACAATACAAAATATCGCAAGCACATTTTATACATTACGGTATAATTGACGTTTTTTCTTCTTAACTTTATATTTATCGAAGGCCATAAAACTATTGTTTTTTTTTTCACTTAATAATAATAAAGTTAAAATTTGTATATGTCAATTAAAGTTTAAGCTAAAGAAAGTCATAAAATAAACTTATGATATTTTTCATTTTTCATTTTCCAATAATAACAAGAAATGTAACTGTAATATTTTGTATTTTTGCAACAGTTTACTTAAATTGTTAATTTAAGAAGACAAAGGACTCACAGTGTTCCTTAGCCATAGATGCCGTGTGTAACTTAGGGCGTCCCTTTTTGTAGTTCTCTTAAGCGGAAGTCCTCCAAAAGTAGGAAAATACTTACACAATGTGTCTAAAGTAATTAAAAATATATGGTAAAATATATTACCTTTACCATAGAAACATATGGTCTCAAATTTAAGGATAATTTCCACTTAAAAGAAATGCTATTTAACTTGATGTTAGAACATATTTTCTTATTTTTAGAGAGTTAAATCCTAGTTTTTAGTAAAAAAAAAAATTATCTAATGAACTTAAATGAAATAAAATTTTTCTTAAAACCAAGAAAACATTACCTAACAGTAAAATTTTAGATGATGTATGAACTAATTAGGAGGAAATTTTACTGTTTTCTAATAAAAATTTATATCTCAGTGGTAAATTTTTTCTGTAATTTAGAAACTTTAACCAAATTTTAAGTAAACGTTTTTTTTTAATTTCAGGGAAAATTTTATTTAATATTGGTAAAAAGTGTCTCTGGCGCCGTTTTCATTTCAATTTTTCCTCCAAATAAGTTAATTTTTCTAAGTTCTAGTACCAAATCGCAGCCATTTGAAATGTATATAAAAACAAGGTTCTCATTTTCTTATTGAATCTGATTGAATATTATATGTCCATAGTAAATTGAATATGATTATACAAGGTGATTCAGTTACGACCCGCCGAATTTCACCAGCGTATTACTTGGCTGATTTGATGAAAATATGTCCATTACGACCATCCCCAAAAATGCAAGTGTGCGAAATGGCAGCAGTTTGAAAATTTTCAGATTTTCGGAATGGTCGTAGTGGACATATTTTCATCAAATCAGCCAAGTAATACGCTGATGAAATTCGGCGGGACGTGACTAAATCACCCTGTATATGGTGCGCCAGATATGTTTAAATTTGATCAGAAGTAATTATATCTCAAATTTGTTCCCAATTTTGGGGATCTAATTTGATCTTTTTTACACGGGTGACACAATTAATAAATTTTGCCGGAAATATTTACAATCTACTGTTAAATGTCAAATGGATTTAAACTCAGAGCTTTAGCATAGATTTATTAACACATATGTACAGAAATACATTAGAGCGTATCAAACTGATAATAATGCAATTTTACTGTCACTTCCCAGCAAAATCTCAGTATTTATATCGACAAGAAGTAATCGGTACACTCAGAAAAAAAAGTTAGTAGAAAATTTTGTAAACAGTTTTCAATTCCACTTTACTATTTTTGTACTGATTTTTAGTAAAAAAATTATTATTTAGCAAATCTTTTTGCTATTTACATTTTAAAAATTACAGAATTTTTCCAGAATATCTACAAATTTTCGATGCTAATTTCAGAAATCATTTTACAAATTTTTGAAAACCGATTTGCTAAAATTAGCAATAAAATTACTAATTTTAAAAAAGTCGATATTGAAGGAAATATTTCTAATAATTTAAACCTATACATACAAACTTAAATTGCCCTAAAACGTTACATAGGATTAAAAAAGGGATCGGAAGTGATGATACCGACTCATGTCTAAAAAGAGGACATCCACTTAAAATAGCACTAAAAAGGGTTTTTTAGTTCTAAAAATCAGCCCTAAAAACAATTTAATTTAACCTTAAAAGTAAAAAAAAAAATTGACTAAAATATTTTTCAAAACTGAAATTACCAAATTAAAACAAAATGATAAATTCGTTTATGTTTTAACAATTTTTAAGCTTTTGATTTTTTTTTATTTTGTATAAAACATCTTTTAAAAAATATAATCAAAAATTTTGATGCTCGATAAAAAAAATAAATCTAAAACTTTGTACTAATATTAATAGTATTTAGTATTTTTTTTGCTGATTTTAGCAAACAGATTTTAAATTCCACTTTACAAAAAGTCTACTAAAATTTAGTAGCGGCTACTAATTTTTCTACTTATTTCATTGTACTACACGTCAGCAGACATGTGTTGCTAAGATTAGCAAAAAATACCGCTGGGCTCAAATTAGCAGAATTTCTCGTAATAACAGCAAAATTTTCAGTTGCCATTACAGACTTTTTTTGGTGAGTGTAGAATTAGGGTCTACTGCATATAATTTGTTGTCAAAAAACACATTTATTTTTAGTCGCCAAGATCATTTTTGAAAGCAGTTATAAATATTCTCTGCATAAGAAAAAACAAAAATATTAAAAATAAGTAGTTACTAAAATAGTTATTCTTTTGCCGATAAGCAGTTAACAAATAACTGGTTACAACTTTGTAAATAATAAGACTTACTCGAAAAATATTGCAAAGCCAATTTTAAATACACAATAAATTCAAGCAATTGCTTACAGCCGGAATTGCACTTTGTACTCCCGCAGATAATATTTTCAGAATTAGCGTCACAGCCAATAATCTTCTATATATAAAAGAATAACGTGATTGACTGACTTTTTTAACATCGCCCAGTCTTTATTGCTTGAGCTAGAAACCTTAATTTTAAACATGTTTTTGGAACTTTCAAAGGCGAAAGTCCCTCTCTTAACGGATTGCCCAAACCGAGATGGCTGAGGCATGATAATGGAAAGAGGAACGAGTGCAGTAGGAACACTAGATAAGGGAAACAAAATAGAATAAAACGATTGAACTTCAAACACTAGATAGAGACACGAAAGAGAATGAACCGGGCAATTAGTGGAATCGCAACAAAATCGAATGGAAAGGGAAACGAGTGGAATTAAAACACCAGACAAGGGGAACTAAATGGAACTTAACGGAAAACATGTGGAAATAAAGCACTGGACAAGGGGAACAAAATGGAATGAGGAACGAATCAAATAAAAAAACTACACAAATGCAACGACATGAAATGGACCAGAAAACAAGTGTAGGTATAACACAAGACAAGGGGAACGATATGGAATAGGGAACGAGTGTAATTAAAATATTTGATAGGAGGAACAAAATTAAATTGAGCGGGAAACAAGTGAAATTAAAAAAAACTAAACACAGATAACAAAATATTGCAGAGCGTGCCTGGATCTAAAGCAGGGATGGAAAACATGGTACAATTGTACTTTTTTTGGTACATTTTTACCTTGGTTGTTACCGTGGTACTACCGCGGCTCATTTAGTACAATTTGAATTTTTTTAAAATTTTCAACTTTTAACTTGATAAAACAACATAACATAAAGCAACTTTAAATTAAAAACCTGTTTATTTATTCAGCTACTAAAGTAAAAAATTAAGTCAGTTTTAAGTTGAGCCGGCTCTAAATTGGTGCCACATCAAATGTATCAAATGTTTGCATACACATTGTATTAAAAGGTTAAAATGCCCTCGAAGGGAGGCGGTGTGACATTAATAAAAATAAGAGTAAAATTTTACAAAGTTTTGTGGTAATTATACGACTACATAAAATTAACGATAAATTTTTTTTCACCCCGTCAATTTAATTTTTTTAAGTCTTTTTAGTGTCTAAGCAAATCTGACTCAATACGATAAAATTGTTAAAAAAGAGGAAAAAATGTTGGTACCGTGAGGATTGAAAAAGTAAATTTGTTTGTCTGGTTGGTACAATAACAGAAAACATATTTTCCATCCCTGATCTAAAGTGATATTTTTTGATTTTTTTCCATTTTAGCGTTTTTAACGTTTTTTCGTAAATTTTATCCTTCAATGGTAATTATTTTTTGTTTTAATTGATGCACAATTAATATACTCAGAAAAAAAAGTTAGTAGAAAAATTTGTAAAGGGGTTTCATTCCCACTTTACTATTTTTGTACTAATTTTTAGTAAAAAAATTATTATTTAGCAAATCTTCCTGCTATTTACATTTTACAAATTACAGAATTTTTACAGAATATTTACAAATTTTTGTTCCTAATTTCATTTCAAAAATTTTTGAAAACCGATTTACTTAAAGAAAATTTACTTAAAAAAGTTAAAATGTTATGAGTAAAAATGTGAAGATACCTCCATACAAGTTGGGGTATTTTAGTACAATTTCTTAGTAGCTACTAAAACATAATATATTTTTTTTTATATTTTTCACCAGTCGCTTAGAAATGAATATTTTGTATTCACTTTAAAAAATTTTTTTCATCACTAAAATTTTTTTAACGAAAAAAAAAAATTTTCAACTCAAAAAATTTTTTTCACCTCAAAAAATTTTTTTCATCTCAAAATTTTTTTTTACACCAAAAAATTTGTTTTCGCATCCAAAAAAGTTTTTCACCTTAAAAAATTTTTTTCACCTCCATAATTTTGCTTCAAAATTTTTTTTTACATTATTTGTATCAAAAACAATAGAGAACATTTTTTAGGATATTGGTAAGGAGGGTATTCAAAGATTCGGCACAGCCGAATTTAAGCCGTTTTTTACTTGGTTTCTGCTAATTTTATCTAATCGCTTTTTAAAAATTTGTAGAATTGTTTCTAAAGTTAGAAACAAAAATTTGTAAATATTCTGTAAAAGTTTTGTAATTTGTAAAGTGTAAAAAGCAAATAAATTTACTAAATAATATTTTTTTTTACAAAAAGTCAGTACAAAAATAGTAAAGTGGGATTGAAATGTGTTTACAAAATTTTCTACTAACTTTTTTTTCTGAGTGTAAGGGGGCAGCAAAGTTCCTTCTTAAACAACTTCTGCTAGATATTTAAAATTTGTGTTCCTGGAGGTAACGGCTAATTTAATTACAAAATGAAGTTACAGGGGGAAAAAGTGTCCCTTCTATCACCAAGCTCAACCTAGGTTCCTCCTCCAACCTTCACACCGACTAACACTGAATTTTTACACATTTTTACAGAAAAATTTTCCCTGATATTTTAAACTACCGGTAACGAAGTAACGAGCTTCAAAGCTAGTCAAAACAAAATTGTTGTTCTCCGCATACGGAATGATTCTCATTAACTCCTTAGAAGTTGGGGCAGCGAAGCGATTCAAAAGTGATAAACTTAATTGCATTTTAACAATCTCCATTATTGAATTCCTTTAAATACTATTGAAATTTCATAAATAAATTAAATATATAACAATTTTATGTTTAGTCATATATTATATATTTAAAATTATTAGGTAACACTACAAATATAATACACAAACTATAAAAATTAAAATATTTTAATAGTCTAATAAATGTATGGCATAAAAACATGAAATAAACCTTGAGATTGACAAAACACGAGCATTGCGATTTTAGAAAAAAATAATAAATATTAAGTTTATTAATATTTAGTTACTATTAAATAAATATTAATACAATAAGATTATGGCTCCAACTATCACTTGTATTTAGTTAAGTTCATTATAGTTTAGATTAATAGCGTCAGCACACACACAAAAAAAAAATTAAAAAATAAAAATAAAAAAAGCGCAAACAAAAATATACAATGTTAAAGTTTATTTTTTTTTCTTTTGAAATGTTTATTCTTCTTTTTTTTTCTTTTCTATTGACAACATTGTTGCAAAACACGCGCGAACTTATTTTCCTACAATTTTCACTCTACCACGTCTCTTCATCGAGAAGTTTTTAAAAATTTAGTGTGAAAATGTTGGAAAAAAAAAGAAATAAATACATAAATACATAAATATTTCTCCTGCATTTTCATTCTCATTTTTTTTAGTGTTGTTGTTGTTGTTGTATTGATCGTGAAATATTTAACGCGCCATAAAATGCAGTTTATTGTTACATACAGCAAATTTTCTACAACAACGACAGCAACTATTTACAACTACATATTATTATTATTATTATTATTGGTTAATATTATTACATTTGTACTGGCAATCAAAAAAGCCAAGCCACGTGCATTATTGCACAAAACTTACAACAACAACAATAAAATTGAATGCATTTGCAAAATGGAACAATTATATTACATGTATTTACAGCCAGCCAGACAGCCACTCTACAATATAACCCAGCAAACATGTATGAAATGCAAACAAACATATAAAGTAATGAATAGAAAATTACAGCTTAACTTAATAAATTAAATTCACTTAGTTCTCATGTAGATTTTTACATTTAAGTTGCGAGTTATATAAAAAATAGCGGATCCCGGCGTGCTTCGCTCCGCATGAATATTAACATTGAATCAAATTCATTGGTTCGTTGGTTTCTCGAACCGCGAGTTCAATGAAAAAGAACCTTAACATGATCACTTACTGACAGCTGTCAATGTGTATGCGTATATGCGCTACAACGTGTATTTACCGTGTGTATGAAATCAGCACACAGTATACATACCGCACACGCTCATGGGCGCCCACGTATTTGTTGTTGTTTTTTATATGGACAAAATCACATGTTGACATGAAAAGTCATAACTGAAGAACGCGTCGACAGATTTCGTGCAAACTTTAGATAAACCATCCAAACATCCCAGCAAAACTTTGGTAATGGGTGCGATATTCTCATGCGTTACCTTGTAATGATAGCTCGTTACTTTTTTCATTATTTGCAAGCAGAAAGTAATAAGTTACTCATTATTGATTACGTAATATATGATTTAAAAATGTAAAGTAATAATTAAAATATTTTTGAAAATCAATTTTTGGATACATTACTTTGTGTTTTTTTGTAAGCAAAAGGGTAATGTTTTGACAACCCTAGCGGAAAAACGAAACGCAACAATTCATTTAAGTTTAAAGCAATCAAATACTATAGAGGTTGGTTGTAAAGTTCCTGCGCTCACCAAGAGATGGCACTGCTAGCTCCAAACTTTTCTCAAGTTGGTAAAACTGTCCTAAGAACACATGCAAAGTTGCAAGTCATTCTGTCAATTCTTTCTTTGTTTACAAGCCATTTGATGTTGACGTGTCATTGATTTTTTTTTAATATGGAAAAAATTGAATATCGCGCAGTCATTAGATTATTTGTTTTGAAGGGTTTAAAAGCAAAGGAAATTTATGAACAATTGTTAGAAGTGTATAAGGAGTCCTCACCTTTAAAACGCACCGTTGAATTTTGGGCTGGTGAATTTAAACGTGGTCGTACCAGCCTTGAAGACAATCCACGTGAAGGACGACCAAAAACTGCAACCACAGCAGAAATAATTGAGCAGGTACATAATATGGTTAGTGAATATCCAAGTTTGACTAAGCGAGAAATTGCTAATGCCATAGGCATCTCAGACGAACGAGTACTCCATATTTTACATGAAGAATTACGTATGAAAAAACTGTTTGGAAAGTTAGTGCCGCACACGTTAACAATTCAACAAAAACTGGATCGAAAACAAATGTCTCAGCGTCGTTTTATAACTATGGATGAGACTTGGATCTACCACCATGATCCTGAATTGAAACAAGAACGTTTGCAGTGGACTGAAGCTGGTTGTTCAGCTCCAAAGCAGGTGAAGTCACAACGATCAGCAAAGAAGGTTATGGCATCAGTTTTTTGGGATGCAAAAGGAATTTTGTTGATTGATTATCTTCAGAAAGGTAAAACAATCAACTCTGAATATTATTGCAGCCTTTTGGATCAGCTGGATGAAAAAATTCGTGAGAAAATACCGGTTTAAAGAAGAAAAAAATCATTTTTCATCAAGACAATGCACCTGCCCACAAAAGTGTTTTGACGAATTGCTTGAACATGCACCGTTTTCACCAGATTTGGCTCCCAGTGACTACTATCTCTTCAGAAATCTCAAACAATTCCTTCGTGGAAAGCATTTTTAGTCGAATGAAGAGGCCATAGCAGCCGTAGACATTTATTTTGCAATGCTTCCAGAAAACCATTATAAGGATGGGATAAAATTATTGGAAGATCATTGGAACAAGTGTATTGAGCTTCTAGCAGATTATATTGAATAAAAAAATATATTTCGTAACAAAACAGTATTCTTCCATTTCGAGCGCAGGAACTTTTCAACCAACCTGTATGCGTCGATAGCTCAGTGGGTAGAGTTCTTGACTGGCAACCAAATTTCATTGGTTCGATTTCCATCTTGACCACATTATTTTTAATTACAAAAATTTTAAATAAAATATTTATAATAAAAATTTTTCAATAAAAATGCCTCTTTTTTTAAAATCTATTTTTAGACACATTACTTTTTCCATTCTCGTAACCATATAAGTAACCTCTTACATTAGCACCTCTAAAGTAATGGGTATATACATTACTTTGAGGCTCATCGCCTATAAAATTCATCAATGAAGTAAGGTGTAAAGTAATCCATCGGCCCCTATGGCTATACATTACTTTACCCATTATTTGGTAATGTGTGGTTTTGCTGAGATACCCTAAAAAACCAAAAAATCCGTAGCGACAAAAGCATTTGTAGTGGTAGCAAACTAATTTCTTAGGCCAAAAGTTCGATGGTTATGGGTTCGATTCCCAGCAGAGATTTTTATCTCGCTGGGTACACTACAAAATTTCAGTGTGCAAAAAACAACCTCTTATCAAACAAAATAGAAGAAAATAATAGTTGTGGGTTGTAAGGTAAAAAAAAACAAACAAAACCGTTATTATTTTGTTTACATTTCGATACAAATTTGCAAAAGTCAATTTGTTTAAACAACGATAAACTTGTAGTACAGCGTGATCGTTGTAAATGAAAATGATAATTTGTCACACTAAAGTTTTTAATTTATTTTTGAAAAATTGATATCTTATAATGACTTTTATGTTTGAAAATGACAGTTGGTAGGATTTTTTTTTTTGAAGAAAGTAAATTTTAGAAATCTCAGAAATTTTTAGTGTAAAGTTTCATTAATTATCACCAAAACAAAGCAAAATTCAATGTATTTAAAGAAAAATATGTGGGGGAAAACACTTTTTTTAAAAGAAAATAAAAAGAACAAAAAACTAGCAGGAAAAATATATATTTTTTTATTAATTAAAAAACTTTGAGGCAAAAAAAAAAGGGAAAAAATTATAAGAAAAGCAACTTTTAAGCTAATAACTGGTACACTCAGAATATTATGTAGTTAACTGTTTGTAGTTTAATAAAAAAGTTTTCCGTTCCATTTAAAAATAAAGGAACATACATTTATTTTTCAAAGAAATATCTATATTAACTTTTTTATACATTTACTATCATTTACCATTTTTTTCAGTGTCATTTATTTTTTTCATTTATTTGAAATTTAATAAAAATTTACCCCGAAACGGAAACTTGTGGTTTATTTGTGTCCGTAACAGTTATTACAAATTTAAATTTTGTTTGCTGTCTGTTTCAAAAAAAAAATATTCAAAAAATTTCAATTTGTTTTTTATTTAAATTGGTTGTATATATACAAAATTTTTCAATACAAATTACATAAACTTCATAAACACACAAACATACACAAACACATTCACACAAAAAGCGTTTATAGCTTCATATGCATACATACATTTTGTATTTTACGAGTATATTAAAAAAACAAAAAATACAAAAACGGAAACAATTTCAAATAAATGAAAAAAAAAACATTTATTTTTTAAGGATTGGTAGGTAAAATTTTAACATTTATTTTAACTGATTATATCATTTGTTTCTTACGGATGTGTCAGTTGATTAATCAACATTTAAAAATAAATAACAAATGGCATTTAATTTAAATGAAAATTAAGTAGACCGGTTTTTAAATGAAATATTATTTCTTTTAAATGATATTTTCAGTTATTTTAACTTACAAACTTTGTGTAAGTCCAAAAAAGCTGAAAAAGCTAAAAAGGAAAAACTGCTGCAAATTTATCTTTTCTAATGATCACTTAACCCTCGAACAGACAAGACGATGCTTTGAAATGAAATTTATCCCATATGTTCAGCACGAAAAATACAGAAGATGTTCTTCTATAACATTTTGTTTCTTCGACTACTTTAGGTGATATGTGCCAAAATAGATTAAAAGTGTATCTCGAAAACAAATGCATAAACCGTGTAGGTTTGGGCATAAATTATTCATCTTACCAAAATATAACTACATACCAAAAGTTACATTTTTCAGCCAGAAAACAGTATCAGTTGTGGCTACCGAATTTGAATTCTGGTGGTTGCTGTCTTCATAATCAGTTATATTTTTAGTTGGGAAAGCAAATATTCAATTATCTAATTTAATATTCATATTCCACATAAATAATTTTACGTTCCAAATAATTTTATTTTAATAAAAAATTTACATTTGTATCTTTTCGGTATCGAACCCGGGCATTTAGATTCATAGTTGACACTCTTGCTTACTGCACCACAACTAATTTTAACTTTCTTTCATATATTTGCTATTTAAACATTTTAATATTTTATTTTAATTAACAACAAGTAAAAAAAGACATAGTCGGCTGTGCCGAATCTTGAATACCCTCCACCAATATCCTAAAAAAATTTACTCTACTGTTTTTGACACAGATAATGTGAAAAAGTAAAATTATAGAGGTGAAAAAAATTTTTTGAGATGTAAAAACTTTATTTTGGATGTGAAAACAGATTTTGTGGTGGGAAAAAAAATTTGAGGTGAAAAAAAATTTTAGTGGTGAAAAATTTTTTTGAGCTGAATATAAAATATTATTTAATTCTAAGCGACTGGTGCCTTCACATTTTCACTCATAACTTTTTAATCGCTGGACCGATTTTGCTCATTTTAAATTTCAAACTTCTCGGGAGAATGACCATTAATATAAGTAAAAATGAGCACCCCTGCTTGCGTCTTGAAGCTGTGATCACCATTTCAACAGACAGACGGCCATCGTTAAATTTATTAAAAATGCATAAGGATCATGAATATACACAGAATAAAATTACAAAATTCTGTTTGTAATATTGAACACATTTCATAGAATACTTTTGTAAAGAATTCATTTTTATATGAAAAGTAAAAATTTACAAACATTTCAAACAAAAAATTGTTAGAAATTGAATTTGAATTTTAACAAATATTTTAAATTACAAAATTTTCTGATACTTTTTCCTGTTAAAAATATTTGTTAAAATTCAACTTCAATTTCAAACAAGTGTTTGTTTGAATTATTTGTAAATTGTTATTTTTCATATAAAAATTCTTTGAAAATAAAAATTTAAGTAACAAAAAAATAACAGAAAGTTTTTTGAATTTACAAATTCCATTGTTGTTGCCTTTTTAAAAAATATATTTTTTTTTGTATTTACAAAAATGTTCTATGAACGATGTTCAAATATTACAAACAGAATTTTGTAATTTTATTCTGTGTACGCTACATCTCTACCTACTACACCACAAACACTTATAAATATAATATGATTCGAAGCTATGGAAAATTTCTTTAAATTAAAGAATATTTTTTCAAAAAATTTGTTTTCCAAAAAAAATTGGATATTAAGGACATTGTCAAGAAAACTTCTTTGATTCTATGAAATTTTTGAAAAAAATAGTTCAAAAAAACTTTAAACTTTATGGAATTTTTCCAATTAAACCTAAAAATTCCATGGATTTTTTCTAATAAAATAATTCTTAAATTCTAAGAACATTTATAAGATATTTTTTAGATATTCCTTAGAGTCTTAGAATTTTTCTTTTCGAAAAAGTCCTTAGAATATAAAAATATTTCTAATAGAAAAAGTTCTTGGATACTAATTTTGTAAATCCCCTGCGTTCAACGCCTCACCTACATTTTTAATTCCAGAGGGGGTCATTTATTTCTTTTTTGAACATCGCCCGAGAAAGTGCCATATAACACGCAGAGAAAAACATGGTTGGGACAATCATATTCTAAGAGCATCATATATTTTTAGGTTTATGATTGTGCCAACAATAGTTGTACTATAATATGGTTATCATATTATGATAATAAAATGACAATAATTTTACCATAATATTATCCCTTCAGTAATATTATGATTCAAAAATTATCATATTATGATTCTAAATAAACATATTATGATCTTCAATTTATCATAATATGATCGCATGTAATGATAGTATACTCAAAATTTTCTCATATTTTGACCCCATAACTATATTATGATTACTGGATTATCATTATATGATCCCTACAATAATATATATATATGATCCTTCTTATTATATTATGATTATTAATATACATAATATGACTATGTAATGTCATATTATGATTCTCATATATATAAATATAAAATCGCAGCATTAAACAATATGAGATTGTTTTTCAAGGCATTTTGTAGTAAAAACAAACTGACTGAACTGATATAATTTTGCCAGCATTTTATTGTTGCATAACTATCATATTTTTTTCATAGTCAGAGTTTTTGTTACCACAGTATGGTTACAGCCAATCATGTTATGAAATAGAAGGTTTCAATCATAAATTAGTAAAATATTTACTATAATAAAACCAATAACATGGTTGTGACAACCATACCCGATTGCAGCAAGCACAATGATTCTGCTCAATATTTAATAATTTACCTGTATTTAAGGATATAAGGAATTTATGTTTTATTTGTAACATTTATCTCTACTTTTTTGTTATTAGCAACACAGCTGATTGAAAAATCATTCTTTTTTCTTATGTAAATATTTAGGACGCCTAAAACCTAAACCCGCAAAAAATTTATGGAGCAATTTTTGAAATTTTTTTTATTTTTAAGATTTTTTTTAGAGTCATTTTTACTATTTCCACGACATACGACGCAAGAACAAAAAAAAAAAACAAAATCAAAAACTTCTTAATAAAAATAAAATGCAAATTTATTACCAATTGTGTATCTTTAAATAGTTTGAAAAAAAAAAACAAGTAAAAAACGTCTTAAATTCGGCTGTGCCGAATCTTTGAATAGCCTCCACCAATATCCTAAAAAGATGTTCTTTTCTGTTTTCGATACAATTAATATAAAAAAAACTTTTGAAGTAAAATTATGTAAGTGAAAAACTTTTTTAGATGTGAAAAGAACCTTTTTGGTGGATATAAAATTTAGAGGTGAAAAAAATTTTTAAGGTGAAAAAATTTTTTGTGGTGAAAAAAAATTTTAGTGGCTAAGAAATGTTTGAGGTGAATACAAAATATTTACTGCTAAGCGACTGGTGAAAAAATATGAGAAAATATGTTATGTATCAGTCGCTACTATGAAATTGTACTAAATTTGTATGGGCAATTTAGAGGCACCTTTACATTTTCACTAGTTTTTTTAAACATGGACTGCAAATACTCAATTTTGTTCCGGCTAATGGGGACTAGCCCTGCATCTGAATATGCCTAATGGAGAGAATGCACTTTCTGATGCGCCACGTATTGATAAATAGTTGCAACGAATGGTCTTTCTTTAAAAAATTGAAGTGTGTTTGTCAATAGAAAGAATACAGCAAAGAAATTATTTTTTAAGGAAAGAAAATGATTTGTAACTATTTGTCAATAGATGGCCCATCAGAAGGTGCAATCTCTCCATTAGCAATATTTTGCTGCAGAGCTAGTCTCCATTAGCCATATTGTGCTACAATATGCAGTAGAGTATTATTGATTTTCTATTTTCTTCGTAACATAAATAAATATTTGCATAAAACTATGAAAAATATATGTTTTATGTGCATATTATACCTTAATTTTTTAAATCAATATTCATTTTGATGTTTAAGAGCACAATATTGCACTTTATTCATGTGTATTTTTCTATAAAAGCAAAAATTAACATAAATATACATTTGCCAATCCCTCAATTCTCAAAAATACAAATGGAATAAAAAAAAAATGTTCCTCTATGAAAATTTCTCTTTTGGCATAAAAATGTGAAACAAATGCTTTTATTACGTCAAACATTTGAAAAATTGACTTTAAAATTATGTAATAAGTCTACTTGCAACATCTGAATGCATTATAATTTAAAGTATGTATTTCTGGTAAATAAATTAATTGAAAGCCAAATCCAAGGCTATATCGCCATGGGGCAGGATATAGTTTTAATGTGATTTTGCGCAACCTATTCAAAAGTAGCGGCACTAAAGCAATTATGCATTTTGTTCTTTCTTTATATATAAACTTCTTTGGACCTAGTTATGGGGCAGGATATTGTTTTAGTTAATTCAGCGCCACCTATTCAAAAGTAACGGCACTAAAGCAATTATGTATTTTGCTATTTCTTTAGATATAAATGTCTTTGGTTACAAAAACAAAAAATACATTTTATGGAATGAAACAAAAAACCAACAAAGCTTAATAGAAAAACCCAATCTGGTTTATTATATCTCTTATAGTAGCCAAAGAATTGGAGATATTCGAACGGAAAATTCTAAGAAAATGCATTAGAAAAAATTATGAAAATTTCATAAAACGATTTTGAAATAGTTACGTCTATGAAAATGCCGATGTTGTACCCTTCTGTAGGTACTCCATGTCGTTGCACGCCAGATTTGTTGAGAAACTTGCGCTACACGAGAAAAACACCATCTGGGCTGGATCTACATATCTTTCTCTTGTCGGTATAATTAATTCTATATGAGCCCAGCCTCCGGCAATCATAGGGGCTGAAGATGATATACGTATATACTAAATTTTTCATGAACTGTAATATGAATATGTTTTGTCAATTTATGTAACAGAACTTTTGTTATTTAGTTTTAGTAATGTTATTTATTTAGTTTTAGCAATGTTATTTACAGAGGTCTGCTCTGTTAGCGACTTTAACATTGTTGCTTTTTACGTTAACATAGGTATTAGAGTAAAACACATATAGCTCTAAGTATGTTATTATTCTCATAGTATGTAAGACAATAAATGTAATCGAACAATAAGAAGACTTAATAACATTTTTACTTACTTAACAGAAAATTAAAATAGATACAGAAAAATTGTACAAATTTGTATGGAAAATTTAGAGGTACCTTCACATTTTCACTCATAACTTTTGAACCGCTAAACCGATTTCGCTCATTTTTAATACCAAACTGCTCGGGAGGATGTTCAATAATCTGGGTAAAAATTGGCACCCCCGCATGCGTCTTCGCGTCGTGATCGCCATTTCAACAGACAGATAGAGAGACAGACAGACGGACATCGCTAAATCGACTTAAAATTGCATTAGGATCACGAATATATATACTTTATGGGGTCTTAAACCTATATTTGGACATATTACAAACGGAATGACAAACTGATATATACCCTCACCATATATGGTGGAGGGTATAAAAATTAAACCAACGCTCAAAGAATTCAAGTGATGAATTTGACATCTCAAGTGATTAATTTTTCAGCGCTGTGATTTATGAAATTCTAATTTATATGCATACAATTTTAAATAACGTAACAAATAGCTGTTTCAACGCGAGCAGTCACCTACTTTATTCAAGTGATTTACAAAATTGATTCTTTTAAAAAATAATGTAAAGTGAGGCGTTGCGTTTTGCTTAATGAGGTTGTAAGTATTTTTCATGATGAAAAGTTCTTAGAATCTAAGAATTTTTTATTCAAAGAAAGGCCTTAGGGCCCCTTTTTAAGAAATTTCAAAGTCATATTTTATTTGTTTTATAATTATCCATTGACTGCTGTCAGCATTTTATAGTTCAATAATTATAATATTTTTTTCATAGTCAGAATTTTTGTTACCACAGTATGGTTACAGCCAATCATGTTATAAAATAGTTAAGTGGCAATCATGAATTAACAAATAATTTACTATTATAATGATGGTATTGACCATAAAAGATGGTTAGAACCTATTTATAAACAAATTACTGGATTGTGACAACCATACCCAAATGCAGCAATCATAATACAAAAGCATTGATCAAGTTGCAACAATGTTTTGTCTCTGCGTGTATATATAATGAAGCTGTTTCAAAATGCAAATTGATTTAATTTTCCATCATATTAATGTAACCTTTCTAAAACATGATAAAAAAAAATTAAAAAATATTAATTAGGAATTATAAAATAAATCTTTATTATGAAAAAGTCGCATCATATTTATGATAATTTTTTTTAATTTGTTGCTTTGTAATTATTAAAGTAAATAAAAATGCAAACCTAATGAGAAATACAAACAGCGGTATTTTGCAACCGTTAAAATTTGTAAGGTTTTTTTTTTAATTTTTTTCTTGTCATATTTATGAAAACTTCATCAATATAATGAAACTTTTTTCCTGAGAGCAGAACTAACTTGGGACATGCATTAAACACTTTTTTAATTTTTTTCAAATATGTATGTAATCTCCCACCCCCAAATCGTGTAAATCACTAAGAGCTGTGCGGACCGGTCTTGTGCAAGTTTGTAAAAAAAATTTGCGTATAAATAAAATACATATGTCAAAAGTTAAAAAAACACAATGATTGTGAGCTTTGACCTATATCTTTATTATTATTTTAAAAAACATTTATCTGATGCGATCGTTTAAAATATAAAATTGATATTGGCCCATTTAGATATTACCCCACCTATAGTAAACTATTTTATTATTATAATCTATCGAATTGTACATGTTTAGCATTTAGCTGTAAATGTTAAACCAGTCGGTCGGTCGGTATTTTTTTTATTGCAACGATCCCCATTTCAAATAAATGCATTCTAAAGAATTTCATTCACTACTAGTAGCCGACTTTTATAATCTGTTGTATATCTACATAACGCTCATTTACTTTAAAACTGTCATAACTCAAAAAAATCGATTTTGCAGAAAACTCGTTTAAAGTATTGGGTTTAATTTTTTTTTTTAAAGATAACCAACACTCAGAAAATTCATCTTTCTAGATAATGAGTTACTTTCATGGGAAAGAGGATAGAGAAGAGATAAAAGGTGGTGGTAGATAAGGGCTTCAAATATGGCGTGAGAAGACAATTCTTAGAATAGTTGTTGTCCACCATCTGATGAAGAGTTGGCGGAATTGTTGAAGCTTAGTTTTTAACCCCGTTTTGTTATTTTACTTCGGTGGGGTTAAGTGCTATGGGAACACCGAAGAAGGACGTTGCGTTATGTATGAGAGTGAAAAACTCATACACAGATTGGGTTCCCGCGGGTGCCCGCGGGTGCCCGCGGGAACCCAATCTTACCAGAAAGCGTTTCTTGTAACAAAAATTGGGTAAATGAGAGCATTCATGAGATAGTAATTGTGTTTCTCTTTTTACCAGAACTTACCCGTACTTTTTGTTTGGGTAAAATGGTAAAATGGTAAAATTGTCAAATCATCAGCTGTTGCTAATAAATTAACTGTTTTTCATTTTTGAAAAAAAAAATTAAAGTTAAATAAAAGTTTACTATAAACAACTTTTCCTTTTTAATAATGAAAAATACATTTGAAAATGTAAATATATATTTGCAAGTTCAAGTATATTTATTAATTATCCTGTTTTTTAGTATGAATAAATTTGACGTTTATTTTTGGGTATGAAATGTGGTTTTGTGCGTTCGCAGTATTTTGGGCATTTTTATGGTTTTGTGAGAGAATTTTTTGCTTACTCTCATTTTACCAGACTTTACACAAAATTACCTCGTACAGACCTATTATTTGTCTTAATTGATGTTGTCGTCGCTGGGGATCGAACCCGCCACCTTCTGTGTATTAGTCCAACGCGCTAATCATTACACCACAACGCCCAATACTGAGAAAAGTACAAAACACTTTTGGCCGCCATTCAATGAAAAAAAGAGTTGATATCAATACTGCATTTTTTTGATATATTGTATTTCTGAATCATTAATTCAAAAATCACGTTTTTTAGACTTATGTCAGTCTTGAAGTAAATGAGCGTTATGTATGCAAGTATTTTTTTATAACTGGTATTTCTTAGTAATTTGACTTTATTTGATTACATACATTCATATAAATAAATGCACATTAAGTGATTTAATGATTCACCTTTTGTTATTGTTATTATACTCTGGATATTATTAAGGTGGCAGCTATTTATTTGGCGAAACGTCAAACATCAAAATATGACCATAGAGAACAATGTTTTTACATACAATTTCAAGGGTATAAAGTATGTTTAAATATTGAGCCAAAACGCACAATTTGAAAATACGGCACATGGCGATCATAAATATAGTTTTTCGCAAAATGTTTAAAAAATTGTTTAATATATTAATTTTTCGATTTTAAGGAACAAAATTAAAGCATATAAAACGCTTAAAGTCGGTAATACTGACCGACATTAATTTAACTTTTATTCGCTTTTAATTTCGTTACTTTTTAACGACAAAATTCTATTATTATGAAGAAAATTCCTTAAAAGTTATTTTCTAGCTTTTTCTATAGCGATACTTGTAGTTAAAAAAAATCGTTGACTTAGCTGCAGAAATTTTAGTGCAGTTCAATTTAATTTTTGCCGTTACTTGATAAGAATTCAAAATTAAAATTAACAACTTTTGTCGTTATTTCTTGTCAAATATTTTCAAAATTACATAATAGCTTCTCCTGTAACCCAACTGACTACACTGGTTAGAGAAATCGATATAAAGGGTGTCCCAAGAAGAACGCAATTTTTAAATCTGGCAACATTCGAAGTGTCATTGTTTGACATTTGAACAATTGTTATTGTTTGCTAGTAGAAGGTACGAGGTTAGTAAAAATGGAGCGCTACACGAATGAACAACGCATTCTCATTGTGAAATTGTTTTACCAAAATGGTGAAAGTTTTGCGGCTACAGTTCGCAAATTGCGATCAATTTGGGGTCACAATAATGCTCCAAAAGAGTCAACTGTAAAGAGATTAATGGATAAATTTGCCGAAACTGGGTCTGTTAGTGATGTAAAGACAACAACGCGCCATCGACCAGGTCGATCGACCGAAAATGTCGCAGCTGTACGTGATGGTGTCTCCAAATCCACTTTGCAGCGAATTTTGACGAAAGATTTGCATCTTCATGCATACAAAGTTCAATTGACTCAGGAACTGAAGCCAGCTGACCATTGAAGGCAGTTCGTTAATTGGGTATTGGAGAGACAACATGAAAATGCTGATTTTGCCGATAAAATCATCTTCAGTGACGAGGCCCATTTTCATCTTGATGGCTTCGTCAATAGGCAGAATTGTCGCATTTGGGGTGAGGAAAATTCTCGAGTGATTCACGAGAAGCAAATGCATCCTCAACGTGTCACTGTGTGGTGTAGTTTTTGGGCTGGAGGAATCATTGGACCTTTTTTTATGAAAATGAGGCAGGTCAAGCGCAAACAGTCAATGGTGTTCGGTATCGTGAAATGATAACCAGTTTTTTCTTGCCTAGAATTGAAGAAATGAATGTGGAGGGCATGTGGTTCCAACAAGACGGCGCCACATGTCATACAGCCAGAGAAACAATTCAATTGCTGCATCAGTCATTTCCCGGTCGTGTTATTTCGCGTTTTGGAGATCAGAATTGGCCGCCTAGATCGTGCGATTTAACACCATTAGATTTTTTTCTTTGGGGTTTTTTGAAGTCGATGGTTTACGCGAATAAGCCGACGACGACTCAAGCCTTAAAAGAGGAAATTGGACGCTGCATTAATGAAATACCGCAGCATTCATGCGAAACGGTCATTGAAAATTTAATTAAAAGATCGCGTGCATGCCAGCAAAGCCGCGGCGGCCATCTGCACGATATATTGTTCCATACATAACCTCATTCTGTCTACTTTACGATATAATAAAGTTTCACAATTTTTTTTTAAATATCTGTGTTTTATTTAAAATTAAAAAATTGCGTTCTTCTTGGGACACACACTAATGATTCGATTTTAATGGGTTGAAATGGACTTGTATCAATATTTGTGTATAACAATTTAAATATCAGAAATAAATTTTGATTTTACCTGATATTAGGTATTTTTATGAGAAAATAGTGATCGCAGTGAAAAGTGAAATGTCCGTGGACTAATAAGGAAAAACCAGTTTTTTGGATTTTAAAATAAATTTTATTCTTGAACGTAATCTCCGCTAAGTGAAATGCACTTCTTTCAACGATCCTCTAACATCTTGGCAACCTTGAAAAAATACGATTTGTCACTTTCTTCAAAATAGTCTTCCGTCTCTGATATGACTTCTTTATTTGTGAAAAATATCTTTTTTCCTGGAGCAATCTTTTCAAGTTTGGGAACAAATAATAATAATAGATGGAGGCCAGATTTAGAAAATGCGAGGGGGGGATGGAAAAGCAATTCGTAATACAGAGTGATTCAGTCACTACCCGCCGAATTTTACCAGCGTATTCCTTGGCTCATTTCATGAAAATATGTCCATTATGACCATCCCCGAAAATGCAAGTGTGCGAAATGGCAGCGGTTTGAACATTTTCGGATTGGTGGTCGGAGGGTGGTAGGGTAATATTTCTTACTTCTGAACCAGTGGTCGGATTTCAGAATCAATAAAGAAAAAATTATAAAAAAGTGAAATCGCCGAGATACAGAGCTTTTGAAAAAAAAATTAGAAAAAAAGACATAAGAACGTGCATCTAACCTCAATTTGCTCAGCCTCTTACCTTTTTTTTTTGGTTTTGTAAGCGAAATAACAGCACACATTCATTTGTTTTTGTAAATTAACATTAAAGACTTAAATTTTTCTTGAGCGAATGCAGATGAATGCGCCGGTACATTGTCATGATTGTACAAGATTTTTTCTTATTCAAGTGGTGTCGTTTTATACTTAATTTCTTCATCCGATCTATATAATAACTCAGCATGGACTTGGTAGTTATTTTTTTTATTTGTAATCAATAAATATTATACCACGTGCATCCGAAAAAAACACTGGACATTATCTTTCCAGCCGATTGTTGAGTCTTTGGCCTCTTTGATCGGCTTTCGCATGCCTGAAACCACTCCGCAGACAGTCTTTTGGACTCCGGTGTATAATATTGAATCCACGTCTTATACATTGTTATATATTGACGTACAAATTCTGTTGAATTTACTTCAAGTAATACATATGTACTTTGAATCAAGAACATGTTTCAGTTTTTGCTCAGCTGTTAAAAATGTGGCAGCCATCGAGCAGAAAGCTTTTTTATATATTTAAATGATAATGTAATACATGCTGAAATCGCTCTGTTGATATCTTCATAATGCCAGCAATCTGACTCGCTTTAATCTTCCGATCATCCAATACAACCTGATGCACTTTTCTTACATTTTCTTCGGTAACTGCCTCATTTGGACGACCAGGACGATCTGCATTATTTGTGCTCGTACGACCATGTTTAAATTCGGAATACCACCTTTTTATCATTGAATGTGACGGCGAAGATTCACCAAAAAGGTTTATCAATCCATTATTTGGTTTAGACAGAATTTTTTCCCACCAAAAAACAACGTTGAATCAAAATACGAAACACTGCAATAAATTTTTTCTCAAACTTTAAAACCAGCATCAATTATATAACGGTAACTTTTTTCTAATTAATGAAATGTCATGAAATTTTGACACAATTTTTCTAACAGTTGGCCCTACTGAATAAACAAAAAATATAAACACATGTCATGCCATCTCTATGTGAGGCCACGTACTTTTCACTTCATATAGTAAAAATCCAGAAATAGATTTTCACTCATTTGGTTTAAAAGAAGTAAGAATTTTAAAAAATCAACTGGGTGCCAGTGAATGTTTTATTCACCAGACCCTAATATAAAATTCTACTAAAATACATGAATTTTCTATGCAATTTTCTATCCTAACTTTTTTTTTTACTGCTTGACCCATATTTCGATGTGTTATGATATACAAATACAAAGACATGTACTTTCGACATTTCGCCAAATAATTGCCACCTTACTGGATATATTTGCTGAATGTATTTGCAATTTGTTTGTCTGTTTGCTCTGATATAAAATTTAGTGTTAAAAAGTGTTCTAAGAATTTTTGAATGAATCAAACAAAATACACCGGATTGAAGGCGCCCCGTTTAGTGCAAATTACAAAAAATACACAATTTTTTGAACGTCATTATTATGAATAGTGGGAAAATTTGAATGCTTCTACTAGGTAGGAAAAAGTGAATATAAATGAATATACAAACTTATATATGTAGTTGTTATAAATAAATTCTAATATTTTATATATAAAAAAATAATAATACCTATCTGTAGACGGACTCTTAAGGAAATTTGTGGTATTTTTTTCGAATAAGCGGATAAATTTATTTAAATACTTGAGCGCCCCGGTAGGCTAGTTGGTAGCGTGCTAGTTTATCAGTGCGGGGGTCGTGGGTTCAATTCCCATCAGAGGCTCTGGTCTGTTTTCACTCGGTTAGGGTATTAACATATAATTTGTAATTATATAATTAATAAATAAAATAAACAAATAAATAAATATTTATATACTTAAAAATTTGTAGTCAAATTTTTCAACATTTCATAGACTATAAATGTTGTTAGCGTTAGACATTTATAGACTATGGACTGAAGAAAAATTGTACTAAATATTCTAAAAATATAATAAACACTATTTCATGGATATTTTTAGATATTGTGGCTTAAATTTTGATTTAAAGATTTTTTCAAACTTAACCAGTTTTTCCTCATGTTTTGTAGTTTAAATCCATAATGCTTTTATATACCCAAAGCACAACAAATAGGGATGCCGAATTTAACTAGTCCCGGGATTAGGAATTTGAAAAATTTATTTTCCGGAATATATTGACAAAATCGGCAAAAAAAAATAATATATATATTATATTATAATTTTATATTGGAAAAAAAAATAAATAAAAATAAAATCGAACATTTTTTAATTTTCAATGTAAATAAACATTTTTTTTATAAATGGTGGTCCTTCACAGTAGCTCATCCTGTCAGTCCAATTTTCCAAGATTTTGCTGACTATTTCTGGTCCGTGACTTTTTGAATGAAACACATTTTTGTCTTAAATTTATTTTTTTTTTCATCATAGCTTCCTTTAGGCTCTATACATTTTGTCCAACGTTTCAATTTTTTTATCCCTTCTAAAAGATACCTAATATTTGGCGAGGTCATCAAAATGGGTTTTCGTTTGTGAGATGATTTTTTGGTTCGTCAAATCTTTTTCCGCCGATAAAAAGGCGGATAAGGAAGCAATCAATTCGTAGCTTTATTTATGTATTTTTGCCATGGAAACTGCACATGTGTGAACCCTTGCACCCCCTGGTGCAAAAGTACTTTTTCTTGGCCAAATGCGGTAATTTTTTTAAATCCTCATTAAATTGACATAATATTAATTGTTGTAGTCAATGTGGATTATTTCGTGTGCATCCCAAAAAATGGTCGCAGTGAATATTGGCTGACAAATCGATTTTAGTCTTCTTTGGCGCCGATTCACCCCGTAAAACCCACTATTTTCACTGCTGTTTGGTATCTGGTGTGTTATGGTTCACGGTTACAAAATGGCGCAAAACCTCATCCATATTGTGGTTGAACAACGCCAAACACTCCGGCGAAGTTGACATACGATTGCGTTTGTGGTCGATTGTGAACAAGTGCGGCACTCATCTTGCGGAAAACTTTCTTATACCCAAGTGATCATTTCAAATGTGAGATGCCATTGTCCAAGCTTGTACGGCCACAATGAAATTCAGTAAAACGCTTTCTTACCATTGAAATTGATGGTGCAAGAGTTCCCATAGTATTTATCAAGCTTAGCCTTGGTTTGAGTGATGACTTTTTTACTAAAAAAAAAATTGCTTAATGAGCACACGAAATTCAATTTCTTTTTCCATTTTATCCTTTAATCACGGTAGTTTGCTATCATAGGCTTTCAAACACAAACTAAATGAGGCAGCTTGTTCAAATTTTGATAGTAGTCAACTGTTGACAGGAGCAGAGTGGCCCTTTTAGTTAGGAGGCGGGAAAATCAAAAAGTCACGGACTTATTTACCAGCCCTTGTATCACACGAAGCCTTAAGGGTGTGGATCGTTTCTGTTTGAAAAAAACCTAAAGTTGTCAAATCGCAGCTTTGAAGTGGCAAATTAACATCGCCAAGGCGGCTGATGACGCGATAACCGAACTTGGCGCGCAAAACATCGATTGTTTGATGAGCTGGATTCCAGCAGCATTTTCGAAAAAATAGGCCAATGACGCCACCAATCCAAGTTTCCACACCAAACTCACTCTTGTGGGTGCATTGGCTTCTCGTCAATGACGTGCGGGTGATACTGCATGAAGTGAAGTGTACACATAGAGATAGCGTGACAAGTGCCAATATTTTTTGTTTATTCGTTAGGTTGGCCCTAATTGTGTCAAAATTCATGACATTTAATTAAATAGAAAAAAGTTGCCGTTATAAAAATGAGAAAAAATAGATTTCAAAGAGTTTCGCGTGAATAAACATTGTTTTTTGGTGGGAAAAATGCTGTCCAAGTCAAATAATAGATTGATGAACCTTATGGTGAATCTTCGCCGTGATATTCAATGCAGATCGTCCTGGTGGTCCAATTGAGGCAGTTACCGAAGAAAACGTAAAAAAAATGCATCAGGTTGTATTGGATGATCGAAAGATAAAAGTGAGTGAGATTGCTGGCATCATAAATGATATCTTTAGAGCAAGTTCTGCATATATTACATGATCATTTAAATATGAAAAAGATTTCTGCTCGATGGCTGCCTCATTTTTAACAGCTGAATAAAAACTCAAACGTCGATTTATAACAATGGATGAGACGTTTATTATTATACACCGGAGTCCAAAACAGTCAGCAGAGTGGTTACAAGCGTGCGAAAGCTGACCAAAGCGGCCAGATTTAACAATTGACTAGAAAGCTAATGCCCAGTTTTTTCGGATTCACGTGGTATAATATTTATTAATTGGAGAAAGGAAAATCAATAACTGCCAAATATTATGTTGAGTTATTAGACAGATTGGATGTAGAAATTAAATAAGAAAAAAAAATCTTGAAAAAAAGTCTTGACGATGCACCGGCGCATTCTTCTGATTTGGCTTCAGAAAAATTGAAGTCTTTACATTGCGAATTGCAATCACCATACGCACTGGTTTATCATTGTTAGGCCACGGAGTTTTCACTCCATGTAGTAGCTGCTTCGTCACACAGGATGATTTATAAATAAAACAATCTTTTTTTTATCGATTTTGATCTAATTGGAATATTTTTATTTTATATTAACACTTTATTTAATTATATTTTCTCATTTTGGCGATTTTATTCATTTCTGCCGGTTTTAGTTGTAGGTTGTGACAATGTTCGGTCGGTCTTGTTTGTATATCTTATAAATTCTTTGCTTATTCTGCTTTTGTAAAGATTTACACATGTTGCTTTAAATTTTTTGTATACATACAACAAACATTTTTTAAAATTGAAAGCACATTATTATGTTTTCATACATGTCACAAAATAAATTTCAACAATTTCCGTTTTTAACATTTGAGCAAAAAAAAAAAAAAAAACAAAAAAAAGGAAAGAATTGTTGCCATTATAAAATCATAAATAATATTAGTGAAAAAAGTTTTAATGTAAAATGAAAAAAAAAAATACATAAAGTCCTACACATGCTCTTTTGTCAGGCGTCAAATTGGCTTAAAACTTTGTTGGATGTGTGTTTTCTTTTATTAAAACGTTTTTATATCCTACACCACTACATACATGGTCAGGGTATAATAAGTTGCTGCTGATCTATGTAACACTGAAAATAGATTGAACCTATATCGAATATCGATCATTTAATATCACATCAGTATCCGTCTATCTGTTCATATTCGTACGCTAAAAATCGCAAATATTCATTTACGGCCCCCTAGAAACCAATTGAATATGGAAACCCATTGAATATGGTTAAATGTTGTCCATTTGTAAACGTAGTGCCCATATAAAGGCCTCCCAAAAATTGACTCTCAATCAGACTGGTGTAGAGTATTCCATAGTCGACATGCCCGCCTTGTAACTTTTTTATGCCTTACAACACTTCATCCATCTTTTTTGCCGCACGTCTTAAAATTTGGCTGGGGTAAAGTCTGAAATATGTAGTGTTATAAAAACATATATGAAAATTAATTTTGTAGTTCCATCAGGGGCTGTGTTATGTGAGTTTGATTTCGTTCAAAGTTTATATTTATTTGACCCCTGACCGATGAAAAGTTAAAGATGTTTAAATACTATAAAACACTACATATTTCATTTTAATTATGTTTGTACATAAAAACATTTTACTTCCACCCAAAAGACTTCAGATCATATTTTTTGTACTGGCAAGTGAAACCCTCCAACGCTTACACGCTGATTTGGATGAAACACGGACATGCGATAGGGAATAACATATTTAAGGTAATATATAATAAAAACAAGTAAGAGCGGCTAAATTCGGCTATGCTGAATCTTATATACCCTTCACCATGGTTGGGAAAAAACTGAAGTTTATATATGGACATATATGAAATGGACAGATTTATATACGGACGCCTTTAAGAGGAAATTAACCATTTAGTTTGGAGATAAAACTTGGACTCGGGAAGATTTATGGTTCCAGAAAATAAGTATTTTAAAAAAATTTATGTTTTGGGCATAACTTTTTTGTATCTGAACCGATATTTCCGAGTTTTTCAGCAAATATGTTAAACTAAAGATTTTCGATCTTTTGCTATATAAGACGTATCCATAGGTCATAATACAGCTCTAGAATAGTGTTTGTTGTTTGTGTATAAAAGGTGAAGAGGTGAAAGAAAAGAATTTCAACAAATCGTTAAAAGAAATCACTAGAACTGCATGTGTTTTATTTCTACAAAATAGTTTGATTTAGCTGGCAAATTTGCATTTGGGATTTTATTTCGCTTTTTTATTAGAAATATTTGTAATTTCTTTAGCTTAATTTTAAAAATTTGAAGGAAAATAGTTTATAATTTTTTTTATAAATTATTATAAGTTATGACCTAAAATAGTTGCACTCAAAGGTAAATTATGTATAAAATTTTCTTAATATGTGAGAAATAAAATGGTTTAAAAATCTTTTTATAAATTCTTTTAAATCGGAGCAAAAAATAGAAATAAAACCGTTTGTATTTTGTTTGTATCAGAGGGTTTTTATAAAAATGTTGATGTTTTTAGCCTATTTATGGATTATTTAATTATTAATATAAAATCTTTGTATGTGTGTTGTTTGTGTATAAAATGTGGAGATGAAAGAAAAGAATTTTAATTATTAATATAAAATTTTATATAAATTAATTATTAAATGTTAAAAAAATACCAAAACCAAGCAAAAAAAAAAGTCTTAAGAAAATAATAAAAAAAATGTACAAAAAAAAGTGAATTGACCTGACCGAGATTCGAACCTCGAACCCCGCGGCCTTAGAGAAAAAAAATATTTGTGACATAGCGTCTAGACAACTGAGCTATTGAAGCTCACACAAAATCATCGTCAATAGAGGTACATATATAAAAGTCTTCGTTCTTTAGAGATTTGTTTAGTTTTTATTTAAATGACAAATCTTTGTGTGTGTGTTGTTTGTGTATAAAAGGTGGAGATGAAAGAAAAGAATTTTAACACATGGATGTGTTGTTATGCTCAAAATTCCACATACATTTTAAACAAAGGGATTTAACTGGAAAAATTAGAGGTAGTCCTGGTTTTTTGCTAATATCTCAGCCATTTATTAACCGATCTGTCTGATTTTTAATAGCAAACAGAAATGGATCACATGTAACAGAAATAAAAAACAATCAAGTCCTCATCATGTCTGGGTTCTTCGGAAAACCCATTTCAACACACAGACGGACAGACGGACATCGTTAAATCAACTTCGCTCTTCATAAGGACCCAGAATATATATACTTTATAGGGTCTAAGATCAATATTGTAGAAATTACAAACGGAATGACAAACTTATATATACCCTACCACCTGTGGTGAAGGGTATAACTATGCTATAGGCGACATCTCCCATTTCCGGACTAAATCTGCGCGACAGTCTGTGTCCGCCTGCGGGTGCTTTCACTGTATATTTGAAAAAAAAATTATTTACTTTAAGAATTTACCTCTTTAAATAAATTTATTTATTTATTTTTTTTTTTGCAGTTCATTTTTCAATTTAGTTTTAGGATTTTTAGTTTAAATGGTTCGAACAGGTCATTAACCCATTACCAGCCAGTGGTATTACGAAGTTTCTGTGAAATTTTTAGTTCGACCGCGAACATATTCGGATCCTATTACACTCATAAAAAAAAGTTAGTGTAAAAATTTGTAATCGGTTTTCAATCTCACTTTACTATTTTTGTACTGATTTTTAGTAAAAAAAATTATTATTCAGTAAATATTTTTTTGCTATTCGTATTTTAAAAATTGCAGAACTTTTAGAAAATATTTACAAATTTTTGTTTTTTACTTCAGAAATCATATTACATATTTTTGAAAACCGATTTGGTAAAATTAGCAAACAAATTTACTAATTTTGAAAAAAGTGGAAATCTTATTTCTAATAATTAAAACTGCGTAAATTTCCTTAAAATTTTGAAAAAAGGGATCGAAAGTGAAGACACTTTTCCCAACCTACTCATGTTCAAAAATAGAACATCCACTGTAAACTAAAAACTTTTTTAGTTCTAAAAAAACAATAAAAATTTTACCTTAAAATCCGAAAAATTTAATAAAAATATTTTTCAAAATAAAAATTAGGAAATTAAAACAAAATAATAAATTCGTTTATGTTTTACCTTTTTGTTAAGCCTTTGAATTTTTTTAATTTTGCCTACAATATTTTTCAAAAAAAAAAAAAAAAAATCAAATATGTTCGATAAAAAAATATACAAATATAGGGTGATCCATTTCGAGATACTTTTTTCAATAGCCTTTTTTTGACAGATCACGTGTGAGTCGTGTCATGCTGTCATGATATTTTTGTTTAGTATTGTTTGGCATTTTATAATCGAAAGACTTACGCCTGAACAACGTTTACAAATCGTTCAACTTTATTACGAAAATTCACGTTCTGTGAGGGATGTGTTTCGTACACTTCGCTTAACTTATGGTCAACATAATCGGCCTACTAAGCGTACTATTCGCAACACCATCACCCATTTTGAGACCCAGCATTAATTATTGGATAATATTCGACCGAATAGACCACGTGAAGCACGCTGTGAAGAAAATATAGCGGCCGTAGCTGAGAGTGTACACGAAGACCGTGGAGAGTCAAATTGAAGGTCGTGATCTCGGCGACATTTGGTTTCAACAAGACGGCGCCACTTCCCACACATCGCATCAATTAATGGATTTATTGAGAGAACACTACGGAAAGCACATAATTTCACGTTTTGGGCCGTTCGATTGGCCACCAAGATCGTGTGATATCACACCGTTAGACTTTTTCCTGTGGGGAAATGTAAAGTCCAAAGTTTAAGTGGACAAAACCGCTTCGATTCAGGCCTTGGAGGAAAGCATCACGCGTGTCATTCGCCAGTTACCAGTCAAAATGCTCGAACGAGTCATCGATAATTGGACTCAACGGATGGACCATCTGCGACGTAGCAACAGCCAACATTTGATAGAAATAATCTTCAAAAAATAAATGGCAAAGAATGTTCTTTTAAATGATAATAAAAATTCCCCATCAAATTTGAATTTTCTGTGTTTTTTTCTTTAAAAAAGTAGGGAACTTCGAAATGGATCACCCTATATATTCAAAGGAAATTAGCAGGTTTAAAGTGTAACAAGTTTGTCCAAATATAATAGAGTTAATTTGTGCATTTTAATATTTTTTTTACAAATTAAAATTTTGCTATATTTTACAATTCATTGAATTTACAGCAATTTATAAAAATTTAGTAGCAATTACTAATTTTTTATACTAATTTCATTGTACTAATATTAATAATATTTAGTAAATTTTTTTTCTGATTTTAGCAAACCGATTTTTAATTGAACTTTACAAAAAATTTACTAAAATTCAGTAGCGGCTACTAATTTTTTCTACTAATTTTCTTGTACTACAAATCAGCAGACATATATTTCTAAGATTAGCAAAAAATACCGCTGCGCTCAAATTTTAGTTGCCATTACAAACTTTTTTTTGGTGAGTGTAAGTTTACGTTGTAGAGAAAAGAATCACCGAAGTTTAACCCACCCTTATTTGCTCCCCATAGGCCGGAAACAATGCCCGCGTCAATAAAAAAAAAATTCCACCCGATTTGGATTCGAAACTTTTCATCAACCTAATCCACCACAATTCAGTATTAAATTCGCAAAAAAATGTGCTGGCCGGTGTTGGGTTAAAGTTATGCCTTTCCCTATTTTGGCCGCATTTTTATCATGCATTAATTGTAAATTCCAAAAAGTATTTCCTTAGCGAAAAGCTCATGCTCATATTTTCAATGGCAGATTTTTAGTTGAATGTTTTTGAACAGTGAACAAACCCATATGTTTATCGAGGGGGTTGGGCAGGACGTTAAGGGGGAGACTATACAATTATTTTCTCCACCCTGTCGAAATTTTCAAAACTACCATGTCGATAATGGAGTAGCAGCCCAAGTGCCAAGTTTCAAAATCGTAGTTCCAACGGTAGGATATGGGTGATGACTTTTTCCTAATTAAACTGGGAACCTTAATGCCAAATTTCAGGATCTTAGCTCTAGCAGTTCATTGGGTCACTTTTTTCCTTTATCCCCATTTTTATTACGTGTGTCGCAGTGGATTTGGCTGGCCGTTGAGAGGGAGGTCTTTCCCCTTTCGAACTTCTATTTTTATCACTTTCCTGGTGAAAATTTCCAAAAGAATCTTTTTTGTGAGTTAGTCCATACTCCTACACTCAGAATATTATGTAGTTAACTGTTTGTAGTTTAATAAAAAAGTTTTCCGTTCCATTTAAAAATAAAGGAAGATACATTTATTTTTCAAAGAAACATCTATATTGACTTTTTTATACATTTATTCGAAATAATTTACTATCATTTACCGATTTTTTTCAGTTTCATTTATTTTTTTCATTTGTTTGAAATTTAATAAAAATTTACCCACAAAACGGAAACTTGTGGTTTATTTGTGTCTGTAACAGTTATTACAAATTTAAATTTTGTTTGCTGTCTGTTTCAAAAAAAAATATTAAAAAAATTTCAATTTGTTTTTTTATTTAAATTGGTGTATATATACAAAATTTTTCAATACAGTTTACAAGAACTTCATAAACACACATACATTCACACAAAAAGTGTTTATAGCTTTATATGCATACATACATTTTGTATTGTACGAGTATTTAAAAAAAAAAAAAAATAATACAAAAACGGAAATAATTTCAAATAAATGAAAAAAACATTTATTTTTTAAGGATTGATGGGTAAAATTTTGACATTTATTTTAACTGATTATATCAGTTTTTTCTTACGGATGTGTCAGTTGATTAATCAACATTAAAAAATAAATAACAAATGGCATTTAATTTAAATGAAAATTAAGTAGACCGGTTTTTAAATGAAATATCATTTCTTTTAAATGATATTTTCAGTTATTTTAAATTACAAACTTTTTTAAGTGTAAGAACACAAAATTAGAAAAATTTAGGTTTCTGACCAAAGGAGATTTTAGCCGGCTGTGAAGGGGGAAGTTTATCCCCTTTGGAAAGACACATTTTAACTTTCAGATTTCTTGGCAAAGGTTTGAGTAGACCGTTAAAGGGTGACTTTTTCTCTTTTTGCTCTCCCCATAGGAATTTCCAAATATTCTGTATATGTACATACTAAATTTCAACTTCTCAGCCCCAGCGATTTGGGCTGGTCGATGTTGGGTCAGTGACTCAGTCAGTCACGTTATTCTTATATACACTGAGAGAATTATCTGCATAATATTGTTGCGGAAATTCGATTTTTCAATTTTCATTTACCTGGAGAAACATAAATCCCCATGTGGCAGCCCTAAAGTATAAATCAATTTAACTTTTCGAAACTAGGAAATACCAGAACCTTCCAACCAACATCATGTTGTGCGTTTTGGTGTAGTTTGTGCGTTAGACTGTTGCACAGAAGGTTGAGGGTTCGATACCCACAATAGAACGCTATCTAACAGGAAATATCTGCTGGCTGTTTCTAGTACTTTCCACAAGAGGTCGCTCAGTTTAAGATAGATGGTTAATACGGCAACAACTCATTTAAATAAAATTGGCGATTAATGAAATGAAATCCATCGCCAACATATATATGTTTATAATTATTATATTTTCATTCCACAAATACAATAATGATAAAACTAAAACTGCAAATGTATCTTTGAGTAGGTGGGCAAATACACAGTATAATGTTTGCCTGGAAATAAATAAAATATTTGGCAACATACTTCAAAGATATACGTATATGATAGTTTTAAACATATGTATATATATAATGACCAGTAAATATGTTTAATAATACCTTTTTTCCTGCATGCGAATATTATTAAGTATGAGTTACAAATTAAAAATTATGAATGTTATCACCAAAATAGTATTTTTATCTATTCATTTTTGTAACATATAACAACAATCTATTAAAATACTTTCCCTAAAATGTCTAATCAAAAATCAATTTGAAAAGGTAGTAAATTAAATTTAAAAAATTAAAAGAAATTTCTTAGAAAATGAATTGATAACAAGACCACTCATTGTTCTTATCAAAAATTGGCGTCAATAGGCGCCAAAAAATAGAAAAATGATAAAAAAAAAACCTGAAATATTTAACCTATTTTTGATAAGATTGTTTCGGTAAATATAAAAAAAAAAACGCTAAAATCGCACACGTTTTGCAATAAATGTCATACAATGTTTTAATTTGCAAAATCTGCAAAATTTAATTTACACACACATTTTTTTCCATACACGTAGAAAATTATTTGTATGATATTAATGTATTTGGCGTATTTTATATAACCGGTTACCTTCTTTAAAATATTGGTTGAGGTTTAAAATATCGCTTTTAATAAAAATGTATTTTTAGTCTGGTTCGACTTCATACAAAATTTGATTAAAATTAAAAAATTTGAATTTTTATTTAGCGTAAATAGCTTTTTCCTTTTGATTTGTGAGTTAAATAGAGATATTTATAATTTGCAATTTTAAGGGCACGAAGAATGTTGATGAAGGTCTTAGCGTACCAGAAAATGCAGTCCATTCAGCTTGTGTCTAATAACTTTTTCTGTGTATTCTCCATGATTCATTATTATTATTATTATTGTATTCCATAACTCCCACTGGAGGATAGGGTGCCAAAATGATTACTTAATAAAGATAAGAAATTTTTTTCATTTGAAAACAATTTTCTATGATCTCGAACCAGACTTATAATACATTTTCATACATATAAGTATTAAAAAGCTCAACTATAAAATAAAAACTTCACTATCGCTTATAATTTGAAAAATATTAAATTTGAAAAATATTAAATTTGAAAAATATTAAAAAAAAATTATTTAAAAATGCTTGCTTTTCTCTGCGCGTTGTGCTTTTTTGAGATTCGATAGCTGATCTAAGATGGCGGAAAAATTTTTTTAAAAGTGAGTAAACTCTTTTGAAACCCTTTACCCACGGGCATTTGGGGTTGGTGATTATGAATTTGATGCTATATTTTCGAAATTCAAATTGGTGAACCCAAAACAAATTGTTTACCATTCGCCATTTTGAAATTTAAAAATCTAATTATAGATTTTTATTTGCCAAAACTCCATAAGTCAAAAGTTTCCAGAAAATCTGATTACTTTTAAAAAAATTTGTCCCCCATAGTATTTTCAACATATTGAATTTTAAAAAAACCGCCACCAGGCATTGTTAAGTATTTTTTTTATTTTTTTAAATTGAAACCTACAATTTATAAGCTACAGAGATCTTAAAGAAAAAAATGTTAATAATGTGTAAAGTAATGTGTAGACATAGGGGCTCGTGAATTACTTTATACCTTACTTCATAGATAAATTTTACAGCCGATGAGCCTCAAAGTAATGTATATACCTATTACTTTAGAGGTGATAATGTAAGGGGTTACTTATATAGTTACGAGAATGGAAAAAGTAATGTGTCTAAAAATTGATTTTTAAAAAAGTTGAATTTTTATTAAAAAAATTATTACAAATATTTTATTTAAATTATTTGTAATTAAAAATAATGTGGTCAAGATGGGAATCGAACCAGGGAAATCTGGTTGCCAGCCAAGAACTCTACCCACTGAGCTACCGACGCATATAGTATTTGATTGCTTTAAACTTAAATGAATTGTTGCGCTTCGTTTTTCGCTAGTGTTGTCAAAACAAACATACATTACCCTGTTGCTTACAAAAAAACACAAAGTAATGTATCTAAAAATAGATTTTCAAAAATATTTTAATTATTACTTAACATTTATAAATCATATATTACGTAATTAGTAATCAGTAACTTATTACTTTATGCTTGCAAATCATGAAAAAGGTAACGAGCTATCATTACAAGGTAACGCATGAGAATATCGCACCCATTACCAAAGTTTTGCTGGGAACCGCCACCATGTTACAGAGATCTTAAAGAAAAAATGTTCAAAGATTCAATGAATAAGTTGTATTATGAAATAATTTAAAAAAAAAAATTATCAAACTTTTTAAATGAATTTCGAATATTTTTTTCACTTATTTTATTAATGAAAACTCATAAAAATTCGCACAATAAAATTCTCTCTATGTATTACAAAAATAATAAAATTTTTTTTAATATTCTTATACACTAAGAGAATTATCTGCATGATTTTTATGCATTTTTGCACTCAATGAAGTTACGCTGCAAGAAATTTATCATTCGCATTGTGAAGCAAACTGCAACAGTTTACTGAAAAATTTCATTACTCTTTATATACTCATCTGAATTGTGCACTTAAGGAATTAATATTCGTTTAATAATAAATTCTTTCAAAGAACCAAGTTCACCTAAAAAAATTTCCATAATTCATAAAAATTTTTACTAATATTATGAAAAAATTAAATTTATTTTAATAATTTTAATAATAATTTTTTTTTGTGTAATTATAACCAGCTTTCAACTTCAGTATATTTACAAAAATTAAATATACTCACAATATTATTTCGTTGAAAATAATCTAAAATACATATTAAATTAATCGAAAATACAATCAAAAATAGGTCTGTCGAGTTTTCATTATATTCAACCCGTTTTGTAATTTATTTCCAATCATTGTTTAATAATCGACAAAAGTAGTAAAAGCAATCTAAACTCGTTTAAAATAACTATCAATTTTTAACTGACAAAACGTAGAAAAACGATTTTTGTGGTTTGTTGTTCAAACTGAATTTTTTTTATATTTGTATGCAATTTTACAAAACACAACACACACAGATGTATATATTTTTATTTTCTATGTATGTATTTATATTTAAATAATTTCTTGTAATTTGAAATAATTTTGTATATAAACAAACTATTTTGGTAAAAAAAAAACAACCAACAGGAAAATTTATGAATTTCTATTTTAAGAAACAGAAAACATAAAATTTTACATTTAACAGAAAATATCAACTCCTATTTAATATCTTTAAATTTTTTTAGTTTGTTTTTTAAATGACTGATTCAAATAAGTAAAAAATATATTTTTTATAAATTTCAATTGATTCTTCATTTAAAAACAAACTTTACATATTAATTTTTTAAATAAACTACAGTCGGTAACGGAAAATATATTGTGAGTGTAAATTTACTTTTTTTTTTTGATAAGCTGATACATGTATTTCGAGTTGGCTAAAGATCTCCTCACAACCCAAAGTTCTAAGGCCCAACTTAAGCTGTGCTTTTTTATGAAACGAAATTAAAAAAATAAAAATTTTTAATTTAAAAAATTTTGAATTTTCGTTTCATAGCGATGTAAGTCAATTATAGTTGGACCTTTAGAAAAGCTAGAGTCTCCAGAAGAAGGTAGAGCTTAAAGAGAAAAACCCTTTTAAACGTATATATTGTTTTATTCTTATCTTTTTAGTTATCCAATAAGTGGGTAAGTATTTTCTAACAGGCACAATGACGTTACTCAAATTTGAAGTTCAATAACCTTTCTTCTTTTTTAAATATTTTTTCAGTGTAGAATTAGCGCAAGCATACGTCAATACAAAAGGTGACATGAACTAGAAATTATTATAATTATCTTTCATATATTTTGTTTTCTATCAAATAAGAGGCTTTAATAAAGATTAGAATTAAAATTTGTGTGAAATTACTCTGTGATGTCAGTCAGAGAGTTTTTTTTTTTATAATAATGTTTGAAAAAGACAAAAATAAAAAACAAAAAAAAATGTTTGACAACAATGCAAATTTGTATGTATCATTGATAAGGTAAATATTTATAATGAAATGAAAAATCTTGTCTATTAAGGAAATGTTTAAGACTTTGACATTGAATTATTTGTTAAGGCATTCGAATGCGTTGACATCAAGTACAAAGTACATTTTTGTTCACATTAATTCGATTGCGAAGGTAATTAAAAACTTCCTGTTGCTGAATGACACCATCCCAGCAAAACGTTGGTAATGGATGCATTACCTTGTAATAATAGCACATTACCTTTTTTATTATTTGCCAGCATAAAGTAATGATTTGCCGGTTATTGATAAAGTATTGCATGATTTATAAAGAAAATGTTAAAATTCAAATATTTTTGAAAATCTAATTTTCGACTAATTACTTTGTGTTTGTTTGTGAGCAAAATGGACATCATCAACAAAATTATGAAGCGCAACTATTTATTTCTTGTTTTAAAAGTAATCAAATATTTTATGCGTTGATCACTCAGCTGGCAACCAGAGTTCCCAGGCTCGATTCCTATCATGACAGCATAATGTTTAAAATATTTGTAATAATTTTTTTTCTTATGGAAAAAAAAAAATAAAATTAATAATTATTTTTATGAAAATCTAATTTAAGACACATTACTTTTCCCATACTCGTAACCATATAAGTAACTACTTACTTTATCAACTCTTGATACCTTGAGGCCAGTAAAATGAATCAATGAAGTACGGTGTAAAGTAATGCTATACATTACTTAACTCATTGTTTGGTAATGTGTGGTTTTGCTGGGATCCTATACCATCCACCTTCTAAATATATTATGTTTGCAAGGTTAAATTTAAGATTTTTGCATAATTAGCAAAAAAAAAATCAAAGATGTTTGGCGTTTGCATAATAGTTGCGCAATACTTAAGAATAAGAGCAATCACAATCATATGGCATAAGTGCAAATACATTATTAATTTATACATCCGTTGGAAATATTTTCATATTTTTTTTAATCTGTAACTTTAGATTAGATAGTTTTTTATTTTATTTATTATTTCATAAATTTGTTTAATTCTTATCTGAAATTAGTTTCACTTTATGCTATTTAGAATTAAGGTCATTTTAATATACATAAATATTAAAGAAATTTATGGTAAAATACTTTTATAAAAAGTTTCTTAAATATCATTAATATCAAACTCTTTATATAATCGTTGAGTTATCGGTATAAAACGAAAATTTAAATTTTTTTTAAATTTATATCAAAACAAAATTTAAGTCACTTAAGTCAATTGTGTAATGAATGCGATATTACTCCTGCATTGTCTTGTAATGATAACTCGTTGACTTCTACATTATTTTCATGTATAAAATAATGAGTTACCGATCATAAATATCGTACGTTAAATGATAATTGAAACATTTTTCAAAATCAATTTTTAGATACATTACTTTGTGTTTTTTTGTAAGTAATTGGGTAAGGTATATACTTCTTGTCAACACGAATGACATCACCTCAAGAACATAAAAACTGTGATACCCAATTGTCTGTTTGTGCCTCACAGTTGCCAGATATTTAAAGTTTTTTTAAATATCGTTAAAAAAAATTATTTATCAAAAGTCGCCTGCACTCACCAAAAAAAGTCTGTAATGGCAACTGAAAATTTTGCTGTTATTACGGGAAATTTTGCTAATTTGAGCCCAGCGGTATTTTTTGCTAATCTTAGCAACACATGTCTGCTGATGTGTAGTACATTGAAATTAGTATTTTAGTAAACTTTTTGTAAAGTGGAATTTAAAATCTGTTTGCTAAAATCAGCAAAAAAAATTGACTTAATATTGTGAATATTAGAACAAAATTTTAAATTTATTTTTTTTATCGAGCATCAATTTTTTTTTTATTTTATTAATTTTTTTCAAAAAAAAATTTTATACAAAACTAAAAACAAAATCAAAAGGTTAAAAATCTTAAAAATTGTTAAAACATAAAAGAATTAATCATTTTCGTAATTTTTGTTTTGAAAAATAATTTAGTTAACTTTTTTTTACTTTTAAGGTCAGATTTTAATTGTTTTTAGGGCTGATTTTTGGAACCAAAAAAAAACTTTTTATTGCTATTTTAAGTGGATGTCCTATTTTCAGACATGAGTCGTTACATTCACTTCCGATCCCTTTTTTAATCTAAGTTAAGCAAATCCGTTTTCAAAAATTTGTAAAATTATTTCTGAAATTAACAACAAAAATTTGTAAATATTCTGTAAAACTCTGTAATTTGTAAAATGTAAATAGCAAAAAGATTTTAGCAAATCTATTTATTTTTTTTTACTAAAAAAATTAGTACAAAATTTTTACTAAAAAAATTAGTACAAATTTTTCAAGAATTTTATTTTCTGAGTGTAAAAGCTGAACGGCAAGGAGTAGACCTCGATTAAACTAAATATTTGACCTTCTCCGAGAAAAGGGACCTAGTGTGTGAAAAAACGGTTTTGGATTCTGGTGTAGAGAGGGTGTAGAATAAGATGAAATAAGTTCGATTTATTTACCCCAAACAGAAAAGATATAGCGAACAGATAGCTGAGAACGAACAGAGCAGCAACAATAGCAAAGGTATTGTCGCACTAAAAGCGAAAAAATACGTCACCACATAGGCATGACGTCACCAAAGTCGGCACCCAATCATAACTAACCATACCAAATCGCATCTCCCAACTGAAGGTGTGCCTCACAGTGATAATGCGTTATGAAACTTTAAATGCGATTTTCTCAAAACTTAATTTTCACACACTAGGTACCTTTTCTCGGCAAAGGTTTTAAATTAGTTTATAAATTTGAGTCCAAGGCAACAACAACGTTGTAGGAAACACAAATGTGATATTCGAAAAAAAAAAAATTTATTCAAAAAAGTTGGACATACTCGGACATATTTTTAATACCAGTGGATACGTAAACAAAAGACCTTTCATTTGATACCTAATCTGTCTAGAAAAAAAATATAATTTTTTAAACTATTGTACACAGAGAAAACAGATTCATTGTGACAATCGAATTTCTTGCCAACTTAATAGTTTGGTTGCAGCAAACGAATTATTTAGTTGTCCCAACCAAATGTTTACATGATTTCAACCTGTTTTATTTACGAAATTTCGATTGCGACAAACAAATATATCGGTGGCTCCAACCAAATCATTCGGTTGGCAAGACAATGTATCTGTTTTCTCTGTATATATTTCTTAACCCTTAAACATTATTTGGATTTATTTCGATTTTTAGGATTTAATTAGATTTATTTAGGTTTATTTAGATTTACTTCGATTTATAAATCTAATTGGATTTATTTTGATTTGCTTTGATTTATTTAGATTTATTGGGATTTAATTAGATTTATTTATTTTCATTTGGATTTTTAAATCTAAATTAGATTTATTTAGATTTATTTATATTTGTTTCGATTTATAAATCTAATTTGGATTTCTTGGCTTTGTTTATATTTATTTTGATTTATTAAGATTTATTTGGATTTATTTTGGTTTAAATGGATTTATTTACATTTATTGGAAAATGCGTGCTTCTTAATATTTTTCTTCTCTATCACTTGTCCGAGTTTCATTAATTTATTTCGAAGGGAATCCATCGGGATACTTTTGCCATAGAAAAAGCTTAATGAAATTTATGAAAAACATCATAAATACAGGATGGGCCAAAACCATTCACCCTATGTTGTTTTGCTTATCTTTAAAATAAAGCGATATAATTTATGCATTTCATGCATTTTCAATCTTCATCTCTTTGAGAGGTTCTAGAGTTTGTGGCTTGTTTACATAACCCCGTAAAGGCAACAAATCCCAAAGATTTGTTTGATTTGCTAATGCAAATTTCCAAAACCAGCCATTAGGTGCCTTTAGAAATTCGTCTCCCGTTCTGTTAAAACCACATGTACTCCATTAATTTGCCACAAAAGTCACATGCCGACGTTAAATCCGTCAAATCTGGCAGTTGCCGTCATTTTTTTAAAGTTATAACATTTTCCGATAGAGTGCTAGATTTTCGTTTAATGTAAAATTTGATATATATGATAAATTATTACTACCAACACCCCCTGTTTGGGAATTTTACTCGCACCTGGTCAATTGCAATATTGAAGTATTCTACATTCACGTCGAAGCTTTTATAAAATAGTGTTTAACTTTTTAAAAAAAAAAATTAAATCAATTATAATTTTGTATAAAGAATTCAGACTCGCACCTGGTCAATTGCAATATTGAAGTATTCTACATTCACGTCGAAGCTTTTATAAAATAGTGTTTAACTTTTAAAAAAAAAAAATTTAAAATCAATTATAATTTTGTATAAAGAATTCAGACTTATCTTCACACCCATAGAAATTACAGGCAGTAGTAAAAAAAAGTTTCTTTATAATTCCACTTAATAAATTGGCATAAAGACAAATTACTATTGTATAAAAAAATTCAATTTCAATTAAGGTGACCATGTGTACTGAATTGATCAGTACATGTGCCGATTTTTAGTAAAGTGTACTGATACAAAAAAAAAAAACTGGAACTGAAACTGATTTTTAAAAATGCACTGATGGTATTAATATAAAAAATTTAAAAAGATTTTTAATGAAAGAAAAAAGTTTTCAATAGCAGAAAATATTTTGAAATAAATTGTGGAAAAAATTTAAAAGGTTTAAGTGGAAAAAGGTGTTTCGAACAGAGATATTGTCTAGAATTTTATATTTTTTTTTTCAATAAAATAAATTAATTCAGTATGATAAATCAGAATTTTAATTGGATAATAAACATCATTTAAAATAGAACTTTTTCTACCTCAAAAGTTCCAAAAATACTTTATTTTGTGTATTTTATTTTCTTTCATTTAAAATAATTATTTTTCTTTATAGCAGCAAGATACATATAGCGTCGCTGTATGTGTATGAAACTCCCTACAAATCTTACGTTATACATAAATATCTCCACACTCGGAATATTATGTAGTTTACTGTTTGTGGTTTAATAATAAAGTTTTCAGTTTAGTTAAAAATAAAGAAAAATACATTTATTTTTCAACAAAAAAAATATTTATCTTAACTTTTTTTTTATACATTTGTTCAAAATGATTCACTGTCATTATTAAATTTTTTCAATTTCATTTATTTTTTAATGTTTTTGAAATACCCACAAAACGAAAATTTGTGATTTATTTCTTTCCATTACAATTATTACAAATTTAAATTTTGTTTGCTATTAAAAAAAAAAAAATAATATATACAAAAAATTCAAAAAACAAATTGTTTTTTATTTAATTTATTTGTTTATAGACAAAATTATTTTAATTCAAATTACAAGAATTTCATAAGCACACACACGAAATTTGTCTACTGTGGGATTATAAATTTTTTAGATAAAAAAAACAAACAAAAATACAAAAAACGGAAACAATTTCAAATAAATGAATAATCAGTTATTTTTTATTTTTTTTGGTAAGTAAAATTTTACCATTTATTTTTAACTGAATAATCATTTGTTTTTTTACTAATGTATTAGTTGTTTAAACATTTAACAATAAATAACAAAAACCATTTGGTTTCAATGAAAAATAGCCCAGTTTTTAAATAAAATATCATTTCTTTTAAATGGTATTTTTAAACGATTTTAAGTGAGATATCTACATAAGATGGTAGTTGAGAATTTTTATATGGTAAACAAATATTAGAAAACATTTTATTTACCAGTTGCTACTAAATAAACAAGGAACTCAAATAAAAGAAAACTGAAATCTAAAGGATTTCCCCTGGAACAAGTTCTTAGAATCTTATAAATAAAAAATTGCTTATAATCCGAAGATTAAAAAATTTCTAATTTTAATTTAAAAGTTTGTACGTACTTCTAAGAAAAATTTTCTAGTTTCTATTTTTAATTTATAATTTTTATTTATTAATTATGCACAAAAATTTCCCCTGAAGATGTCACCCAATGTAATGACGAAATATTGGGACAAATAAATAATTTTAATTCATTTTTTATAAAAAAAATCTTAAGCTCATTTTAAACTCATATACATATCAAGAAGATCGAAGAAAACTAACAGAATTGTTGTAGAATAAATTTTTTCTATTCTCAGGATTAGTTCCAGCTAGTTCTAGTTGAACAAGTTTTACAGAAGATTGTATTAAAATCCGATTCCTAAAAAATGTTTTGAGTAACTTATGGTTTTTAGAATCTAGGAAGATTTTTGTATGTAAAGTTCCTCAAAATCAGAGAAAGTAATCAACAGTATATCAAAACTAAACTATAATTTTGATTCATCTCTAAATTATGATTTTTTTTTTAATTTTGTACTAATTTAAAATCAGTAACAAATGGTCACCTTAATAAAAATTCAAGTACCTAAAATGTTATTATGATTAATTTTTGTTTGTGTAATTTTAAATATGTGAATCACTCTGCTGGCGCTTTAGTATGGGGTATGTAGTAGTTGTATCTTTAAATAGATAAAACTCAAATAATTTGCAAACTATTACTTCATAGAAATATATATTTTTTTACTATTATTGTAGGGCACGATTAAAATACTAGATTGTAAAAAAGTCCCTACTTTTAATGACTATATTTGTTAGAAAACAACAATAACAACCGCAGCAAAAAGTGTTGTTAATAGAATAAACTAACAATTCTATATTGACGTCAATTTTACATTTTGTCATTTACACATGAAAGTGACTTTTTGTACAGGAACTTCAAAAAATTAAATGTAAATTTAAATACAAATTGTAAACAAATTGCATATTGATTTTAATATGTACGTAAACTTAAAGCTTGAAGTACTTATGTAGAAAATTTCTGTGGAAATACCAGTAAAAACAAATAAGAAAATTATTATTAATCACGACTGGTCAACAAAATCACAACGAAAACCTGCTGCCGTTACGTTCCGTACCGTGTAAAAAAAACTTAGTTAATTCACAAAATTTTCAATATTAATTTAAAATTAATTAAGACAATTAAAATCTTAATTCGTCTGATCTTATTTAAGATTGGAGGGACAATTCTAAATTTATTTCGAAAGTTTATCGTTTTGATTTAACTTACAAAAAAAAGATTTTTTGTCAGTTATTTCAAATTAAATTGGATCCAATTTGTCAAGATCCCGTTAGATATGATTTAATCTAATTAGATCTGGTCGCATATATGATCGTATATGGTAATATAGGGCAAACGTGCTACACTTTATGGCCAGATCTGATCATGTCGGATCTACACCTTTTTCAATTGTATTTCAGAAAGTCAATTGTATTTCAGAAATTTTCAATTGTATTTCAGAATAGTCAAATGTATTTCAGAAATTGTCAATTATATTTCAGAATAGTCAAATGTATTTCAGAAATTGTCAATTGTATTTCAGAACAGTCAATTGTATTTCAGAAATAGTCAATTGGATTTCAGAAATAGTCAATTGAATTTCAGACTAGTCAATTGTATTTCAGAATAGTCAATTGTATTTCAGAAATAGTCAATTGTATTTCAGAATAGTCAATTGTATTTCTGAAATTGTCAATTGTATTTCAGAATAGTCAATTGTATTTCAGAAATAGTCAATTGTATTCCAGAAATAAAAAATAGTATACCCTACATTGTAAGAACATATACTACGTTATATTACACATCCGTTTCATTCCTCAAATAAATTTTATTGAAAATTTAAAAAAAAAAATTAATTTTTAAAAAAGTTATAAAACTCTAATAAAACTCTATGTTGTTGTTCTTTTGATCTTTTTTTATTAATTTTTCATGAATTGAATTATTTTGTTTTTAAAATAAAAGCTTTTTTTTAATAATAAAGCCTGTCTTTATCAAATAAAATAAAGCATTTTTAAATGATTGCAAGGCAATAACGAAACTTAATATAACAACCCCAAAACGTAGGGTGTACTGTTTTTTTATTTCTAAAATACAACTGGCTATTTCTGAAATACAATTGACTATTCTGAAATACAATTGACTTTTTCTGAAATACAATTGACTATTCTGAAATACAATTCACTATTTCTGAAATACAATTGACAATTTCTGAAATACAATTGACTATTCTTAAATACAATTGACTATTTTGAAGTACAATTGACAATTTCTGAAATACAATTGACTATTCTGAAATACAATTAATTGGCTACTTCTGAAATACAATTGACAATTTCTGAAATAAAATTAGCTATTTCTGAAATACAATTGACTGTTCTGAAATACAATTGACAATTTCGGAAATACAATTGACTATTTCTGAAATGCAATTGGAAAAGGTGTAGTGAGAGATTTGTTCAAATCTAAAGGGATCTGGAAAATTTGGTGAGTCTTGTGCACAGATATGAGCAGATCTGGTTATATAGGATAATATCTGGTGAAGGTCTGTTCATATCTGATACCATATCTTAGAAATTTTAGCCATTTTTAAAGGCACCAATATAAACATGTATATTCAATCTGATTAGATATTGTATGTCCAGATAAAATTGGATCGGATTATATTCGGTGCATCAGATCTGCCTATATATTATCAGATATATTAAGACTTCAAATGTGTTTTCAATTTTAAATCTAATAAAATCTAATCATACGAGGGCGGATCAATAAGTCCGTGACTTTTCGAACTTTCCTCGTAGTTATATAAAATGCAACACTGTTCGAAAAGTCACGGACTTATTGATCCGCCCGTATCTGATCCCCTCTTAACGCGGATAGTTAAAATTGTTTTGATGGATTTGTTAGTTGCTTTTTTAAACGGTAAAAAATAACTCCATTTGCTTTTTACTGTCAATTTCATTAACGATAAACTTTTTTGAGTGTGCTATTTAAATAAGCAGTGACGAGCAGTTCAGAGTTTTTGAAAATCTCGTCGCAATCTTAACTCATTAATGTAATCTACATTGAAATATTACATTAGAGTGCTAAATATTTATGACATTCTTAATTTATGACGATGTTGCCAGTATTCATATTTTTTATGTTTTTTGTTATTAGTTTAATGTCATTAGTTTTTGCTGTAGTTGTTTGTTCTATTAGTGTTTATTTAAAAGTACCTTGATAATTGCATTTCCTTATAAAAAAAAAATGAAACGTAGTTGTTGTTATTGTTACTGTTTTATTGCAATTTGTTTAACAATGTGTACAAGCGGCGGATAAATTTGTATTAATATTTGAAAAGAATATGAATTTCCGGTAAATCGCCTATCAGGGAAGGTCTTCTTTTTCTTTAAATTATTTTTCTCTGAAATTTTTTATTCATTTAAATGATAAAAAAAATTTAATAAATCAATCCTTCAATCGATTTTCAATTTTGATTGTCTTGGGAATGATTAAATTATCTAACTGCAATTTTTAATGGATATGAATTCTTAGTTAATCTCAATCGATTTAATTTTGAAAGACTTCATTTGTTTTTCATCATTCAATGTGTCAATCACTGAATTCGATTGTTGGGAATTTAATCGATTTTTACTTAATCGATTTACAACCCTTCGGGAAAAAAGGGGTCAGTTGAGAATTCGGACATGTTCCATGATAGGTGAAAACTGACCGGTTCCGAAAATACATATTACGAGGTAGGTGAAAAGAGGACCGGTTCTTAAAGTATCTATCACGTGACCGGTTTAAAAGTCATGACATGTACTTTTACACCAGTTCTGTGATATGTCACAGAGGGCAATTGACCCCCTCCTAGAACAAGCCCATGTTAAAGTGACCGGTCCCGTGACCGGTACCTATCACAATGAACCGGTCACGTGACGTGTCCTGGGATAGGTCCTTTTCCCGTAGGGTTACTAGGAATTCAATCGAATGAATAATAAATAATTCGATTTTATTTCTTATTCGATTTAGTAATTTGGGAATGATATTCGACTGTTTTTATTCTATTTTAAAATTTAAAAAATTAATAACCACGTTACTAAAGAAAACTGAAGGGTTTTTTAACAAATACAAACCAAAATTAAAAAACAAATGTCAAAAATTAAAACAAATCACAAAAACCGCTAAATTTGAAAAAAAAAATTGCCAAAATTAAAGTTTTCCCAAAATAAAAAATACTACAATTGTAAAAAATCGCCAACATAAAAAACGTCAAAATTGGAAAAGCGTCAAATTCGCTTAGTTGGAAAAAAATCACTTAATTAAGAAAAAAAAAAATATATAAATCACCAAAATCGAAAAAAGTTCATATTCAAAATATTGACCAAATTTAAAATAATCGCTAAAATTTAAAAATGTCAGAATTTAAAAAAATCCCCAGTATTAAAGAAAAAAAATAATTTATCGTTTAGGTACAATTTCAATCGTCCATATCTCGAAAACTAAAAGCGCACCAGACTAAAGTTTCAGCTAGAATGTTAAATTGCTTATAACGAGAACTATTCATGACAGGCTATATTTGGCGATATTTTGGCAAATTTTTTTATATTTTTTTTTATTTGGAAATTTTTTCTCTTCTCAATTTCGTCTATTTTTCCAATTTTTGGAATTTTTAAAATTTTTTGCGATTTTGATGTTTTTTTAATTAGCCGTTTTTTCCAAATGTGTCGCTTTTTCAATTTTGGAGTTTTTTTTTTAATTTAAACGATTTTTGTTAATTTAACGAATTTTTCCAATATTGGCGACTTTTTTTAATTTTGAAAATTTTGACGATTATTCAAATTTTGACGATTTTTTTAAATTTTGACGATTTTTTCACTTGTGGCAATTTATTTTTATCTGTAAATTCAATTATTGATTTTTATTGTTTTCTTTCTGCATTTGTAAGAAATCTTTAAATTTACTGTAATAAAAAAACATAATTGTTAATTATAGATTTTTTTTAATCGAATGTCACTTCCAAATTGCTCAATCACATGCAAAAAAAGGAAAAACGAATGATTCAATTCTCAAATTGTAAATCAAATGAGTAAGCAATCGAATGAATTCCTACTGATTGTATTCCTTATGGTTAAATACCTAACGTTTGAATTCAAGGATTGATAAAATCGGTTGAGATAAATTCAATTCCTTAGGCGTGAATTCGATCGATTGCATTTCAAAGAGTGAATTTTCTGCGAGTGTTTAATAGGGAAATCGAATTCGATTTTTAGGGAATTCATTCAAAATAGAATTCACTAAATATTTCGAACAGAGTAAATATTTTCAGAAAAAATATTTCCACCTTCTCTCTAACCAATTAACATTACACAAAATTTAAAATTCGCGCTTCCATACCGAAATGTTTGGGGAAAAAGTAAATTTTCGTTTTTTTTCTCATTAATAAAAAGGAAATATGAAAAATATTTTTCGTGAAAAATTTCAATTTGAAACACAAAAAAATATTTTTACTTTGTTTGAAAATTTCTAATTTTCACAGGAAAGGCCAGTGTTGCCAAATCTTGAGAATTGTACATTTACCAATAATGGGACAAAAACAAACACTAAATAAATTAAAAAAAAATAGCTTTATAATCCCATGTAAAAATCGAAATATATATGAACATACATGATCATACATGGGCTTGTATATGATCATACATGGGCATCAGAGAACTGCAAAATCAACTTTTTTCTTGATTTAATCATACACAAAAATTCTTGTTCACATTTAATAATTCAACAAAATTCACTGTTGAATAAAATCAGCATCATGTTACTGAACGCGTAATTCGGATCAGTTTGAATCATATGTCGATTATGTTTACTGCAAATTTAATCACTCAACAAAAAGTCAGCGTTGAATAAATCAGAAAAAACAACAAACAACGCGTATGAGTGTATTCATAATTAAAACAAAATAGAAACACATTTCATAAATGATATTGTTTACATTAGGGTGGGACTTAAATCTGCTTTTATAGAATTTTTATTAGTAATAAAAATATTCTTCTTTGTGAAATATAAATATTTTTTTGGATCAGTTTGAATCATATGTCGATTATGTTTACTGCAAATTTAATCACTCAACAAAAAGTCAGCGTTGAATAAATCAGAAAAAACAACAAACAACGCGTATGAGTGTATTCATAATTAAAACAAAATAGAAACACATTTCATAAATGATATTGTTTACATTAGGGTGGGACTTAAATCTGCTTTTATAGAATTTTTATTAGTAATAAAAATATTCTTCTTTGTGAAATATAAATATTTTTTTGGAAAAAAAATTCAGGTCGATATCTCAGGCTTGCCCAATCCGGAAAAATTAAAATATTGTCTAAATTTTTTTTCATCTATTTTGATTGGAAAATTAGGCAATATATAACTTTAACCGGATTGGGCGAGCCTAAGATGTCGACCTATATTAAAAAAAAAAATTTTCACAAAGAACAATATTTTTGGTATTCCTACATGTTGTTTGTTGTTTTTTCTGATTTATTCTACATCAAAATAATTATTGTTGGATCGAATGAAAAGAATAAAATCAATGGTTTAACAACGACCGATGATTATAAATCAGTGACAAAACCATTTGCACGTCGTTTGATTGATTTAAAATCATCAACAAATGTGTGTTGGAGTATATTCAGCGTTTGAACGCAAACACATATTTATTCTTGTGTTAATTGCGTATGAACGTTTTGCAATCAGCAAATGCAGTTCTCTGATGGGCATACATGGTCATATACGTCCATACATGATTTCATATATGACCATATATCTTCGGATCCGAAATTTGAGGGTATATGGTGATATATGTGCATATATTATCATACATGCTCATATATTATTCATGTATGCTCGTATATGATCATATACGTCCATATACCCTCAAATTTCAGATCCGAAGATATATGATCATATATGAGATCATACATGGTCATATATTGAACAATGTATGGACGTATATGACCATGTATGCCCATGTATGATCATATACAGGCCCATGTATGATCATGTATGCTCATATATATTTCGATTTTTACATGGGAATTTAAAAATGTAATGCAGCATTTTCAAAAACGTTTTAAAATTTTGGGTAAAAGCACCAAGAAAATTTTAAATTTTTTAAATTTAGAAATTTAAAACAAAACGGTATTTTTATGGAAAATTATTATTATTTATAAGAAAATCTGTTTAATAAGAAATATTTAATTTTTTTTGTAAAACAATAAAAGCAGAGTTTCACTCTAAGAAAAAGCACTGTAAACACAAAAATAGGTATTTCTAAAAAACAGAGTTAAAGTCGCCAAAAAAAAATCGGCCTTATTACGGTTGTCGAGTCGAATTCGACAGTAAGTCGAATTTGTTGAAAATTCGTAAAAGAAACACAACTTTTAAAAAATTTTACCAATGAATTTATCATAAATAACAATCGGATTATAAAAAATATATAATCAGAATTTAATTTCTTTATAATTTTCAATTTACGCAAAACCATTTTGTATGGAGTCGAAAATTTCGAATACTCGAAAATCACGGCAATGGCAGAACTGTGAAAAGAGCGGGTGTCGAAGATGAATTCCGAAGATTTCCAAAAATATTTTTAACATCCATCGACAACTTTTCTAAAGGCCAAAGATGATCCACCCTACTGTACATATTCCTTAAACAAAGAGATAAATATTTTAGTTTAATACTCGTAATAAGGTCATTTTACACTTGATCTAAAACGCCTTGCTTTGTAATGACTTTTGTTGTTTTTATTTTTAGAAACAAATTATGAAACAAAACAAAAATGCAATTTTACATAAATATGATGATGAACTCTTGGCATTCATTTATCCGCATACATATGCAAAAAATTATAAAATATCTCTATAGAACATAAAAACAAAAAACTAATTAAAATTTGTTACTTTTCATGTTTCTTTATTATTGGTCGTAATTCTAATACCATAAAATCTATTTAGAACGCAAATAAAAGTTTTTACGGCAATACCTTGAAATTTTATAAAACTAAACAAAATTTATTAGGTTTTTTTTTTCAGAAAGAGTATAGAAAATATAATTTATTAAGAACCTATATAACATATGCTGAAGGTGTTTTATAAAAACCAGAATTTTATGAAATTTTTCTTTATATTTATGAATAGGAATCCCTAAATAATATTCAGTAAGATTCAGTAAGATTTAGGAAATTATTCTTCATATTTAATTTTTGTTTTATGAAATGATAAAGATTGAAGAATATGCCCTTAAATTGAATACCCATATCGGCATCGTAGAATGGGATAAGTTTTCTAGAAATATTTTTTTTCCCCAATAAGGGTTCCTAGAATCAAAAACTAGATACATAAAAAAAACTAAACACTGAGCATGAATTTTTGTTATGTATGATCACCAGTTTCAAGTGAACTTTAATCATTACTTGTGTACCGAATTCTGGGTTAAGAATTTGAACGGATTAATCCTTTGTACATCAACAAAAGATCAGAACATAAAAAACTGCACACAGAGGAAAAACATGGTTGCAACATGATCACTGCTACTATATTATTGTTGCTGCATTCAGGTATGGTTGTCACAATCATGTTATTCGTTTATAAATAGGTTCTAATCATCAATATGGTCGCTAGCATCATTATTATAGTAAATATTTTCTAATTTCATGATTGTCACTTTCTATTTTTTTAACATGATTGTTTGTAACCATGCTGTGGCAACAAAAATTCTGACTATGAAAAAATATAATAATTATGCAAATATAAAATTCTGACAACAATCAATGAATAATTATAAATCAAATAAAACATGACTTTAGTATTTACAGTCATAATAAGGTCTTGTTTTCATAAAAAAAATTGTATCAGTTCAGTCACCCATGTAAAAATTATAATATATGGTCATTTTCCCCTGGGAGGTTTCATTTTTGAAAATGCCTTATGCATATAATATTAAAATTTACAGTAATCATTAAATATAAAGATTTTTAATTAGTCAGAATATTAATAAAATAAATTTTTATTAGAAAAAGTCTGTAGAACCCAAGAGTTGTTTTATACGAAAATGCTTGATATACAATATACGAGGGTGGATCAATAGGTCCGTGACTTCTCAAACTTCCCTCGTAGTTATATGAAATTCAACACTGCTCCCATCAAGTACCACCAAATTTTGAGCAAGTTCCGTCATTTACTTTGCGTTTAACAGCGGGATTTTTCGAGGTCAATAATTTTATCGTTGGAGCTAAATCTCTTTCCACCGAGCCATTTCTTCAGGTTTGGCAATAGTCACTGGGGGCTGAATCCGGAGAATAAGGCGAATGAGGGGGTAATTCGTAGTCCACTTCGAGCATTTTTGCCATGGGAACTAAGCTGTCACAAGATTCCGTTGGTGATCTATTGTGAGCAAACACGACAGCCATCTTGCAGAAAGCTTTCTCATACCCTAGTGATCGTTAAAAATTGAAACCACTGAGCCATGTGAAATGCCTATGTCGTCCACAATCTATCGCACATTCAATCTCCGATCGGCCAGCACCATATCGTGAATTTTTTCAATTGTTTTAGGTGCAGAGACCTCAACTGGGCGTCCAGAACGTTCGGCATCTTCCGTGCTTGTAAGGCCACAACGAAAGTCAGTAAACCACTTGAAATCGATAGTGCAGAGTCCCCATAGTATTTATCAAGCTTTTCCTTGGTTTAATTGACGGATTTTATTCGCAAAAAATAATGTTTAATGCGCACTCGAAATTCAATTTTTTCTATTTTTAAAAAAAGCCACGAGGTTGTATGTTTTAAACAGCTGTTAAACGTAAAGTAAATGACGGAACTTGCTCAAAATTTGACAGTAGTCTACTAAAAGGTGGTACTGGATGGAAGCAGTGTTGCATTTCATATAACTACGTACTATATATTTATAAATTTTAAATTTAGATTGTCTAAATCTGCAAACTGTTTCTTAGACAAAAATTCATACTATATTCTTCAAAAAAAAAAAAAAAAAAAAAAAACTTGGGTTCTTAAAAATTTTTAGATTCAAGGACTTTTCATCATGAAAAATACTTACGATTTTAAGAACTTTTTCTTTTAGAAATATTAGATTCTAAGGGCTTTTACTAAAAGAAAAATTCTGGGACTCAAAGGACTATTTAAAAAGGATATTAAAAATTTCCTTAAAATCTAAGAATTTTTCTATTTGAAAAAGTCTATAGAATGTGTTTTTTTTTTATTAAAAAATTTCTTAGAATTTAAAAATTTTTTTATTAAAAAAGTCTATAGAATCAAAAAAGTTTTCTTGAAAAAGTCCTTAATATCAAATATTTTCTTTATGAAAAACATTTCTTAAAGAAATATTTTTAAATTTAAAGAACTTTTTTGTAGTTTCGAATCATAAAGTAACTGCAGGCACAATAATAATCTCGAAAATGTATGATGCTCTTCGAGTATGATTGCTCCAGTCATGTTTTTTTTTTCCGCGTGTTAGTATGCAGTTCTACTATAAATATAACTGGTGATTTTTTTTAGCTATTTGATTTTTCAAAAAAACAAGATTCGTGACATGTGGCAATACGAAAAATGCTTAGTAAGGTTTGCCATTTCACCATGAAACGAACAATGCTGGCAAATCATTAAATTTTATTATCAAAATTCGTGCTGTGTGAGAAATGTGTTTCGTAAATTATGTCTATTTTATGGTCGTCATAATCAACTCCTCGTACAGGCTATTCAGCTGTTTTCACCAAACTTTACACAAGTTTCACTTTATTATACTTTAATACACCAATCCGCATGCAGAAAGTGTGTCCCGATGAGAATATTACTGCTGCATCGGCCAGTGTCAATGAAGATCGAGATATGTCAACTTGTCGCCGTTTTCAACAATTGGGCTTTTGTTATTCGACCACCTGGAAGATTTTACGTAAGGACCTCGGTATGAAACCATACAAAATACAGATGCTGCAAGAACTGAAGCCAGGTACCATAACGTCATTTGTTTATTGAATGGGCCTTAGGAAAGTTGGATGAAGATCCATTATTATATCGAAAAATTGTCTTCAGCGATGAACCTCATTTTTGGCTCAATGGGTACGTCAATAAACAAAATTACCGAATTTCGTGTGAAAAGCAGCCAGAGGCAGTTCAAGAGCTTTCAATGCATTGTTTGGTGCGGTTTGTGGGTCAGCGCCGTACTGCTTCAAGAACGTTGAAAATCGCTACATTACAGTCAATGGAGCACAAGATACCATGAACCTATTAATAGGCGAGTTTGGTGAGCCATTTATCTCACGTTTTAGAGCAGTCCATTGGCCGCCAAGATCATGCATTTGACTACAATTGACTTTATTTTGTGAGGATGTGTGGAGTCTCTCGTGTGCAGGGACAAGCCAGCCACAAATCCAGCCCTGGAAGACAACATTACAGCTGCCATTGGTGGGATACCGGCTGAAATGCTGTAAAAAGAATGCCAAAATTGGAGATCATGGATGGACCATCTACCATCCAGCCGCTGGCAATATTTTCATGAATTAATCATTAAAATAATAAATAAATATTTCATTCATTTTTGCAAATTTTCAAAACTCAAAAGGTTAAAAAATCACCCTTTATGTTATCTAGTTCCACGAGCATATTCACATTTTTAGATCCAAAAAAAAGTTGATTTTTGTTTCACGGTGTAATACTTAAGCTTACTCATCTTGGAATTTGTACTTTTTTAAAAACTATAAAAAGAATGGACACCTATTACTACAAGTCATTAACATCAGTTAGGCAGACAAGACAAAAAAATTGAAACGCAATAGCAAAAACCATGATGAAAATCAATTTACGCAGTTTTTTTTTTTTGTTGGTTGGCTCTTTCTTTTTGGTTTGCTAATTAATGTTAAATATTATCAGCTGCTTTCTAGTTTTTTTTTGCGCCAAGTCCCTATCCACTAATTGTACGCACACTTAAGTGTTAATGACATTTATACACAAGCGCAATTACATAATTAATATATATGTAGTTATGTTAAATTAGGGTGGCACTTATAAATATGTGCCTATATTAATCTTTTAAATTAAATTGCTATAACTACACTTTTTTTAACATTTTAAATACTAAAAAATAACCAAAAAATCGAGACATGGAATTTTGACATATTCAAATTTCGCAGCTTATCTCATGAGAAATCATTTCTATTAGAATTTTGTGGCACCTTAATGTACGCATGTATTGTACTGAAAGTGAAAAATTATGATATACAAATTAAATGTTACTCATACGCACTGTTAACATCATTAAGGTTGGGTAAGGGTAAGAACAACATTATAAAGAAAATATTTAAACAGTTGCCAAAAATTCAAGTAACAATATTTTTAAAATTTATTTACTTTAATTAAAAAAATACAAAAAATATTTTAAATTTCATCAGACACAGTCGCCAGTGTTGTCATTCGATTATAGAACTGACTTGAAATGTTTACGTTTTAAATAAAGGTTAGAAACGAACAATATTTTACAATCTGGCATCCAATTAACCATAATTTTACTATATTCCAATATATTCTTTTTAAGGGCCGACGTTGATTTTGAACAAAACACAAATTACTTAGGAAATTATTGTAATTTCTTTATATTATGATAATATGGCCGCGACCTCGGCGGCACACCTCCATCCGATGGTCCAAATTTTCGATGACGCTGAGGCATAATTAAGGTTCAATGCCGTTAATGTGCTGAATTATCTCATCATCGACGTACACCTTTTCTTTCAAATAACCCCAAAGAAAAAAGTCCAACGGTGTCAAATCACATGATCTTGGCGGCCAATCGACATTGCCACCACGTGAGATAACACGGCCATTGAATTTGTCGCGCAAAAGAGCGATTGTCTCGTTAGCTGTGTGGCAAGTGGCACCGTCCTGTTGAAACCACATATCGTGCACATCCATATCTTCCGATTCGGGCCATAAAAAGTTCGTTATCATCTCACGATAGCGAACACCATTCACAGTAACTGCCTGACCGGCCTCATTTTGGAAAAAATACGGCCCGATGATGCCGCCAGCCGATAAACCGCACCAAACAGTCACTCTTTGTGGGTGCATTGGTTTTCCGACACTCACTCTTGGATTATCATTCGCCCAAATGCGGCAATTCTGCTTATTAACGAGTCCACTGAGGTGAAAATGTGCCTCATCACTGAAGATGATATTCTTCGAAAATTGATCATCCACTGTTGCCATTTCTTGCCAACATTCTGAACATTGACGACGTTTGGAATGGTCAAAAGGCTAAAGTTTTTGAGTCAATTGCACCTTGTAAGCGTGTAAATGCAAGTCTTTATGCATAATGTTCATCAACGACGAGCGTGAGAGGTGCAATTGTTGGGCACGACGACGAGTTGAGGTGGACGGCTCTTCAGCCACACTATCGCGAACAGCAGCAATATTTTCTGCAGTACGAGCTGTACGAGCATGCACTGGTGTTTTTTAATCTCCTCAGACCCGGTTTGCTCATATTTTTGCACGATTTTTCCGATTATACGCACATTTGGACTATTAAATTAACCGAAAAAAATCACGAAGTGCACGATATGCATTTTGATTTGAACGCCCATTTCCATTTCTAAAAGGGAGAAATCCGCCCTCTTGACGGCCTGTCTAAATTTGGCTGATATTTTTAATATTTTTTTTTAGATTATGAGCTAACTATTAATAAGATGAAATTTTTGAAAAAACTGAAAAAAAATCTTTCCCCTGACGGTCTTCCAGAAACCTGAAATTTAAAATATATGTTCCCTCGAGTATGGGATAGTTCACTGAGACAACAGGATTTTTGGAAATTTCTACGAGGTTGAGCAAAAAGGGGAAAGTCTCCTTGGGTTAAAAATCTGAAATTTCAAATATGTGTTTTTTTTTTGTTTATGTATCGACGGGATTTTTGGATATTTCTACGTGAAGCATAAATATCAAGTTCACCATCTGACGGCCTGCCCAAATCCCTTTGACTAGCGAAATTGAATGGGGAACGATTGGAATTGAAACACTAGAAAAGTAGAAGGAAATGGGTAACAAGTGGAATAGAAACACTAGACAAGAGGAAAAAAGTGGATTGAAACGCGGAACGGAAGTGTTTCAACTAGAACAGGGAAACGAAATGGAACGGCGTTCCCCTTAACGGGCTGCCCAAAGTATGGGCTAATTCGCTGTTAAAGTAATCACCCTTATTCTAGTTGTCGTTATCAATGTCGTCGTCGTTTTTGAGTCAACATCACTTTGCTTCGACGTCGACATCACTTCGACACCAAATTGGTATTCTAAAACAGTGTTGTAACGACGTTGACAGTTTATCGATTTAAACAAAAACACATCTTTAAAAATTGAGTCGGCAGATTTATTTTGTTTATTATTTTTGCGAAAAAATGTTTTTTATGTGTAATTTAAGTTCTGATACCAGTGATGAAGAAAATAAAGAAAATCGAGTATTGGAAAGAAGACTACTCATACAGAAATCCAATATCTTTAATCTGTCGGATAACAAGTGAGTAGCAAAATCAAAGTATGTTTCTTTAAAGAATATTAATCTTATAATTTTTTTAAAAGGTGTGAAAGTTACTTTCGGCTGAATAAAACAGCCTTCAAAGATGTGCTGGAAACAATAGCACCTAATTTGAAAACCGGCATCAAGTCCACATTTATTTCCAAAACAATAAAGTTGGCAGCTACATTAAGATTTTTAGCCCAGGCGTCGTACCAGCTCAGTGTTGGAAACGACTTTAACTTAGGATTCAGCTGTTTCTGAAACTGTAGAAGATTTGCCACAGCTTCCTCCAGCGGGCTCAATATAAATTGCTTGAATCTTCCGCCACCTGTAGCATTACACTCGGCTTTGTTGGCTACCATTTTCTTTTTAACTTTAAATTTTAAGTCTCGCCAAACCTATAAATAAATTTTGTTTTATTTTTATAATGCACTTTATATGATCATGCTTTCTTTACCTTCTGCCATCCATCTCACAGTATTCTCGGTGGGCCAAGTGCATTTAATAAATTTGATATTTCTTCCCATTTTTCCGTTTTTTTTTTTTCAGTCATTACTTTTCCTCAAGTCGTTACTAAAAATTGTGTCGACAAAATCAGAGTCGTTTCAAGACAATATTGGCGTCACATTTTCTTACAGAATACCAAATACTTGTCGACAGTTATCGATTATTTTCGATAACGACAACGGGAATACCAATTTCAAAAAAAAAATCCCAAGACAACATTGTCTTGTGTCGATGACGACAACTAGAATAAGGGTGAATATTTTGAATTTTCGCCTGGAACGTGGTAAGAAAGTAATTCAAAATGGGAGAAGTGTCCCTCTTAAGCCTGATAGAAACTTGCTACTTGCAGTTTATATAATAAAAATTAGCAGGGAATTCGAAAAAACTTATGTGAAGAGAAAATAGAACAAAATATCAAATCGAAGTCAGTAAGGCAATGCACTTGATATTATTTGGAATTGCGGGCTTATCCGACCGGCCCAAACCACTCTGGCTAGCAACAGAGAATTTGAAAATTTGTTCACTGGATTATTGGTTGTGTCACTGATAAGATAATTTTATTAGTTTTCGTCAGGAGTTTAAAGGCTTTCCTTCAAGGCCCGCCCAAAACCCTTTTGGCTAGAATTTTGAGATTTAAAGTATGTACTTCTTGGAATATAACCTAATTTTCAAGGTGGTAAAATTGTATCACCTTATCGGAAGATGTTGTACAATAACTTTTGCAAAGGAAGGCAGCTGTCAGTTTTGTTTCAATATTTGCGAATTAAACAGATACATAATACAAGTTGAGAAGCCATGGAACGCTATTCTCCTGAAGATTGCGGAATAGTCCTGAATGTTTTGTACATAAAGGACAGGGTCCATTTTCATCTGATCGGAAACGTTAACACATACAATTTGAGCCTCTGGGACACTGAAAATTACACCAACTCCAAGCCACTACATGATGCGCCATTTATGCCGGAGGTGTTATGGAGTGTAACATGATTACTGTGATTGGTGAGCGATACAGAAACATGATCAACGAGTTTTTATAGCCGCAAATTGATGAATCGAAACTGTAGGATATGTATTTCCAACAAGACGGCGCAACTTCACACACAGCTCAAGCGAAAATAGATATTTTGGCGGCTGAATTTCTAAGATCACCCGATTTAATTGCTTCCAACTTATCTTTAGGATTTTGTGAACTGACAAGAGTGCAAGAACTTATCGCCCAAAGTTCTCTCCAAAACTATGGAAAATGCGGTAAAAAGAGACCAAATGGTCTTCAACAATGGCGGTGCCCACTTGACCAAAATAATTTTCAAAAATTAATAGAAAAAAACTTAAAAGGTTCAAATAATCATTTGAAAAAAAATTAAATAAGGTCGCTTCATTTTGAGGATATAGAAAAACAACATTGAGTGAATGTTTTTGGAACACCCTGAAAGAAAAAATTATGCAGAAGATGACCCATAATTTTGTGTTTATAAAATATTAACCCTTATGTGAGTGACAGGGTACCCGGGTAACTTTTTAAACTTTACTGCGTTTTTTTTTTTGTTTCAAGTTTCTTGAGGGAGTGGAACCTCTTGAGAACTCTTATTATTGTGTTTTAGATATATTTGGATAAACATTAGCTTAGTTTCTTATTTTGAGAGGGTGCTGTGAGTCAATTTAAATTTTTCACCCTTAACGGAGTGACAGGGTACCCGGGTACCCTAATGAAAATATTTAAAATAAAATTTTTTTATTAGTATAATTTTGATTTATTTTAATGAAAATGAGTTTAAAATCATGTTGGGTTATTCAATCTGCAATATTTTCTTATTTTTGACATGAATGAAAATGAAAAATAAAAAGACAATGTTAGTTGTTTTGTATATTTCTTTTTTTATTTATTCAAGCACAAAAAAATATAAATAATAAGATACACTTCACTATATAAAAAATCAAAAAAATAAAAAAAAAAATAGTTTACTGAGTTCCTTGGAAACAGGTTTCACACAGAGGACGGTTAATTGAATGTTCGTTACAAATCGGAATACAACAACTTGCGCACGCTTTCCGAGTTTTTCTATTTGTTTTATTAGTTTTGCAAATAGAGCAACTGCCGACAACTCGGATGCGGCCACTTTTATCTCTATTTTCGGAAACTGAATTATCTTTTTGTCCACTAGGAATGGATAATGTGCCAAGAACTTGATGAATGGCAGACCGGGTGAAAGGTTTTGCAATTATTTTTTGGTTGGTCATACGTTGTTCTATATTTGCTTTACACAATTGAAAACTTAAATCCTTTAAAAATTGTCGTCGCCGATCTGTTGATTTACGATCTGGATTATATTCGACATATATAATATAAGCTGCCAAAGCAGCTACATCAATCACATTGAAAAATAATGCTAGCGGCCATCGACTTGTTCTTCTTTTTGTTGTGTATTGACCTAAAAGTTTATCCATATTATCCACGCCTCCTTTAGTTTGGTTGTAATATGTGATAATTGTAGGTTTAGCAGCTAATGTGGTTTCCGTTTCAGGCTTCGTATGCATAGAAGAAAACATAACAACTGCTTTCTTTTTTTTTTGAACATACGAACACAATGTCCCATCCTGGCTGAAAGCAAAGTTTGTGGAATACAATTGCCTGAAACAAAAAATTGTAAAGAAAAAAAGTACAAAAGCATATACATATGTATACACCCAATGCTTACCTGTCCTTATGAGGCTGCATAGTTGGTGGTAAAAATCTCTTGTTCTTTCTCACTGTTCCAACTAATGTAAGATTCCAAGAATTTAGTGTTTGGGCCAGTTGCAACGAAGTAAAAAAATTGTCTGTAGTTATATTTCTACCAGTATTTTTGTACGGACTGACTAAATCTAAGACTATACGTTCTCCTACATTTATTTGGCGATTGCCATCTATTGGTTTACCCGTATAAATTTGGCTTCTTAGTGGGTACGAATTTTCAGAATCACAAGCCCAAAAAATTTTAATGCCATATTTTTCGGGCTTAGATGGCATGTACTGAGTGAAACGAGTGCGACCCCTGTATCCATATAATTGTTCATCAACAGTTATGCTTTCGCCCGGCTTATATAATTTAAATAAATTTTCGTCCAACATCGTCCAAATATCTCTTATTGCAGCAGCTTTGTCAGTTTCAGCACGCTTAGCACGAGTGAGGTCGTTATCAAATCGAATAAAACGTAAAAATAATTTAAATCTATCATAAGACATTGCTGCGCGAAACAAAGGTAAATGGTATGGTTTCCATAATTCTGTTAGGTGCTCTGAATTTGATTTATGCACGCCACCAAAGATCAATAGTCCCAAAAAGGAATCTAGCTCTTTTTCTGAAAATGGCTCAAATTTTTTTTTCTCTGGCCGATTGCAAGCGTCTGGATATTTTAATTCTAAATTTTTGTTATAGTTATCAGTCACTCTTTTTCCTTTTCTATTACTTTCACGCAAAATTATATCGCACATCTCCTTGGATAATAAAGTTTTGAATATATCCTTAGGTGTTCCTATATTTAGACCTGAAGCAGGACCTCTACGTTGCCGTAACACATTTCTGTTAATGGATTGGTATTCCGGATAGGGATCAAGACGCCAACGCGTACCATCCTTTCCACAGAGTTCAGTTATTTCTTCAAATTCTTCACTCTCGTCAGAATCATATGAATCCTCGTTAGCCTCTATATATCCCATATTTTCGGCATCGGATGCTTCTGATGTCATGTCGCAAATATTCAACATATGTTCATCTGATAAAAATTCTCCATCATCACTCGCACATTCGTTTAATATTTCGTTTATATCGGTTGAATTTAAACGTGCTTTTTTAGAACAAGTAGCCATTGTATAACACTTTACCTTCTCGCGCTCACCGAACTTATTCATGTATGAACTTAGTAATGAATGAATGCAGTAGCAAGTAGATGAATTTGTCGATCAAGCACAAAGCCAGAGGGGAATCCCCAGATTAGTGTTGATGTTAGACATTAAAAAACGTATATTTTACATTTCCCAGCATTAATCTTTTATATATATTGAAATATAATATAAAACTTTCGTATATATTGTATGTGGTACCCGGGTACCCTGTCACTCTGTTAAAGGTGTTTTTTTTGTCACTCACATAAGGGTTAAAAAAAGTATGAGGATCTTATCATTGGTAGTTCAAAAATAATTCTAGATTTTGCCAATTTTTGCAAATTTCTGATTTTTGCAGTTTCATTTTATATAATTTACCCTCATTTAAACGATTTTTAACAAAACTGAATGACAGCAACAATGTATAAAAAAAATACACTTCAGTATATAGTTGCTAATTTAAAATAATTTTTCATGATTATTTTTATATTTACAATATTTGAATCATATCTGTTTGTAGTCTTTTATATTAGTATTTTGTTCCACACTCGAAAATATACCACGCTTATCTCAAATAAGGAAACTGAAGATAAAAATTATAAGAAATTTGCTGTAATTGCCATACGTTTTGTCGTTACGGCTATTTTGCAAGAAAAAATATTTTTTTTTATAAAAATAAAAAATAAAATCGTATTGAAGGAAAGGTCGAAGAATTTTCTTATTCCCCCCCCCCCCATTCTCATTTTTGTGGGTGTTAGGGCGTTCTTGTAAGCACTAAAATTTTATATCTCATTTTGAGTTCAAGACTTGAATTTTACTGGAATATAACAGTTTTTTACACTAATATGGATTTTTGAATTCAAGTCTTAACTAGCACTGGAAAACCACTAGATCTCAAGTGTTTTCCCAGTGCTACTCAGGGTCTAAGTTGCTGGAATATACTATTAAACTCAAGTGTAATTCAAGTATAATTCAAGCCTTGGCTTGAAAATTTAAACCGAGTTCATCTCGATTTGTACTTGATTTACAGTTGAATTTTTATAGTATTTAAGACTCAATTAGTCTTTCGTAGTTTCGTAATAAATCAACTGTATTGTTTATGGTTTATGTGGATAGTACGAGTACGCCTCTGACAAGCACTTGATACGTTACGGTACGGAATGAGAAGTCCAATTCTACTTTCACACTTTTCAAATTATGCGTAATGTAATCTTTTTACTTATTATTTGTTGTATAAATGAAATATGTTTTAAGTATGTATTTTGATAAGAATACAGGCGCCTATAGTTTAAATTTCACAACCCGGTTAAAAATCGATGTATGTGCCTCCAAAGATCAGCATGTAAGTTCAGTAGCGTCTCAAAAAAAAAAAAAAATAGTTAGTTATTGACCGTATCTTAGTAGATCTAATTGGACCTCAAACTTGGGAGCAAATTTGAGACCTAATTATTTCTGATTAAATCTAGACAGTTTTGGCGTACCGTATATAATCAGGTCCAATTTGATCTGAATATTATTATATGTCCATCAGATTTATTAAGAAATTAAAGAAGACCTTTATTTCTTATATATTGTACTTTTTTATTTCGTTGACCTCGTACTAGATTTAATATTAGATATGAACTGATCTGTCACGGGTTATGATCCCATATACCCAGATTTGCTAATATATGGCCACAAAAATCAAAAATTGTTTCCAGATTTGGCACCAGATCTAATTAGATTTGTATCTATAATGTATCTCAAATGTCATATCTAGTCATATATGTTCAGATCTAATTAGATTAAAGCATATCTTTCATATTAAGGCAGATCTAATATTTTTACACGGACCCTCAGAATCCGAGAAAGATTCTGAGGATTCTTTTTAAAGAGCAACCTTCATATTCTGAAAACTTTTTCTTATAAAAAAAATTTTAGATTCAAAAACTATTTCTAATAAAAACCATCAGATTCTGCCAACTTTTTTTAATAGTAGATTCTGAGGACCACTTTTTTTTATAGGAAAACTCTCTGATTTAAAGGTCTTTTTTAAAAAACCTCTTTGCTTTTTAGGACTTTTCCATATACAAAAATTCTCTGATTCTAAGGAAAACTATAGAAAAAAGTTAAGATTCTGAGGACTTTTTTATAGAAAAATTTTCAGCCGACGATTTTTTTATTAAAAAAAACCCCACTCTTTTTACAAAAAAAAAACTCTTTTATTCCGAGAATATTTTATAGAAAAACCATATTATAGAAAAATCCTCAGATTCCATAAACTGTTTCTAATAAAAACCATCACATTCTGAGAACTTTAAATTAACCAGTAGATTCTGAGGACAATTATTTTTATAGAAAACCATGTAGGTTTTTTCCATAAAAAAATTCCCCTGATTCTAAGGAAAGTCCTATAGAAGAAATTTTATATTTTATGGACTTTTTTATAGAAAAATTTTCAGCGACGACTCTTCAATTGGAAAAACTTCGATATTTTTACAAAAAATCTCTCAGATTCCGAGTAAGATTTTATAGAAAAACCTACATATTCTAAGCTATTTTTTTAGAAAACTCTTTATATTCTGAGGACTGTGTTGTTATATAAATACTCTCAGGTTCTGAAAACTGTCTAATAAAACCCATCAGATTCAGAGAACTTTTTAATTAAAAAAACCCGTAGATTCTGAGGACAGGACAACTTCTCTGATTTAAAGGACTGTTTTTTAGAAAAATCTTGTACAAAAATCCTCCTATTCAAAAGAAAAAATTATATGGAAAAATTTTTCGAGTCTGTGAACCTTTTATAGAAAAATTTTTAGCTTCAAATGGTGACGACTTTTTTATTTAAAACAACCAGAACCTGAGGACTTATTTTTAAATGAAAACCATCCGATTCTCAGGACTTTTTTTTAAAGGATAATTATGAAAGTCGAAAGATTTTTGATTTTGATTTTTTTTTCACAGAAAAATCTCATTTGCTGATTGCTTTTTATTACGGAAAACACCTTGAATTCCGAGTAACTTTTTTTACCGAAACTCCCTCGGATTTTGAAGATGTATTTTTTTAGAATACCCTTAAGATTCTGATGATTTTTTAATAGTAACCCTTTAGATTTTTTTTATTAAAAAAAACACTAAGGACTTTTTTATAGAAAAAGATTTTGAGGAATTTTTTTATAGAAAAAAGCTTTAGATGCCTAGGACTTTTCCTTATAGTTGTTGTGATTTCAAAAAGCTTTTTCTAATAATGTTGCTTATAGAACAATTTTAAGATTACGAGAACCTTCTTTTATAAAAAAAACCCCTCCGATTAAATATACTATTTCAAAATCTCCTATTCTAAAAAGTTTTTTTATCCATATTTCGAAGACATTTTCCTCCTGAAGAGAACCAATTATTTCATTTGGAATCATAAAATGTAGGAAATCTGATTCAATAAAATAATATTTTTTAGAATCTGATGCATTCTGAGTAAGAAACTTAGAATCTGTGTGGTTTTGTTATTTCATCTGAGGGTTTGTTTATTGACATTATTGTTCTAGAATTTTCTATTTAAAGCTTCAAATGTTTGATTAGAGTAAATTGAATTCACACATTTCCTTGACTATAAATATATGTAATTTCAGTATAAATTTTTATTTAGTAGAACAAATGTATAAAACAATTTTAAATCTATCGTAAGTTATTGTAACAAAAATTATTTCTTTAACTTAATAACTGTTTGATTTAGAATTTATTAAACATTGATTATACATTTTTTTAATAAACTTTGTTTATAACACCGCTGCATAATAAAAAATGGAAAATTAAAAGATAAAAAAATTATTTTTTTTTGAGGGCACTAAAGATAAAGTAAAAAAAATCATAAATTGTTATATTTAGATTATCACTCAAATATTTCAATACAGATAAAAAGTACAATGAACTACAACAAATATCTGCCAATATATATAACACCACCACCCCACCAACACTATGAATGACAACAACAATTTAGTTTTAACAAAAATTTGAAAATTTAAAAATAATTTTTTTGAAGAAATACAAAAAAGAAAAAAACCATTTAAAATCTGAAAATAACTAAAAAAAATACACACAAAATCGGTGAAAAAGTTTTAAAGACATCAGGCTATAACCAAGACGCAAGCAGACATATAAACCGACGACAGTTGACAGCTAACAGCAACAACACTAACAACTATCACCCAGCAAAATCTCAGCAATGAATTCTCATAACTGATACTATATAAATAAATAAATAAATAAATAAATAAATAAATAAATAAATAAATAAATAAATAAATAAATAAATAAATAAATAAATAAATAATAAATAAATAAATAAATAAATAAATAAATAAATAAATAATTAAATAAATAAATAAATAAATAAATAAATAAATAAATAAATAAATAAATAAATAAATAAATAAATAAATAATTAAATAAATAAATAAATAAATAAATAAATAAATAAATAAATAAATAAATAAATAAATAAGTGGTAAAGTTACCAAAAATAAATAGTTATTCGTATGTTGATAAACAGTTAAAAAATAAGTGATTACTTGTTTGTAAATAATAAGGCTTACTCATATACACCCAGAGAAAAACTTCTTCAATTTTCTTAATTTTATAAAAATATGAAATAATAATATGCTTATAAAACTGTCTTAGTTGTTATTCTTTAACTTCATTAATAGAAAACAAATTCATAAATACAGGGTGCTCCAAATACAGATATGGTTTTAAATCATACACTCAGAAAAAAAAGTATAAAATTGTGTAAACGGTTTGCAATCCCACTTTAATATTTTTGTACTGGTTTTTAGAAAAAAAAATATTATTAAGCAAATCTTTTTGCTATTTACATTTTACAAATTACAGAATTTTTACAGAATATTTACAAATTTTTTTTGCTAATTTCAGAAATCATTTTACTTTTTTTTAAATTTACTAATTTTAAAAAAGTGGATATTGAAGGAAATATTATTTGTAATTAAATTGCTTTAAACTGTTACATGTATTAAAAAGGGATCGGAAGTGAACATACCGACTTATGTCTAAAAATAGCACATCCACTTAAAATAGCACTAAAAAGTTTTGTTGGTTCTAAAAATCAGCCCTAAAATAATTAAAATTTGACCTTAAAAGTAAAAAGTTTGACTAACATATTTTTCAAAATGGAATTATAACAAAATGATAAATTTGTTTATGTTTTTACAATTTTTGAAAAAAAATAAAATAAAAAAAATGTTGATGCTCGATAAAAAATATACATTTGTAATTTTGTACTAATATTAATAATATTTAGTAAATTTATTTTGCTGATTCTAGCAATCAGATTTTAAATTTCACATTACAAAAAGTTTACTAAAATTTAGTAGTGGCTTCAAATTTTTTCTACCAATTTCATTGTATTTACTACACGTCAGCAGACATGTGTTGCTATGATTAGCAAAAAATACCGTAATGACAGCAAAAATTTTCAATTGTCATTGCCGACTTTTTTTGGTGAGTGTACCAAAAGATATTATATTAAGTAAATTTTATTTTTAAATCGATACTCGTATGTGTACCAATATTTTTGATAGCTTCATTAATACTATGAAACATTACAATGGACGAAAATTTCAGAAACATATAATTGGTACACTTAAAATAGTTTGTAAGTTAAAATAACATAAAAAACCATTTAAATTAAATGATATTTCATTGAAAAACCGGTCTATTTACTTTTCATTTAAATCAAATGGTTTTTGTTATTTATTTTGAAATGATGTTTTGTCAATTGACACATCAGTAAAAAAAAAAACAAATGATTAATCAGTTAAAAATAAATGTAAAAATTTGAACTACCAATTCCATTTAAAATAACTGATTATTCATTTATAACTGATTATTCACTTTTTGTATTTTGGCTTGTTTTTTAAATTACAAAATATACACTCACACAGTCTATAGCAACATTTTGGGTGAATGACCATATGTGTGTGTATAAGTCAAATTAAAATAATATTGTTTATCAAACAATTTAAATAAAAATATAAAAAATATAAATTAAAATTAGAATTTTTTGAAATTTTATTTATTTTTTTGAAACTGACAGAAAACAGAATTTAAATTTGTAATAACTGTAATGCAAACAAATAAGCCACAATTCACGGTTTTGTGGGTAAATTTTTTTTTAAATTTCGAATAAATGAAAAAAAAAATCGGAATATGACAGTAAATCATTTTGAACAAATGAGTCAAAAAAGTTAAAATAAATATTTCTTTGAAAAATAAATCTATGTTAATTTATTTTTAACTGAAGTGAGAAAATTTTTTAACTGAAGTGAAAAGTGTTTTTTAGGCTTTTTCTTTGTATGTACTTATAAGCAATTAGAAAAATAATTAGTTACCAATATCATATTAATTTGTAAATTAAATAAGTAGTTCCTGGTAAGATTGACAGTTACGACGCTAAATAATAATTTTGAAAAAATTTTATTTTTTTTATATAACCACTTATTTGGTAATGCAATTTGTTGCTGGGTAACAACAAATAATTTTCAAATGTTAAAAAAAGCAATCAAAAAAAAAAAAAATTCTAACGAAATTTTTTTTAGTCACACTAAACTAAATTTGTCACCGAGACATACTAAAAATATCCTACATCAAGCTAAATGATACAACAATATTTAAATCGCATCGTATGAACACCATTATGTTGAACAAAAAAAATGGATACTGTTATAGAAAACACGGAAAAGCGGAAAAATATTTTGAAATTAAACAAATGTAACAACACTTTTAATTTTATTTTGAAAAAAAAAAAAAATCAAAAAAAAATTTAAAAACTTGCGTCGGTTAACACAACAGTAGAAGATGAGTATGTGAAAATGATTGCGGACATACATATTTTGTTGTTGTTGATATTTCCCAAACATTTTCTTGGGATGAAATAAAGAACATTTAAAATTTAGTATACTAAACTCAAAATAACAAGCAGAGCAAGGAAAAATCATGTTTTTTGTGCATTTCAAATTTTAAAAATATCTATTTTCACATCCATAGTAAAAATGTTAATGGGCTTATAATTATTTTTTAAGCCACCGGTAATAATACAAAAAAAAAAAAAATAAAAATTGAACCAAATTGGTTCTACCCGAATCTTTCGGTTGCTGCAACCAATAATTCTAAAAAAAAATATTTTCAGCAACAGAACGATTCGATTGGCACCAAATTTGGTTGGGACAATTAAACTTTTGTGTAAATTTTCGCATTAATTTAAAACATATAACAATTAAAAGAGGTCAGTTGAGTTCGAGCACCTGTTCCGAGATCGGTGAAAACAGGACCGATCAAATTAAGAGTATTTACTTGATATGAAATCACTTTGACAACTGCTGGCTATCGGAGGGGTCTTCAAGTTAACACAAGAAAACATGCAAAACAATAACAAGCATGAATAATAAGCTGCTGTTGGTTTCCATACACAGAGAAAACAGATACATCATGACAACCAAATTTTTTGTCAACTGAAAATTTTATTTGCCGCAACCAAATTATTTAGTTGTCCCAACCAAATATTTTTCTGATACAATTAAAATATTTGGTTTCAACCGAAATTCTGTTGCATTAACTGAATTTCGTTGGCGACAAACAAATATATCGATAACTCAAATCTTCAGTTGGCAAGACATTCGGTTGTCACAATGAATTTGTTTTCTCTGTGTGTATTTTTCGTCTTTTAACATTAATTTAATGTCTCGTCACGCTAATTACGAAAAACTACGGTTATAAGGCATTGAAAAAGATATTTACAGTCAGCAAAAAAAAAACTTGTACACTAATTTTAACAAATTTTGAACAGCATTATTTCTGTAACTCGTTAAGCTGGCACAGTCAAACAAAAAGTAAATGAAAGTTCATTTAATTGACTAATTTTGGCTTTTTATTTCAAACTCGTAAAGTTACCTCTTAGGGAAATATTATTATAATCTTAAAAATACTACAATTGTTCAGGCAAAAAAAAAAAACTTGTACACTGAAAAATTTCAAAAATAAAAACCAAACGAATACTATCAATTAAATTATGTTAATTGCTTATAACGGTAGTCTTAGGACGAGTTTTTGGGACGCCAGTAAAAATTGGTTTAGTTAAACCGAAAACGATTTTTGTCAGCCATGTCCAAGTTTATTTACATAAGTTTGTCGCAACAACTTTTCTTTGTATAGAATTTTGGTCTCCATGGATATAAAACAAAATAAACTAAATTTCAAAAGCAGTATTCCAGTTACAAACTTACCATAATCTGAATTTAAAGATAATCTACATTCCAAAAACTCGACTTTAATCACGTTTTATGGTCCTATGTATATTTTAAGTTCAACAAATATTTTTTTGTATCTATTTTATGTAAAAATTTCCATGGGTGTGAATCCAGGCCGTTTTTTATATATTTCTTTTTAAATTTGTGGTTTAAACTGGAATTGTTTACTCAAAACAAGGTTTGATTTGTCTATATATGCACTATATATACACTCAGGAAAAAAGTTAGTAGAATAATTTATAAACAGTTTTCAATCGCACTCAACTATTTTTTTACTGATTTTTAGTAAAAAAATTATTATTTAGCAAATCTTTTTGCTATTTACATTTTACAAATTACAGAATTTTTACAGAATATTTACAAATTTTTGTTGCTAATTTCAGAAATCATTTTACAAATTTTTGAAAACCGATTTGCTAAAATTAGCAAAAATATTACAAATTTTAATATTGAAGGAAATGTTATTTCTAATTAAAACTTACACCTACAAACTGACATTTCCTTAAAATGTTACATATATTAAAAAAGGGATCGGAAGTGAAAATACCGACTCATGTCTAAAAAGAGGACATCCATTTAAAATAGCACTAAAAAAGTTTTTTAGTTCTAAAAATCCGCCCTGAAAACAATTAAAATTTAACCTTAAAAGTAAAAAAAAAAATTAACCAAAATATTTTTCAAAACAGAAATTACCAAATTAAAACAAAATGATTAATTCGTTTTTCAAAAAATATAATCAAAATTTTTGATGCTCGATAAGAAAAATAAATTCAAAGCTTTTTACTAATATTAATAATATTTAGTAATTTTTTTTTTTGCTAATTTTAGTAAACAGATTTTTAATTCCACTTTACAAAAAGTCAACTAAAATTTAGTACCGGCTACTAATTTTTCTACTAATTTCATTGTACTACACGTCAGCAGACATGTGTTGCTAAGATTAGCAAAAAATACCGCTGGGCTCAAATTAGCAAAATTACCCGTAATAACAGCAAAATTTTGAGTTGCCATTACAGACTTTTTTTGGTGAGTGTAAAATGTATATATTTTTAATGATTAAATATAGCAGTTTTAGTAAAATAGATCTAAAATTGTAAACCATTTCATTGGGGATTTTAGAGATCGGTAGATACTTTCAATACTGTAGATCATATTAGTGGGATAAATTTAAAAATGTTTATCTTAAAAAACGTTTTAGGTGTCTTAAGAACAATTCTATCAAAACAAAATACAAAATTTTATTAAAACGGCCTAAATTCACACTCATGAAAATTTTCACATAAAGTAAAAAAATATTTATTAAACTCAAAATAAAGGGTTTTCCAATAGGTACTTGACAACTTTGAATGTAATTTGTGAACGCACTATATCACTGTTGCTTTCCTTTTTTTTCAGTAAACTCAACATTTTCATCATGGTAAAGTACACGAACAAACAACGTATGCAAATTATAAAAATGTACTACCGAAATTCGGAGTCGGTGACTGCAACTTTAAGAGCGTTAACTGCAATTTTTAGTCGTTATTCTTGCCCTAGTAGACAAGCAATAACAAGTTTAGTGCAATAATTTGAGTCTACATTTTCATTATGTGATGCTGCCGTGCCAGTGAGACAAGGGGTTGGTCGAAGTAACGAAAATATCACTGCCGTTCAGGCGTCCGTAGCAAACGATCCAAATCAGTGGATTCCGCGGCGTTCTCAAGAACTGGGCATCGCCGAGGCCACTTTATGGTAAATTTTGCGTAATGATCTTGGTTTACACCCATACAACATCAAGCTGACTCAAGAATTGAAGCCGATGGACCATTTGACGCGACGTACATTCTGCGATTGGGCTCTGGAGAAGATGCGCCAAGATGATGAATTTCATCGTAAAATCATCCTCAGTGACGAAGCTCATTTTTGGCTCAATGGGTTTATCAATAAGCAAAATATGCGTTATTGGTTTGGTGAAAATACACATGTGCTTCAGGAATCACCACTTCATCCACAAAAAATAACTGTTTGGTGCAGTTTGCATGCCGGCGGCGTCATTCGGCCCTATTTTTTCGTCGACAATAACCATCGTTATCGCGCCATGATTACCGATTGTTTTTGGCTAGAATTGGAAAACGTGGACTTGGACGACATGTGGTTTCAGCAGGACGGTGCCACAAACCATACAGCACACTTTACAATCGATTCATTGAAGAGTAAGTTTGGTAAGCGTGTTATCTCAAGAAATGGACCAGTCAATTGGCCGCCTCGTTCGTGCGATTGAATGCCTCTAGACTTTTTTCTTTGGGGCTACGTCAAATCATTGATCTATGTCAAAAAGCGGACGACGTTACGGCCGAAATGTGTGACCGAGTCACCGAAAATTGGGTACAACGAATCGACCGTTGCCGACGTACCCGCGGTGGCCATATGAACGAAATCGAGTTCCATTCATAAATGTTTTGATTGTATTTCAAGTCGATCATAAAATTTTGGAAATATCACAAACAGTTTGCGTTTTATTTTAAAAAAAAAGTTGTCAAGTCCTTATTGGAAAACCCTTTACACATAGAACCGTAAAACGTGATTAACACTAATGTTTAAAGCAATAAATTTAATTAGTAGTATTCGCTTAGTTTTTTATTTTTGAAAATTTTGCAGTGTACAAGTTTTTTTTTTGCCTGAAAAATTGTAGTATATTTGAGGGTATGTTAACATTTCCCTAACGGTTAACTTTACGAGTTTAAAATAAACAGACATAATTAGTCAATTAAATAAGCTTTTGTTTACTTTTTGTTTCACTGTGCTAGCTTAACGAGTTACAGAAATAATGTGGTTCAAAATTTGTTAATATGTGTACAAAGTTTTTTTTTGCTGACTGTATTTTTCGAATAAATTGATTGATTTATATATTGATTAAATTTTGATGCTATTGAATAATTTATTTTATATTTTAATTCAACCATAAATGTTAAAAATTTATTAAATTAAAAAAAAAAATAATAAAAATCAAATTGATTCCTTGAATTAGTTATTAATTAAATAAACTACAGAATTATGCAGTTAATAAAATTTATTTTGTGAATCGATTTGTAGAAAATTAAATTTTAAATTAGTTAAATTGCAACCGAGACATTATGTTGTCGAGCATAAGAAATTATTATTATAATTTATGGGTCTGTTTGTAAACCAGTGTTTTTATTTAAATGTAAATAAATATATTCATCACTTTAAACATTTTCAGCTCTTAATGAAACGTAAGAAATGGAAATTGTTTGGCAGCCAAAACTAGGCAAGATTATTCATACTTAAACAAGAAGAGCAAAACAAAAAAAAAAAAAAAACAAACTTAAAAAATCATTAATAATTGTTTTCATGTTGTCTAGGAATGCGTGAGCGTGGGTTCTAGCATTTGAAAACAAAGAACAACCAAATGTTAAAATATTTATATTAAATAGTTAAAATATAGTTCGACGTAATAAATTTCATTTCAAATTTAATATGTAAAAAATTATAAAATAATAATAATAATAAAAATTTAATTAATTAATAACCAAATATGTGTAAAATGACATAATGATGTCTGACGAGTGGAAATTTAACGTTTTATGGGACATTTAGGGCATTCAAATATATACGCAATGCGTATTTGCGTATTTATTAGTTGTTGACACATTTTATGTATTTATCAGTCGTCCGTTTCATCTCTTTCATTTCTTTAGAAAAATATTCCATTAGTTATAAAATCGAAATTTTTATGATTAAAAATACAAATTTTAAATTTCTCTAAGTTAAAAATGTTGTTGAATAACAAAGCCATAATCAATTAATTTTGTTATTGATTTAAATAAAAAAAAATATTAAGATTAAAAATATGATAAGTAAGAGTTATTATTGATCTTATTTTTATTTAAATAGAACTTTTTTATTCAACAAATTTTTTAATTTGAAGAATTTTAGGAATATTTTTTTAGGTGTGTATAAAACATTGTAATAAAAATACAAAATAAATTGAAGAATAAAATTTTCAGGGCACCGTTTCTAAATGTTTTGTGAAGCTGTAACAAGATGAAAAATTACTTTTCATACATTGCAAAATTATGATAAAAAATTACAGTTTTAATCACTTTGCAATGATAAAAATACGAGGGCGGATCAATAAGTCCGTGATTTCTCGAACTTCCTGTTCCCATCAAGTATCACCTGTTAATAGACTACTGTCAAATTTTGAGCAAGTTCCGTCATTTACTTTGCGTTTAACAGCTGTTCAAAACATACAACCTCGTGGATTTTATTAAAAATGGAAAAAAGTGAATTTCGAGTTCTCATTAAACATTATTTTTTTTTTTTTTGCGAAACAAACTGTCAATCAAACCAAGGAAAAGCTTAATAAATACTATGGGGACTCTGCACCATCGATTTCAATTGTAAAAAAGTGGTTTAGTGACTTTCGTTGTGGCCTTACAAGAACGGAAGATGCCGAACCTTCTGGACGCCCAGTTGAGGTTTCTACACCCAAAACAATTGAAAAAATTCACGATATGGTGTTGGCCGATCGGAGATTGAATGTGCGATATATTGTGGAAGACATAGGCATCTCATGGGTATGGAAAGCTTTCAGCAAGATGGCTGCCGCGTTTGCTCACAATCGAAATAGTGTGACAGCTTGGTTTCTATGGCAAAAATCCATGAAGTAGACTACGAACGAATTGCCCCCTAGTTCGCCTTATTCTCCAGATTAAGCCCCCAATGACTATTTCCTATTTCCAAACCTAAAGAAATGACTCGGTGGAAAGAGATTTAGCTCCAATGATGAAATTATTGATCAAACAAATGCCTATTTTATGGACCACGAAAATCCTGCTGTTAATCGCAAATTAAATGACGGAACTTCCTCAAAATTTGACATTAGTCTATTTACAGGTGGGAGCAGTGTTGCATTTCATATAACTACGAGGGAAAGTTAAAATGTCACGGACATATTGATCCGCCCTCGTGATTTATCTCTTGTAGTTCTCTAAAATAACAATGAAAATGCACTTTTGAAAATATGTTTTGTGTAAAGAAAAATTTCACAAGGAATTTGTTGAATGTTTTAACCTTTTGGGGTTTTCTTAAAGAAAATTAAATTACCCCTAAAACTTAAGAGATACAAGTTTAAAATATTAAAAGAAAAAATTATATACAAAACCTTACTTTTAGCGATGTAACAAAACAAATTTTGCTTGTAGATTTGTATTGTTATGTAGTACATTTGAATTTTTAGGAAAAATTTGTTGTGTTAACACTGCAAGTAGAATTTTACGAGGATTTTTTCCTTAAATACTTTATTTAAATATTCAAATAAACAATTCCATTTTGCAGGACTACAAGTTATAAATTACTATTCAGCTTTATCAAGCTTTTAGATTTATCATCTAGTCTAGTGAAAATTGCAGCAAAATATATTTTAACCCTTAAAACATCAATTTGAGGGGAGTTTTTGGCATTTCATGTAAAATGGATAAAATGACACATGAAAATGGCAGATATACTGGGAAAATATTCTACGAAAAAAATTACACACAATTCCATTGTAGGTATTCGAAGACTGTATTTAGCTCAGATAAACTTACAGATTGGTTTTGGAGATATATTTTATACAGTGGCCGACAAAAGTCTGGATACGATCACAATTTCTGTCACCTGACGATTCCAACAACAATATTAAAAAAAGTAATAATGCAGTTTTGTTTTAAATCTCTATTTATTAACATTATACAAAAAATATACATACTTTAATATAAACAAAAGAAATTATTTACGAAAAACAACAAGAGAGGATTGACAAAAGTCTACATACGGCCAGCATGCCATGCTTTATGTTTTGCTTGCTGCTGGATGATAACGGTTAAGAACCGTTATTTTTGAATTACTACTTTTGTGCAATGTTTTACATTTCAAATAAATTGTATTTAGTTGTAGTTTGGACAGTTTCCAGAATCATTCAATTGTAACAACGTCCTCGCGAAAAGAAATTTCAACTGATGTGCGAAACTTAGTTGTAAAATATAGAAATGAAAAAAAAAACGTTTGGTGAAATATCAAAGCTGTTGAATTTGAGTAAAGCAACAGTTCAAACTGTATTTAACAACTTCAAAAACACTGGATCTGTTGAAAATAAAGTGCGTAGTGGCCGCCCTAAGAAGCTAAATCCCAGAGATGTTAGCTATATAATAAAAGAAGTGGACAAAAATCCGAAAGTGACTGCCACAACGCTGGCCCAAGAGCTAGCAATAAGGTCAGATACGTTTGTGCATCCACGAACAATTCAAAGAACTTTGAATAATAATGGTTTCCACAGCAGAACTCTACGCAAAAAAACCCTCATAAGTGAAAAAAACCGAAAACTCCGCTTGGAATTTGCCAAAATGCATAGTGATAAGGGATTTGATTTCTGGAAGCGAGTTTTGTTTACAGATGAGTCAAAATACAATATTTTTGGAAGTGATGGGAGAGCCAGAGTTTGGAGAAAAAATAACACAGCAATGAATCCGAAAAACTTAGTACCTACTGTAAAGCATGGTGGTGGCAGCGTTATGGTTTGGGGTGCTGTTGCTGCATCTGGAGTAGGAAATATGGTATTTGTTGAAGGTAATATGGATCGTTACCAGTATAAATCTATTTTAGAACAAAATCTGAGAGCATCGGTCAATAATTTAAATCTGGGTGAGAGTTGGATTTTTCAACAGGATAACGACCCGAAGCACACCGCTCAAGTTGTAAAAGATTGGCTGCTCTATTATGCCCCACGACAACTGCACACACCACCTCAAAGCCCGGACTTAAATGTCATTGAACACGTTTGGGAGATTCTGGAACGCAAAATCAGAAAACATGCTATTACTAATGCTCCAGTGCTAAAAAAAGATGCTGCAAGAAGAATGGCTAAAAATAACGCCTACTGATCTGGAAAATTTAGTTGCTTCAATGCCCAGACGCTTGCAGGCTGTTATAGATGCCAGTGGTGGCCCAACCAAATATTGAATTTAATAATATAAATATTTTTTTAACTTAAAATGAAATTACTTATGTTAGTTAACATTTTTTTCGTTTTTTGTAAATAATTTTTTAAGTGTATATTGAAGTAAGTTATTTTTTTTTTGTACTTTATGAATAAAATCAGATTTCAAACAAACCTCCATCATTACTTTTCTTCATAATGTGTCTGTACTCGTCAGGTGGCAGAAATGGGGGTCGTATGTAGACTTTTGTCTGCCACTGTATATTATTAACTAAACCTTTACTGCGCCAAATGCTTGGTAGTTTTAATATACCATACTAAGTCATAGGAACTATCTACGACCAAAAATAGTGTTAAATTGTTCAGACATTGTACTAAAGGTTACACGCGTTTAATAAGTTAATGAAGAATGTTTGATTTGCAGTGGTTAGATGTGGAAAAACGATACAGAAATTAGATTTTTTATAAGAAAAATATATTGCGAATTTTACGAAGAAAATCGAAAAGAAAATTTCCGTTATTTGTTTTTAAGGTTTTAAAATTCTACACACTCAGAAAAAAAGTTAGTAGAAAAATTTGTAAACAGTTTTCAATCCCACTTTACTATTTTTGTGCTGATTTTTAGTAAAAAAATTATTATTTAGCAAATCTTTTTGCTATTTACATTTTACAAATTACAGAATATTTACAAGTTTTTGTTGCTTATTTCAGAAATCATTTTACAAATTTTTGAAAACCGATTTGCTAAAATTAGCAAAAAAAAAAAATTACTAATTTAAAAAAGTAGATATTGAAGGAAATATTATTTCTAATTAAAACTTACACCCACAAACTTAAATTGCCTTATAATGTTACATAGATTAAAAAAGGAATCGGAAGTGAGCATACCGACTCATGTCTAAAAATAGGAAATCCATTTAAAATAGCACTAAAAAATTTTTTAATTCTAAAAATCAGCCCTAAAAAGAATTCAAATTCGACCTTAAAATTAAAAAAAAAAAAAATTACTAAAATATTTTTCCAAATAGAAATTACCAAACTAAGATTTTTAAGCTTTGATTTTTTTTTTAATTTTGTCTAAAATATTTTTAAAAAAAAATTGATGCTCGATAAAAAAAAATAAATTTGAAATGTTGTACTAATATTAATAATATTTAGTACATTTTTTTTGCTGATTTTAGCAAACAGACTTTAAATTCCACTTTACAAAAATTTTACTAAAATTAAGTAGTGGCAGCTAATTTTTTCTACTAATTTCATTGTACAACACGTCAGCAGACATGTGCTCAAATTAGCAAAATTTCCCGTAACAGCAAAATTTTCAGTTGCCATTACAGACTTTTTTTGGTGAGTGTAAGTGGTTACGAGTATAGGCTAAAATAAATTTTTACTAAAAAAGTACTACAATAAGCTGTTTGTTGCCAGTTAAAATTAAAATAAGTGAATACTTGTATGAAGTGGAATGTGTCGTTACACATAAGTACTTATTTCACTGGTTACATCTGAGGATTAAAATAAGGTGTTACCTGCTGGTGACTTTAAAAATTTAAATAAATTTCAATTTTGTGGAAAAAATACAAGAAAATGTTTTTAATTTTATCAGTGTACAATTGGAAAATTACAAAAAATTTATAATTATAATTTTAAAACTGATATTTTCTGTTTTTACAAAATTTATAAAAAATAATTTAAGTTTATTCAAAATGATAAAATTAAAGTAGTGTTATTAGATTTAAGATTTTTATAAAGTCTCCTATTTTCTCAGTAAAAGTCGTTAGTTATATACCACAATACCAAATAACACAATATCAGTAACTCATTATTTTAAAGTCTCATAATAAGTAATGATATATATCAATACCGGTAACTGATTATTGCATGGCTATTAAATAAGTAGTGATATGTCACAATATTGGTGACGTATTACCTTAGGTTTAAAAGTTAATCAAGTGGTAAAAAGATGATATTATCAAGTAATGTCAGTTTTTGCTGGGAAGTTGGTGAGCTGAACTAGAAAACTCTAGTGCAAACTGACCATTCCTTCTTTTTTAGTTTATTTTTTTCCTTTTTTTTTTTTTGTTTAACATTTACAAATACTTATTTACCTTTTTGCAGTAGTATCATGCAATTTAGTATAAAGAAACTTACCTGAAAATAAATAAAAGAAAATATTTTAATATTTAAATGATTTAAGAAATGTAGTAATTTATTGTAATCAAAATTTACTTAAAAGAGTAAAAATAAATAAAAATGTAAATCGTAGAAAAATGCAGTTTGTTCATGCTACTGAACAATGACATTTTGCTACCAAGTAAACAAGTGTCAAAATGATTAGATCTGATCAGGTATCAGTAGATTTAATGATACCACATCTAATTAGATCTCAAAATTAGGAACTAATTTGATATTTAATTAGATTTGACCAAATCTAGGCAGATCCAGTGAATCATATAGAATTAGATCAAATTTGATCTGAACATATAATATCTAAGTGCAAACAATAACAAAATAAAAACTTAAAAAACACCTTTAAATTTGTATAAATTTTTATTTTGATATTAGGTAATTTTGCATATATTTTCAGATATAAACAGATCTGACACCAGATATGATCATATATGACAAATCAGCTCATATATGGCCATACAAATTTACCAGAATTTAGATCCTTTAGATATAGACAGATCTGTTGATCTGACATTAAACCCTTAAAAAAAGTTTGTACAACTGGAAATTTAGTTGTTATTACGGGAAATTTTGCTAATTTTTTGCTGCCGTCTAGTACAAGTCTGCTGACGTCTAGTACAATAAAACTAGTAGACAAAATTAGTAGACTCTACTAAATTTCAGTAAACTTTTTGAAAAGTGGAATTTAAAATCGGTCTGTTAAAATCAGCAAAAAAAAAAAATTACAAAAATAATTATTTTTTATTATAATTTAATTGTTTTTTGTCGAGCAACATTTTTTTTATTTTAATTTTTCTTTTTAAAAAAAATATTTTAGACTAAAAATAAAAATACGAGTAGTAAAAACATAAATGAATTTGTCATTTTGTTTTAATTTGCTAATTTTTGTATTGAAAAATATTTTTAGAATCAATTTTTGGATTTAAATGTCATATTTTAATTGTTTTAAGGTTGATTTTTGGAACTAAGAGAACTTTTTTGTCCTACTTTAAGTGGATGTCCTTTATTTGGACATGAGCCGGGTTGTGAAAAGAATCTTCACTTCCGATCCCTTTTTTCAACCTATCTAACATTTTAAGGCAATTTAAGTTTGTATGTATAAGTTTTAATTATTAGAAATAAATTTTCCTTAAAATTCACATTTTTAAAATGATTTCTGATTTAGCAACAAAAATTTGTAAATATTCTGTTATTTATTTATAAATAGCAAAACAATTTACTATATAATAATTTTTTTTGCTAAAAATCAGTTCAAAAATAGTAAATTGGGATTGAAAACGGTTTACAAATAAATATTTCTACATACACTCAGAAAAAAAAGTTAGTAGAAAAATTTGTAAACGGTTTTCAATCCCACTTTACTATTTTTGTACTGATTTTTAGTAAGGAAATTGTTATTTAGCAAATGTTTTTGCTATTTACATTTTACAAATTACAGAATTTTTACAGAATATCTACAAACTTTCGTTGCTAATTTTAGAAATCATTTTACAAATTATTGAAAACCAATTTGCTAAAATTTGCAAAAAAAATTACTAATTTTAAAAAAGTCGATATTGAAGGAAATGTTATTTCTAATAATTTAAACTTATACATACAAACTTAAATTGCTCTAAAATGTTACATAGGATTAAAAAAGGGATCGGAAGTGAAGATACCGACTCATGTCTAAAAAGAGGACATCCACTTAAAATAGCACTAAAAAGGTTTTTTAGTTCTAAAAATCAGCCCTAAAAACAATTAAATTTAACCTTAAAAGTAAAAAAAAAATTGACTAAAATATTTTTCAAAACAGAAATTACCAAATTAAAAAAAAAATGATAAATTCGTTTATGTTTTAACAACTTTTAACATTTTTAAGCCTTTGATTTTTTTTCATTTTGTATGAAACATCTTTTAAAAAATATCAAAATTTTTGATGCTCGATAAAAAAAAATAAATCTAAAACTTTGTACTAATATTTTTACTAATTTTTTTTGCTGATTTTAGCAAACAGATTTTGAAATCCACTTTACAAAAAGTCTACTAAAATTTAGTAGCGGCTACTAATTTTTCTACTAATTTCATTGTACTACACGTCAGCAGACATGTGTTGGTAAGATTAGCAAAAAATACCGCTGGGCTCAAATTAGCAGAATTTCCCGTAATAACAGCAAAATTTTCAGTTGCCATTACAGACTTTTTTTGGTGAGTGTAACATCTTATTATATACGAATGATCAGATCTAATTATATTCAATCATGTCTAGTTAGATACATACAGACCACCTTATCAGATTTAATATTTTTTACACGGAAATAAAAATGCAAACTTAATGAGAATTACAGCAGACAAAAAAAGTCAGAGTATTTTATAAAAAATGTTTATAAACATATGTGAAAAGTTATTATGAAATACTTTATCATATTTATGAAAAACTGAATATGAATATGATGAAAAATTGATTTATGAAACAGTTTCATCAATATCATGAAATTTTCGTCCCTGTATGCCAAAACTAATATTTTTTTAGGGACATAATTTCGCAGGGGACTTTTAATTAAATATATGAAAAATTAGAAAGTCCGAAAAATAATTTTTTTTTTTTGCATTTTTAAAAACAAAAATTAAAATAATTTGGAATTATTACTTAACTTCAATACAAATTTTAAGATTTTCCGACAATAAAGTTGTATAAAACTAAAAAAAAAAAAATTGTTCACCAAATGCAATATGCAATAAGTTAACTAACGCCTACAATTTCTAACCAAACCTACGCAACATAAATTCTTTATTTAAGCAGGCAAAATATTATTAAGAAAGCAGAAATATTAAGAAACAAAAAAAATGGTGTATTAAGATGGTCACAGTGTTTGTAACATGTGAAAATATAAAGATTCAATAGATTTCACATAAATAAAAAGTATTTGGAGGTGTGGGTTCGATTTAAATAACAAAACCACAAAGTGTTTTTATATATAAATAAATATGTATAGTAAAACTTGTTTAAGACGATCTTGGATAAGATGAATTCCCGGTTAGTACAAACAAATTTGAAAGTCCAGACGTTTTGCAAACACTTTTCATACAAAAAAAATGTCAGTTAATACGAACTCGATTGAGACGAACCGACGGTTAAAAAATAACTATTTATGACAGTCCTACAAACAAAAGTTCATTTAATTTTAAATTTTTAAGCCATTCCTGGCCATACTCCCCAAAAAAGGCTGTAATAGCTGTTTTTGCTGTTATTACGGGAAATTTTGCTAATTTGAGCCCAGCGGCATTTTTCACTCCGGATCCGTTTATTTCATCTATGTAACATTTTAAGGCAATTTAAGTTTGTAGGTGTAAGTTTTAATTATTAGAAATAACATTTCCTTCAAAATCCGTTTTTTTACAATTAGTAAATTATTTTGCTAATTTTAGCAAATCGGTTTTCAAAAATTTGTAAAATGATTTCTGAAATTGTGTAAAAATTCTGTAATTTGTAAAATGTAAATAGCAATAGATTGAAAACCGTTTACAAATATTTTACTAACTTTTTTTTCTGAGTTCAGTGCTTTAGTTTGATCGTATGCCTCTACCAAAAAAGAAATCAAAAGAAGTATTTTTCACTGGGTTTGGATTCGGTATTTGCCCTCAACCTCTTCCACCAAAAGTCAGCATCAAATGCAAAAAAAAAAACAAAAAAAAAATGATATAGAATTTAGAAAAATTAACTTATTTGGAGGAAAAATTAAAATTAAAATGGCGTCAAAGACACTTTTAACAAAAATTTAACAAAATTTTCCTTGAAATTAAAAAACAAATTTTACCTTAAATTTGGTCAAAATTTCTAAATTATAAAAAATTTTTAATTTTGAGAACTAAATTTTTATTAGATAACAGTAAAATTTCCTCCTAGTTAGTTCTTATATCATCTTAAATATTACTGTTAGGAAATGTTTCCTTGGTTTTAAGAAAATTTTTATTTTATTTAAGTTCATCTGATAATTTTTTTTTAATAAAATCTAGGACTTAACTGCCTTAAAATAAGAAAATATTTTCTAATATTAAGTTAAATAGCAATACTTTTAAGTGAAAGTTATACTTAAATTTTATAAAAAATTTCTAATAAATATGAAATTGTTTCTATGGCAAAGATAATATATTTAACTATATATTTTAAAGTAGTTTACACTCATTGTGTAAGTATTTGTCCACTTTCGGACACTGCGAGGACAAGGACTGTGCGGACAAGCTTTCTGCTATACATTTTTATCTTTATTATACTAATATAAATAAATTATATTATATAAATTAAATTTCATTGGCAAAAAGGTAAACAAATTAAAAAAAAGTCCTGAAACGTAATAAATTGTGACAAAGTCAGATCCTTTTCGTAGTTAATTAATAGTTCTCCTCGGGAGAACTACAAAAAGGGAAGCCCAAAGTGACACAAGGCATCTGTGGTTAAAGAACACTGGGGGTCCTTTGTCTTCTTAAATCAATTAATTTAAGAAAATTATTGCAAAAATATAAAAATCACAGTTACATTTCTTGTTTTTATTGCAAAATGAAAAAATGTCTTAAGTTTATTTTATGGCATTTTTAGCTTAAATTTTTATTGACATGAAAAAATTTTGACTTTTTTTATTAACAATTGAAAAAAAAATAGTTTTAGTTACTTCGATAAATATTTTGTCAGGAAACAAAATTATTATATAAAAAAATAATTCGAAATTTTTTACCTTTTGGAAACAAAATTTTAGAATATATTTTAAGCTACTGAAAGTTTAATATTTAAGACTGTTAAGATTAGAGATAGGCATGTGAGCGATTTTTCACTTACGCTCACACACGATCGCGAACCAAAAATTACAATCATTTAGGATAATGAAATAATATTTTTTCTTAAAAATTAAGAAAATTAACTAGATTGTTTTTATTATTTTTTTTGAAAAAAATATTGAAAATAAGTTTAACGTTTTCCAACAAAACACTAAATATTCCTCGATTTAAGAAAAATTTTCTCAATTTTTTTTTTTTTTTCAATTATTCTGAAGAAATTTTTAGGAAAAAAAATCCTATACCTAAATATATTATTTCCCAAAAATTAGAAAAATTTTACTTGAATAAGAAATATTATGTTATAAATATTTATCTGAACTAAGTTGCATGAAAATTTTCCGTACAAATAGATTTTTATTATTCACATATAAAAAATTTATTACTTTTTCTTTTTAATTGGCTGAACTATTTTTTAGAAAACAATTCTTAAAAATTAGAAAGTGGTAGACATAAAAACTAAATTTAGAAATGGCTTTCTAAAATTTAATTAATTAAATGAACACACATTCAGTTCCAGTAATTTCTTATTTTAAGTTAGACATATTTTTTGAACTAAATGCGAATAAATTATGTTGTAATTTTTCTTTTTAACTAAACAAAGTTTATATATTTTTTTAAATTGATAAATTTTTTTTATATATTTTTTTTTTTTTTTAATCAATAAATATTACTTAGGAAAGATATGAACTATTTTTATGAGTATATAAACTATTTGACTTAAATTGAGGAAAATTTTTAAACAATTTCAAAGGAAATTTTGGATCAATTTTTAGTTCACATCTTTTTTTTTGAGTGAATGTACTTTCCAAAAATTTGCAATATTTCCATATTTGTTTACTATTTTGACAAATTTTAAACCAATCTAAATTTTTTCTGAAATGTATCGTCAACCACTTATTTAAAAAAAATCCAATGAAAGAATTTGTATAATTTTTGAAAACTTAAAATATTTTGTGAATAATAAAAATTTGTTAAACAAAATTTAACGCGGTTAAAACGAACCGCACTTACAACGAACAAATCTGGAATTTGCCTTAACCATGTGTTGCTGTAGCAGGTAGCGAAAAAAAAATAACGCCAGAGTAAAAAAGAGTAAAACAAAATTAGAATTTTGTGACGCTTGTTGACGACTTACATTAGTTGTGATTTTAGACTAAATTTTGTATAATCTTCCTACATATAATTTGAAACAATGTATTGACGTTTATTAAATATTTACATTTTATTTTTTATTTTTTTCGTAGAGCACCTTAAAATTCGTTATAGTCCTTGAAAAAGCTTAAGATTTATTTTTAAATTGAAACAAAATTTTTATTTGCAATTTAAGCGCCGCCGCCACTGTGTCAACATTTTTTTATACAAACATTTATAAAAATTCTATCATAAATATGTATGCACACTCGCTCAGTCACTTTACCATCCAACCATGGAAAAAAACTGACTACAAAATTCAAACCGGAAGATTTTTACCATTTAGAAATATTTTTTACATTTTATTTGTATATACATAAAAGAATAACGTGACTGACTCACTGTTTTAACAATTTAAATTCCGTTGAAACTAGGAACTTGAAATTAAGTTCCTCTGCTGGTGTACATTTGATATGGCGCGACTATTATGCTTGTATGAGGAAGTTCAAAAAGGGAAAAAGTATACCGCGTAGTGGCCTGCACAAACCACTTTGATTAGAAATATAAAATATTAAAAAAAAATTGTGTTTATTTACAGAGAAAGTACTTCTTGGAATTTTCAGCCAGCCCAAACCGCTAGAGCTAGGAACTTAAAGAATAACTCGAATGAACCATTGATTCACTGACTTAACTGCATCCAGCCCAAACTGCTGGAGCTAGGAAATTGAAATTCCGTATGTTGGTTCCCACTCAAGAAGTGGAAACGTTGGCCTCATAACGTCCTGCTGACAGCCCTTTGACTAGAAAGCTGAAATTTAAAATGTATCTCCTAAGACACAGGCTAATTCACTGATATGGTAAGTTTTGGAAGTACTCGAATAATTCACACATTACAAAATAATGGGTAAAGTAATGTGAATCCATAATGGCCAATGCATTACCTGGCACCATACTTCATTTATGGATTTTACAGGCGATGAGCCTCAAAGTGGTGTATGCACACACAACAAATTATTTATCAAATATTGCTTTTTATTAGGTATGATTGAAACAATTTGTGAGTTTTAGAGTCATTATTTTCTGTTAAAAAGTAATGCCTTATTCTAACTTTATGCTGAAAAAAATACAGGTAAGAAGCATACATTACAAGGGAATGCATAAACTTAACGCACCCGTGGAATTTCCAATAAGAAAGCCCAAACCGATAGAGCTAGAAAATTGAAATTAGAGTTGGGAATTCCCTAGGCGTAGGCAACTACCAAGACCAGATTTTTGAAAAATTTCTATATGGCGAGTCAAGGCGATCTCCTGTAGAAACCACTATTTCCAGTCATAGCCTGAAAGTTATACGAGGGCGGATCAATAAGTCCGTGACTTTTCGAACTCCCCTCGTAGTTAAATGAAATTTAACACTGCTTTCATCAAGTACCACCTGTTAATAGACTACTGTCAAATTTTGAGCAAGTTCCGTCATTTACTTTGCGTTTAACAGCTGTTCAAATCATACAACCTCGTGGATTTTTTTAAAAATGGAAAAAAGTGAATTTCGAGTTCTCATTAAACATTATTTTTTGCGAAAAAAACCATCAATCAAACCATGGAAAAGCTTGATAAATACTATGGGGACTCTGCACCATCGATTTCAATGGTAAAAAAGTGGTTTAGTAACTTTCGTTGTGGCCTTTCAAGCACGGAAGATGCCGAACCTTCTGGACGCCCAGTTGAGGTTTCTACACCCAAAACAATTGAAAAAATTCACGATATGGTGTTGGCCGATCGGAGATTGAATATGCGATATATTGTGGAAGACATAAGCATCTCACATGGCTCAGTGGTTTTAATTTTCAACGATCACTTGGGTATGAGAAAGCTTTCCGCAAGATGGCTGCCGCGTTTGCTCACAATCGACAACCAACGGAATCGTTTGACATCTTAGTTTCCATGGCAAAAATGCATCAATTTCCCCCTCATTCGCCTTATTCTCCGGCTTTAGCCCCCAGTGACTATTTCCTATTTCCAAACCTAAATAAATGGCTCGGTGGAAACAAATTTAGCTCCAACGATGAAATTATTTATCAAAAAATTGCCTATTTTATGGACCTCGAAAAATCCTGCTGTTTAACGCAAAGTAAATGACGGAACTTGCTCAAAATTTGGCAGTAGTATATTAAAAAGTGTTACTTGATGGGAGCAGTGTTGCATTTCATAGAACTACGAGGGAAGTTCGAAAAGTCAGGGACTTATTGATCCGCCCTCGTAATATGTGATTCGTAAAGTATGGGTTTATTTACTGATAGGGTATTTTTGGAATATGCGATAGGAACTAGGTAAACAGGGAAAAGTGTCCTCATAGTCAACCATTCCAAGCCATTGGAGTTACACTAATATGAAATTTTTGCTTGGAGGCGTAAAGAGGGAACAGCTATACTCCTAAATGTCTAGCATAGTCTCCTTCGCCTAGTAATCTGAATTATATACTCTCTGGCGTATGGGTTAATTTTCGAAGAAAATTAGTGGGAGCCTCGCCTTTGAATTCAGGCTATAAATGTTCTGAGGTATGGTCTAATTCACTGTAAATACACTTTTTTGTAATTTTAATAAAAAAAAAGACCTGGTATAAATGTGGTTTAAAGGAATAAAGCAAAGTGCCCCTTTGAATATGAAATTTAAGTATTTTTTAAAATAAATTTTTTATAAAATGGAGAATCCTTAGATCCGCGATTCCCATTTACTTTTACTTCACTGACCCCTTGAGACATTTTTACTGACTGACGGACCATTAAATTTTTATTTTAGTTTTTTTTTGTATTTAAATAAAAACTTTTAAGTCTGAAGATTTTCAGATATAAGTTGTAAAAAATATGAAAGATGAAAAAACGTGTTTATTAACACAGAAAACAGATTTATTGTAACAACCGAATTTCTTGCCAAATAAATAGTTCGGTGGAACTGTCGCAACCGAAATTCGGTTAATGCAATAGAATTTCGGTTGAAACCAAATATTTCAAATGTATCAGGAAAACATTTGGTTGGGATATCTAAAAAATTCGGTTTCTGCAACCAAAATATTCAGTTGGCAAGAAATTCGGTTGTCACAATAAATCTGTGTTATTGTAGAATTTACAGAATATGTATAAGAGATTTACCAGATAAAAATTTTGAAATAATCTTAGAAAAATTTTAAAACTGTAGGATTTGGGGGGTTTTCGATAAAAGAGCATCTTAGTGTTTGTGATTTTTTAATAGAAAAAATTGATTCTGAAACACATTTTGATGTTTTCTTTTCGAATATAACGTTTTAAAAAAAATTGCTGCGATCTGAAAAGTCTTAAGAATTGGAATACCAGAACTTATTATAAGAGTTTCTTTTTAGGCTACACAAAGTTCTTATTTCCTTCAAAAGTTTTAAAAGACGAACTATATTCAATATTTTTGGATTTTTTTTAACTACAATTGTGGCAACTGACATTGGAAAATTATTTATTATTACCTAATTATTTTTGAAGAATTTTTTCCGAACTCTTCTCGGACCCCCAGAAAGTGGCAACCTCCCATTTGGGAACCGTTGCTTAAGATATTCCTTTACTTTATTTTTTCTTAATATATTTCGATATTTAAAACTAGCGGTAACGAAGTATCAGGTTTTTATATTTCTGATAGATTTTTTTTTGTTAGAAAAAATCGTAAAACCGTCTTAAGTTTTAGTCTTTAACAAATTTAACAAGAAATCGTTGTCATATTTTTTGTTTTAAACAAAAAAAAAAAACATTAAGATGACAAATTTCTTCTTAACACAAAAGTGCGAAATTAAAAGAAAACACTTAAATGCTTGCGAGATCAAATTCATGAGTCTGCGAAATTGTAGAGGATTTATAACACTTACTACGATATTTCCATAATAGTAATAAAGCTTGTTATGGCAAAATCATTTTTAACAGAAGAAAAAAAAAATACTATTATGTTAAAAAATTACTTGACCCATATCTGCTGTAAACATAAAACCCCTTCATTTAGTAAAATAATATTAAATCTGTTTTTATTTTCTATGTCTATTTTATATATATATATATTTAAATAGTTTTATCAAAAGTATTATATTAAAGTTCATTAATTAATGTGTCATTCTTAGTTTGTGGCCGCAATTAATGTTTCTAAATCATTTTAAATTTGACAATAACAAAAAGATAGAGGACATTTAAAAATATTTAGCGCAAAATGTATACAGTTTGTCTTGCAATTAATAGTTTTATATTTTTAGATTATTTAGATTTTTGGGGCACACGCGTGTGTTGTGATTTTTACGCAATTTATTTTATAATATAAATATTTTGTTTTGGCACGTTTTTCTTTGTTTAGACCTTAGGAAAATAACACTAGATTACAGCTATTATGACAGCTATTTTTTGTTTGTTGTAAATTTTAAAAAATTATTGCCAAAAAAAACTTTAATTAAATTTTTTCTTTTGGTTTTTTTTTTTGTTAATTTTCAATTAAACGTTTAATCATATTAATTAAGCGCCCCGGTAGGCTAGTTGGTAGCGTGCTAGCTTTTCAGTGCAGGGTCGTGGGTTCGATTCCCACCAGAGGCTCTGGTCTGTTTTCGCTACAACGAGCCAAAAGCCTTCGTTGCTAGTGCTCAGTTAGGGAATTAAGATATAATTTGTATTTATATGTTTAATAAAATAAATAAATAAATTAATAAATTAAATTTTTAATTGATAATGTATTTGGTGAACAAAATATTCTAGTTTACAATAAACACTATTTACAACATATAAAGGTCATATCCCAATAAAGTTAAAAATTCAAGTGCTTTAAATATTGCTTGTATTGTACTTTATTTTTAAGTGTTTTTTTTTACAGTCAGAATCAAGTTCATACAAATAAAAATAATTTCATTCATGTTTTTCATTTATTGTCAATATTTTAAAATAAAATAAAAACATTTGTTAAAATTTACAATTTTCCTATGAAGATTTTTATAAAGTCTGAACTTCTTCCATTGATTTTCACGAAAAGATAAGCCACATTTATTTGGAACTGAACTCTCTTCTAACATTATATTTTTTCTTATTTTAGTAAGATTCTGCAAATTTCAACGCTTCAAAATAAAAAAAAAAATTTTAGTGTAAAACCCATTCGACGTCAAAAGATCAAGATTAAATATACAAAAGTAATATTTTCAAAATGTATGTATGTAAATAAATTGTTAATAAATTGTACCAAAACTAATTATTAAAGTATTTTTATGGCTTTGTTTAAGCCATAGGGCTTGAAAACAAGTGTTATTATTATGTTGTTTGAACTTGAATTGCTTGAATTAAAGTATATTCTCACTGTAATGTTCGACTTGAATTCCAGTGTCCGTTTTGTTGGAATATGCTATTGAATTAAAGTGTAATTAAAGTATAACACTTTATTTTAGCTTAAATTCCAGCAAAAATGCTTATTGGAATTGATTTGATTTATTTATATCTTAACTTTTATTACAGTTATTAAAATTGCTAAATTGGAAGATTTCATCTCAAATCCCCAAACAAAAAAGAAATGTTTGCTAAAAATATTTTAAATATTACGCGTATTAATAAAAGAGAATCTCACTCATTGTTTAAATTAACAAAAACAACATAGTCAATGTAGCGTTTGTATGGATTAGAGCAAGGGTGTCCAAGCCCTATGCGCTTGATGCTCACTTCTTTTTGTAAAAACGCTTAGCTATAGGCTGTGTGTTTAAATACACATAGAGCACTCAGCAATAGCAATACGAAATACACAAACAACTTTGCCTTATTAGTTTTTTTGTCGTTCTTCAATGTATACACGCAAGTGCAAACCAACATTGACGACAGCGATCATCAATGTAGATTTTGTTTTTGTTTAACGTATGATATGAAATATTTTTTTTTTCTTTTTTCTTTGTATGTATTGGTTTTTACAATAAAAAATATTGAATAAAAATTAGTTATAATTTAAATGTATTTGTGTTTAATCTTCCATAAGAAACTTTTGGGCACCCCTGGATTGGAGTGTTTTAGTTCTGATCTTTAGAAGAAGCTTTTTTTTAACAAAATTACTGTTTTTTTAATCATGTTTGAGAAACTATTATCCTTCACAATATGTTTTTAAACATACGAGGGAAAATCAATAACTCCGTGACTTTTTGAACTCTCCTCGTAGTTATATGAAATGCAACACTGCTTCCATCAAGTACCACCTGTTAATAGACTACTGTCAAATTTTGAGCAAGTTTAACAGCTGTTCAAAACATACAATCTCGTGGATTTTTTTAAAAATGGAAAAAAGTGAATTTCGAGTGCTCATTAAATAATATTTTTTGCGAAAAAAATCGTCAATCAAACCAGGGAAAAGCTTGGTAAAAAAGTGGTTTACTGACTTCTGTTGTGGTCGCACAATTACAAATGACGCTGAACGTTCTTGACGGCCAAATGAGATCAATACACCCGAAAATGTCGAAAAAATCCACGATATGGTGATGGCCGAGTAAAAGTGCGTGAGATTGTTGATGCCATAGGTATTTCATATGGCATTGTGGTTTCGATTTAAAATGATCAGTTGGATTTAAGAAAGCTGTCTGCAAGATGGGTGCCGCGTTTTGCTCTCAATTGACCATAAACGTAATCGTGTGACGTGTGTAGTCTCAATGGCCAAATTCCATGAAATGGGCTAAGAATTGGTACCTCATCCGCCATATTCTCCGAATTTAGCCCTATTTCCAAATCTAAAGAAATGGCTCTGTGGAAAATATTTTTTTTTTTTTTTGAAAAAAAAAACTGTGTTTCATTCAAAAAGTCACGGACTTATTGATCCGCCCTTGTATTTTGAAACTCTTGAATACCCATTTTTACCACGTTGCTCGTGAAAATAAATAATACTACTTTACTGGTGACTAAATCAATGTTCCAGGGAACGCATATATTAAATTAAAGGTATCTAGCTACAGCGGTTTGGGCATACCGCTAAGGAGAATCCTTCCCTTTATGAATCTTTGGTTTTCCCACGTTCCTGGCGAAAATAGTCCTTACTACAGGGAAAAATTATGTTAAGATTTAGGTTAAGGAGGAGACGTTCTTAGTGGATGTCTACCCAACCCATATTAAAGAACCGGTGCTGTGTCATATAACGGAACAGGTGCTGTGTCAGGACCGGTAGTTCACTGGGTTCCCACAAGGCAGATTTTTTTTTAATAATAAGCACAAAAAGGGGACCTCCATTTTAGCTCTAAAATATATATGTATATATTTTTTTTTTTAATAACAGTTTAAAAAAAATTTATATATATAGGGCAACATAGGGTAAAGTGGAAAAAAATCACATATTTCTAAAAATCCTCGAAAAATATTTATTAATTATATTCTTTTATCGCAGAGGCTAGTTACCATTCTGTGGAATATATCCCTCATAAGAATTAATTCTTAGAGCCAATATCAATCTAAATCTCATTTAACCCCCCGAAATCAATCTTAATCCCATTTAACCCCCCAAAATCAATCTTAATCCTATTTAGCCCCACATAGCCTTTCATTGATTGTCATTCTTAAAATTTCACACAATGGAATGCAAAATATTACCTTTTATTAGCTTTTAATTTGTATGCAATTCATTCATTTGAATGCATAAATTTTGAATAACCATTTTTATATCATTTGAAATCAACCAACAAACCATTAAATCAGTCAGTTTCATTAAAATGAATCAGAACGTAAGTTGTAAAACAAACTGAAACTGAAAGGAAATCCATTTGGTGGGAAAAAAGAAACAAAATATAAAAACCAATAAATAAATAAAATGTCCCATCAAATCTTAAAATGAAGGACACTTTAGATAAAACCGAATGTTTTTTTTTTTTGTTCAACACCTAAAAGCCAAAAGAAAACAGTTGTCAGTACATAAACTCTTTTAAAAAAACACAAAGTCATTGACACTTTATTTTAATAACGATTTTTTTTTATATAAATATAAATATTTTTTTTTTGTGTTGTTAAGGAGCCAAATAAAATAAGCCATCAAATACAGCTCCCTCCTAATTGTGGAGGTAAAAACTGTCCGATTGCAATAAAAAAAAGAAACAACAAAAAATTATGTGACTGACTGACATAAAGTCTGTTAAGGAAAAAGGGAAAATTTTAAGATATTTGCAGCTGCTGTCAATTTTATTTCTTGTGTTTCGTTATTTTTTTTTAAAGAATCCAACAATTTGTTTAACAAAACCAAATATTATCAGAAACAAACACAAAAAAACAACAACTTAAATACAAAATTGTAACCATATTTATTTACTTTTCTTGTTATTTTGAACAACTGACAATGAGTACTGACTGACTGACTAACTGCTTAAGAACAAAAATATTATTTTAATATAAGGTTTGTTTTTACTCGAATTTTTATTTTTAAATTTGCAATTACTTGACAAAATATCATCAAGTTTGCTAATATACACACAGAAAAATAAAGTGCCAACTGAATTAAAAAGGTGTATTTTGATTGTGACAACCAAAGTTCTGTTGTGTGAAACGAATTTTGTTGAGGAACGAAATTTCAGTTGGACACCGACAAAATTTTTCTCTGGGTGTACTTTATAAAAATCAGAGAATTTACATTAAACCAAAATGTATTTAATGCGACAGCTTTAGGATAATTTTTTATTTAAGGGCGTGGCAGTGAGATGGAAATGGTTTAGAAATTGAATTTCACAGCTTTACAAATATCTGGATTGATTTTTCTTAAATCATTTAACATAAAAGATAATTTTTTATGACTTCTTATATATAAAAAACAGAATAAGTGTTCCTAATTAACTGTTCCAAGATTTCTGCCTAATTGGCAAGACCGCCTCTAGGCAGGCCGGTAAAATGTAGACAAATGCGTCGTGTTATTATTTACCCAGCAAAAACAGACCTTACCAAATAATGAGTCTAGTAATCTAAACTACAAGGTTTTTACGTATTACCCTTTATATTATAATTCTAATTTTTTTTATATGGAATGTCCCAAAAGGTAAGGTGTTCTGCTTACCACAAAATAAATAATGATAAGTTACGCGTATGCATATTTATAACGGGTTACTAATAACCAATTTTTATATTTTTCTGTAAGAAATTGAGTAACACATTATTTTTTAACTCCTGGAAACCAATTATAATTTAACTTTGAGTAAGCGAAAGGGTAATGCGGTGCAGTGCTGTGAATCTTAATTTCTAATCCGCTTTTCTTCCAAAAGGAAATATATAAATTAATCCTTTGAAGGCCAATGGTTGAAAAATGTCCCATATTTAGTTTTTGTCGTATTTGGCCCATTTTTAACCGATTTGTATCGACGGTCTCAGAGCCAATAGGATCATATATATTTTTGCATAATTTTTGGAACATTTTTTTCAAATCCTATTGGACAACACAGGGGATCAAAATTTTGATAGGACATGGTATATTCCTTTTAACATCGAGACATTTGGAATTGGTTCACTTTATTTATCACAGGATACTGATACAATTTGGGACATATGTATCCCATGGTTGTCAAAGGTCAAAAAGAGGAAGTTTTTTCTCAGTTTTGAAAATTTTTTATTCGCATTAAAATTCAAGTAATTTTTATTTGATTTGATTTTTATAGATTTTTTTCTCCTGATTCTAAATTTGGTCTCCAAATTTTTCAATCACTTTACAATTTTGAAAAATTTTATAAAAATTATATTTCGGACTTAATTTTTGCCCCAAGATATTTTAAAATTTTTGTCATTATATTATATAAGATGTGTCATAACACAAATAAGTTAAAATAAATTAATTCGACACTACTCTAAAATAGTTTTCACTAGTTCCTTTTCACTTACATGATAATTTGTTTTATTAAACCCTTTTTATTCATAAATTAATAAAATACACACTAATGAATAAAGTTATTTAAACTATTAACAATGACTCATTATTATTTATATTAAAATAATAGAAAAGGTAAGACATTACAAGTAACTTATTATTTTATTATTTAATTCAAAATAATAAAATAAGTAACATATTATAGGTAATACATTATTTTGATTTTGAAAATAATGCTGAATGTAAGGGGTACTCATTACAAAGTAATGTATAAATTAATGGTATGTTATTACCATGTTTTTGCTGGGTTCATACTAATCAAAAATAAAGCTATTTCGATAGAAATCTGAATGCTGTATTTTACAAAATTTGCAAAACCTCCTAAATAATAAAAAATTCTGGGACCAGGCAAAATATCTAAAAAAAGCAAAATTTCGACTAATTTTTAAGATTTTGAATATTTAGAAATATTTCACTATAATCTTGAATACTAAGTAAGAGAAATGAAAGGAGACATCGGATTTTGGTTTGTTTTTTTTTTATCGTACATGTGATTTGTATTAGTTTTATTGACGGCTGCAACATACGGGCCTTTTGTGAGACCCAGGTAAATGAGAATGCTGTTCCACAAGATTTACTTGCGGTAATCAACTTTTATCGTGTTTTATTTTACATAAGGTCTTCGCGGTATACGTTCGCAGTTGGCCACACATAATACCGAATTCAACACCCTTTAGGTGACATTCAAAATCAGTGCACTCATCATACATTTCAAATTTCTTTACAGAATCCCAAACAAGAAATCTGTCAAGATATTTAATTATTTTAATTTACTTGTCGCCTCTATTTCGAGAATTCTGAAGAGTTGCCCAAATAGTGAAATCGTGATTGATGGCGATTACTATAGTCACAACTCTTGATGGTTTCGCCATTCGAGCGAGACAACTTCCGTTGATATTTATGTCGAGCAGTTTGCTGCGCAGAATCACCTGGCGTAGTTAGTAAATGAGCTCAACACACATTCCATACGATGAAAGGGGGCTTTGAAATACTCTTTAACTTTTTTTTTTTCACTGCGCATCCCTAAAAGTCGTTTGCACTTCTCGGCAACTAGAATCTCTGTACAATTTCCGCATCCTTTTCAAAAGGCTCGTTTGGTTGAACTCAACGACTTTTATCGGCAATTAAATTGGAATCTTTGTTTCTTGGTCAAAAATGGTGATGCCTCTGATTTTGCTTGGAATGAAATTTTATTCACAGTAAATTTTGGCTAATCTTTATTATAAGTGTTGGATGAGCAAAACTAGAGTCAGATCCAGAGAGGAAGCACTCAGGAATTGACGTGTAAATAGAAACGACAATTCCGAACTGCTCCGCAAAAAGGCCAAAGGACTAAGACTGACTGACTGCTTCCCCTCGCGGCAGTCATCTCTTAAAAAGAATGACCAAATATTCCCTGACAAGGTCAACCTTATGGCTGAAGTATTTGGTAGAAATTAGCAATCAACCACTATCCGAGATCCGATAGATTATCCCTTATTATGCCTTCTATATTCTTTTGTGCTCGAGCCGCTAAAAGGGTTTTTCTGAATCTCAACGTAAGTCCCGACCCGGATGGCATAGAGATACTGGTATTGAAACAGATCTGTTTTACGCTATCGCGTCTTTTAGAAACTTCTTTCAGCACTTTGTACCGTAAGGGCATTTTTTCTTCGTGTTAAAATGATTTTAATATCCAGATCCAATCACTGAAAAGGGTGCGGCCAACAACCGCAGAATATTAATAAAATAATTTTGTATAAGCCAAGAATTATTTTGTATGAAAAAGTTTCTAATACAAAATACTAGATTTTTAGAAATTTTTCTAATAAAAGACATTTCTAATTGAATATTCCCCTCAAATATTTTCAACTCAAAAAATTTTTTTTAACACTAAAAATTTCTCTTTTGCAGATGACAGCAAATTTTGTCATTCATATTTCTTCGATCACAGGCAAAACCTTGTGAAGGTTGGGGACAAAAGGCAGATTGTGAATGGCACAATCAATCAGGACCTAATTACAATCTCTGAGTCAGGTCGTGTGAATAGGATCGATTGTAATCCACGCAAGACCCAATATTGCTTTTTATAATTATAAATAAAATAAAAAGTTACTTTGACATTTACAATCACAATACAGTTTTGTTTTCATAAAAAATATCAGTTCCGTTACCCATGTAAAAATGATCATTTTCACCTGGGGGGTATAATTTTATACATGAAACAATAAAATTTATACTAATCAATTCACTGTCGAAAAATTCATTTCAAAAAGGTATTGAACGTTTTTATATTTTTTTTTTATTCTTTTTAATAAAAACAATATTTTTGTTAAAAAAAATCACTCAGAATATTAATAAAATCATTTTTTATAAAAAAAAGTCTGTGGAATCCAAGATATGTTTTGTACGATAACGTTTTTTATACAAAATACTAGATTTTTAAGAAATTTTTCTAATAAAAGATATTTCTAATTGAACATTCACCTCAAATTTTTTTACCTCAAACATTTTTTTTAACACTAAAATTTTTTTTCACATCAAACACTTTATGTCACCTCAAAATATTTTTCCAACTACAAAATTTGTTTTCACACCTAAAAAAAGTTTTGAGCCTCAAAAAACTCCATAATTTGACTTTTGAAATTTTTTACATTATGTGTATCAAAAATAGTAAGAACATTTTTTTTTTAAGACATAGGTGGAGGGGTTTCAAAGATTCGGCACAGCCGAGTTGAAGCATATTTTTACTTGTTTTTTTTTAAGTCCTTAAAATATAAATTTTTTTTTAAGTATTTTTCTTTAAAAAGTCCATGGAATCAAAGAAGTTTTCTTGAAAAAGTCCCTAAAATCAAATTTTTAAGTCAAACGTCCACAAACACTACACCCTATTTCCTGCCTCCCATAACCTATTTTCCTACAGAAAACCCTATTTTCCTACAGAAAAAAAAACTTTTTAAGCCCAGGAAATACAATTTTAACTATCGATATCTCGAAAATTACACGAACTCGACTATTTGATTGAGTTGTCAGTTACTTTTTGCAGAAATTCCGATTTTATACGGGTACAATTTATACCCCAAAACCATTTCTGTCAATTAATGTGTATTCCTACCAAAATTAAGCTCATTACGTTTCTTATTCACGAATTAAAAAAAAAATGTTTACAAAAAAAATTTTTTATTTGACATTATTTGCTGTTCATTTAAAGTTTAAATATTAACTTCCTGTTCAAAGACCGTTTAATATGAAATTTTGCTTGCCTTAAAAAAGCTAAGTAGTTAAACGGATAGATAAAACGAATTCCCCCCTCTCTAAGAAAAAAATTAAACAAATTCTTTTTAATTGGAAGCGGATTAAAAAAAATAGTCATAAATCAACACCGCTTTCAAGACATTAAGCATTTAATAATGAAATTTTGTACAAAAACTAGGCAACCATAAGAATGCAACCAAGTGAAAATTTATTAAAATAATATCTAAAGTACTACATTCATACATACCCTACACAAACATACAGACATTAAAAAAAAAATAGAGAAATAAATTCACCATAAATATGTTCAAGTGCAAATATTTTTTTATCAGATCTACTAGTAAAAATTAAAAAAAATAAATAAAATTATAAATTGGTACCTTACCAGTTAATTTGGAGGGGCAAATCACACAAACACACACACAATATTGAAAATAATAATACATTTTATAAAAATCTTTAAATATAATACTAAATGACAAATTCTTAGAAATTTGTTTATTTTTTATATACCATCAATTTTGAAATAATACAGCCCAGCAAACATTTTTTTATCTTTCTAATATCCACAAAACAAATTTATTCTTACAGCGGAATTTGTAGCAAATTAAACGGTTCGAATTCAGTTAGATATTTTCAAAATTAATAAAAAAAATTATTTTTAAAGATAAATCAAAAATAAATTATTTAAAAATTCGCGAAGGATAAAAGGATATTTTTTTTTTTAATTTTCGATTCGCGAATCAATTTTTTTGTTTTTTTTTGATTCGCGAATCAATTTTTTTTTTATTTTTGATTCGCGAATCAAAATTTTTGTTATTTTTATTTACAAATTATGGTAAATTTTTTAAATTGTTAAAATTATTTGACTTTTATTTAAAGCATTAATTTTTTTGGTGTCAAATGTATTAAATGGTGACATTTAAAAACATAATTCCTTGATTCAATTTTTTTGATATCATTCAATTTTCAAGGAATCGATTAAAAAAATTTATTTTTATTGATTGTATAATTTTCTACTTTATTCAATCAATATAAAATTCAAAAAATCAATTGGATTTTGTTGATTGTTTGAATTTTAACAAATCTTGATTTAAATGGTTCATTTAATTTATACTTCGCGAAATAAATTATAAAACTAATAAATATAAATTAGACTAAATTATTAATTCACTTTATTTCTGTGGCTTAGAGCTAAAAGTGTCAATGTTTCTTTTCTTACTTCCTTTTATTTTGCTAAAAACAGCGAATGTCAAATTTAACCCAGAACAGTTTCATAAATAAAATGCTGGTCAATGTCACTATAAACTCAACTATAAAAACCTTCAATCGAAATTTTCTAAAAAGTGAATGTTTTAACATTTGCCCTTTAGTTCCAAGCCACAGATTTAATATTAAATCTTGCACTAAAAGTGATTATAATCTATTCACTGGCTTATGTTTCAAAAAAAATTATATGGGAATTAATTAAAAAAATAAATATCTCTTTAAAGCTGTTATTAACCCAATAGCGGCCAGGATTTTTCTATTTTTTTATTTTTTTAAGAGAAGCAACACTCAGGAAATACTTCCGCCTAATTAATGTGTTGCTTTCCTTGGAAAGGGGATAGAGGAGAGATGAAAGGTGGTGAAAAATTAAGGTCTTCAGATATGGCAACACTGTAATTCCGTCTGCCCCGTTATTTCACTTCGTTAGGGTTAAGTGCTATGTGAACACCGATGATGAATAGAACACTCATGCATATCATTTGTTGCTAGGGATCAAACCCGCACAGTCCAACGGGCTAACCATTACACCACAACAGCCACTCGAATTTGATGATGAATTTTGTTGGAGGATGTTATTGAGAAGTTCCGATTTGGCGGGAATTATGCGCGCCCGAGGGGGGTTGGCTAAACAGTGCTTAAGCCCTGTCTCTACTACATGAACATACAACCGGGCCGAATATTTTCTCGTATTTTTAGCACGCGCTGGAACCCAACCCTACCGAAGTAAAATTAAATAAAAAGCTTATGAACTAAAAAGCCTCAATAAGTTCGCCAACTCTTGATCATGTGGCGAGCAAGAACTGTTGTAAGATTAAATATATTGCGCAAAATGTAGTATTGCTATATTTGAAGCCCTCATTTCTCCTCTATTCCATTTCGAAGAATGCAATACATTAATTAGTAGGAAAAATTTTCTGAGTGTTGCTTCTCTTAAAGAAAAAAAACTAATTCGCGAATAATAAACAAAAAACCTTTAAGTCACAAACATAACAAAGGAGATAACAAGCGCGAATCAACAAATTAAGGATTCATTTCGCGAATCAAAAACATTTTTATATTGACTAGATTTTTAAAATTCTACGTGGCGGATTATTTCTTTAAAAAGTGATAAGATTCTCAATAAATTAAAATCGGAGAGTTTTGGTGGCCCCTCAAAGAGACTTTCAAAATAGCGAATAATTGTTTTTGAAAAGTTATCGGTTTTGGATTATTTTATGGGTCGTCAAATGCAAATCTGATAGTAGTTTTATAAAATTAAAAATGGAGTATCCAATATAACGAATGATTTTTTTCGACCGAAAATGGAATACAACTCCCATAGCAGGGGGATCAAAGAACATTTTGCAGCTTCTGGACCGTGTTCAAAGGGGGACGTCGGCGCTTATTAATGAGAGTGGTGTAACCAACTCAATTGACTCCTTGGAGATGGGTTGTGTTACACCGTTTTTTCGATATAACCATGGGAGGTGTTCTTCCGAAATGACTATGCTCATACCCAGGCGCCGGGTTTTCGTTCGGAATACTCGCTTTTCTTACAAAGCACATCCGTTTGTTGTCGATTGGACAACGCATTGCAGAGGTCTTTCCTGTCACTAACAACTTAATGAAGTTTGAGTCAAATGTCCCTCTTTCCTCTAACCTAACTTCCCTTCGCCAATGCAATGTACAGTATTCGAAGGGGTATCCCCTAAGTGTTGTTTCAAAGACAAAAAAAAAAAACAAATATAGCGGATTTATTTTATAAAACTTACCTGGTAATTCTTGGAGGTCGTTGCATAGAAATCCGACATCAGGTTTTTAAAGTGATTGATTTCTTAAAAAAATTATAAGAATCTAAAATAACATTTCAAAATTGAAAATGGCAGATTATTTTTTTTACAGCAACCTCACCGCAATATTGGATCCGCGATTTTAAATATCAAAAATTTTGATGTCAGGTTTTTAAATATCAGCCCCCGAATACTTATAGATAAACAATTTTAAAATAAAAATTGCGTACTTAAAATAAAAGTCATCCGCCATATTGGATCTGTCACTTTAGATTTAAAAAATTGTATATCATATTCAGTAGCTCCCAATTTTCACATAAATAATTTTAAATATTTCCGATCTCTTTTAAGGAAATTATTCGCCATATTGTATCCGCTAATTTAAAATTTATAAAACTTATATATTCGTATGAACCGACCACCAAAATAATACGAAAAATTAAAATCGATAATTTAAAACAAAAAACCATCAGCTTTATTTTATCCACCATTTTGAATTTTGAACTAACAGAATAACAATAACTTATAATTTGGGCCGGTCCCAATGAATGTAGTATATTTATGATTTAACTGAAGAAAAATAGAGATAGAATGATACAAAATATAGGTATGTAAGTGCAAAGGAGAAAAGAACAAAGACCACTCTGTAAACTACTACTGCTACTACACTGAGTAAACTACTCTAGCATTGTGAATCAATCTTTTCGCTCATTCAATCCTGATTTGTTCTCTTAATTTGTTAATGCTAAAGTTTTTTTTTTGTAGTTAAAATATTTGTTTGTCAAACCTTGAACTTTTTTGTCTAAATTATAGTAGAATCCGCTTTAAATCACACACAAACATACACTCATAAAAAGTCCGTAGAACTAGTTGAAAATTCTTCAAAAATAACAGCAATGAAGTTAACCAAGTAAAATCGTTTACTAATGCGGCGTGTGCTTGTAATTCGGTCGTTTATAAAACACTCAAGTGTTTATGCGCGACTACTTATTTAATTGCAAAAATAATGTGACATTGGTAACTACTTATTTTTTAACTACAACGGCGGATTAATAAGTCCGTGACTTTTTAAATGAAGTAATTTTTTTTTTTTTTTTGCAAAAAAAAAACTTATTTTTCAACATAATCTTCTTTTAGCTTAATACACTTAATCGAACGTTTCTCCAATTTTTGTATGCCTTCCAAAAAAATAGGACTTTTCGAGGTCCATAAAATAGGCATTTGTTTGATCAATAATTTCATCGTTGGAGCTAAATCTCTTGCCACCGAGCCATTTCTTTAGGTTTGGAAACAGGAAATAGTCACTGGGGACTAAGTCCGGTGAATATGGCGGATGAGGTACCAATTCGTAGCGCAATTCATGAAATTTTGCCATTGAGACTACACACGTCACACGATTGTGTTTATGTTCAATTGAGAGCAATTGCGGCACTCATTGTACTTGTGCGACCACAACTGAAGTCAGTAAACCACTTTTTTACCATTGAAATCAAGGAGATTGACGGGTTTTTTCGCGAAAACTAATGTTTAATGAGCACTCGAAATTCACTTTTTTCCATTTTTAAAAAAATCTACGAGGTTGTATGTTTTCAAGAGCTGTTAAACGCAAAGTAAATGACGGAACTTGCTCAAAATTTGACAGTAGTTTATTAACAGGTGGTACTTGATGGGAGCAGTGTTGCATTTCATATAACTACGAGGGAAGTTCGTTAAGTCACGGACTTATTGATCCGCCCTAGTATTGAAAAAATATTTGATTAAGCCTTATTATTTACAAAACTACTTATTTTTTTTAGTACAATACAACTTCTCAACCACTTATTTTTTATATTTTTGTTACTCAGTGGTTGTCCGCTTACATGAGTTTTCATATTTGTTCGAATTTTTTTCGAGACTGACAGGAATTGACAAGACTTTTTTCAACCTAAACTATTCTTTCGCTGATGACGGCATTATCTATTTTTGGGAGTACAATTGTGCCAATCATAGTAGTACTATAACATAGTTATCATACTATGATTATAAAATAACCATAATTTGACCATAATATGGTCCCTACAATTATATTATGATTTGAAGCTATTAAAAAGTTCTGTAAATTTAAGAATATTTCTGTACAAGTTTTTTTCTAAGGAAAAAAACCAATATTAAGGACTTTTTTTTAAGAAAACCTCTTTGATTCTATGGACTTTTTTAATAAAAACGTAGATTCTATGGTATTTTTCTAATACAAAAATTCTTAGATTCTAAGGACATTTTTTAAATAGTCCTTAGAGTCTTAAATTATTTCTTTTAGAAAAAACTCTTAGAGTCTTAAATCTTTTTCTTTATAAAAAGTCCTTAGAATCTAAGAAATTTTAATGATGAAAAGTCCTCAGAACCTAAGATTTTTTTTATTCAAAGAAGGGCCTTAGAATCTAAGTTTTTTAAGAATATATAAATTTTTATCCAACAAACAGTTTGCAGAATCTGACAATTTTATTTTAAGGAAAAATCCATAGAATCTAAAAATGTTTTTATAAGAAAATATTCTAAAAATCTAGTATGTCTTGTAAGAAACCTTTTCGTACAAAACAACTCTTGGAATCCAAGACTTTTTCAGACTTCTTCTTAAGAAATATTATTTCATTAATATTCTGAGTACTTTTTCCTAAACAAATTCATTATTTAACAATAAATTAATTAAAACTATACTTAAAAAAATATTGTTTTTATTGAAAAGAATTAAAAAATATAAAATCTTTATATAGATTTTTTTCGACAATAAATTGATTAGTGTAAATTATAATTGGTGGAAATTATAATTTTTACATAAATGACTGAACTGATACAATTTATTATTAAAATAAGACAGTATTATGATTGTAAATGTCAAAGTAATTTTTATTTAATTTATAATTATTTACTGATTGTTGTCAGCATTTAATAGTTCCATAATTATCACAAAATTTAGTCAGAATTTTTGTTACCACAGTTTGGTTACAGTCAACCATGTTATAAAATAGAAAGTGACAATAATGAAATAATAAAATATGTACTGTAATAATGATGGCAGCGACTGTAATAAGGTGCCACTTGCCACACAGCTAACGAAACAATGGTTCTTTTGCGCGACAAATTCAATGACTGTGTTATCTCACGTGGTGGCGATGACAATTGGCCGCCAAGATCGTGTGATTTGACACCGTTGGACTTTTTTGAAAGAAAAGGTGTACGTCAATAAGCCAGCAAAAATTCAAGAGCTAAAGGATGAGATAATTCGGCACATAAACGGCATAGAACCTCAATTATGCCTCAGTGTCATCGAAAATTTGGGCCATCGGATGGAGGTGTGCAGCCGAGGTCGCGGCGGCCATTTGGCCGATATTTTGTTCCATACAGAATTGAACCATACCATATTATCATAATAAAAAGAAATGACAATAATTTCCTAAATAAATTGTTTTATTCAAAATCAACATCGGCCCTTAAAATTTAAAATCTCGGTTGAAACCATATATTTCAATTGATAGATATCACTAGGCAACAGCCATTTTGTTATTTGTTTCTAGCATACTTTTTCTCATGGATTTGGACCTACTGAACACGAAAATGAATTTTAAAAATTTTTCTGTCGATTGGTTTGCGAGATACAAATTTTTTAATTTTTTTTTTTTAATTTTTGGAGGTACACTTACTATTTTGAGCATATCTTTAGTCTTCTTTGACCTATTTTATCCTACTACTACTCAAATTAAAGACAATTGAGCCGTCTACAACTTATTCTCAGAAAATTTTCAAATCGGGTTAGTAGTTTTGATGTTGGCGGCTTAAAAAGGTTAAAAAACTGCGTTTTTTTAGTAAAAATGTGGCTGAAAAATTCATATAAAAATTCATATAAAATGTAAAACGCGATGTTAACAGCGATTTTAATTTTTTTACGTATAGCTGACACTTTTCCAAAGAAAATAAGCCCTTACTTAACAAAATCTGATGACAAATGGCCGACTTATTATTTTTTTGGTAAACGACCGAAATTCCGCTATTTCACGATTTTTTGATTTTCATTATTTGCACAGCTTACCTACCCAACGCAAACGAATAAATACATTTGAACTTAATTTAAAATAAACAAATTAGTCTTCGTATATTATTTTTTAATTTATTTACAGCACTACATGCTCAATGTATCACACAATTAGCTAAACTAACGAAATTAAACTAACTAATTAAATTAAGCAAATCAACGCACAAAAAAATGAGTAAAAACAAAGATATAAGTGTACATTTTATGCCATGTGGAAAAACTGCTGACTTCTTCTTTGTTTTTTGTATTCGCTGCAATCGGTCTCACGTATTAGGGTCCAAATATAGTCACCCATCATAGCCGTGTCATAGTTGCCCTGATAGCGTCGTTCCATAGCCTTCAATTCCTGATGAAAGCGCTCGCCGTGTTCGTCGCTCACGTCTCCTAAATTCTCAGGGAAAAAATCCAAATGAGAATCCAGAAAGTGTATTTTAAGTGACATGTGCACTCCCATGGCTTCATAGTTCTTTACCAGATCCTCAACTATGTCCTTATAATTCGGGCTTTTGTTGTTTCCTAAAAAGTTTTCCACAACAAGCCTGAAGGAATTCCATGCTGCGGCTTCGATGGGTGATAACAGCTTTGGGAATTTTTCATCTTTCAACATTTTTTTTATCTCGGGTCCTGCGAAGACTCCTTCTTTAATTTTTGCCAGCGAAAGGTAAGGGAAAATTGACCGTAAATAGGCAAAAGCTTCACCTTCTTTGTCTAATTTTTTGGCAAAATTTTTAATCAAACCCAATTTTATGTGCAGCGGCGGAAGTATTATATTTTCACGGTTCTCTATTAGTGGTTTGCGCTGAACATTCGCTTCTCCAACTACAGGTTTCGTTCGTACCGGCCATTTTTTTTTATATAATGCTGATCATCAGCGCGGCTATTCCAAAGGCACAGAAAACAGCAATGTCGCGTATAGCCTCCTTGGAGTCCACACAGAATGGCCACAACTTTAAGGTCGGCGCATATTTTCCAATTGTATTTCCTATACTCTATGCATTTCAGCAAAATGTCCATAGTTTCATAGTTCTCCTTTGAATGAACCGCATGAGCAATAGGAACAGATGGCTTTTCATTCCCATTATGTAAGAGAACTGCCTTCAAGCTCTCTTTGTTGCTGTCAATAAACAACCTCCATTCGTTGGGGTTGTGAATTTGGTGAAGCTCTTGGAACAAGCCTGAAATGTCGCTGCAAAAACATATTTGGTCTTTCTTTGTATAAAATTTTGCATACTCCTTGTGACGGTTTCTGTACGCTGATACTTTCACTTCTGAAGCCGCAAATCCACACTGTATCATCCGAGACGCAAAAAGTTCGGATTTCTCCTTAGTGAGACCAAAATCGCGCACCCAATCGTTTAGTTCGGCCTGTGACAGTAATTTTCGCTTTGCACCCGGCTCAAATTCGCTTGCATTTGACTCAGACTCTTCTTCTGACGATTCTGCTTTTTGAAGAGATGCACCAGGGCACACTGGATATGGCACATCATGCGAATGTGGTACTGGAAGCGCAAACGATCCCACTTGAGCGTAGTTCCATTTAAAAAATCTTCCTACCCCACTGTTTGTGGTGAGGCAAAAATAACAGTCTGTGAAATGGCATAGCGGCTTTTTCCACATCATTGGTGTATCGAATTTCATATGGCGGCTAAAATTAAAATAAATTACTATATTCGCTATGTATAATGTGTTTAAATAAAAATTCTTACCTTCCGCCAGCTGCCCAGTTGGTTAAGATTATATAGCAAAGATCACACAGCGACTTAGGTGTCCATGGTTCTGTGATATTTGGTGAAATACCAAAATAATTCAAATAGTGCAATTGTACTGCTGGAGTAAACTTGTGTGCGTGATTTTTTTTTATAAACTGGCCACAAACATTGCAGAAATTGTCTGGATCGTTCAAACACTCGAACACACGTAGTCTTTTACTCATTGTCTTCCTTGCGTTTTCTAAATATTAACTTCTTTACACTTTCACAGACAGTTTTGAAATGCAATTGATAACCGTGTCTCCTTATGTTTAAATATGTATGAGCATGTAGTGCTGTAAATAAATTAAAAAAAAATATACGAAGACTACTTTGTTTATTTTAAATTAAGTTCAAATGTATTTATTCGTTTGCGTTGGGTAGGTAAGCTGTGCAAATAATGAAAATCAAAAAATCGTGAAATAGCGGAATTTCGGTCGTTTACCAAAAAAATAATAAGTCGGCCATTTGTCATCAGATTTTGTTAAGTAAGGGCTTATTTTCTTTGGAAAAGTGTCAGCTATACGTAAAAAAATTAAAATCGCTGTTAACATCGCGTTTTACATTTTATATGAATTTTTATATGAATTTTTCAGCCACATTTTTACTAAAAAAACGCAGTTTTTTAACCTTTTTAAGCCGCCAACATCAAAACTACTAACCCGATTTGAAAATTTTCTGAGAATAAGTTGTAGACGGCTCAATTGTCTTTAATTTGAGTAGTAGTAGGATAAAATAGGTCAAAGAAGACTAAAGATATGCTCAAAATAGTAAGTGTAATTCCAAAAATTAAAAAAAAAAAAATTAAAAAATTTGTATCTCGCAAACCAATCGACAGAAAAATTTTTAAAATTCATTTTCGTGTTCAGTAGGTCCAAATCCATGAGAAAAAGTATGCTAGAAACAAATAACAGACAAAAGTTTGTTATTTGTGACCTAGTGTATTCAAGACAAATGTCCAACACTAACTTAAACTTTAAACACAAAGTTAGTTTAAATGAACTAGAACATACTTAACATAATTTTCTACTTAGTATTTTTATGAGTGTATATTTAGTATCAATGAATGAATAAATAAATGCGAAAAAATTAAGCCAATGCCTCATCAAAGTCCTAACCTTGAAAGGCCGACAAACTAATAAATCATATTAAATATAATTTGAATATGTTAAATATTGTTATGCACTCAAATATCACAAATGTTTAATGTTTGAGGAGTATGAACTCGTACGATAAAATAATTTTAGAAAATTTAGTGTCAATGATTTTTGATAGTATTTGCTTTTAAAAATATTATGGATTCATATTTTTAAATAAAGAAAATAACTTAGAATGTCAATGTTTTAATGTCATAAAATATACAGATAAGCCTCGATTTGAAACCTGCCTGATTTGAGGTTTGTTTAAAGAAATCTTGTCTTGATTAAAGTCACCCGGTTGCATGCCTGGGAAAAATGGTGAGTGTTTGAGGTAAAGGAGTGATTCGATTCTTAGTAAATGTATGTACGATATTTGGACATGAGTCGGCACAATTTCCAACCTAAACCTCGATTTCAGTGGTTTAATGAGGACTTAATTGGACTCCAATAGTGTTTCATTAAAATCGCATAAAATATATCCTGCTCATTACAAATTCCCCAACAGCCGCTTCAGTTTTAACAACTCATGTACAATCGACTGATATTTATTTGCTAAGTCCCGGTAGGCTAGTTGGTAGCGTGCTAGCTTATCAGTGCGGGGGTCGTGGGTTCGATTCCCACCAGAGGATCTCGTCTGTTTTCGCTACAATGAGCCGAAAGCCTTCGTTTCTAGTGCTCGATTAGGGTGCTAAGATATAAATTGTAATTATATGTTTAATAAAATAAATAATAAATAAACATCCTGCTCGATATAGATTTTAACTGTGGTAAATAAATACATCGGTAGAAGCTTAGAAGCCATTCAGTTTAATACTTTATTCCAATCTTAGAAAATTGTTTAACAATTATTTCCTCATTTTATTTTTTTTTTACCACATTGAGACTGAGCAAAAACTACTTAGTTTTGTGTACAAAACTAGTTTTTGCTTATAAGTTTTGACAATCAAAAACTAGCAACATTCAAAAATTAGGTAGTTTTTGCTCAGTCTAAATATAGCATTAGATAAATATAAAATTAAATTTAGAAAATATTAAAAGTTGTTATAATAAATATAAATTTTAATTAAAAAAAAAACCATTTAAACATAGAATTGCAGTTTTTTTTTTTTGTTGGAATCAGACTGACAACTAACTAGGAAGAAGAAATAGCATGTCAAAACTTTTTGCACGACTGACTATCATCACCATTAACATCTTACACTTTCAAAGATTGTTAATGAAATAAAACTGGGAATTAATGTATGATCAAAAGTAGTTGAACATACATTTTTTTTTTAAAAAAAGGGGATCATAGCTTATATAATTAATTAGATAATAGGGGTCAGGAAATAGAAGGTATTCTATATGTATTAGGGTGGCAATGACAACTCCTTAACTTTTTGAAATTAACAGAGCTCCTGCCAATTATCATCTGTCAATAGACTACTCTCAAAGCTGCGTGATTTAGCTTGCGCTTTTTAAAGGCCGATCCCGCCTTGAATTTTTATCCTGCTTTTTCATATTTTAGGTCTTCTAAACACAATTTTTATTAAAAATTAAAAGATGTTTTTAAAACGTTCAATTTTGAGATTAAATTTCAGAAATTTTTAATCACAATAGGATCGTGTTGATATAAAAGCGCTCTTTAGATTAAAAACTCTATTTTAAAAGAATTTTCGAGTTTTTTATTGTAATTCTTCAGGTATTTTATTGAGCTGTTATTTAAGCAAATCTCTTGGTAATTTGTGAGTCCTGATTGTCTTTAAACCAATTTTGAGCGACGTTAACTCAAAAAATTTCAAATTTGTTGAATTTAAGAATAAACAAAATTTAAATCCCGATTTTTACTCAAAAACAAATCCAAATCCCGATTTTTACTCAATAACAGTTGGTCACATTATCTTTTGGTCATCAGATCAATTTCTTGAAACTAATTTTTGTTCCTCTTAAAGGAAGAAATTGTAAAATAATGGACAATTTTGAAGATCACACATCAAATATTCCACAGAGGACAAAACCCCTAAGCCAAGCCGAAGGTCGCTAGCGAGAGAACTTTACCACAGCGAAGAAGGTTTGGGCTTATGACCGAAAATTGCTTGGCAATGAGGATAATGCCCGTGGAGTAATGAATTTACCCAAAAGGGGAATAATGGGTTGTAAGGCCCATTATTACCTATGGTTGTACGGTCTGGTGGGAGGCAATGAGAAAGAGTAGTTATAGGAAGACACTCGGCTCGAAAATGTGCTTCAGTTGGCATAACTCGCGCCATCGGTAGCGCGCCTCAGGCGGCGTTGGATATAATCCTAGATTTTATACCGATTGATAAGTATCCCAGCGAAACCACACATTACCAAATAATGGGTAAAGTAATGTATAACCATAGGGGCCGATGGATTACTTTACACCTTACTTCACTGATGAATTTTATACGCGATGAGCCTCAAAGTAATGTATATACCCATTACTTTAGAGGTGATAATGAAAGGGGTTACTTATATGGTTACGAGAATGGAAAAAGTAATGTGTCTAAAAATAGATTTTTAAAAAAGACGAATTTTTCTTAAAAAAAATTTTTACAAATATTTTATTTAAATTATTTGTTATTAAAAATAATGTGGTCAAGATGGGAATCGAACCATGGAAGTCTGGTTGCCAGCCAAAAACTCTACCCACAGAGCTATCGACGCATATACTATTTGATTGCTGTAAACTTAAATGAATTGTTGCGCTTAATTTTTTCGCTAGTGTTATCAAAACAAACATACATTACCCTTTTGCTTACAAAAAAACACAAAGTAATGTATTAAAAAAAAAATTTTAAAAATATTTCAATTATTACTTTACATTTATAAATCATATATTACGCAATCAATAATCAGTAACTTATTACTTTATGCTTGCAGATAACGAAAAAGGTAACGAGCTATCATTACAAGGTAACGCATGAGAATATCGCACCCATTACTAAAGTTTTGCTGGGATGTGGAAAGAGTGGCAGCTAGGAACTTGTTTGGGCGCTGTTAAAACATATGCGGATAGGTCACACTAAAATTTTGTACAAGGTAGGTCTAATTGGACAGGATAGAACCCTCCACTGAGATCTCGGACCAAAGGATGACGACTTCAGACTTCGAAGTTACACCTCCGATTGTGTTTCCAAGGGACGGGTGGACTGGGTATCGACAGCTGTTTGAATGGCGTGCAGTTTTCGCGGATGGATCAAAGATGGAATTTGGCAGCACTTAGAGCTTTGAAGTGTCATTTAGTACATTCAAGCATAGTGATGCACTGTAAAGGAGCTCTAGGAGCGGTAATGGAATTCTACACAATCTGATTGTGTTGGTTACCTGGGCACTGCAACATGCAGGGTAATGAGATAGCGGATGAACTGGCCAGACAGGATTCGGATCTAGACCTTATATATATAGGGATTGTGGGGTAAAACCCCCGTTGTCACTACTCGTATTATAGGTTGATCTTCGAAAGATTCCGTCACTTATCAATCCTAGAGCAGTAGGACGGATCGCAGGGTGTCCGGGGCTATATGGCCAAAGTTGGATGCATAAGCAACCAAAATGCTAATTGGGGCAGTGTCAGGTCTTTAGTAGGGGTAATAACCGGGCACTGCTATATTGTTCCCGTCATTGTTAAAAGTGAAAAAAGCCAAACAGGACCTTTGTAGGTTGTGCGAGTATATTCAGGAGCTAGAGACAATATAGCACATTTCGTGCAACTGTCCTAGATTACAAAGTCTGAAACTAAGACTACAGGGTCTGAAATTAAGCCTGGGAAAAAGACTCCACTATGAACTGGGTGATGTGGCTGGGTGATGAGTTTTATTAGAGAGATAAGCTGGCTATTCTAGTTAGCGGTGTCGATTCTTTATATTTACCGTCTTTTCTTTATTATTTTTCTTTTTCCAAAGGGTATCACAATGGATCCTATGGATACACACCTTTTATAATCTATCTATCTAATTCACTTATGTTGTGGTTGGTCTGATCTGAAAGCAACAAATATCCACTACTACTTTGAGAAAAATTATTTTTTTTTTAAATAAAATTTTGTGGAACGTAATAATATTTCTGTGGAATATAAATATTAAATTGTACAACTGAATATTGGCTTTCACAAGAATTCGATTGGCTTCAAATTCGGTGGCCACAACTAATACTGTTTTCTGGGTGTGGTGAGGAGATCAGAAGGGGTGAAGTATTTCCTGCGCCGGTTAAGAAAACCTCGTCACTTTGGAATTCTCATGCCCAGAACATCAGAAATGTCAATAACGATTCGACCCATATATACAACAGAAGGCATTATTGGCCCCACGACCCTATGGATCAACATACAACATTGGGACTTGCATGTATTAAAATTCACTCAGAGATTGTTGAAAGATCACGATTTAGTGTGTCCTTCATGACCTGTCTTTTGCCCCCAACTACCACAAGGCTTGGCTTGCGATGGAAAGAAAATGGATGGATGGTTGTCATCGGCAAAAGAGTAGTGATAAGATTAGAGAGTTATGGTGAAAGGGTTAGCGAGGAAGCGGGATCGAGCAACGGAAACATTAATTTAAAAATGTATAAACTTTTTATCCTTTATACATATCGCAACGTCCTCTTTCGGTGTGCCCATAGCACTTAACCCCATCAAAGTAAAATAACATAACATATTAACTAAAAAAGCTTTAACAATCGCCAACCGAAAGCTTCCGATAGCGGGCATCAAATGTTCTAAGATTTATCATCTCACGCAGTATTGCTATATTTTAAGTCACCTTTCAAGTCTCCTATATCTTCTTTCCAAAGAGAGTAAAACACTAATTACTAGAAAGAATTTCCTGGGTGTTGCTTCTCATTAACAAAAATTGGGCCGTGTCACACACGATCGAGCGCCTTAGAAATACCTAGAGCAACCATTTTTCATTCACCTAACGGGTGAATGGACCTGATCCAACGTTATCACTTAGAAAGAGTTCTACGGAAGCCATACTGTCCATCATTAAGAAGTTAGTTATAGGCTTTTTACACTGAACAACATCTTTGTGAAACGCGTGGAGGATGTTGAAAACGTTAAACGGGTATTTACATTGGCAACATCTTTCATATGCCATTTATTCAGCTGTCAAAAAAGAAAAAGACGCATATTTTTTGTTAAAAATAAAAAATAGATTTAGAAAAAGCATTAATCATTGGAGTAGTAATTGCTTTGCAAGAACAAACCCGAATTTTAATGCAGTACATTGAAATATTAAAAGGCCATTCTGGAAGATAATGATGAAGAAGAATTTTTGGTAGAAATTCTTACATGTGCCGCTCATTTTCTTTTGTTGACTAAATTTTTTGTTTTGTTTATTTTCTGCAATGTCAGTTTGCTAGTGATGGCACAAAGAAAATAGATTTTTTTGTCATTTTTTAGTGATGACACTTAAAATAACGAAAGATGTAAGATGGAACAAAATGAGAAAGGATCATCTTTTGTAGATGTAGAAAGAATTTTTTGCCTGTATAATTCTAATGAGAAAATGTTAATATCTTTGCAAATTGATGAAAGATGTAGCTCAGTGAAAAAAGGCTATTAGTCTCCATATGCATGTTAACCAGCTCTCCATTACTTTCAAGAGCCCAGAGCATATTGTAATTGAGGGTAAATATTCTGGTGCAATATATTACCGCACCCTTTTTTAGGAATAGGTTGAACATAGGCAACCTTCCAGCATGAAGTACACATACGAAGTACATGGTACGAATAGCTTTATCCCACCTCCGTGAAATAGTCGTGTCTATTCAGAAATCTACTTTGACCCTTTGCTCTGGACCCTTCGACATTTTTTTTTTACAAAATTCTGTTAAAGCATTAAATAACAAATTTTTCTTTTGAGCCAAAAGACATATTATTTTAGATGTAAGTAAGAGTTTATAAACTAAATTTTAAGTTGGTGTTTCTAGATGACGTTTTGCTCCATACGAATGAAAATAAAATAACAAAATACATGCAATACAAAAACAAAATACATGTAGTCACTCATTCGTCTAGCGACGTACGTCTTGTGGAAACCCCATAGAATATAATATCTTAAATTCAATGTGATCAACATTTAGGTAATTTTTAATTTTTTGTAAGTCAACTTGGCTATAATTTGTTTCTTTTTTTATATTTAATTCGTAATATAATTTCAAATTATAATATTATTACTATATGGGTTTGAATACGTGTAAAATATTAAACATATTAAACATAATAAGTATATAATTACATTTTAATTATATAAATTATAAAGTGTTAAAATTATAAAGTGAGTTTTCCAAAAATAGACAATTATTTTAAAATATTCCATGAACAAAATATACAACCAAATTATGGTATAATTTTAACAAGAAATTTGATTAACAATTATAATTAGCACAGATACGAACCATTAATTTTAATTGTAAAAGAATGAGAGTATTCATACATCGATTTGAATTGGTATGTAAACAGAAACGTACCTTAAAAATTACTACCGCATGTTATGTTTGAGGATGTAAAAATAAAATAACAAGACAAACTGTAAAAATTTACCAGGTTTGGTAAAACATTACACTACATGAATTTGCGTAATCAAATTAAGAAATCTTATTTTGGCAATGAATTTAAATTTTATTTTTTTTAAGTAACAGGTCGAATTTTAAATCAACAAGTTGCATTATTTAATTGTAAAATATCAATAGATTCTAAGGACTTCTAGATTCTAAGATTTAATTTTTGAAATATTTAATCATAATAAAATTATCAGATTCGGCAAAGCATATGTTTTTACGACATTTTTCTCTCCGAAGTACCATTCTTTAGCTTCAATTGCCCATCAAAAATATTCCCTTTAGAAAATGGACTAGAATATGATTCGTTCGGCAGAGTGAGAGCTCGTAGCAACTTAACTCCTTGACAACTCATTGAATCTGCGGGGAAGATTATCTATTTAGATTCGCTTTGGTAAATTTGATGTTTTATGTCAACTTGACTTAATTGCCGAGATAACCACAGTCAGCCAATAATCGGTAATCGGCCATTAACTGTCCGATAGGGTCAGTCAAGGATCCATCCCCATTTTTAAGAGAAGAGCAACAATCAGCAAATTCCTTCTACAAATTAATGTGTTGCTTTCTTTGGAAAGGGGACAGATGAAAGGTGGTGAAAAATATGGCAACACTGTAAATACGCGAGATGATAAATCTGAGAACAGTAGTTGCCCGCCATCGGATGGAAAGTTGGCGCAACGGTTGACGCTTTTTTAGTTCATAGCTCTGTTATTAAATTTTACTTTGATGGGGTTAAGTGCTATGGGAACACCGGAGGAGAACGTTGCGATATGTATTAGGGATAGACAACTCATACATATTATTTTTATACCCTGTACCATATATGGTAAGGGAACATATGGGTTTGTCATTCCGTTTCTAATATGTCGAAATATACACTCAGAAAAAAAAAATTAGTAGAAATTTTTGTAAACGGTTTTCAATCCCACTTTACTATTTTTGTATTGATATTTATTAAAAAAAATATTATTTAGTAAATTTTTTTGCTATTTACATTTTACAAATTACAGAATTTTTCCAGATTATTTAGAAATTTTTGTTGCTAATTTTAGATATCATTTTACAATTATTTGAAATCTGATTTGCTAAAATTAGCAAAAAAAAAAATCAGGAAATTTTGTTTCTAATAAATAAAACTTATACACACAAATTTAAATTGCCTTTAAATGTTACATAAGTTGAAAAAATGAGTCGGAAGTGAAGATACTTTTGACAACCGACTCATTTCCACTTAAAATAGCACTAAAAAGTTCTAAAAGTCTTTCCTTAAAACAATAAAAATTTTACCTTAAAATCAAAAAAAAAAAAAATTACTAAAAATATTTTTCAAAACAAAAATTAGCAAATTAAAACAAAATGATAAGTTTGTTTTTACTATTTGTTAAGCCTTTGATTTTTTTTTATTTTGTCTTACATATTTTTTGAAAAAAAAAAATAAAAATAAAATAAATAAATGTTGCTGAAAAAAATATAAATTTATATATTCGCATTCGCAAGGCAATTTCAAAATAAATTAGCAGCTTTAAAGTGTAAAAAGTGTATCACAAAATAATTTAGTTAATTTGTGCATTTTAATAAATTTTGTTATACTTAACAATTCATTTAGTTTACAGCAATTTACTAAAATTTAGAAGCGCTTACCAATTTTCTATACTAATTTGATTGTACTAATATTAATGACAATTAGTAATTTTTTTTTGTTGATTTTAGCAAACACATTTTCAATTCTACTTTACAAAAAGTTTACTAAAATTTAGTACCGCCTACTAATTTTTTCTAATAATTGCATTGTTTTACACGTCAGCAGACATGTGTAGATTAGCAAAACATACCGCTATGCTCAATTTAGCAAAATTTCTCATAATAACAGCAATAACAGCCCAATATATACATCAGCTCTGCTCTATATATATACATCAGCTCTGCTCTATATATACATCAGCTCTGCCCTATATATACATCAGCTCTGATATATATATACATCAGCTCTGCCCTATATATATGTACATCAGCTCTGCTCTATACATATATACATCAGCTCTGCTCTATATATACATCAGCTCTGCTCTATATATACATCAGTTCTGTTCTATATATACATCAGCTCTACTCTATATATATACATCAGCTCTGTCCTATATATACATCAGCTCTACTCTATATATACATCAGCTCTGTCCTATATATACATCAGCTCTGCTATATATATACATTAGCTCTGCTCTATATATACGCCAGCTCTGCTCTATATATACATTAGCTTTGCTCTATATATACATCAGCTCTGCTCTATATATACATCAGCTCTGCTCTATATATACGCCAGCTCTGCTCTATATATACATCAGCTCTGCTCTATATATACATCAGCTCTGCTCTATATATACATCAGCTCTGTCCTATATATACATCAGCTCTACTCTATATATACATCAGCTCTGCTCTATATATACATTAGCTCTGCTCTATATATACATCAGCTCTGCTCTATATATACATCAGCTCTGCTCTATTTATACATCAGCTCTGCTCTATATATACATCAGCTCTGCTCTATATATATACATCAGCTCTGCTCTATATATACATCAGCTCTGCTCTATATATACATCAGCTCTGCTATTTATATACATCAGCTCTGCTATTTATATACATCAGCTCTGTCCTATATATACATCAGCTCTGCTCTTTATATACATCAGCTCTGTCCTATATATACATCAGCTCTGCTCTTTATATACATCAGCTCTGCTCTACACATACATCAGCTCTGTCCTCTATATATATCAGCTCTGCTCTATATATACATCAGCTCTGCTCTATATATACATCAGCTCTGCTCTATATACATCAGCTCTGCCCTATAGAGACATCAGCTCTGCTCTATATATACATCAGATCTGCTCTATATATACATCACCTCTGTTCTATATATACATCAGCTCTGCTCTATATATACATATAGAGCTCTGCTCTATATATACATCAGCTCTGCTCTATATATACATCAGCTCTGCTCTATATGTACATCAGCTCTGCTCTATATAGACATCAGCTCTGCTCTATATATACATCAGCTCTGCTCTATATAGACATCAGCTCTGCTCTATATGTACATCAGCTCTGCTCTATATGTACATCAGCTCTGCTCTATATATACATCAGCTCTGTCCTATATATACATCAGCTCTGCTCTATATATACATCAGCTCTGCTCTATATATACATCAGCTCTGCTCTATATGTACATCAGCTCTGCTCTATATATACATCAGCTCTGTCCTATATATACATCAGCTCTGCTCTATATATACATCAGCTCTGCTCTACATTAGCTCTGCTATATAATTCATCAGCTCTGCTCTATATACACATCAGCTCTGCTCTATATATACATCAGCTCTGCTCCATTTATACATCAGCTTTGCTCTATATATACATCAGCTCTGCTCTATATATATACATCAGCTCTGCTCTATATATACATCAGCTCTGCTATTTATATACATCAGCTCTGCTCTATATATACATCAGCTCTGCTCTATATAGACATCAGCTCTGCTCTATATATACATCAGCTCTGCTCTATATAGACATCAGCTCTGCTCTATATATACATCAGCTCTGCTCTATTTATACATTAGCTCTGCTCTATATATACATCAGCTCTGCTCTATATATACATCAGCTCTGCTCTATATATACATCAGCTCTATCCTATATATATACATCAGCTCTGCTCTATATATACATCAGCTCTGTCCTATATATACATCAGCTCTGCTCTTTATATACATCAGCTCTGTCCTATATATACATCAGCTCTGCTCTTTATATACATCAGCTCTGCTCTACACATACATCAGCACTGTCCTATATATACATCAGCTCTGCTCTTTATATACATCAGCTCTGCTCTACACATACATCAGCTCTGTCCTATATATACATCAGCTCTGCTCTATATATACATCAGCTCTGCTCTATATATACATCAGCTCTGCTCTATATATACATCAGCTCTGCTCTATATATACATCAGCTCTGCTCTATATATACATCAGCTCTGCTCTATATATACATCAGCTTTGCTCTATATATACATCAGATCTGCTCTATATATACATCAGCTCTGTTCTATATATACATCAGCTCTGCTCTATATATACATCAGCTCTGCTCTATATATACATCAGCTCTGCTCTATATATACATCAGCTCTGCTCTATATATACATCAGCTCTGCCCTATAGAGACATCAGCTCTGCTCTATATAGACATCAGCTCTGCTCTATATATACATCAGCTCTGCTCTATATATACATCAGCTCTGCTCTATATAGACATCAGCTCTGCTCTATATATACATCAGCTCTGCTCTATTTATACATTAGCTCTGCTCTATATATACATCAGCTCTGCTCTATATATACATCAGCTCTGTCCTATATATACATCAGCCCTGCTCTTTATATACATCAGCTCTGCTCTACACATACATCAGCTCTTTCCTATATATACATCAGCTCTGCTCTATATATACATCAGCTCTGCTCTATATATACATCAGCTCTGCTCTATATATACATCAGCTCTGCTCTATATATACATCAGCTCTGCTCTATATATACATCAGCTCTGCTCTATATAGACATCAGCTCTGCTCTATATATACATCAGCTCTGCTCTATATATACATCAGCTCTGCTCTATATATACATCAGCTCTGCTCTATATATACATCAGCTCTGCTCTATATATACATCAGCTCTATCCTATATATATACATCAGCTCTGCTCTATATATACATCAGCTCTGCTCTATGTATATACATCAGCTCTGCTCTATATATACATCAGCTCTATCCTATATATATACATCAGCTCGGCTCTATATATACATCAGCTCTGTCCTATATATACATCAGCTCTGCTCTTTATATACATCAGCTCTGCTCTACACATACATCAGCTCTGTCCTATATTTACATCAGCTCTGCTCTATATATACATCAGCTCTGCTCTATATATACATCAGCTCTGCTCTATATATACATCAGCTCTGCTCTATATATACATCAGCTCTGCTCTATATATACATCAGCTCTGCTCTATATATACATCAGCTCTGCTCTATATATACATCAGCTCTATCCCATATATATACATCAGCTCTGCTCTACACATACATCAGCTCTCTCTTGTATATCATTAGCTCTGCTCTATATATCAAATTCTTTGAATTTAGCCATCGTCAAAACACTTTTGTGGGCAGGTGCATTGTCTTGATGAAAAATTATTTGTTTCTTCTTTAAACCAGGTCTTTTCTCACGAATTTTTTCATCCAGCTGATCCAAAAGGCTGCAATAATATTCAGAGTTGATTGTTTTACCTTTTTGAAGATAATCAATCAACAAAATTCCTTTTGCATCCCAAAAAACTAATGCCATAACCTTCTTTGCTGATCGTTGTGACTTCACCTGCTTTGGAGCTGGACAACCAGGATCATGGTGGTAGATCCAACTCTCATCCATAGTTATAAAACGATGCAAGAAGTCGGTTTTATTCGGCTTAAAACGCTCCAAATTACGCTGAGAAATTTGTTTTCGATCCAGTTTTTGTTGAATTGTTAATGTGTTCGGCACATTAACATGTAAAATATGGAGCACTCGTTCGTCTGAGATGCCTATGGCAATAGCAATTTCACGCTTAGTCAAACTTGGATCTTCACTAACCATATTATGTACCTGATCAATGATTTCTGCTGTGGTTGCAGTTTTTGGTCGTCCTTCGCGTGGATCGTCTTTAAGGCTGGTACGACCACGTTTAAATTCACCAGCCCAAAATTCAACGGTGCGTTTTGAAGGTGAGGACTCCTTTTACACTTCTAACAATTGTTCATAAATTTCCTTTGCTTTTAAACCCTTCAAAACAAAGAATCTAATGACTGCACGATATTCAATTTTTTCCATATTAAAAAAAATCAATGACACATCAACTTCAAATGGCTTGTAAACAAAGAAAGAATTGACAGAATGACTTGCAACTTTGCATGTGTTCTCAGGACAGTTATACCAACTTGAGACAAAAAAAAAGTTTGGAGCTAGCAGTGCCATCTCTTGGTGAGCGCAGGAACTTTTCAACCAACCTGTATATACATCAGCTTTGCTCTATATATACATCAGGTGTGATAAACTTTGATATTTCAGCTCTGATCAATATATATTTGGTAACAATATTTATTATTTAATTATTTCTATTTTTATAAAAATCGTTTATTTATTTTGAAATGTAAAGTTTGTATGAAAAATATTGAAAACAGGAAATTGAAAAAAAGGGAAATCAAAGAATTTTCAAAATATTTTTAATAACAAGTTTTATAAAGTGTAAAAGAGAATCATGTAGAGATACACACTACATAACTTGATTTATAAAGTACTGGTCATCTTTATTAATAAAAGCTGGTTTAATCAAATCGAAAGTAATTGATCGAACAGAATCTCCACACTGAATTTTACAAATTTTGACATACTTCTCTAAGAAACCTTTCAACCATTCCATTGGCTTTCGAATGATAAGCTGAAGTATGTATTTTATGGGATCCAAGTAATATTGTTATTCCACTAAATAGTTTCGAGGTAAATTGTGAACCTCTATCAACAGTGACTTTCAAAGGAACTCCGAATATAGTTACATAGTTAAAAACAAACAGATATATCTTTGAGGGGATAGGCCTCTGGCCATCGTGAAAATATATCAATGATTGTTAAAATGTATTTGCAGTTATTCGATACAGGAAGTGGTCCAATAATATTCATGTGAGTTTGTTCCAATCGGGCCTTAGGTATCTTTACTAATTTAATATTTAATTTGATATAAACATTTATCTTAGATTTTTGGCATGTAATAGAAGCTTTGGTCCATAAATGGCCAAAAATATTTTTTTACTAGCAAATTTTCTATTTTTTGCTCTAATGACAGCATGTGACAAAGAATGAACGGTATGAAAAATAATTTGTCTGAGTGTGACATGAATGTAGGGGCGATAAATATTTCCAGAAACATCACACCACGATTTTAAATATGTTTCAGGAATGATAACACTGTACAACAGTATTTTTGGTCGTCGGCGAATTCTATGCCAAATTAATGTATTATGTTAGTATAGGAAAACACTCGAAGGGTTTGGGGCTGTGTGTAGGTACAGTCAAGTTTTATGGCCGTTTAAAGTTTTATTTTTTTTTTGGCCACCACTGTACAATATAAGACGCAAAAACCAGTATAAGCGTTATTCTGATTTTAATTCTGATTTCGGATGCCTTCAATTAAGTTTCCAGTGTTTTTTTTGTAGAACATTTTAACCCTTTGTTGGATCGTTTTATAAGGGTTGGCGAGTAATACCTCTGAAATACCGTTATTGATTCTACAACTGACTATCGTTAACCCTAAAATACCATTACCGAAACAACTGAAAAAATCGTTATCCATAAAATACCGTTACCGAAATAATAGAAAATATCGTTAGCGCTAAAATACCGATACCAAAATAATAGAAAATATCGTTATCGCTGAAATACCGATACCGAAATAACTGAAAAAATCGTTATCCCTAAAATAACGTTACCGAAATAAGAGAAAATAGCGTTACCCTTACCGGTAACCGCATTTGTTTCGGTTACCATCCATGCTTTTAATTCACTGTTTTCAAAATCGCAAAATAAGCGTCACTAAAACCGCTGTAGTAACTTGTACACTAATTTACTAATTGTCATTTAATTTTGACAGGTATCATCTGAAGGTTGGTAGTTCCAAAAAAGTATATGGATTTTTTACTAGTAGCACCATTTATGTTTCATCCTAGATATTTTTCAGCGATTTACACCATTTCTCATTGTTTTAAAGGTAAATTAAAGAAGAAAAAAAAAACAGTTTGTACGTACCTCACTATCTTACGTTTATTATTTGGATGTATACGATTTGCTGCTTCTGGATCAATATTCTTTAAATGGCTGTGCAAAAATTCCGATGACATAGTTAACATTTCATCTTCAGGTATAAACAATGAAGGCTAAAAAAACAAATGAAAAACGAAAAAAATATCATAAAAAAATTTATCGTTGTTGATACCAAAAAAATAAAAGGAACATACATTTTCTAAATTCCCAGACACTGTGGCAATCATATCATCACTTGCGATTTCACTTGATAATTTTGAAGCTGACGACAATGATGATGATGATGACGAGGATGATGAATTTGCGGCTGTTGCAACTGTCGCATCAGACAAGTTTTTCGGGTCACTGGGATTGGTAGGACTAATTAAAATATCCCATAATAATGCTTCAATATAATAATTTGTACCACCCACTATAATGGGACATTTTGAGCGGGATAAAAGATTTTCAATCTAAGTAAAATTAGTTAAATGAGTTAAGGTTTTAACATTAAAAATGTTGGTAGTTGGGTTTTAAGTTGTAAGTTAATGAGTTATAAATTATTTTTAGCACGTTTTTTAAATGTTGTATTGGAACACAGGAAGTTTTGATTTTTTTTTTTTTTTTCATTATACAATTATTTATGACCGATTTTTAATTATAAAGTTTTAATGCAATACACGTTTTTAGACATAATTTAAATATGTTGTTCATGTAAAACATAGCAATAATATTTCTTAGCTAAACATAATTTTGTATATGTAAATATTTTCAGTTAAAAAGTCAAATAGTTTGTTTTGTGCAAAAGATACAAAAAGTTTTAAAAACAAATATCAGAAAAAAGTATAAAGGGAAACGCTAAAAAATAAGTCTGAAGAATTCAAACCCAAAATCGCTTGGCATTAAGAAAAACTGCTATTTTATTTGCACGATCTAGGGTTTTTTTTCGACTCCTTGTGATATATCCCACATTTAGATTAGTGAAAATTTCTGGAATATGTCCCCGTAGAAAAATGCAGTGACCAAACATAGGTAAGATCTCTGACATGTCGCAAGGGACCAAATCAATCCTTTTGTAACAACGGCATGCAAATTGATAGGTATCTTCTATATATATTGTGGCGAAAATAGAATAGTTTTGGAGATATGTGGCATTTTATGAAATATCAGCTTTATCTGAATCTCTAAAATACTGAAATACTTTTCTATAAATAAAACTCTCTAAATGCAAAATATTCTGAAGTTTTTTCTAAATAAAATACAAATGCTCAGATGTTCTTCAAAATGATTTCAAATAAAAAGGGTGGTTAAATTTTAAGGGCCGATGTTGATTTTGAATAAAACACAAATTCAATTCTTTTTATTATGATAATATGGTTCAATTACGTATGGAACAAAATATCGGCCAAATGGAACACCTCCCTGCGATGGTCCAAATTTTCGATGACGCTGAGGCATAATTGAGGTTCTATGCCGTTAATGTGCCGAATTATCTCATCCTTTAGCTCTTGAATTGTTGCTGGCTTATCCACGTACACATTTTCTTTCAAATAACCCCAAAGAAAGAAGTCCAACGGTGTCAAATCACATGATCTTGGCGGCCAATTGACATCGCCACCACGTGAGATAACACGGCCATTGAATTTGTCGCGCAAAAGAGCCATTGTTTCGTTATTTGTGTGGCAAGTGGCACCGTCCTGTTGAAACCACATATCGTGCACATCCATATCCTGAATTTCTGGCTTCAAGAATTCCGTTATGATCTCGCGATAGCGAACACCGACGGCAGGTCGAGGTTGACGGCTATTCTGCCACACTATCGCGAACAACAGAAATGTTTTCCGCAGAACGAACTTGGCGAGGATGAACAGGTGTTTTCTCATTTCCTACAGACACGATTTGCAGAAATATGTGCACAATTATACCGATTATGGAAACATTTGGTCGATTATGCTGACCAAAAAAAATCACGAAATGCATTTTGATTTGGACGCCCATTTTCATAATAAGCCTGAATAAATTCAACGCGTTGCTCGATTGTGTATTTTTCCTTCAAATTGAGTTAGTCTGAAATTGAGAAATGTCAAATGAAATGCAGAAAAAAACTTGACGTTTAGGTGTGGTTCACATTCAACATCGTCCCTTAAAATTTACATATAATTTTCAAAAACTTTGAAAATTTTCCGAACCCAAAGTCCTCCCTATGGGAACGACGGGAATATATATATATATATATATATATATATATATATATATATATATATATATATATATATATATATATATATATATATATAAAATCCTCTTACTTATAAAAAAATATTTCAGTGTATAGAAAAATAAAAATGCTAGATTTTGAAAAATTCTAAGAAATTTTTTAATAGAAAAATTATAAAATTCTAAAACTTTTTTTATATTTAATTTTTTTTTAAAAACGAAATTGATATCAAAAGAATAAAAACTTTCGAAAAATAAACCAATTTTGACATTTTACATATGGATTTTTATCAGTGTAATTTACTGTGAACAGTTAATCAAGTAAAAGTCTGGCTTAACTGTTTAATCGAACATTAAACAAACCGATTAAACCATATTTTAATATGTTTTAAATAACAGTTAATCCAACTTTTAATCCGATTATTACACTCAGAAAAAACAAGTTAGTAGAAAATTTTGTTAACAGTTTTCAATCCCACTTTACTATTTTTGTACTGATTTTTAGTAAAAATTTCAATTTACAAAATACAATTTACAAATTTTTGTTGCTAACTTCAGAAATCATTTTAAAAATTTTTGAAACCCTATTTGCTAAAATTCGAAAAAAAATTCTAATTTTAATAAAGTGGAGATTAGAGGATACATTCAGAAAAAAAGTTAAAAGAAAAATTTGTAAGCGGTTTTCAATACCACAACTATTTTTCTACTCATTTTTAGCAAAAAAATTATATTTAGTAAGCTTTTTTGCTATTTACATTTTTTAAATTACAGAATTTTTACAGAATATTTACAAATTTTTGTTGCTAACTTCAGAAATCATTTTACAAATTTTTGAAAACCGATTTGCTAAAATTTGCAAATAAAAATTTACGAAGTGTAAAAAAGTGGATATTGAAGGAAAATAAAATGCTACATACATATGTTGAAATAGCACTTAAAACTTTTTTAGTTCTAAAATCAGCCCTTAAAACAATAAAAATTTAACCTTAAAATCCAAAAAAATTACTAAAAATATTTTTCAAAGTAAAAAATTAGCAAATTAAAACAAAATGATAAATTCATTTTGTTCTTACTATTTTTTAAGCCTTTGATTTTTTTTTTTTAATTTTGTCTAAAATATTTTTTGAAAAAAAAAAAAAATAAATAAAAAAAATGTTCGGTAAAAAATATATCCGAAGTCGTAAGGCAATTTCAAAAGAAATTAGCAGCTTTAAAGTGTAACAAGTGTATCTAAAAATAGTTAATTTGTGCATTTTTATATTTTATATAATTCATTAAGCAGTAATTTACTAAAATTTTGAACAATTTACCAAAATTTAGTAGCGCTTACTAATTTTTTATACTAATGTTTATTAATATTTAGTAATTTTTTTTGCTGATTTTAGAAAGCCGATTTTAAATTTAACTTTACAATAGGTTTACTAAAATTTAGAAGCGGCTACTAATTTTTTCTACTAATTTCATTGTACTACACGTCGGCAGACATGTGTTGCTAAGATTAGCAAAAAGTACCGCTGGACTCAAATTAACAAAAAATTCCCGTAATAACAGCAAAATTTTCAGTTGTCATTACAGACTTTTTTGGTGAGTGTATTTGTGTACAACTCTGTATTAATTATGACAAAGGTTGGTAACACTAAAAAACACAAGACATAAAGTCAGATAAAAATCAACGTTAAGATGCTGCCGCAAAAATATTTTGGCGCTGTCGACAAATTTTTTCCTAACGTCCATATTTTTCATGGACATCTTATGCTGGATCGCTATCAGAGCCACTTTGGTATTTTAAACTGACAAAGTTAATCTTTTAACTGTCCAGCTAAACTTTTAACTGTAAAAATCTGCATATGATAATGATGCAAGTTAATAAAGTGGATTAACTTTAATCAAATAAATTAATTTCGCCGTCTAAGCGTTTCCCAGTTACACTCAGAAAAAAAAGTTAGTAGAAAAATTTGTAAACGGTTTTCAATCCCACTTTACTATTTTCGTACTGATTTTTAGTAAAAAAATTATTATTTAGCAAATCTTTTTGCTATTTACATTTTACAAATTACAGAATTTTTACAGAATATTTTCAAATTTTCGTTGCTAATTTCAGAAATCATTTTACAAATTTTTGAAAACCGATTTGCTAATAATATTGAAGGAAATGTTATTTCTAATTAAAACTTATACATACAAACTTAAATTGCCCTAAAATGTTACATAGGATTAAAAAAGGGATCGAAAGTGAAGATACCGACTCATGTCTGAAAATAGGACATCCACTTAAAATATCACTAAATAGGGTTTTTTAGATCTAAAAATCAGCCCTAAAAACAATTAAATTTAACCTTAAGAGTAAAAAAAAAATTGACTAAAATATTTTTCAAAAAGGAAATTACCAAATTAAAACAAAATAATAAATTCGTTTATATTTTAACAATTTTTAAGATTTTTAAGACTCTGATTTTTTTTCATTTTGTATAAAATATTTTTTAAAAAATATAATCAAAATTTTTGATGCTCGATAAAAAATTAATCTAAAACTTTGTACTAATATTATTAGTATTTAGTAATTTTTTTGCTGATTTTAGCAAACAGATTTTAAATTCCACTTTACAAAAAGTCTACTAAAATTTAGTAGCGGCTACTAATTTTTCTACTAATTTCATTGTACTACACATCAGCAGACATCTGTTGCTAAGATTAGCAAAAAATACCGCTGGGCTCAAATTAGCAGAATTTCCCGTAGTAACAGCAAAATGTTCAGTTGCCATTACAGACTTTTTTTGGTGAGTGTAGGTTAGGTTGAGTTGGCTGATCAAAATCTCGCATAGACCGATTCGGTCCCTAGCGTTACCAAATATAAAACGATAACTCGGTAACTAAAAGATCAGTGAAATGAGATGGTACCACGGGTGCCCCAGCATAAACCAGGTGTCGTAGAATTCCGATTTTAGAAATTTACTACAGATGGCGGAATAGATAATCTGCCAAGCGATAAGTTTTTGGAGCGCGCAAGAGCCGGTCAATTTTAAAAAATTAATAACTACATAACCGTATGGAATTTTGACTTAAGCAGTATAAATTAATTAAACATTTTTTTTTGTTATCGAAAGAAAAATAATTTTTTTATTCCGAAAAAAAAACAACTGCAAAAAACAGTAGGTTTTGTTAACTTTTGACAGTTATTTCAAAAGTTTTTTAGTAAACATTTTTTTAGGTTCTTATTGTTTATTTTTACTGCATTTGTTAATTGTTTTTTATTATTTAATAGTTAGGAAAAAAAACTAAATTTTGAGTTATTTTAAAGGTAAATACCTTTATCGCTTTTTTAACTGTATAAACCTTTGTTTTAACTGTCATTTTCACTAGATTGTACCGACAAACTTTTTTGAGGACGGTGCTGCTCAAAGGGTCTAAGCCCCATTTATCAAAAGAAACGATGCGAACAGACCTTGACATCCTTTTTAACCAATCAAAAAATTTACATTAATTCGCGCATTAAAAATAATAAAAAAAAAAGAATTCGTCACGATAACCAAGCAGATAGTACCTTTTTGAGGGGCAATCCAGGCATTTGAAAGTGGATAAATAAAGATTATGTCCGAAAAAGCTTCAGATATAATTCCCACACTGAGAGTTAGTACATAATATGATCGAAGTTTTTTTCGGATATAATCCCCAAAAGAAAACTTTCATATCATTTCAATACCCGTAGAAAAGTACGATTTGTTGTGAAACTAACTTTCGCATTTCTATAAAATATTTTTCCGTCCAGCCAACATCTCATTTTAGGAAACAAATAATAGTTGTTGGAGGTCAAACCAGGAAAATACAGGGCAGCCCTATGAGCCCTATTTAAGTTAGAAGCAGAGATCTTAGTCGACACAAAACTAGCGGGCGGCTTGCTCTTCAAGGTTTTACTCAGTTCAGCGGCCCCATGAGTTTACTTTTTTTTTTTTAATAATTTAAGAATTAAAAATTTGTAACAGTCGTCTTCTTAGTGTATATAATTTGCATTAATTCATTCATTATCCAAAAGTTAGGAATAAAAATTATTTGAAATTAATGAAATACCAACAAATTTAATTAAGAAATTTATAAACAAAACCATTTTTTTTTTCTAAATATAATTTATATATGGAAAGCTATGCTGAAACTTATTAAAAACAAGTGCGTGCACGCATTTTTAAATTTTTGAAGGGTTTTTTTTCTTTTAAATTTTGTCCACAAATCATGGTTGAAATTTTTAATTTGGTGGTCTGTATTGATAAATAATTTATGATGTGTTTTTAATTTTTCAATAGTCGTGTAGGCATGAAACTAAAATTAAAAATAGAATTTGATTTCATTTAAACAACAAATATTTGTACAAGCATAAATACTTGTCTTCAATTAAATTGATTTACAGTGGGAGTAACAATATTTTATTATGCATAAAAAACAAATTTAAAAATCTAAGAGTTTTACTTAACAATATTTTAATCAAAGAATATGACAAAATAACTGAATAATTTGAAAACTTTAAAAACAAATTTTTTAATTTTAAGGAATAATAATATTTCACAATTTGTGGTATTTACGGAAAATGTTTCAGAATCTGTCAGTTTTTCAATACTAAATTAGTCTTATGCCCGATAAAAAATAACTAAAAGTTAAATACAATTTATTATTTTATGGTAAACAACAACAAATGTGTCAGTTAATGTTGCAGTTAGTAAATAACTGAACATTGTGCTTGCAAAAATATATATCGTTACCTTACCTTGAAAAGGGGCTAAGTCCACTGTTAAAAAAATTTTCCAATAAAATTAATCAATTAAAAAATTTTTCTGCCGACTTTTATTTTCATTTATTTATTTTTTATTTTTAGACAGATTTTAAAAAATTCTTTTTATAAATCAATCTTAATAATTCCATTTTTATAATTCAATTTTAAATCAAAGAATCAAAAGAAATTTGATTTAATTCGCGAATCAAAATAATAAATATTTTTATTCTCGAATATGATTTGGTTCGCAAAATAATAATTTTTTTTTTTAAATCACGATTAATTGAATTGTTTTCATGGCATTTTTATAAAACAGCCTCCTCGGGATGTCTTTCGGACCTGGCATATTTTTATTATTGCAGTATATTAATACTCTACTAGTGCAACAATTTTAGCCGTTTTTTTTTAGATTTCGAAATACCGGTCATTTTTAAAAACAAGTAAGAGCGGCTGAATTCGGCTATGCCGAATCTTATATACCCTTCACCTTGGTTGGGAAAAATTGAAGTTTATATGGACAGATTTATATACGGACGCCTTTAAGAGGAAATTAACCATTTAGTTTGGTGATAAAATTTGGACTCGGGAAGATTTATGGTTCCAGAAAATAGGTATTTAAAAAAATTCATGTTTTGGGCATAACTTTTTTGTATCTGAACCGATATTTCCGAGTTTTTCAGCAAATATGTTATACTAAAGATTTTCGATCTTTTGCTATATAAGACGTATCCATAGGTCATATTACAGCTCTAGAATAGTGTTTGTTGTTTGTGTATAAAAGGTGAAGAGGTGAAAGAAAAGAATTTCAAGAAATCCTTAAAAGAAATCACTAGAACTGCATGTGTTTTATTTCTACAAAAACGTTTGATATAGCCGGCAAATTTGCATTTGGGATTTTATTTCGCTTTTTTATTTAAAATATTTTTAATTTCTTTAGCTTAATTTTATGAAATTATGAATAAAATTTTCTTAATATATGAGAAATAAAATGGTTTAAAAATCTTTTTATAAATTCTTTTAAAACGGAACAAAAAATAGAAATAAAACAATTTGTATTTTGTTTGTATCAGAGGGTTTTTATAAAAATGTTGATGTTTTTAGCCTATTTATGGATTATTTAATTATTAATATAAAATTTTATTTAAATTAATTATTAAATGTTAAAAAAAACAAAAAAAAAATCTTAAGAAAATAAAAAAAAATGTACAAAAAAAAAGTGAATTGAACGGGATTCGAACCCGCGACCCTTCCACCTGTGGTGAAGGGTATAAAAACGTTTGTATTTTGTTTTTATCATAGGGTTTTTATAAAAATTTTGATGTTTTTAGCCTATTTATGGATTATTTAATTACTGATATAAAATTTTATATAAATTAATTATTAAATGTTAAAAAAAAAACCAAAAATAAACAAAAAAAAAAAGTCTTAAAGAAAAAAATAAAAAAAAAATGTACAAAAAAAAAAGTGAATTGACCGGTATTCGAACCCGCGGCCTTAGAGAAAAAAGTATTTGTGACATAGCGTCTAGACAACTGAGCGATTGAAGCTCACACAAAATCATCGTCAATAGAGGTACATATATAAAAGTCTTCGTTCATTAGAGATTTGTTTAGTTTTTATTTAAATGACAAATCTTTGTATGTGTGTTGCTTGTGTATAAAAGGTGGAGATGAAAGAAAAGAATTTTAATTATTAATATAAAATTTTATATAAATTAATTATTAAATGTTAAAAAAAAACCAAAAATAAGCAAAAAAAAAATATTAAGAAAATAATAAAAAAAATGTACAAAAAAAAAGTGAATTGACCTGAGCGAGATTTGAACCTCGAACTCCGCGGGCTTAGAGAAAAAAAGTATTTGTGACATAGCGTCTAGACAACTGAGCTATTGAAGATCACTAGGGATTTGTTTAGTTTTTATTTAAATGACAAATCTTTGTATGTGTGTTGTTTGTGTATAAATGGTGTAGATGAAAGAAAAGAATTTTAACACATGGATGTGTTGTTATGCTCAAAATTCTACATACATATTAAACAAAGGGATTTTACTGGAAAAATTAGAGGTAGTCCTGGTTTTTTGCTAATATCTCAGCCATTTATTAACCGATCTGTCTGATTTTTAATAGCAAACAGAAATGGATCACATGTAACAGAAATAAAAAAGAATCAAGTCCTCATCACGTCTGGGTTCTTCGGAAAACCCATTTCAACACACAGACGGACAGACGGACATCGTTAAATCAACTTCGCTCTTCATAAGGACCCAGAATATATATACTTTATAGGGTCTAAGATCAATATTGTAGAAATTACAAACGGAATGACAAACTTATATATACCCTTCCACCTGTGGTGAAGGGTATAATTACCAATTTACAAAATGGTGAATAACTCGGAAACAAAGTGAGATAGCGCTATCCACAGGGTGATTATTTTTTTTTATCAATTTATATGATAATATAAATTAACAAACTTCGATAAAATAAATTTCGTTTCCCGTTGCATTTCGTTTGTATAAAAATGGTATACATCGGGATGTCATCCGGACCTGACCCATTTTTATTGTCGCAGTATATATCAGCAAAAATTTTGTCCGTTTTGCTATATCTAGCTTAATTCTCGAGATACCGCTCATTTAAAAAAATTACCATTTTACAAAATGGCGAATATCTAGAAAACTAAGTGAGACTTGCAAGTCAATTTTAATGTTTTATTTTGTTTTTATTTGCAAATCAAATCAATCTTTTTTAATTAGCGAATTAAAAAATGAATTACGTTTGAAATGATTTGATTCAATTAAATCAAAAAAAAATCAAATGAAATTGATTAATCAATTATCATTTTAAATGTGATTTAATAAATTGATTAATAAAATAATGAACTAGCTCGCTAATTTACAAAAAAAAAAATTTCGCGAATTAATTCAATAATGATTTATCTTTTTCAAGGTCCCAGTTTGTCATATCGTTTGTAACATGTCGAAATATAGGTTTAATATCCGATGCAAAGATGCAAGCGGGGATGCTAATTTTAACCTAGTTTAATGAGAAGAAGTTTGGTATTGAAAATGAACAAAATCGGTCCAGCGGATAAAAAGTTTTGAGTGAAAATGTGAAGGTACCCCTAAATTTTCCATACAATTTCATAGTAGCAACTGGCAAGTAAAATATTTTCACTTGTTTTTTTCATCAGTCGCTTAGAATTAAATAATATTTTTTTATTACCTCAAAAAATTTTTTTCACTACAAATTTTTTTTTTTTTCATCACAAAAAATATTTTTCACCTCAAAATTTTTTTCTACCACAAAATTTGTTTTCACATCCAAGAAAGTTTTTGTATCAAAAACAGTACACGCAGAGAAAAAAGATGGTTGCAATATGATCACTGCTACTATATTGTGCTTGCTGCAATTGGTTATGGTTGTCACAACCAAGTTATTGGTTTTCTAACCATCAACATGGTCGCTACCATCATTATTTAGTAAATATATTACTATTTTATGATTGGCACCTTCTATTTTATATCATGATTGGCTGTAACCATGCTGTGGCAACAAAAATTCTGAATATGAAAAAAATATGCAACGATAAAATGGTGGCAACAATCAATAAATAATTATACAAACAAAGAAAGAAAGTTTTTAAAGCCTATGATTTTTTCCAATTTTTCTTCAAAAAGTCCTTAATATTAATTAAAAAAAAAAACATTTCTAAAGGAAATATTCTTAAATTTAAAGAGCTTTTTCATAGTTTCTAAGAACTTTTCCTTTAAGAAATTTTCTTAGATTATGGACCATATAATTATAATCCAGGAATCATAATATAGTTATGAGGGACCATAATATGATAACATTTTGATCATACTATGAGTACATGCGATCATATGATAAATTCATTATAACATGTTTATTTAGGACAATAATATGGTAATTTTTGAATCATAATATAACTGTAGGGACCATATTATGTTAAAAATATGGTTATTTTATTATCATAATATAATAACCATAATATAGTACGATTATGGTTGGCACAACCATAAACCCAAAAATATATGATGCTCTTCGAATATGATTGACCCAAACATGTTCTTTCTTTGCGTGTAGGGAAAATTTTTTTGAGAATATTGGTGGAGGGGGTATTCAAAGATTCGGCACAGCCAAATGTAAGCCATTTTTTTATTTGTTTCTTATGACTTGGTTCTTGTCTTCTCTATAACATATCAAAAAAAAAATTTTGTTATGTTAATAGAGAAGACTTATTTTTCGTTTTATCCAAATCTAAAATTTGGGTGCTGAAAATTTAGATATAAAATGGAGGATTTTTGTTTTTTTTAAATTTTTTTCGTAGTTCAGGCCAGTAATCTCAAACTGGAGGCTATAGTTTTTTTAATATATAAAGTATTTTGGACTATTACGGATCAAAATCGATTGATATTTCCCTCTTCTCCAATATTTCAGAGTAGTTTCTGGGACAATGAAAATTGTTTGCGCTACCTTTCCCTTGGTACTAGCAGGATTTTTAGATATTTGCGAAAATGAGCTTAACAAATTTATAATGTTACAAAATTTTAATTGTAATCAGGGACCCAAAATAACACTCACAATATTATTTCGTTAAAAACAATCTAAAATATATATTAAATTAATCGAAAATGCAATCAAAAAGAGGACTACTGATTTTTCATTATATTCAGTCCATTTTGTTGTTTATTTTCAATCATTGTTTAATAATCGACATAAGTAGTAAAATCAATCGAAAGTAGTTTAAAATAACCATCAATTTTTAACTGATAAAAAGTAGAAAAAAACGATTTTTGTGGTTTGTTTTTCAAGTTGAAATTTTTTTTATTTGTATGTTATTTTACAAAACACAACACACACAGATGTAACATACATATTTTTATTTTCTGTGTGTATCTATATTTGAATAATTTTTATTGAAATAATTTTGTATATAAACAAACTATTTTGGTAAAAAAACAATAAGGAATTATGTGAATTTATATTTTTAAAAACAGCAAACAAAAAATTTTACATTTAACAGAAAATATCAACTCCTACTGAATGTTTGTAAATTTTTATAGTTTGTTTTTTGAATTGCTGATTCAAATAGTTAAAAAATATATTTCTATGAATTTCAATTGATTCTTCGTTTAAAAAAAAAAATCTTTACGTATTACTTTTTAAATAAACTACAGTCGATAACGGAAAATATATTGTGAGTGAACTGTTATTATTTTATAAATATGCAATAGGTTATGGAAAAAATAACTGAAAAATATTGGTCCTGTAATAATATAATTATTATTACAGGACCAATATTTTTCAGAAAATTGAAGTCCTGTCTAAACATTATGAAAGATTATTATTTTTTTTTTGGTCTTTGATAACCAATATAAATGATTATTATTATTTTTTTGGTCTTCTATAACCATTATAAAAGATTTTTATTTTTTCTGTCTTCTAAAACCACGCTACAGTTCGCAAATCTTAAAGATATTTTTATAAAATTTTGCACACTGATTTATATTTGCAAAAGGACGAACTTTTTTTTATTGATTTTGGTTAGGATCCGCAAATTTTTTATATCTTTCTTAAATTTGGTAAATAGTAACAAATTATGCCACACAATCATGGTGCTGAGTTTTAATAAAATCGCTCCAGTTTTAGACATATTTTCCCGATTTTTTTTTTAAATACACGAAATTTCGCACTAAAATTGTATTTATATACCATTGAGTAGTGAATGCTGTTAGTGTAGTAGCTAAGATGTGGACTCTGAAACCAGTAGGACCCGGATTCGATTCCTGTCTGGAGCGACCAAAAAAAAAAAAAACATTTTTCAAAAATAAATAATTATTTCTTCAAATCTTCAACTTTGAGTTGGCCTAAGCGCGAACCACAAAAAGTATTTTCTGTTCTAAAGCGCTTTAAATCTCGCCGTTCGGATTCAGCATTGAACTGTAGGTCTCGTCATGTATTCTAAGAATATGCAACACACCTAATTACGCATGAGTGAAAGCGCAGTGGTATCGCAACGGGCACTCAGTGTCTATGTAAGCTGGCGAATAAAGTCGTCTGCCAACCTAACCTACTCTAACTAAATTACAGGTTTGTTGAAAAGTTCCTGCGCTCACCAAGAGATGGCACTGCTAGCTCCAAACTTTTTTTTCTCAAGTTGGTATAACTGTCCTGAGAACACATGCAAAGTTGCAAGTCATTCTGCCAATTCTTTCTTTGTTTACAAGCCATTTGAAGTTGACGTGTCATTGATTTTTTTTAATATGGAAAAAATTGAATATCGTGCAGTCATTAGATTCTTTGTTTTGAAGGGTTTAAAAGCAAAGGAAATTTATGAACAATTGTTAGAAGTGTATAAGGAGTCCTCACCTTCAAAACGCACCGTTGAATTTTGGGCTGGTGAATTTAAACGTGGTCGTACCAGCCTTAAAGACGATCTACGCGAAGGACGACCAAAAACTGCAACCACAGCAGAGATCATTGAGCAGGTACATAATATGGTTAGTGAAGATCCAGTTTGACTAAGCGTGAAATTGCTAATGCCATAGGCATCTCAGACGAACGAATACTCCATATTTTACATGAAGAATTACGTATGAAATAACTGTTTGGAAAGTTAGTGCCGCACACATTGACAATTCAACAAAAACTGGATCGAAAACAAATTTCTCAGCGTAATTTGGAGCGTTTTAAGCCGAATAAAACCGACTTCTTGCGTCGGTTTATAACTATGGATGAGACTTGGATCTACCACCATGATCCTAAATTGAAACAAGAACGTTTACAGTGGACTGAAGCTGGTTGTTCAGGTCCAAAGCAGGTTAAGTCACAACGATCAGCAAAGCAGGTTATGGCATCAGTTGTTTGTGATGCAAAAGGAATTTTGTTGATTGATTATCTTCAGAAAGGTAAAACAATCAACTCTGAATATTATTGCAGCCTTTTGGATCAGCTAGATGAAAAAATTCGTGAGAAAAGGCCTGGTTTAAAGAAGAAAAAAATCATTTTTCATCAAGACAATGAGCCTGCTCACAAAAGTGTTTTGACGATGGCTAAATTCAAAGAATTAAAGTACGAATTGCTTGAACATCCACCGTATTCACCAGATTTGGCTCCCAGTGACTACTATCTCTTCAGAAATCTCAAACAATTCCTTCGTGGAAAGCATTTTTCGTCGAATGAAGAGGCCATAGCAGCCGTAGACGGTTATTTTGCAGAGCTTCCGGAAAACCATTATAAGGATGGGATAAAATTATTGGAAGATCATTGGAACAAGTGTATTGAGCTTCTAGGAGATTATATTGAATAAAAAAATATATTTCGTAACAAAAACAGTATTCTTTTATGTTCTCATTTTGACAACTTTTTATGTAATTTTAATGCCACTTATTCTCAAATTGTAATATTTTTGTGTCTTTGCTATCTTCGATTTATCATCTCGCGCAATTGCAGTTGTCATATTAGAAGCCTTTCATCTTTCACCACCTTTCACATATCATTTCTCCTCCATCCCCTAACAGATATAAGATAATGTTTCTTTTTCTAAATCTCTTTTATTTTCTCCAGTGTATTTAAAAAAATATTTTATTTAGTTTGAATTGAGTTTGATTTATATCTGACAATAGTACTTTTTTTACTTTTCTAGTTTAATATAGTTTTGACAGTTTTTATAACATTTACAAGTTGACACTAATACACATACGAAATTGTTTGTTGTTAACTGTTTTTTTTTTTTTTGGTTTTTTTTGTAAGTATCAATATAATAGTTTATTGGCTTAAATTGTTATGCGATATGACCACTTTATTTTGTTCATATTTCTTTTTTTTTTTTTTGTTAATTACACTGTACAACACAAAAAATAACAAGGTTCCGATTACGGATTTAGGTTTTAGGGGCAAAAAAAAATATTCGTGTATCGGCGTTTTGAATGTGTACGTCTGAATTTTCTTAATTATTTTCATTTATAAAAAGATAATTAATATCTCAATACCTCATTTTTGTAGTCTGAGTTTTCGCACTACATAGACTAGAGATATTTTTTTGGATGGTGACTTATAGCAAAATTAAACGTAACACAATTATTTCATACAAACCTCTAAAAAACGGAGTTATATGAAATGCAACACTGTCGAATTTTGAGCAAGTTCCGTTAACATACAACCTCGTGGATTTTTTTAAAATGGAAAAAAACTGAATTTCGAGTGCTCATTAAACATTATTTTTTTTTTCGAAAAAAAAAAACCGTCAAACAAACCAAGGAAAAGCTTGATAAATACTATGGGGACTCTGCACCATCGATTTCAATGGTAAAAAAGAGGTTTACTGACTTTCGTTGCGGTCGCACGAGTACAAATGACGCTGAACGTTCTGGACAGCCAATTAAGGTCAATACACCCGAAAATGTCGAAAAAATCCACGATATGGTGATGGCCGAGTAAAAGTGCGTGAGATTGTTGATGCCATAGGTATTTCATATGGCAGTGTGGTTTCGATTTAAAATGATCAGTTGGATTTTAGAAAGCTGTCTGCAAGATGCGTGCCGCGTTTGCTCTCAATTGACCATAAACGTAATCGTGTGACAACTTCAAAGGATTGTTTGAAGTTGTTTAACCGCAATTCGAATGAGTTTATGCGGCGTTTTGTAACTGTGGATGAAACATGGATCCATAACAACACTTCGGAGACCAAGCAGCAGTCTAAAAAATGGGTTTTTCCGGGTAAACCGGCTCCGAAGAAGGCCACGGTAAGTTTGTCGGCCAATTAGGTGATGGCAACAGTTTTTTGGGATGCACGCGGGGAAATCAACATCGATTACCTTTCATCAAAATAATACACGGGTGCACACGTGTGTAGTCTCAATGGCGAAACTCCATGAATTGGGATACGAATTGGTACCTCATCCGCTTAATTCTCTGGATTTAGTCCTTACTATTTCCAAACCTAAAGAAATGGCTCGGTGGAAAGAGATTTAGCTCCAACAATGAAATCATTGATCAAACAAATGCCTTATGGACCTCGAAAAACTTTTTTTTTGAAAAGGATACAAAAATTGGAGAGAGGTTGGACTAAGTGTATTGAGCTAAAAGGAGATTATGTTGAAAACTTTTTTTTTTGCAAAAATAACTGTGTTTCATTCAAAAAGTCACGGACTTATTACAAATATTTTAGTCCGTTATATCCCTGATTTAAGGGTATTTACCTCTTTTTTCACGAAAGGGACAAAAGAGAGAGCCATACATTAAGCAGTTAGAGGGATAAAATGCTCCACAGATATGTTCTTTGTAATTTTTTACATAAATTTGTTAAACATAATTTATACCTCAAATTCAAGGGTCACATGGTTGGTTTCTTATGTCGATTCACCATAAAAATATTCAAAAGGGGGGAAACTTTAATCCCCCCAATAAAATAAAATTCGGACATAAACTTTCAAAACGCAAAATATTTTTCTACCAGAATCCATTTTCGGAATCAATTCTCATTTTGGAAAAATTTTGATTTTGTTGTACAGTGTTATTGATAGATGTCGTAACATAATGTTTGATACATTTATGGTAAATTACATGTCATATCTTGCGATAATTACACATGACAATAGTATGTTATTAAGTAAAGTATAACAGATTTGAAATGGGGACATTAAGTACAGGAAGTTTTAAAAATATTTATTTATGTATTTGTAAAAGATTAAGTGAAAGGGATTAAATAAACCGTTTATGGACCGATATATCGGATGAAAAGCGGAGCTGACGGATCGTTTACGGATCCGTATTCGGTCCGTATTGGTACGGATTTGTGTAAATATCTATTATTTTGATTTTTGATAGCAAATTTTATTTTAAATTTATTTACAAAGATATTTTAAATAAAATTTTTTCAAATTAAAAACAAATACCATATTTATCTCCAGCAAATTAGCATACATCAATTACTGCGTTGTGGCCCATTAAAAATCATGAAAAAAATAAAACAAAAATTTAATTTTGGTTTAAATGGTGTTACTTACGATATAATGTAGAACACAATGCAAATTTGCAAATTTTTTCACAAAATCTACTATAAACTATCAGGCAATATTTTTATTTGCAAATCTACATAAATTTGCACACGTCATCGTAAAACTTGTTTTAAATTTCAAAAATATTTACCTAATGGATATTTAAGTATTCGTTTTTGATAACTAAACAAATCCAAAAGCAACGGAAGAAAAACTGATAAAAAAGCAGTGGTCCGTATTTGACGGTACAGAGAGGGATACACAAAAACGGAATTAAAACGTATTGTTTTCGAAAATTCAATTATACGGTTCGTTAATGTTCCGTTTTGACGGATACGTAGTTTCGGACCGAAAGCATACAGTAGAAGCCGGGTTCATGAATGGGTACGTATCGGAGAGTCCGTAAAAATGTTTCTTGGGTATATTCAAAAATAAAACTTTCTATTTGATTGATTACAAAAAAAAATATATAAGTTTTCAGTTTAATAATTTTAATTTATTAATTATAAAAAAAAAAAAAAGAAAAGACAATTTCCCCTGAAGAAGTCACCCAATGTGGTGACGAAATATTGGGATAAATAAAGATTTATAATTTAATTTTTTATAAATAAAGGATCTTTGGCTCAATAAGGAATATAATATAAATAGAGAAGATCGAAGAAAACTAAAATAATTATTTAAAAAAAAAACAATATTGAAAATAATATTGACTGTGTGTGTGGATCACAAATGAAATTGTGTAATAAAATACAACTATGTGACTCAAATACAACCCGGTATTTGAAGTAAAAAAAACTTAAAAATAGTTAATTTAATTTCGAAATCTTCAAATAAATTTTCAAATCTTCAAAATGATTTTAATGAAAATTCTCGAAATCATACAAGTATTGATAACTTCTTTTGGCGCTTTTATGACACCAATAGATCAATGTATATTTGGGTTTTTCGCCTTTGCCATCGGCTGTACACATGCTCTAATGCATCTGCTAATATCTCGTAATCCCTATAATATAGACGATGATGCGGAAGAATTTGAGCAACAAGAAAATATTGTACTGTTAGTGTTAGAATCTGCACAAGATTATATGTGTATTGGTTTCATGAACTTGGATTTACATCATTTATCATCAAGATTTCCCATTTTGACCAACGTTTTTTATATACCCTTATTTTTGGATATATTAGCACATCTCTTCGATGATGGTAATGCGTATATGTCAGTGATGATGGATTTAAAAAAATTCAATATTATTATTCATTCAATATCGATTGGTTATTTAGCGAAGCGTGAATTGAATATTTGGTTTTTATGTGTTTGGTTTGCCACTTTGATAATAAGTGCTGGAGTATTTTTCCAAGTCAATAATTTATACACTGGCAAATGTATAAAATTAATTGGTTATATTCTATTTTATACATTTTCATGGATTGGTATTTATGATGATGATTTTTTGCGGCATTTCGAATTGCTTACTAGACATGATACGGATTATTTTACATAGTAATAAATTAAAAATAAAAAAAGTGCAGAAAGTACAAATTAAAATGTTTAAATTCTTTTAAAATGTATTATAAGTTTTTATTATAATACTGAGCCTTGTTTCTGTATTTCTCTCATCGATAAAATTTTCGCAAAATACATGTAAAATGCAACCTTGTTCTGATTTCTATAGGGTGAGTCACTGGCAATTAAATATATATTAATCTAAAGAGGAAAGTAATGCGCTTTATTTATGTTATTTCTCTATCTATTAAGAAATTTCACAACATTAAATGTGCACAGCTTCAGAAAAAAAGCTGTACAAAAATTCCAGTAAAAATTCAAACAACTTTATCACATATTAAGACACCCTGTATAAAGTAGGGTGACCATGAATTTCTCGATGGGAAAACTTCTCGCATCAGATATATAAACGGTGTGCTGGCTTACACAAATGTTTTAGTTATTTTCATTTGACAGAATATTTGTGTGTGTTTCTAAAACAATGAGGCTTTTCCAAGTGACAACTCCGGGCCCTATTTTCTTTCTAACGGTCTAATCTGAAATTAAGGAAAAGTATTTACAAGCCGGCCCAAAATAGTGAAGGATAAAAAAGACAGCTTTGAGTCGAAAGGTTTTTACAGTACGGCGGCTTCTGTATAGTCCCAAAAAAAATTTTTACAGACTCTCTGATACGTACGGATTCGTGAATCCGGCTTCTGCTGTACGTTTACGGTCCAAAAATACATATCCGTCAAAGCTTGTACGTAAACGGAACATTAACGAACCGTATAATTGATTTTTCGACAACAATACGTTTTGAGTCCGTTTTTGAGTATCCGTTTCTATGCAGTCAAATACGAACAACTGTTTTTTATCAGTTTTTCTTCCGTTGCTTTTGGGTTTGTTTAGTTATCAAAAACGAATACTTAAATATCCATAAGGAAAATATTTATGAAATTTAAAACAAGTTTTACGATGACGTGTGCAAATTTATTTAGATTTGCTAATAAAAATATTGCCTGATAGTTAATAATAGATTTTGTGAAAATTTTGCAAATTTGCATTCTGTGCTACATCAATCATATCGTAAGTACCACCATTTAAACCAAAATTAAATTTTTGTTTTATTTTTTCCATGATTTTTAATGGGCCACAATCGCAGTGATTGATGGATGTTAATTGTGCTGGAGATAAATATGGTATTTGAATCTAATTTTGGTAAATAAATTTATAGAAAAAAAAAAATAATAAATTTATAGAAAAAAAAATAGAAATTCGCTATTAAAAATTAAAATAATATGCATATACACAAATCCGTTCTTTGTTGAAAAACGGTACGAATACGGACCGAATACGGATCCGTTAAGGGTCCGTCATGACTTTTAACGGACAACTCCGTTTTTTTATCCGATACATCGGTCCGTAAACGGTCCATCATTGACGGATTCGAAACAGCTTCGATGTTCGATGACGGACAGAAACCGGTACGTAAATGGAACGTATTGTTTGTTGGGGTTCTATTTATTTAAGATTCAAAAAAACTAAATTAAAAAAAGGTTTGTAAGTTTAGAAAAAGTTTATATGTTTGTATTTGTCAAACGTCTCACCCGTCAGCCGGTCCCAATTAATAGGGTCGCTGGCGATCTTTCTATTAAAAAAGTACCTTTTATAAATACGTACCTTTTAATAAAAAAGTACCTTTTAGAAAAAGGAACATTTTATAAAAAAAAGGACTATTTATAAAAACGTACCTTTTAATAAAAAATTACCTTTTACAAAAAGGAACATTTTATTAAAAAAGGACCTTTTATAAAGATGTACTTCTTATTAAAAAAATATCTATTATAAAAATATACATTTCATTTAAAAAATAAACTTTTATTAAAAAGGTACGTTGGAGTAAATTTTTTTTAAAAAAAGTACCTTTTATGAAAAAGTTCCTTTTATTAAAAAAGTACCTTTTATTAAAAAAGTATCTTTTATTTAAAAAAGTACCTTTTAATAAAAAAGTACCTTTTATAAAAAGGAACATTTTATAAAAAAAGGACCATTTATAAAAACGTACCTTTTAATAAAAAAGTACCTTTTACAAAAAGGAACATTTTAATTAAAAAGGACCTTTTATTAAAAAAGTACCTTTTATTAAAAAAGTATCTTTTATTAAAAAAGTACCTTTTATTAAAAGAGTACCTTTTATTAAAAAAGTACCTTTTATTAAAAAAGTACCTTTTATTAAAAAAGTACATTTTATTACAAAAAGTACCTTTTATTAAAAAGTACCTTTTATTAAAAAAGTATCTTTTATTAAAAAAGTACCTTTTTTAGAAAAGTACCTTTTATTAAAAAAGTACCTTTTATTAAAAAAGTACCTTTAATTAAAAAAGTACCTTTTATTAAAAAGTACCTTTAATTAAAAAAGTACCTTTTATTTAAAAAAGTAACTTTTATTAAAAAAGTACCTTTTATTTTAAAAGTACCTTTTATTTAAAAAAGTATCTTTTATTTAAAAAAGTACCTTTTATTAAAAAAAGTACCTTTTATTAAAAAAAGTACCTTTTATTATAAAGTACATTTTATTAAAAAAGTACCTTATATTAAGAAGTACCTTTAATTAAAAAAGTACCTTTTATTTAAAAAAGTACCTTTTATTTAAAAAAGTACCTTTTATTAAAAAAGTACCTTTTATTAAAAAAGTACTTTTTAATAAAAAGTACCTTTAATTAAAAAAACTTTTTATTAAAAAAGTACCTTTAGTATAAAAGGTATCTTTCACTACAAAAAAAGTTCCATTTATTAAAAAATTAACCTGGTAAAAAGATTTGTTGGTACCAAACCCTCTACTACTGGTACTGCTATGTTTTTTCCATACTGACATAATTTTGAAATGTTCAAAAAATATTTAAATTTCGTCATTTACTTTTCTTTTTAACTTCAAATATATTGAAACAAAATTTGAAAAATAATTTTTGGGAAAAAAAATAAAAATTTCAAATAAATTAAAGTCGCCCTAAGAAATTGGCAAACAAGCAAAATTTATAGTGACCTAAAATAAAAAGTGACCACATTAAGTTTTTTGCACCAGTAAAATGTTGTGGCTTTTGAAAAGAACGCCCTATTTTGGATTAACATTAATGGCCAGCTACGCAGCTTTGCAAATGCCACCAGAAAAAAATCCATATGCCTTTACCGCTAGTGCTTTTGGTATAATTTTTGGTATTTTCGGTTTGGTGGGTGGAGAAGAAATGGAAGATAGTGTTGTTAAAAGTGTTCTCGATACCTTATTGGATTTTGTGCCATTGGCAATGATGAATATAGAAATATTTTTATCGGTCGATAAACCATACGCCAAGGTTCATGCTGTTTTTGTAATACCCCTGATATTGGATCTAATTGCCAAGTTATTTGGTAATGAGGGAGATGATGAAGCTACTGAGACACTGAAGCATGCCAGCAATTTAGGAAATATTGTATCATTGTTGGTGTTATCCTATACCGAAGATAATTACATGTTTGGCTATGTGGCCCTGTCATATTTGGCGGCTCATACGAGTATGTTAGTGGGTGGAAAATGTCATGGATATATGGCAGATGTATCTTATAATATGAATTATATATTATTTTATTTTACCTCCATATTGGCAATAACTGTACCAAATACCGCCGTAAAAAATTAAAATATCTAATGTAATTTTTTTTTTTAATATATAGTTCAAATAGTCTTTGATTTTGATTTCAAAAATTATACAATTCAAAATAAATATTTAATTTTGTTATTTTCATTTTATAAATAAATATTTAAGAACTTTAAACTTTTTTTTGAACTTTAAATTTTTTGGAAAATCTATTCAAAATCTAAATAGATTAACATGGACACAGTATTGGACACCGTTTTCAATGGCTTGTTAATGGCCAGCTCTGGCTATGCTATGTATAAAATAAAACCTATAAACTATCCATTAGCATTTTCGGCCTGCGCTGTAGGAGTTTGTCATGGCTGTGTTGGTGTTTATACCCGATTTTTTGATAGATCTTGTGACAATTCTGAGGGAAAGTGTCTGAACTCCGCTAAACGTTTGACCAACAGTTGTATGGAATTTCTTATAGTTCCCTTAATCAATATGGATTTATATAAGAACTCTCAAAAAAGTAATTCGATAGCTTTGGGTCATGGTATATTTTCCGTACCCTTAGCCTTCGAATCGATATTAAATTTTTTGGATATGGAACGCGATAAAGAAGCACAATCACTTCTAAAGCATTTAACTGCATTGGGAAATATTCTATCGCTGGTCTTTTTTGCCGCCAATGAAAGTAATACAGCAGCTGGTGCAATAGCGTTTTCTGCCTTTTTTGCCTATTGCGGTGTAGCAACCAAGATGGATCAATATTTGAAAGGAACTGAAGAAAATCTAAGTTTGACATGTTATTCTATATTATTTGCTTTATTACCCTCGGCAATATCAGCTGGTAGTGAGGCCTCTTCTTAAGATAAATGGAGTTATTTTTTTGATATTATACATATTTTGATATAAATTTTAAATAAAGTAAAAATTGAAAAAAAAAGAAATTGGCTACCTTAGGATTGGAAAAATTGCATAGATTTATTAAAAAGAATCTTGAACAATTCAGGGGTTGGAGCCATAATAATAAAATGAAAACGAAACATATTAAATAAAATGAAAACCAACAGGCATAAAATTAAATTTTGTTTTATCTCATTTTGAAGATAGAAGAAAAAAAACGATAAAAAAAATTATTAATTTTATAAAAGTCGCTAAAATCGAAAAATCGTAAAAAACAAATTGAAATATTCTTAAAATAAGTGTTGCGACGTAAAACCGCTAATGGTGTTCTGTCGTCGCAATCAAAAAATACGGTGACCACAACCAAGCCATTCGATTAGCTAAAAATTTAGTTCTCAACACGAATCTGTCTTTCCTTGTAAGTCCATAGTAACCCTGCGGGAAAAGGACCTATCCCAGGACACGTCAAATGACCGGTTCATTGTGATAGGGACCGGTCACGGGACCGATCACTTTAACATGGGCTTGTCCTAGGAGGGGGTCAATTGTCCTCTGTGACATGTCACAGGACTGTACGGATTCTTAAATTCGATTTCTACTGTACGTTTACTGTCCGAAAATACGAATCAGTCAAATGTTGTACGTAAACGGAACACGAACGGACCGTTTTGTTGTATCCGTTTCTGTACCGTCAAATACGGCCCACTGTTTTTCATCAGTTTTTCTTTCGTTGCTTTTGGATTTGCTTAGTAATAAAAAACTAATACTTAAATATCCATGATGTACATATTTATGGAATTTAAAACAAGTTTTACGATGATGTGTGCAAATTTATGGAGATTTGCAAATAAAAATATTTCCTGAGAGCTATAATAGATTTTGTGAAAAAATTTGCAAATTTGCATTGTGTACTACATCATATCGTAAGTACCACCATTTAAACACAAATTAAATTTTTGTTTTAATTTTTCATGATTTTTAATGGGCTACAACCGCAGTGATCGATGGATGCTAATTGTGCTGGAGATAAATATGGTATTTGTTGCATTTAGTTTGTAAAAGCTTTGTTATTTTATTCCAAATATCTTTGTAAAAAAATTTAAAATAAAATGTGCCAACAAAAATCAAAATAATAGATATTTACACAAACCCGTTTTTTGTTAAAAAATCGGCACAAATACAGATCAGTAAACGATCCGTCACTGACGGACTTTTAACGGAGAACTCCATTTTTCATCCGATATATCGGTCCGTCATTGACGGTATTTTAACATATTCGAATCAGTTTCGATGTTCCTTAAAATCCATTTTCTGGTACGTTTACGGATCCAGAAAACGGTACGTGAGCGCAGTTGGATTCCGTTTATGACGACCGAAAACGGTACGTGAACGGAACGTAATTTTAGTTGGGTTTATAAATAAAATTAATTTAAAATAAACTTGAATTTACTATTCAAAATTAAGAAAAAACGGTACGAATATGAATCAGATATTGATCCGTAAACGGTCCGTCAATGACGGACTTTCAACTGAAAACTCCGATTTTTACACGAGATATCGGCCGGAAACGTTCCGTCATTGATGATGTTTCAACGGATTCGATTTTTTACGAAATTGTGTAATTTTACTCAAATTTAATATCTAAATTTTTTTTCGGCGAAAAAATGTGTCGTTTTGAGTTTACTATAACTGTGCCTTTCTTATAAAATACAAACAAAACGTCATAAACGTCATAAAAAGTAAAGATAAATACCGTAACAATTTCAAGTTAATAAACGTAACCAATCTAAATATTGCAGACGTTATTTTCCAAAAATCGTAACTGTAACCGTTATTTCATAAAAATTTTAAACTTGAACAGAACATAAAATCCATAGCAATCACAAAAATCGATAAAAAAAAATGCTTAAAATTCGGCTATGCCGAATCTTTGAATACCCTTCACTATCCTTAAAAAAATGTTCTCTACTGTTTTTGATACAAATAATGCAAAAAAAAAAAAAAAACTTTAGAAGTGAAATTATGGAGGTGAAAAACTTTTTTTGGAAGCACAAAAAAATTTTGCGTTGGAAAAAAAATTTGAGGTATAAAAAATTTTTTGTGGTGAAAAGAATTTTTTTAGGTAAAAATAATTTTTGTGGTCAATATAAAATATTCAATTTTAGGTGACTGGCGAAAACAAGAGAAAATATTTTATTTGCCACCAATATTTACACCAATTTGGGGATGATGCGTTTTTGCGCCGCAGCGCCATTTTAACATACAGATCGATAAATTGACTTAAAATCGCATTAGGATCACGAATTATATATATTATGGGATTTTATACCTATTTTTCGACATTTCACAAACGCAATGACGAACTGACATACATATACCCTCAACATACTTATATGCTGGAGGGTATAAAAATACAAAATTTCTACTTGATAGAAATCGCTTAATCAGGGAAAATAAATATACTGTTAAAATCTAAAGAAAACGCAAAAAGCAATAGAAAAAATTAGTGGAATCAGAAAAAAAAAACGTGTAAAAAAGTAATATGGGTTCAAGGCCAACCCTTTGATACCCTACCTAAATGTTGGCGTTAGGTCAGAATCATTTCCGAAAAGTTTTAATTTTTGATATTCTTCTAAATTAATACCAAAATATTTTTAATTTGTATCAACTTTTTTAAATTATTTAAATAATTATAAAAAAGACAAATATGTATTTGACAACTAGCGATAGTACTTTTACGATAAAATTAGTGGCAACAATATTAGAGATGGCAAATTTATCATAAACTACGAATTTTCTATCTCGTGTAGAATTGCCGTAACAAAATTTGGTGGAGTATTTGGGTGGTAGCTTTGTCCCAAGTTTAAATCAGATATCTCTTTGTTTTTAGAAATTACAGAACTATTTTGAGACAGAAATGTAAAATATACGCTTTAATAGGTTTTTTGGTCAGTTCCTGCCTTTTTCTGGAGGCTATAGCTTGTCTAAAACTTTGAGTTCTGAATAGATATTTTGCCGGATCGAAATACATGTATCAACCTAATTAATTTGCTTTGTTTTTGTAAAGCTCGCTAGAAACAAGCAATACAAACTCATTTACCACGTTTTGTCTAATTATCTTTAGAATTGCGATCTAAACAGATGGACGCAATGATGGACATCGCCAAATTGACTCAAAAAATCGATAGAAAATATATTTGTTACCCAAAATAAATTTGGCGGCAACCGAATCCTTCGGTTATCATAAGTTTCAATTTGGTTGTTCCAGTCGAATTTTAGTTGTCGTAACAATATTTTTAAAATTTTCTTATAGAATTAGATTGTCCCAAATAAAGAAAATAAAAAAACCTGCTTTATCAACAAACTATCGCATAGCGTTAAAACACTGTCGACAGTACATTTATCTGGTTTGAGCTTATGTAGGGTGTGACACATGTCTGTAGTGTGTGTCCCTTGTATAGTCTACCCTATCATTTCTGACTGTTCAAGAAAATTGAAAAAAATAATTATTTAGTTTCTTTAAACAATCTAAATTTTAGTGAATCAAAATTTTCTTCTTTTGGCAAAATTTATCAAAAATTATCCCGCTAAACTTAAAAACCATACAATCTACCCAACAATATGTTAAATACCATATCAGAAACAATTTTCAATGGCCTTTTAATAGGCAGCGCCGGTTATGCCATGTATAAAATTAATCCCAAAGAATTTCCATTTGCCTTTACCGCCTGTGCAATGGGATTTTGTCATGTTTGTATTGGTATCTGTTGTACATACTTCAAAAATAGTGCAAATTTAAAGAAGGTCAAAAGGATAAGCAAAACATGCCTGGAAATTATGCCCGTACCTATGGCCAATATTGATATCTACAAGAGTTCTCAACAAAATAAAAACTTGGCTTTGGAACATGGTTTATTTATAGTACCACTGGCATTTGAATTGAACAATCAATTACGGGATACAGAAGATGATGAATCGACTGCAGTATCGAAAGATTTAACTATATTGGGTAATATGGTATCGATGATGTTTTATGCTGTCAATGAAAGTAATGCCGCAGTTGGTTTTATGGCTTTTGCGGCACTTTTTGCCACACATGGTTCAACGGTAATGGAAAGTTATCTTAAAGGTACAGGAAAATATTGCACATTGGGAGGTTATGCCACATTGTTTGCTTTATTACCATCAGCATTAGCAGCTAGCAAAAGTGGATTGTTGGCTTTGTAGGAAAATAACTCGAAATTTTGTTTGTATTGTATTTTGGGTAACGAAAAAAAAACTAAAAACTTTAATAAAAAAGAGAAAAGTTGACCTTGTCTTTAATATTTGAAAGCCAGTTGCGTATGATTAGAAATTTTCAATTAATTACACTATTACTTAAACGCCATGTAGTCAACTTTTTACCATTGTGCCTATGAATGAATACCATATCCGCTAAAATAGCGATTTAAATTGAAAACCGTAATCGAATGAAATAGCGTAACTGTTATTTTTATACCCTCCAGCATATATGGTGAGGGTATATATCAGTTTGTCATTCCGTTTGTAATATGTCGAACCATAAAGTATATATATTCGTGATCCTTATGCAATTTTAAGTCGATTTAGCGATGTCCGTCTGTCTGTCTGTCTGTTGAAATGGCGATCACGACGCGAAGACGCAAGCGGGGGTGCCTATTTTTACCCAGATTATTGAACATCCTCCCGAGCAGTTTGGTATTTAAAATGAGCAAAATCGGTTAAGCGGTTCAAAAGTTATGAGTGAAAATGTGAAGGTACCTCTAAATTTTCCATACAAATTTGTACAATTTTTTTGTATCTATTTTTGTTTCTGTTAAGTAAGTAAAAATGTTATTAAGTCTTCTTCTTGTTCAATTACATTTACTGTCTTACATACTATGAGAATAATATCATTTTAGAGCTATATGTGTGTTACTCTTAATAACTAAGTTAACGTTAAAAGCAACAATGTTAAAGTCGCTAACAGAGCAGACCTCTGTAAATAACATTACTAAAACTAAATAACAAAAGTACCTTTATTAAAAAGTACCTGTTATTAAAAAAGTACTTTTTTTTAAAAAGTACCTTTTGTTAAAAAAGTACTTTTTATTGAAAAAGTACTTTTTATTAAAAAAATACTTTTAGTTAAAGGTACTTTAGTTAAAAAAGTACCTTTTATTAAAAAAGTACCTTTTATTAAAAAAGTACCTTTTATTAAAAAAGTACCTTTTATTAAAAAAGTACCTATTATTAAAAAAGGTACTTTTTATTACCAAAGTACCTATTATTAAAAAAGTACCTTTTATTAAATAAGTACCTTTTATTAAAAAAGTACCTTTTATTAAAAAAGTACCTTTTATTAAAAAAGTACCTTTTATTAAAAAAGTACCTTTTATTAAAAAAGTACCTTTTATTAAAAAAGTACCTTTTATTAAAAAAGTACCTTTTATTAAAAAAGTACCTTTTATTAAAAAAGTACCTTTTATTAAAAAAGTACCTTTTATTAAAAAGTACTTTATATTAAAAAAGTAACTTTTTTAAACAAGTAACTTTTACTAAAAAAGTTCCTTTTATTAAGAAAGCACCTTTTATTAAAAAAGTAGCTTTTATTAAAACAGTATATTTTATTTAAGAAGTACCTTTCATTAAAAAAGGACCTTTTATTAAAAAGTGAATAGTGATATTATTAAAAAACTTCCTTTTTATTAAAAAGGTACCTTTTATTAAAAAAAGTACCTTTTATTGAAAAAAAGTAACTTATTAAAAAAGTACCTTTTAGTAAAAAATAGCCTTCTATTAAAAAAGTAACTTTTATTAAAAAAGTACCTTTTATTAAAAAATATCTTTTTATTAAAAAAGTACCTTTTATTAAAAAATTACATTTTATTAAAAAAGTTCCTTTAACAAAAAAGTACCCACTTATTAATAAGTTTTAATTAATTTTAACATTGTACCCGTGGATGGAAACGATATCCGCAAAAAATACCGATCAAATTTATTTTGAACATTTTCACCCCATTAAACGATTTTTTTCAATATTTTCGCCACTTAAAAAATTTATTCACATTGCAGCGATTTTTTTTCTGATTTTCCATGTCAATGTTTTCTGGAAACCCTATTTGAATTCAATACCGTTACTGATATTTTATCCGTAATATAGGAACAAGATTATACCGGTATGAAAACTGTAAACGATATTCATGATTTGAACGGTTTTATGTTCCCCAAAACCCTGAAAAGCTAAGAGAGATCTATTTTAGAATACAAATCCATATTTCATTGAAATTGTAAAGTTTAGCCAACATTCCTTGTTAGCATTTTAGATTTAATAAATTACCAAGTCAAAAATTCAAAGAATTCTATATCAATGCATATCTAGCTTCTCACTATTCTACGAAATCGCAAATATGCAATTAAATTCCATGATTTTGTACAAAAAAAATGTTTGAAGCATCGATCACTATCCTGCTCAACAAAGAAATTATACATAGAATTCAAAGATCATCATGACTCATGATTTTCTGAAAAAAAAAATAATAATAATAAATAAAAACGTATTTTTATTTTTTAAATTCCCGCTTAGCCTTGGAAATCATTCAAAGAATTCATTGGCTTTTTAAACAAAACGGTCAATAACTTAAAAATCAACACCACACACCAAAAAATTAAGAGTTTTTTTGTTGATACCCTTTTCCTCATTTACTACAGACGACAACTAAATAAACAAATCAGACTTCCTCTGAATGCATCAATGGAATGAATGGTGTAGAAAAATTAACAGCAAAAAAAACGACATTATCAACATTGACTCAATGCAAACAAAAGCTCAAAAAAAAAAAACAAATCGTGAATACACTAGACTCAAAAAGTGAAACAAAAATCGTTCAATTTGGAATAAATCAATTTTTAAGATCTCACGAAAAAATGGTTTAAAATGGTTGCCACAGCTAAAATACAATTTTGCCAACTGAATACTAATATAATTTATTACGCCTGCTAAATTGCATACAACTTTTAAATTTATCCATGGATTTTTTTGAAATATATCTCATTTTCTGCGTAAGAATGTGAACTTGAACTTGTTTTGGATTCAAACACAAAATTCTTGCTACTTTTAGATCTCATTACCACTAAAACATTTTATAGTTTGCAATTATTATGAATTAAATAAAAATGAAAAAATATTTAAGTAAAAAAAGATCATCCAAAATCATTAAGATAATCCCAGTTTTATGTTAATATTTTTTTGTATGTTCTTAATCCCCTTAATTTTTTATTTTTTGGGATGTGTTTGTTGCTGGTTTGGGATGAAATGCTTTTGGCGAAATCTTAATCACACTAATTTTTTTTTTTAACATATCATTTTGTTTTTTTATCTTAATCGGGTAGTGTTCATTTAATGCTCATAAAATTTGATATTTTAACATGATCCCTGTTGCCATTCTCCTTGGATAAGACAAAATAAAAGTGAAACATTAAGCTGTCATAGTGAAATTTATCATTTGTATTGTACATTATGGGAGGCTACCAAAGATTACTGACCTTAAGGTCTTTCAACTGAGGGAGAGCTTTAGTTTATTTCAAGCAAAAATGAACTTAACAAGTGTAGTCAGTATAGAAAATGTGGATCGATTTATACATATAAAAATAATATCGATCAACATTTTTTTTCAAAAATTTAACAGCCACAATGAGTTCTGGACGCCCAGTTGAGGTCTCTACACCCAAAACAATTGAAAAAATTCACAATATGCTGTTAACCGATCGGAGATTGAAAGAGCGACAGATTGTGAAAGCCATAGGCATCTCACATGACTCAAGCTTAACCCTCAAACCCGCTAAAAAGCAGTCTTTGGATCTTAAGTATTTTTATTTATTAAATAACAATATTTTATTATAGAAATTGTATTATAGGTTTGTTTGTTTCGAATATTTTTTAAATATTCCATACAAATTTAAGTACATATACACTTGCTAAGTAGTTACATATATTTATAATTAAGAATGTATTTAAAATGCTGCCAAGTCTTAGAAATTATTGGCTTTTCTCTTTTAAATGTAAACAAAAATATTTGTCGTAAAAATATTTGAAATTTTTGTATTTTTAAATTGATAATATATTATAAACAACAAAAACTAACAAATAAATTATGTGTTTGTAAGTAAAAGATAGACAGGACAACAAACAATATGTAGTATTGTTCTATTTTGCGTTCACGCAAAGTCCCCAAACTAAAACTGTTTTCGTACAAAGGCAACCCAAAATTTTCAAATGGTATTTGTTTACAAAAAAAATAAAGAAAATTCAGGTAAGTAGGGACAGTCGTTTTCTTTACAAGTAGTTATAGATAAAAAAATTCGAAAAAAAACAAATCTATTTTTTAATTTAATGCTACAGGGTGGAGCAAAAAACATCATCTTATTTTCTTTCGTTATTAATTTTGTGCAAAGTGAAAATTCATTTGGTTTTTAACTGACATTGTTTATTCGCACTTGTATTTACTCAATTAATTATGGAAAATTATGTCCCGAAAATGGCCGCCATTGCCGTTGAAACAAATTTGGGCTTAAATTTCAGCTTAAACCTCTAATGTCCAAGACCGCTAAAAGGCGGTCTTTGGATCTTAAGTTTTTTTTTGATTAAATAACAATACTTTATTAAAAAATTGTGTTATATCGATAGAAAATATAATAAACTACTTTCTTCGCCTTCAAACATTTTTTCTGCAATGAGTGATTTTAAAGCGAGAAGGAGGTGAAGTCAAACTTTCGTAAATTTGAAAAAAAAAAAACTTTTTAAAATTGAAAAAAAAAAAAATATTTAAAAAAATCGTCAAAAATATATTTATGCTCTGGCAAATATTACTGATAATAGCAAACCTAGTCTGGAGTCCCAACTTGTAAAATGAGTTATTATTTTTGTTCCAGGACACACAGGGTACCGTCAGGACACGTTTTACAAATATCTCTCTAACTCCAAAACTAGCTAAGATTTTCGTTTTTACTTGAGCACAGCTGATATACTCAGAGTTAGTAGTAAGCAAATTTAATTTTTTAAAATTAATTGATATTTATGTTTCAGTATCGCTTAATTTCGAAATTTCCAAAAAGCGAAAATCGCCATTACTTTTAAAACCACAAAACAAGATCACTAATTTTTGGTACATAATTTTATTTTATTGAATGTGTTATTTATAATGAAAACTGATATTATTTGATAATTGAATTTCTTGATTCGTCCGTCTTCAATCTTAATTGTGCTATATCGCCAAAATAAAGCGATAAATCAAAAATTTATTATTTTTGCCATGGTGTTCAATTCCATTTATCATTCCTCGCGTCGATTGGGCGAGCCTTTTTTTAAGTCATTAATAAATTATGGGGTATCCAACAAGAAAATTTTTTTTTACAACTAAGTGTTCATGGAAAATCGAATGTATTGAAGTGGAACTAATGTGCTTGAATTATCAGACACGCACTGCATCTATGTTTTGTGGCACAACAACCGATTTTTTTGATTGATGGTGCTTTATTGCCTTATAAAGAACTCAGTTCATTATCTTGTTGAGATAATCCACGTCGAAAGTTGTGAAAAATAACATAATCCAACGAAAACCTTCTTTTGAAATTTTAATTTTTTGGCCAAATTGATTTTATTAACTCACTGTAAACTAAACAAATAGCATCTGTACATCAAAACATTGTGAGTACGTTTATGCTAAAAAATGTCAAACTTTATTATGATGTTGCCAGATTTTAGCTATAAATAGTAATAAAAAGTACCCCTCGTATGTTCGTTTAAAATGAAGATATTTTTTATAAAAAAATTTATTATAATTATTTATTTATGCCAATATTTCGTCACTACATTGGGTGACTTTTTCAGTGGAAATTTTTAAATGTATCTCTATATATAAGGAATAACGTTACTGACTGACTGACTGATTCATTCAATATCGCTCAGACGAAACCACTGGATGTAGGTTTCCCTTCCGGCGTAGACATTAACTAAGACAGGGTTTTTGAAAAATCCTTCGGGGAGGGGCAGGCAAATAGGGAAAAACTCCCCTTTCACGGCCTGCCCCAACCCCCTTAGCTTCCCTTGGAGTATGTGCTAACTCACTGATAGGCTATATTTCAGAATTTTCACCAGTGGCATAGGAACATGGGGGTTTAAGGGCCAAAAAGTCTCTCCCTTATCGGCCTGCCCAAAATGTTGGACCTAGGAAGTTTAAATTTGAATGGTTGCGCATGGCCGATGTTGAATGAGTGAGTCAGTCATTCAGTAACGCAATTCCTTTGTAAAGGGTGGTTAAATTTTAAGGGCCGATGTTGGATGTGAACCACACCTAAACGTCAAGTTTTTTCTGCATTTCATTTGACATTTCTCAATTTTAGACTAACTCAATTTGAACCATGGAAAGATACACAATCGAGCAACGCGTTAAAGTTATTCAGGCTTATTATGAAAACGGGCGTTCACATCAAAATGCATTTCGTGGACTTCGCGATTTTTTTTTGGTCAGCATAATCGACAAAATGTGTTCACAATCGGAGAATTGTGGGTAAATTTCAGCAAACCGGGTCTGTGAAAACACCTGTGCATGCTCGCCCAGTTCGTTCTGCGGAAAACATTGCTGTTGTTCACGATAGTGTGTCATGAGGTCGGCCAAGCATTTACCGTGAATGGTGTTCGCTATCGCGAGATGATAACGAACTTATTGTGGCCAGGAATTGAGGATATGACCCTGGACGATATGTGGTTTCAACAGGACGGTGCCACTTGCCACACAGCTAACGCAGCAATGTCTCTTTTGCGCGACAAATTCAATGGCCGTGTTATCTCACGTGGTGGCGATGTCAATTGGCCGCCAAGATCGTGTGATTTGACACCGCTGGTGTACGTCGATAAGCCAGCAACAATTCAAGAGCTAGAGGATGAGATGATTCGACACATTAACGCCATAGAACCTCAATTGTGCCTCAGCATCATCGAAAATTTGGACCATCGGATGGAGGTGTGCCGCAGAGGTCGCGGCGGCCATTTGGCCGATATTTTGTTCCATACGTAATTGAACTATACCATATTATTATAATAAAAAGAAATGACAATAATTTCCCAAATAATTTGTGTTTTATTTAAAATCAACATCGGCCCTTAAAATTTAACCACCCTTTATATAGAAAGGTATGACGTATACTTCAACTTTTTATCATCCGGAAAATTAAAATAAATTGTTTGAAATATTTTGCCATATAGGAAAATGGATGTCTGATATGTGGAACCAACGAATCAATACCACTGATAAAATTGAGGTTTAAAACACAGTTAACTTTCACAAATATTATCATAAAAAAATCTTTTTACTTTCTTCCAGACGATAAAAATAATTTCGATAATGTTACATGTTTATACTTTAGAAGATAATAAATGTTTTTAAATATCGCGTTGTTATGGCTATAATAAATCTTTAAAAATGTTCCACATAATTATCTGGCAATAAATATGTTGTCCTAAAATGTAGCTAATTTTTTTTTTCTTAGCAATAATTTGACGATAAAAAAATATTCTCAAATGTCGCGGTTTTGTCTTTCAGACCATAATTTGTCAATAATAAATGTCTTAAATGTCACGGAATTATCTTCCAGACGATAAAGTGGTGGATTTATCTTGCAGAAGTATTGCTAAGAAGTTCTCTCTAGAGCGAACAATTACTCCCGAAGGGAGGAACTTCCGTAATAAGAATATGATTATTATCGCAATAAAAGTTTTTTTTCCTCCAGACGAAACATTTTTGTATTGTAATTTTGCTCAATAGGATGGGGAATATCTTAGATGGAGAGACTTGGAGCAAAGTGGTGGTGAGAAAGAAACAGTTCATCTATTCTGTCAATGTTCAGAAATGGGTAGATTTTTGAGACATACCGGTCTTGCTTACATTGTAACAGAGAAAACAGATTCGTGATGACAATTGAATTTACTGGTAACCGAATTTATTGGTTCTAACAACTAAAAAAAACTGTCAAGTCAATAGCAATTTGACTATGACAGCAGAAAATCGGTTGCTTGAACAATAATTTGGAGGTCACAACTAAAAAAAATGCGTTTACCACAACCGAACCCATCGATTGGCAGCACAAAACTGTTATCCGGAAAAAGGAAATTATTAATAGTCTAAGCTTTTGGAAAAAGATACAAAGCACACAATTTAATTAGTGCAGCCAAGTTCGTAGAATCCCATAATAAGGCATCATATGAATCATAAGCGATGCTGATAATTTAAAGCCTGATGTTCTAAACAATTTCGAATATCGCAAATCAGTGAAGAACAATAGAAATTATATTAGTCTTGAGACCAAGTGAAGCGAAAAGTTCTTAATTAGATACTAATGTAGTCTAAACAAGATCATAATGAGTGCGATCAAAATCATGCTTTTGATCGCACTCATATAAACTATAAGAAAAGTTCATTGCTTGCGGATTAAACAAAAAAATCCCAATGAAATTGTTTTTGGACTTTTTAAAATTATTCAAAATCAACAGTTAAATATATAAAACACCCAATTAATTCCAGACACAGAAAATATATTCACCCTACCTACACACGACTGTTTATTCATTTGGTCAATGATCTTCTTGATTTGTTAGACAGATACCAGACCCTCTTAAATAATTAATCTTGTATTGTGAAATAGGAAGACAATTATTGTTCCATAACGTACCAGTGGCAAAAGAACACAACTAAAGCTTTCTACAGTTGCATACATATATGCATACGTGTGTGTGTGTGTGTATGTAATTCATTTAGCAAATGAAAAATACACAATTATTGCATGATCAAGATCACTAAAGGGAATCTGACTGCATGCCAAAAAGCTGTCTACGAGAGTAAAGTACTTAATACTGAAATGTAAACAATGAATGAATGAAGAAAGAAAACAAAGAACTAAAAGATAAGGAAACTGGATAAAAAGAAATTCAAAATAAAACTTTGAATACAAAAACAAAAAAATCGTATACAAAATAAACACAACAACACTAAATCAAAACATAAACAAAAAACACAATATACACAAACAAATGCAGACCAAACAAACTCAAACAAAGCACTAAAGAATGCACGCGATGCGATCGCCAAATGAGAGAAATAGCAACAGCAACAACAATAATTATGAACTACGTTAAACTACTATAAATGAGATGAGTAGTGACGTACATAACGTAAATGTTAAATGAATTGCTTATGTCTGTCTATGAAAAAAAAAATAATAATAAAAAGAACGGCGCTGATATTCACACAAACCCATTGTAGTGTTGTGGGGATGTGTATTTTGCCGCTGAAGCAGTCAGTCAGTAAAAATCTTAACCAAACCCAGACATGCATTTAAACACAAACTTTTGCTCATTTCACAATTAACAACAATTACAGATAGACTTCCAGAATAGTGGGTACGGAAAAAAGTAATTTCTTTAAATTACTTATGCAACTACTATTTGAACTGGTAAAATCAAAACAGTACAAAAACTTTGAGAATTTCATGAATGAAGTGTCAACCGAATTAAAAAGTATATTTTGGTTGCATCAATTCGGTCAGCATAACTATATTCAAATGTGTTTACTAAATATTTTGGGTATGCCAATCAAAATTCAGTTTTGTTGTGAAAACCAATATTTAGTTTTATTAACCAACTTCAGTCATAGAAACGAATTTTAGATGAAAACTGACAAAATTGTTCTCTGCATGCGGGGATTATATTCAGGAATTTATTAACGCACCATAGGTTAGGTTGAACAGGAGACTGCCAAAGGTAGAGTTTATTCAAAGGTCATAAAATCCACTCCGGTTCCCCCCTAGTTGCCCCATATTCACATAGAAAAATCCATGACCCGAAAAACCTAAAACCATCCAGATTCTCATGACCTGAGTTCAGGAAATTTTCTATTTAATCGTGGATTCATAAAGAATCAAAAAGAAACTCAAGACTACACTGTTGATTTATAAATGGAGGAAAGTCTAAGAAATACCGAATTTCTAAAATATTATTGATTAAACTGTAGATTTCCATATAATAATAATCGTGTATTCCTCTAGTGACCAATCGATCATGATTGAGAGTTGGAGTCGTAAAAAATGCATGATTTAATCGATGAATCGTTTTCTCTTAATTTTCTGGGCATGAAAATTCAGTGTCCATTGGAATAAGCACGTATTTGCAGTGTCGAAAGAACCATTCAAGTGTCTTAATTTCCTATAAGGATGTAAGAAATATTTTATTCCATCCGATATCCTTACTAGTTACACCACTTATATCCGATCGAAGATGGAATAAAACTCTTATATATGCGCAGGAGCTTCAAAGTCGATTTTGGATCTTTTGGACCGTGTACAAAGGAGGACGTTGTTACTCACTAATGACAGTAGGGTAACCAGTGCTATTGACTCATTGGAGCATCGTCAGGGTGTGGGTTGTGCATCTATTGGTCTACCGAGATAAGTGAACTGATACCTAGAGGCCGGGTTAATGTGGGAAATACTCCTATATCCAGTACATCTCACCCGTTTGTGGTCGATTGCACAACGTGTTACAGAGAAAATTGGTTTATTGGTCCCACAGAGTCACTCCATCCCATTTTTGAAAGGTGTGATCTAAGTGAAGAGCGGCCTGTGAGACTTCCCATCATGTTGGCCAGTTTCCATTTCCATAGCCTTAAAATAAACCTTGTCCTATTCACGTCCGGGTCACCCCACAGGACTTTCGTGTTCGCACCATTATCCCCATTCCAGATCTCCTTGTGCATGTTGGTGGCCCATAGTCCAAGCTCTGTTTTCGTCATCCGAAAGGGTCTCGTTTAATCTATCCCTGACCAAGTCATCAGCCCTCTCATTGCCCTTCACTCTAAAGTGTCCGGGAACGCATATCAACCTCACGATCTCTGCCACAGTAAACGTTTATCATACCCTTACAGTTCAAAACCTTCATCGATTTTATAGATTCTTTTGACAGAGCCCTAATCGCCGCCTGACTATCAGTGAAGATGACTGCATACCCGGAATAATCAGTCGCAGTTTAAAATCGAATGTACTCCCTAATAGCCACAACCTCCGCCTGAAAAACTGTATTGTGGTCCGGAAGTCGGAAACACATTTTCATTGCCAGATCTCCACAAAGGAAACCTAAACCAGTTCTTCCGTTCAGTTTGGAGCTATCAGTTTAAAAAAGGTATCGTCCAATATATCTTTATCCCTGAAAACGCTCCCTGGCAGGTATAAGAAAATTGCAGTCCGCCAATACACATTGTTCTCCCACCCTATCACATTCCATATCCAAAATGTGATAGACTGGCAGATTTTCAAGGATTCTCTGATGCCGGGTACTTAGGCCTCCAGGAAACCACTCCTCGGGCACCAACAGTCTGTAAGCTGCAAGTGCAGCCTCATATCTAACCTGAACATCTATCGGTCTGATGGAGAGTATCGCCTCTATTGCCCTTGTAGATGTTGATCTAATCGCACCGCTAATGCCCAGACAACATAGCCGCTGAACCCTCTGGAGCTTTCCCAAATTACAACTCCTCAGGATTGAAAGCTACCACACAATAGCGGCATATGTTAACATTGGCCTAACGACACTCGTGTAAAGCCAAAGTATCATTCTTGGGCTCAATCCCCATTTAGAACCCACTGCTCTTCTACACATAGCCCACACACGGTTAGCTTTAGAAATGCTAACCTCGATATGATAACCCCAGCAGAGTTTTCTACCCAAAACAACTCCCAGGTACTTGACACCAATTACAATGTTCAAGAATCTGGGATAACAGATTTTTCCAAATCTAAGTTATTTTCCATTAAAGAAGCCCTTTAGGCAGTGCTCTATAAAAAAAAATGACACCAAAACCCTTGAGTTTTGCCCACAGGAGGAAGTACTCCAAATATTGGTCTAATTTTTTATATACCTATGCCGCATTTATAAGGTTCTAATAAATTTCGTTTAGATAAAAGTCGTCTCCTAAACTTTTCCATTACACTTGGAAAAACTAATTTGTGTTGGCAGCCGGATTTATTGTTGATCAATATTTCAGAAACTGAAATTCTGCGTTTTCAGCACAAATCTGTTTTTTTTTTGTGATTGCACGAAATCACTTTTTTCTTAACTCACTCAAGTTCTAAACGTAGTATAGTAAAAAGCAAAACGTATCTATCTTTCATTGAATTGTATCGTATTGTATTGTATGAATGTGTATTGTATACAGCGCGAATGCAAGCAAAGCACGAAAAGCACCGACCATCATCATCATCACACACAACAAACCTTGTACAAGTTCAACAAACCTGTGAGTCAACATTATTCAACCAAACAACAATAACAACAACCACACAAACATCTAGTTAAGCAGTTAGTGAGCCAGCCACTCAGTCAGAGTCCACACAACAACACATGTATCGTATGTTGTTGGCGTTGTTGTATGCATAATAATCATAATATTAAGTATCTTTTGGCGGTTAGCAAAATAAACGAGCAATCAGCATTAACAACAACAACAACAACAACACAAAATATTCAAGCAAGCGCAGCAACATCATTTTTTCAACGGCATATAACAACAACTTTGGCAAAGCAAGCAACATTAACATCAACGCCAGCAACAACAATATATATGAACAACATCATCAGCATGCATACATTTAAAATAAACTTTCAGTTGTTGTTGTTGCATTTTAGTGTATTGTTGGCATTGCAGTTGTTGTTGTTGTTGTGTTAGTTAAACATGTTGTTTTTATTTATACTTTGATAGCCGGTAAAAAAAAGACGGCATGCCGGCCGGCCGGCTTTTTGAATGTTATTAACACTTTTCTCGCGTGTATTTATTTTTTGTTCTCTCTTCGTTTTGTATTTTTTTTTATTGGTTGACTTTAAGAGCTTAAACAGGTATAGGTGGTTGTGTTAGTACATTTTGTTGTTGTAGTTGTTAAGTTTTTCTGTTAATGCTGTTAAAACCGCATGCAAAATTTTAAAATCATAAACGCATAACGACAATGATGATGACGGTGACATTTTTTTTTTTGCAAAGACTTATTTAAAAATGACGCAAGTGCCTTAAGATATTGCAAAGGGTTACCAACTGAATAAATGTGATTGAAGGAAATAAATTAAGGATAGCACTTCCATTAAAAGAGCACTACTAGCTGAATGATACATCCATCGGCTCAGAAATCGCTATTTGAATTATAGTAATTAAAATCACATTGCCAAAATAACACTGGTAATTCCCGTTGAGTTCATGGAGAGAAAAGTACTGGGCCCCACATAGAGATGGCGTGAGAAGTGCCAATATTTTTTGTTTTTTCAGTAGGGTCAACTGTTAGAAAAATTGTGTCGAAATTTCATGACATTTCATTGATTAGAAAAAAAAATTACCGTTAAAAAAATGAAGCTGCTTTTGAAGTTATAGAAAAAATGGATTGAAAATAGTTTCGTGTTTTGATTAAACATTATTTTTTGGTGAGCAAAAACTGTCCAAGACAAAGAATGGATTGATAAGGGAGTCTTCATTACCATATTCAATGGTTAAAAGATGGTATTCCGAATTTAAACGTGGTCGTACGAGCACAAATTTTGCAGATCGTCCTGGTGGTCCAAATGAGGCAGTTACCGAACAAAACGTTAGAAAAGTGTATCAGGTTGTATCGGATGATCGAAAGATTAAAGTGAGTGAGATTGCCGGCAACATAAAGATATCAACAGAGCGAGTTCCGCATACATGATCATTTAATATGCCGCATTTTTCACATCTGAAAAAAACTGAAACGTGTCCATGATTCAAAGAATGTTTTGGAGATGTTTAAAGTAAATTCAACTGAATTTTTACGTCGATTTATAACAATGGATAAGACATGGATTCAATATTATACACCGGAGTCCAATAGACAGTCTGCAGATTGGATACAAGCGTGCGAAAGCTGACAAAAGCGGCCAAAGACTCAACAATCGGCTGGAAAGGTAATGTCCAGTGTTTTTTTTGGATGCACGTGGTATAATATTTATTGACTTAGAGAATGGATAAACAATAACTGCTAGCCACTTTGTTGAGTAATTGGACAGATTGGATAAAGAAATTAAGAAAAATAAAGACAATGTAGCGGCGCATTCATCTGCCTGTATTCTTCAGATCTGGCCCCAAGCGATTTGTTTGTAAAGATGTCTCCAGGGAAAGACATTTTCCACAAATAAAGAAGTCGTTTTAAAGACGGAAGCCTATTTTGAAGAGTTTGACAAATCGTAATTTTTCAAGGGTATCAAGATGTTAGAGGATCGTTGAAAGAAGTGCTTTTCACTTAACGTTGATTACGTTGAAGAATAAAATATATTTCAAATTCAAAAAACTAGTTTTTCATTGTAGTACATACAGTGATCCAGTTGTCGTGTTCGAAGTACGCATTAATTAAATTGATACCCTAGTGGTGTAATTAATGGTTAGCGCATTGGACTGTTACACAGAAGGTTAAGAGTCCTTTTCTTCGGTGTTCCATCAGGTGGCGGGCAACAATTGTTCTTTTACTTATCATCTGGAGCAATTACATATATGAAGACCTTTATCTTTCACGACCGTTCATGTCTCTTCTATCCGCTTTTTAAAGAAAGCATAACATTAATGAGTAGGAAGAATTTTCTGAGTGTTGCTTCCTTTAAAAAAACAAGAAGGACAATAGTCACGACAGCTCCGTTGGGGCTTACTGTCACGATACTAAAGACTTGAAATGGTGAAATCCAAGTTCGAAACAATGGCGGGCGTTGTAGTGTACTCGTTAGAGCGGTGGACTATTACACAGAAGGTTGTTGCTTCGATCCCCAGCAATGGTAAAATCAATATTTAAACGCTCTCCTACGATGGTCCCATAGTAGCAATTAACCCCACCGAAGTAAAAGCATAAGTAATTTCGTTTCAGTAATTACAATCCTTCATCTCTCCTCTATCCTCTTTCCAAAGAAAGCAATATGTTCATTATTGGAGGAATTTTTTGAAAAAAAAAACAATATAAGACAAAATGGTGATGTCATAATGCCAGGGAGTCAGGAAACCATGAAAATGGTATGTAGTATATGAAATGGTATGTAGTATACAATTGAATAAAATCTTATCCAACGGGCAAATAGATTCGATGTTTGACAAACTCGCTTAATCGGTCCGGTATTTTAAACTATATACAGCAGTGGGGACAGATCGTGCTTTCCCAGATTTTCTGGGGGAATGCCATTACTTCTTAATATTTTGCACACATTACTTTCGCCATGAAAAGCGCCCAAGGGATTCTTTATCTTCAAAATGGGGAAAGCAAACCATAAATCTGCTAAGGACTACAGAAAGACTGGTAGATGTATAATCGAGGACACACTTTACAACTACAAATAGGTATTGTTATCCTTTCCGGAGATGAAATGAGTATTCAATGACTTCAATGTGTCATCGATCGTTAATGCGGGCGGGGGCATTGATGCAGATATTACCTTGTGGACGGCCAACATGCTGGAAAGCAGGACAATCAGTATAGGAAAGATGGTGCCAAGAGACACTCCACAAAGAGAAGCTATTTATCCTATTCTTTAGAACCATGTGATCAATGAAATCCTTGCGTCACAACAAATAACGGAAATAAAGATGTTTGCATGCACTGATGACTTTATGCTACTGGTCAGGGAATAATATTTTTCCAACAATTAGTGATGTCATGAAATCACCGCTTATATTATTTACAAGAAAGACCACTCTTCCCCAAACTGTATAGATGCTAAACTTTCCTAGAAGGGATGAAAATTACCCTATGTAAATTTTACACCTGCAAGGAGATATTTAGAAGAAATTAGGGCGTAAATTTAATATACGGATGTATATTGCAACTTCTTCCAAAAGCCTTTTTGCAGGTGCAAAATGCACATAAGGCATTTTTGATCCCTTGGTATGTAGGGAGGCTGTGATCAGAACTTCATATTCTACTAAACTCGCTAAGATACAACAATTGGCTTGTCATAATATCCGCATCACGAACTGATGCTCGATATCCCTCCGATGGTCACTAAGGAAGATAAAATCGCTGACACAAAGCCCTTACACACAGTGTCATACAATCTTTTAGCGGGATTTTCAGGTCACAATACCGACCAGGAAAGAATGGACCGCGAACTTTGTTATTCAGAGGCATGATATCTTTCGAACAAATTATGTAATATAATCAGTAAAGCCGCTATGACAATAATGTAACGGAAAACGGACCCAACATCTATCACCATATTCATGGAAAGTTGTGCCGCTTTAAATACCTTGCAAAACGAAACACATTTCTATGTAATTGTGTCGGATTCCAGGGTCTTGCAAGTGGCAAGACTGTTCACAAAGATGCTGTTAGATGTTGAATCCATATGACGTTCCATTGTTGTCCGAGAGGATTTATATATTGCTCGAAAGTTCTCATTCCTCTGAATAATAGAGTTCACTGTCTATTCTGTCCTCCCTTAAACAAATCTGCCGGACTGGCAAAGTTTCCATGATATATTGATGATATGGAAAATGTGTTGGCTGATGAATGTGACAGGAATGGTTTTGAGTCGGTTTTGATACAGATATCCTGGTCCCTCTGTTGGAGCTGTTTGGTTTTATATGTTTTCATATCAGATAGGGAGCCAAGATAGAGATGGACGGGCCTTGACTACTAAAGAGGTATCTCAAACCCTATGGCCGTTATTGAATTAAGAAAGCTGACAATCGGAATAGTTATAAAGAATTTTACTGGAAATTTGACGATATTCCGCATAGCTGCGCGATGCTGTTACTGGTAAGTCTGCAGGAGGTATATTTGTCCAGTCTTTTTGATGAAGAATGCAGGAGAATCTACTCTGTAAATGCACAGAGCTCAAGGAGGGGTGACTCAAATATACAGGAGGCGTATTCTTGGACGATCTGGAAAATCTGCGACAAGTATTTTTTATTGGTCTCGGGTAACTTTTTGAGGAAAACCTGATGATTTTAAGTTTCTCATGAAAATGTGGGATGAAGGGAGGGCGCTAAGGGGAATAGCATTGGGTCGCGTGACCTTCGATCCTAATATTATGCTAGACATTGAGTTATAAGATATTCCTTGATATTAATATGAGTTAGCGCACGAGGCACCAAAAACATCAAGAAGCAGCAGGAATATACTTCACCAATCGTATAGGATATCATTTTTATTTTACCAATGGATAAATAAAAATGATATCCTAAAATAGAAACAGACAAATTTAAACCTCATGTCAATTATAAAAGGATTTTATGTCTGAGACTCTTATACCTATGAATGACAGGAGTGTGAAGTATGTAGATATTCCGAGCTAAAAGGAGCTGCTTGTTTTGGTATCACAAAAATAAAATTTGAATCTCGTGATCATTATAAAAAAAAATTTCGTAAACTTGCAAAAAAAAAATCAGTTCAGTTTTGCACAGAAAATTTAAATTTTTATACATGCTGGCAACCCAACACTTCCAACTTATAAAGTGTGTGAACAATATTGTTCACATTCTCATATCATTTAATAAAATCAACATTTTTATAAGTATCGTTGACTGCGTTTAAGAAAACCGCTTTCGATTTTGTTTAAAATTCTTTAGCTTCCTCTTATTGAAGCATATTTAAACCATTTATGGATGAAATAAAAATAAACAAACAAAAAATATGTATTTGCTTGTACTAAAAAATATTTTGTGCAAAAAGAAAAAAAAAACACATAAATAAACCGTTAAAAATGAACTTCATAAAATTACAAAGATTTTCGAAAAAATAAAGTTTATGAAGAAAAATATATGATAATTATTGAGACTGAGATTTAAGTCCAAGAAAATAATCAAGATTTAATACGTAAATTTCTGTACTTCAATGAATAACCTTAACTTTGTATTTCTTTAAATAACTCTAAACTTAATCCAAAACAAAACTGGGATATGTCAGCCACGTAGGGACAGAAGATTCTAGATGGATTTTAGATCGAATTGTTCAGATATGTGGTGGCTGATATGTATCTATAGGAAGCGACGGAGTACCGTCATATAGTGGCTTAAACGATCATGTTTTTTAAGGGAAGTAACCTCATCTACACTCAGAAAAAAAAGTTAGTAGAAAAATTTGTAAACGGTTTTCAATCCCACTCTACTATTTTTGTACTGATTTTTAGTAAAAAATTATTATTTAGCAAGTCTTTTTGCTATTTACATTTTACAAAGTACAGAATTTTTACAGAATATTTACAAATTTTTGTTGCTAATTTCAGAAATCATTTTACAAATTTTTGAAAACCGATTTGCTAAAATTAGCAAAAAAAATTACTAATTTCAAAAAAGTGGATATTGAAGGAAATGTTATTTCTAATTAAAACTTACACCTACAAACTTAAATTGCCTTAAAATGCTACATAGATTAAAAAGGGGATCGGAAGTAAATATACCGACTCATGTCTGATAATAGGACATCCACTTAAAATAGCACTAAAAGTTTTTTTTAGTTCCAAAAATCAGCCCTAAAAACAATTAAAATTTGACCTTAAAAGTAAAAAAAATTGACCAAAATATTTTTCAAAACAGAAATTAAAAAATATATTCAAAATTTTTGATACTCGATAAGAAAAATAAATTCAAAGCTTTTTACTAATATTAATAAAATTTAGTATTTTTTTTTTGCTGATTTTAGCAAACAGATTTTAAATTCCACTTTACGAAAAGTCTACTAAAATTTAGTAGCGGCTACTAATTTTTCTACTAATTTCATTGTACTACACGTCAGCAGACATGTGTTGCTAAGATTAGCAAAAAATACCGCTGAGCTCAAATTAACAGAATTTCCCGTAATAACAGCAAAATTTTCAGTTGCCATTACAGACTTTTTTTGGTGAGTGTAGTCACATTACTTGCAGATCCTTGTGTTTGTCGTTGTTTTGGCTCAACACTTTTAAAGCACTCCTCGCATTAAGCGGTCATCTTTTTAGATTTTTTTTTTAAATGTATACACAATAAAAATCATAAAAATTATAATTGCAAGTATAAATTTAGATGACAATTATCATCTTTAATATCATTAACAAAGATTTGGATTTTTTTAGTTAAAAAAAATATATATATTAAAATATTTCCTTTGATTTCTAAATGGAAGTGGTTTGTTGGTTGAAGTGTGTCTCCTCTTGATTACTCATAAGAACCAGAGAAATAAGTGAAATATATTTTTTTAATCACTCACGTATTCAACACACTTCAATAAAAACAAACAACCACAGTTTTTTAAGGCGACAAATATACAACATGTTTCTAAGATGTTGTGTAAGATTTTATAAAGCATCTTGTATTTTAAATGTAGGAAGTTAAATCCCGAGTCTGATGCAATAAAAATGATGATTATGCGATATTTATACATATGTACATATCTTCTGATTTTAAATTTAAACAAAGAATTTATAAAATAAATGTAATGATATTAAACTGTATTTGCAGGACAATTTTCATAAAACTTAAGTCATGATTTAAGTCGGAATATTCCCAAAGCAGTAAATGTTTAAAATTTGAAAAGAATTATTAAGAATTTTATTTTTTATTGTTTTAGAACCTGTTTTACCATTTGGTTTTAGGTGGATTTCCGAATAACGCCCTACAAAAAATATTTCTATGTTACATATAAGAGATAGGTGGGACTCTGTCCGTGGTTGTATTCGTTCCAGATGTGGCCCAGTCTGGATAGGAAGCGCACGCACAGGTTGCTGTCACTGTCATGGCCCTATATATCCCTGCTTGTGTCCGTCATGACGGGACACTGTCTGATTGGAAGGCACGCAGTTAGGTTGAGGGTTGTATCTAGTGACTTTTGCAGAACCTGTGATGACGAAGAGGAGGAGGAGTCTGTGGAGCACCTAATCTGCACTTGTCCTACCCTGGCTTGCAGGAGGGGACTGCATTTGGGCTCATGTTTCTTTGAGGACCTGGGTGATTTGGCTAAAATCAATATCGGCCGACTTAGGGGCTTTTTGAGACAATCGGTATGGTGCGACGGGGGAAGGTAGTGATGGAATTTTTACTAGCTTCCGTGGTATCACAAGGGACTTTATAGTCTAAGTGAGTCTGATTGGCAGGCTACCACATCTACCTAACCTAACCTACATATAAAATAATAATGTCTCTGACACAATAACGTCCAGAGTAGAACGCTAGAGCTAGGATCTTTGTTACTGAGATAAACCCTTCGGCTTAGACATCCGTTAAGACGGAAATTCCTACGACGAAAATTCTCCCCCTTTGACGGCCTGCCCAATCCCCTCGGGCTAAAAATCTGATATTTAATATAGTACGCGTTCCTTGGATTATGGACTAATTCATTGATACGGTACTTTTTAGAATTTGAGTTGGGAATCTGATAAAAAATGGGAGTTAGAAGGGGTGAAGTTTCCCCCTTGACAGGCAGCGGCAAGAAAGGGAGAAGATACCACCTTACGATCTGCTATAAACAGGATTGAGTCGTATGTCCTCCTGTATCGCGACCAAGCTAATCTATTGTGCTACCCCCCCCACCCCCCCGTCTACATTCAGTTGTACACGGCTTTTAAGAACATTATTATCTCCTTCACTAAAATGTTCTTGTAATGCCCCTTCCCATAATTCGGATCTACCAAATGTGTTCATCTCCAGATTAGAAAAGGCAGGGCATTTGGCAAGTATATGCTCCATTGACTCATCATCCTCCACGCAGTACCTACATAATTTATCATCAGAGATTAATAAATCATTTAAAACTATTGAGGCAAAAAAATCTACAAAATTAAAAAACTCATTAAAAGTGAAAAAATCCCAGCAAAACCACACATTACCAAATAATGGGTAAAGTAATGTATACCCAGCAAAACCACACATTACCAAATAATGGGTAAAGTAATGTATAGCCTTGGGGGCCGATGGATTACTTTACACCTTACTTCATTGATGAATTTTACAGGCCATTACTTTAGAGGTAAGAATGTAAGGGGTTACTTATATGGTTACGAGAATGGAAAAAGTAATTTGTCGAAAAATAGATTAAAAAAGATTAAAAAAAATTATTTCAAATATTTTATTTAAAATATTTTTAATTAAAAATAAGTGGTCAAGATGGGAACCGAACCAGGGAAATCTGGTTGCCAGCCAAGAACTCTACCCACTGAGCTATCGACGCATATAGTATTTGATTGCTTTAAACTTAAATCAATTGTTACGCTTCGTTTTATCGCTAGTGTCATCAAAACCAACATACATTACCCTTTTGCTTACAAAAAAATACAAAGTAATGTATCTAAAAATAGATTTTCAAAAATATTTCAATTATTACTTTACATTTAAAAATTATATATTACATAATCAATAATGAGTAACTTATTACTTTATGCATGCAGATAATGAAAATGGTAACGAAATATCATTACAAGGTAACGCATGAGATTATCGCACCCATTACCAAAGTTTAGCTGGGATAGCTATAACTGAAAATCACCAAACTTTTAAAGATTGATATATGTTGAAAATAAAGAACTGAAAAAAAAACATTAAAATTGAAAAGAATAAAATTAAAATTTTATTGAAGTGATTTTTATATTTCTTATTGAGACTTCCTACGGCCAAACCGGATTATTTATTTATTTGCTTCTTCTAAATTTGGCAATTTTTTCAATATTAGAAAATTTTCACAATTTTTTTAAATTTTTTTCAATCTTAGAAATTTTTCAAAATTAATTAATTTAACAAAATTTTAAATTTTAGCGGTCTTTTTTTCAATTTTAGCATTATTATTTTTAAACATTTTCTATTTTTCAGTTATTCACAATTGTTTTTTAATAATTGTTCGTTTTTTATTTTTTCTTATTTTAGCAGTTTGGCAGAAAAGTTCGTAGGCTAACATATAAAAAAAATTCTTTTTTTTGATAAAATTTGATTTATTTTTCAATATAGTTGCCCTTAAGGGCGATACAATGATTAATATCGGTCATACAATTTTTCGATACCATTTTTATAGTACGATTTTTCTTTAGCCTCAAAATAGGCCACAGTTTCAGCGATTACTTCTTCATCGGCGCTAAATTTCTTTCCAGCATGCATTCTTTTGAGGTATAAGAACAGGAAAAAGTCGCTGGGGCCAGATCTGGAAAATACGGTGGATGCGGAAACAATTCGAAGCCCAATTCAAAGCCCAATTCATATAATGCTGCCAGCGTTTTCATTGACATGTGACACGGTACACGGAAAGTGAAACAGCACTTTCTTCTTCACATGGGACCGTTTTCCCGCGATTTCGTATTTCAAACGCTCTAATAACGCTATGTAATAGTCGCCATTGATGATTTTACCCTTTTAAAGATAGTCAATGAATATTATACCATGTTCATCCCAAAATACGAGGGCAGATCAATAAGTCCATGACTTTTCGAACTTCTCTCGTAGTTATATGAAATGCAACACTGCTCCCATCAAGTACCAGCTGTTAATAGACTACTGTCAAATGTTGAGCAAGTTCCGTCATTTACTTTGCTGTTCAAAAGATACTACCTCGTGGATTTTTTTAAAAATGGAAGAAAGTGAATTTCGAGTTCACATTAAAATTTTTTTGCGAAAAAAAAACCGTCAATCAAACCAAGGAAAAGCTTGATAAATACTTTGGGGACTCTACACCATCGATTTCAATGGTAAAAAAGTGGTTAACTGACTTTCGCTGTGGTCGCACAAGTACAAATGACGCTGAACGTTCTGGACGGCCAACTAAAGCCCATACACCGCAAAATTTCGAAAAAATCCATGATATTGTGTTGGCCGATCGAAGAGTAAAAGTGCGTGAGTTTCTTGATGTCATACGCATTTAATATGCCAGTGTGGTTTCGATTTCAAATGATCAGTCGGATTTAAGAAAGCTGTCTGCAACATGGGTGCCGCGTTTGCTCTCAATTGCCCATAAATGTAATCGGTGACAACTTCAAAAGATTGTTTGGAGTTGTTAACCCCAATTCGAATGAGTTTTTGTGGCATTTTGTAACTGTGTAGGAAACATAGATCCATTACAAAACTCCGAAGACCAAGCAGCAGTCTAAACAATGGATTTTTCCGGGTGCACCGGCGCCGAAGAAGGCCAAGGTAAGTTTGTCGGCCAATAAGGTGATGGCAACAGTTTTTTGGGATGCACGCGAATATTATGCCAACTTATTGGATCGATTTAACGAGGATTTAAAAAAACGACTCCATATGGCCAAAAAAAAGTTATTTTTTATCAAGATAATGCACGGGTGCACACGTGTGTAGCCTCAATGGCAAAATTCCATGAATTGGGCTACGAATTGGTACCTCATACGCCATATTCTCTCGATTTAGCCCCCAGTGACTATTTCCTATTTTCAAACCTAAAGAAATGACTCGGTGGAAAGAGATTTAGCTCCAACGATGAAATTGTTGATCAAACAAATGCCTATTTTATGGACCTCGAAAAAATCCTATTTTTTTGGAAGGGATACAAAAATTGGGGAACGTTGGACTAAGCGTATTAAGCTTAAAGGAGATTATGTTGAAAAATATTTTTTTTTTTTTTGCAAAAAAAACTGTGTTTCATTCAAAAAGTCAGACTTATTGATCCGCACTCGTAAGTTGGTATATTTAGAAAATTTATGTATAAAATTTTAAAATTTAAGAAAATAATATTAGCGTGCTTAATTTTAACATATTCTGTGTAAAAAACACATTCGGTGTAGAAATGTGTTAAAATTTGTTTTGCGCATTTGGTCTAAATATTCGTAATATTATATAAACATTTTTTACAGTGTAATATTAAAATCGAAGGTAGTTTTAAACATTTTTTTTGTATCTTGTAAACAAATATAAATATTTTGAGCTTCAAAAAAAACCGTTAACTTCAAGGTTTCGGTGTTAAAAACTAACATTGCTAAACTTATTTGTTTAACATCTTAAGCAAATAATTATTCTGACAAAAAAAAAAAAAAATATTTGTTCGCCGTAATATTTATTTAAATTGAAAACCAAATATTGATACTTTGATTTAAAATCAATATCCAATAATCAACAGTTAAACTTAAATTTCATTTAAAAAAAAAGTGTTAAAATTCTTAGAGGCGTAAAAAATATAAATATCAAAATGAGAAAAACGAGATGAGCAAGAGTAAATGATGTTTAAAATAAAGGAAGTTGTATTAAACAAAACTATGGGATATAAACTAATAGTACTTTAATACTGAACAAAAACTTGCTAGTTTTTGTTCAAAACTACTAGTTTTTGTTCAAAAACTACATAGTTTTTGTTTGTTTTTTTATTTATGTGTTTTGACAAGTAAAACCAGCAAGAGCCAAAAACTAAGTAGTTTTGCTCAACCTTAATATAGAATAAGTAACGGAATAGAGTAGCAGCGAAGCAGTTTTCAAGCTATACATTATCATTTAAAGAGCAACATGAATCGGTTAATAATAAGATCGGTCCTAGAATTATATTTTAATTTTTTGTATAAAAATATTATTAAAAAATGTGAAAATAACTCCTAAGCTTTAATTTTGTTTCAACACTAATTGAGATAGCAACTAAATTACCGTTATTTATTTATTTTTTTTTTGTCAAAATCCAATTATGAGCAAATAATAAAACAAATCAGTTTATTTACACAACAAAACAATAAAAAAAAAAAGACAATGGTTAAAAAGAATTTTGAAATAACGTTGGCCCTTTTTCACATGCTTAACTTACGTTAAGAATAACAGTAATGCAAAAAGTTATTAAACAGTTAGCATACATTGTATGGTATAAAGAAGGCTAACGAAAAAGTTTTTACATTCTATTTTCATCAAGAAATAAAACACGATTAAGAAAGGGTAGTTTAACCATAATGCACGATATTGATTGTGAGTCACACCTTCACGTCAAATTTTTTGGTCAACTTAATTTGACATTTATTTGTTTCAGTGTTTGACAAATTCAACCATGGAGAGGTACACAATTGAACAGCGCGTTTAGATTGTTGAAGCCTTTTACGAAAATGGGCGTTCAAAGCAAAATTCACTTCGTGATTTTTTTTTGGTTAGTATAATTGACCAAATGTGTCCACAATCGTGAAAATTGTGCGCAAATTTCAGCAAACCGGGTCTGTAAGAAATGTGAAAACACCTGTGAAGCATGCATGCCCAGTTCGTTCTGCGGAAAATATTGCTGTTGTTCGCGATAGTCTGGCAGAAGAGCCGTCAACCTCGACTCGTCGTCGGTGTTCGCTACCGCGAGATGTAACGGACTTCTTTAGCCAGAAGTTAAGAATATGAACCTGGACGATATGTGGTTCCAACAGGATGATGCCACTTGCCACACAGCCAATGAAACAAGGGCTCTTTTGCGAGAGGAATTCAATGGCCGTGTTATCTCACATCGTGGCGATGTTAATTGGCCTCCACGATCATGTGATTTGACACCGTGGGACTTCATTCTTTGGAGAAATTTAAAAGAAAAAGTGTACGTCAATAAGGATGAGATAATTCGGCACATTAACAACATTGAACCTAAATTATGTCTCAGAGTAATTGAAAATATGGACCATCGGCTAGAGTTATGCCACCGAAGCCGTGGCATATTATGAGTTATCATAATAAAAATATTAAGATAACTCTCTGAAATCTTTTTGTTACATAGGCTTTTTCCACTGACCAACATCTTACAGCCAAAAATTCTACATCTTTCTACATCTTTCTACATCTGCAAAAGATGATATTTTCTCATTTAGTTCCATCTTACATCTTTCGTTATTTTAAGTGTCTTATCTAAAAGAAATGACAAAAAAATTGATTTTCTTTGTGACATCACTAGCAAACTGACATTGCAGAAAATAAACAAAGAAAATTTATTCAACAAAGGAAAATGAGCGGCACATGTAAGAATTTCATTCTTATGGCTACCAAAAATTCTTCTTCATCATCATCTTCTTCCAGAATTGTCTATAATATTTCAATGTACTGCATTAAAATTCGGGTTTGTTCTTGCAAAGCAACAACCACTCCAGTAATTAATGCTTTCCGTAAATCCACTTTTTATTTTTAACAAAAATTATGCGTCTTTTTCTTTTATTTTTTTGACAGCTGAATAAATAACAGATGAAAGATGTTGCCAATGTAAATTCATGTTTCATGTTTTCAGCATCTTCCATGCGTTTCACAAAGATGTTGCTCAGTGTAAATAGCCTATTATTTACAATTAACATCGTGCATTATAGTTGGACCACCCTTTACATCAAATAAAGCATACAAATACAAGAGATTTGAAGGTGTCGAAAAACATTTGCAATTTGTAATGAGATGTAACGAATTTTCCATGTTCAGTCCTGTACGAATCGTACGAAATGTTTTTTTTTTTCACATGAACACATGTTAAATTTTATTTCGTTCTGGCAACTCATTTGTATGGTAACAGCTGTTCAGTGATTTTATTTTTATAATGGAAAAATTAGAAATTTATAATGTCATTAAATGTTTGCATAAGAAAGGTTTATCGGGCCAAGATAACGAAAAGGTGAATGTGTTAGGTGAAAGTGCTCCTTCATATGCAACCGTAAAATATTGGGTTGTTTTATTTAAAAGTGGTCGTACAAGCATTGAAAATGAACCACGAAGTGTATGTCCAAAAACTGCAAGAACAGCAGAAATCATAGTTTAAGTTAATAATAGACTACATAAAGTGAAAAGTACGTGGCCTCTCATAGATTTGCCGTGACAAGTGCCAATATTTTTTGTTTATTACGAAAGACCAACTGTTACAAAAAATGTTGTCAAAATTTCATGGCATTTCATTAATTAGAAAAAAAGTTACGGTTATAAAAATGATGCTGCTTTTAAAGAAAAAATGGATTGCAAAAAGTTTCGTGTTGTGATTAAAAATTGTTTTTTTGGTGAGCAAAAATACTGTCCAAGCCAAAGAATGGATTGATAAACATTGTGGTGAATCTTCGCCGTCATATTCAATGGATAAAAGATGGTATTCCGAATTTAAACATGGTCGTACGAGCACAAATGATGCAGACCGTCCTGGTCGTCCAAATGAGATTAAAATGAGTGAGATTGCTGGCATCATAAAGATATCAACAAAGCGAGTTCTGCATATGATATATTACATGATCATATAAATATGAAAAAGCTTTCTGCTTGATGGATTTGGAAATAAATTCAACTGAATTTTTACGTCGATTTATAACGATGGATGAGACGTGGATTTATTGTTATACACCGGAGTTTAATAAAAAGTCTGCGGAGTGGTTACAAGCATGGTCGGCTACCAAAGCGGCCAAAGACTCAACAACCGGATAGAAAGGTAATGACCAGTGTTTTGATGTACGTGGTATAATAATTATTGAATATTTGGAGAAAGAAAAAAACTATAACTGCCAAGCGCTTTGCTGAGTTATTGGACAGATTGGTTGAAGAAATTAAGAAAAAAACGACCCCATTTAAATAAGAAAAATTTAAGCATATACAATGCGATCTGGTCCCAAGCGATTATTATTTGTACACAAACTTGTAAAGATGTCTCCAGGAAAAGACATTTTCCACAAATGAAGAAGTCGTATCAGAGACGTAAGCCTATTTTGAAGAGTTTGACAAATCGTAATTTTTCAAGGGTATCAAGATATTCGAGAATCGTTGAAAGAAGTGCTTTTCACTTAACGGAGATTACGCTGAAGAATAAAACTTATTTTAAAAACCAAAAAACTGGTTTTTCATTGTTAGGCCACGGACCTTTCACTCCGTGTAGTAGTATTGGACGATCGACGAGTGAAAGTGCGTTAATATCATAGGCATCTCAAATCATCCAGTCCATTTTTGCAAGATGGGTGCGCATTTTTTGTTAACAGTTGATCAAAAACGCATTCGAATGGAAATTTCTGAAGCTTGTTTGTATCGATTTAAGCGGAATAAAATGGATTTAAGCGTCGCTTTATAACTATTGATGAAACATGGATCCACATCACTACACACCAGAGAGAAAAGAACAGTCAAAGCAATGGAATGTGAAGCTGGTGAAAGTGCACCAAAGAAGGCAATAACAATTCAACCGGCTCTAAGGTATTTTATCGATGGATTATCTTCAAAAAGTTAACACAATAAATTCAAAGTATTATTGTAACCTTATGGATCAATTAAATGTAAAAATTTTATAAACAAAACGAGAGTTTTAGCAATGATAAAAATCAATGAATCAAAGCACGAATTGCTTGACCATCCCAGCTTATTCTCCTGATTTAGTTCTCTGTGACTCCTACCTGTCCAAATTCAAAAAAAGAAATCCTTGCTGGCAAGCGTTTTACTTTGAATAAAAATGCAATTGCAGCTAAAAACGATTTTTTTTTTTGCAGACCTTCAAGATAGAACAGCCAGAAGATTATTGGACTAAAGTTAATTGAAGTTTAAGACACATAATAAGTGTAATAAAAAATGGGTTTGGGGGCAATATTTTTGTTAGCAAAAAAACTTCAGCTGTCTATACCATAAAGCGTTGGGTATAGTTCTGTAAAAACGCGTATCGGGGCTCTAGTTTCCGAATTGATACATTAGGAATATATCAGCCCGACAATTTTCGAGAAAAATCCATGTAAAATGAACAGCCTTTGTTGTAATCAAACTACAGCTTGCAATTCTGGAAATAAATGGATAAAATTTGCTAGATAATATTTTATTTATCAAAGGAAGAACCCTATTAAAAATTGTGCATTTTTTTCGTCAACATTCTTTGTATTTAGCTTTTTACAATAGTTCATTAACTCCATGCCATTTATTAATGACGAAGACGAGGATTATAACCGTGATGGTTAAAATTACAAACAAACAAAAAATACAACAAATAATTGTCAACTTTGACTGATAACAACTCTGGCATACAGAACAGTTTTTTACGATTATTTTTTAATGATTAAAAATAAGATTATTTTATGCGAAAAATTAAGTTGTATGTATTTTATACCTTATACCAATCATAAACAAATAAAATAAACTGAGGTACAGTGGCTTAGAAAACAAAATAATTTAACAAAAAAAAGTCTACTGTTTTTGCTTATAACAGCAACACATTTCCGTTCAGCGCCACCTGCTTCAATGGAAGCAATCCCAAAAAATAAGCATGCTATTGCTTAAACACCCAAATTAAACTTTTAAATAATTGATTTAAAAAGAATTATTTTAAAAAAGATGTTTTTCAAATGAGCGAATTAAAAAACATAAAGATAACTCAAGCGAATTATTTATTTATTTTTGGATTATCGAATTAAAATTGTTTGTTTTTATTCGCGAATTATTGTAAATTTTTTAATTAGATAGGTCACGATTTCAATTCAAAACCAAGGATTACGCAGATGATCTTGTGATCTTCAACTCTGGTTGGGAGGGAAGAAAAAAAATTCTGACTGCATGCTTTCAAATGGTGGCAAGAAAATAGGGATATCCGTGAACCCATCCAAGACGATCCAAACGTAGGAAGCTCGACTTGGTGGAGCCGATGATTACCGAGGGGTTTTTTGACAGGTATCAGGTATCTTGGGGTTACTTTGGATAGAACCCTTACCCGGCTATGCTGTTCTGACATGGTGGCCCAAGGTTGAGCACACCCAGGCAAAAGGGTGCGCTTAACACGATATATCGCTTAATCTGTGTGGACATAACTGGTGCGGGCAAAACGTGTCCGACTTACACCATTCGTACCATGCTTAATAAGAGGGCGGGTCAATAAGTCTATGACTTTTGGGATTTCCCGCTATAGCCACCTCTCAGTTGACTCCTGTCAAAATTTCAACAAGCACCTTCCCTTAGTTTGTGTTTGACACCCATTGATTGACAGACTACCGCGTGATTTGATTTGAGGAGAAAGTGGAAAATGACAGTTTTAATAGCAAAATCCATGAATTAGGCCACGAATTGCATCCGCATCTGCTCTTTTCTCCGGATTTAGCCCCGAAGGACTATTTCTTGTCTCCAAACCTGAAGAAATCGATCGGCGGAATGAGAGGTGTACTGCGGTGAGAATAGTGAGGTTTTTCATTAACGATCCACCGGCCAGGGTCACTGACCAGATGTCAACAAGGCACATTTTTGTCAGAAATTACGAGGTGATCATTTTTGGAAGGGGCATATGGACCAACAAAGCTTGGAAACCCGAACTGGGGTCCCAAATGTGGTTCAACGACTGCTCGGAACTCTTCAATGGTGATATAGATGCTGGCGCCTATGGGCCCTTCCGATGAGCAAGTACCCGTCCATATTTCAGACGGAGATCTGCGCCAACTATGTAGGTACATCGGAATGTCTTAGAAGGGGCACAAGGGGGCCCTTATTGATTTGCTTTCGAAGAGTCAAACGGCACTCCGGGCATTTTTATGTCCTATGGCGTGTCGACTAGACTTGTCATTGGGCCTCTCTATATACTCGGTGGATGCAACTGACTAATCCTAAGTTGGGTTCCTGGCCACGAAGGGCATGGGGCCAACAAACGGGCTGTTAGGTTGGCCAACTGCGGCAACCGTCGTCACTTCGTTGGCCCTCAACCTTTCTGTGGTGTACCTGCGGGGAATATCAGAGAAAAACTTATGATGTGAAAATAATCCAAGATCATTAAGTGCTGGAATGGTACCATTGACGAGCGCCAGGCTAAGAGATTTATCGCTTCATTTAGAGGAATCCCAGGAGACTTATTTCTCTGAACAGGAAAGAAATAAGGACCTTAATGAGATTTTTTATTGTACACTGTAATTTATGGACTATATGTCTGTCTGATTTGGACCCTTCTAGGTTCTGTGAATTGGACGTTGCGACGGCGGAGTATATACTGTGCGTATGTTTTAGGGGTCTTGGCAGGAGACTACAACTCCTTGTTGATATACGCTATCCCCCTTGAAAATCTGTACCTTTTAGAGAGACTGGCTTTTTTTGAAGCCTCAGTATTTAGGGTAAAATGAGCCTAAACAAAAGATCAATTTTTGGTCGCGATGCATTTTGCCTTTCTAATCTAATATAAACTCAAAATATTGATTTATTAGGAGTAAATTCAATTTGGCAGTTAAAACTTTTATTAAATATTTAAATATTTAATTCGTAAATTTTAAAAAAAAAAAAACAATTTTAATTCGCGAATCAAAAACAATTGTTAATTATTACTGATAACTGACTTATTTTTTAATGGTCTGCCCCAAAGGGTTTTGCAAAGTTAGTTTGGATTGTCATTATATGATCTTTAAAATGTGTGTATTTGTTTTAATGATGACCACGGCACGACAGAACGCTGATTTCTGTCAGATTTATTTTTAATCTTAAGAGCTTTTTATTATTAAAAATCATCGGAATAGTTCTCACGCTATAGAAGTGGTGAGTAAAAATGTGAGAACACCTGGAAATGTTCCATACAAAATGGTACTTATTAGTGATTTCGCAAAAAGGTATCACTTTGTATGGAGATATTAGAGGTGTTGAGAACACAACTTTTTAACCATTCTACTAAATTTTCATAATTTTTAACTGGTAATGAGAATAACGAACAAGCTGGAAAAAATAAACAATTTGTTATGCGTCTGCGCGCCATGGTCGACATTAAAACAGTGAGATATTTCAAGAGATCATAACTATATTGACCATATCTGAGCTAACTTCACGCAGAAAAAAAACATGGTTGTAATATGATCACTGCTACTATATTGTGCTTGCTGCAATCGAGTATGGTTGTCACAACCAAGTTATTGGTTTTCTAACCATCAACATGGTCGCTACCATCATTATTTAGTAAATATTTCAGTTTTTTTTTTTTGATTGGCACCTTGTAAATATTTTATATCATGATTGGCTGTAACCATACTGTGGTAACGAAAATTCTGACTATGAAAAAAATATGATAATTATGCAACGATAAAATGTTGGCAAGAATCAATAAATAATCAAAGAAAGAAAAGTTTTTAAAGTCTGTGATTTTTCCCTAACAATTTTTTTTTCAAAAAGTCCTTAATATTAATGGAAAAATCGTTTCTAAAGGAAATATTATTAAATTTAAAAAGCTGTTACATAGTTTCTAAGAACTTTTCCTTTAAGATTATCCAGGAATCACAATATAGGGGCCATAATATGATAACATTTTGAGTATACTATGATTACGTGCGATCACATTATGATAAATTCAATATAAAATGTTTATTTAGGACCACAATATGGTTATTTTTCAAACATAATATAACTGTAGGGACCATATTATGGTAAAAATATGGTTATTTTATTATGATAATATGATAACCATAATATAGTGCGGTTATGGTTGGTACAACCATAAACCCAAAAATATATGATGCTCTTCGAATATGATTGACCCAACCATGTTTTTTCTTTGCGTGTTTGCAAAGACCTTTAAAGATTTTGTAGCCCCTCAGGCTGAAGTTTTTTTGTTACACTGTGTAATTAACAGAATTTTATAGCCTGTTCCTCTATTTCGAAAGAACACGTTCGTTCGCTTTCTAGTCGAAAGAAAACTGATTTGGGTTTCTCTAACTCTATTTCTATGCGAACGATGACTCGAACGACAAGTCGAATGAAAACGTAACTGTTTTCATACAAAATTTGGTTTCTCTATTTCGAACAGCTCGAACGCAAATGTCAAAATCAGTCACTTGCTATTTTTTTGTCGAGTAAATATATATTTGATATTTTTAAAAGCAAAATGAAGTAAAAAAGCAATGGATAACAAAAAGTAAGTACAAAATAATACAAATATTTATAGTTTATTAAAATTTTAAATTTTAGTTAAAAAAAAAAATCAACAATGGACCATCCGAAGACGCTTGTATTTTATATGGAAGAAAGGCCTGATTTTGCCAGAAGGACTCTGGTGTTCGGAGCAAACAAATTTTCCGCAGGAGTAAAATTTGACCAGAAAACTAAACTCCGTTTCACCCCCTATTACGCTGTTGCTGAGTGGAAAAGGTATGTGTGTGTTGTTTGTGGCTAACGTTTGCCCAAGAAACTCATATTTACATTTTTTATTTTACATCTTTTATTTTACAAGGACTTTAGCAGTGACCGCACCGAACAGACAACAGGCAACAGAAAAGCTCTTCAAACAATAATTTCACCCACAACCAATCGATAACAAAAATTTTCACAAATAAACAGACTTTCCAAATAAAAATTGATTTGTTTATTGTTATTTTTTTATATTTCATTTGTCATATATAGCTGATCACTGTTAAACAGGGTTGTTTTTGTCTTTAAGCAGTTTAGTAGTATTTTTGCTACTTTTAAAGAAAATTTTAACAAATGCTCAAAATATATGATCTGGCATCGCTGTGATTTGTAAATGCGTAAGAAACAAAAATTGACACACGTAAGTCAAGTCGATCGAAGCCTTTCGAAATAGAGAAACCCAAATTGACTCGAATTCGAGTGACTTGCTATCGTTCGACTAGTTTTTCGTTCGAGATCGAGGAACAGGCTATTAGTATTGGCGAAATTAGGTCAATTAATCCGCAAAATAGTAAAAAGATAAAACAAACGAAAATTTTATGGGGGAAAGCGTAACCATTTTAATAAATTAAGAGTAGAGCTTAGAGTCAATTTGGAAATGACGCACTTTAAAATTCCAGATTTTAATTGTGAGTGCTCCATCAAAATCACTGTAATTTTGATACCATAAGGGGGAGTAGGGGGTTTCAGGATTTGCCATTTTTTAGTGATGGGAACACAAAAATATTTTATGAATGAATATTGTATTTTCTTTGAATATTAAATGGAATTGTATGTATGTAGTTTGCAAAATGTATTATGTTTATGATAATGTTTATTATTATTATTATTGTTGTTTGCAATTATTTGACATTTCCATATGTCAATCATATTTATGTTTCTTACTAAGAAAAAAAATATACAGACAAACAGACAGACAGATATCGCAGACAGTCGTATTTGTACATACGTTCATACAGAAGTATATGAGACCATAAATGTTTATTTATTTATGATTTTGTGGTAATTCATGAGAATTATAAATTGTAAATAAATAAAATATCATATGGAATACAATCACATCCAAGTAGTTTGTATATTTACTTCATTTATTTACTAACAAACACAAATAATTATTTGTATGTTGGAACGGCAGTGACTGGGAAACTTAATTGGCAGGGAGAAAAGGCATGAAACCCCCCAAAAAAATGTCAATCATTGTGTTTCCGTTAAAGGAAGTCAAAACGACAATAAGTTGATAACGAAAATATTGTATTTGCATGTACATACATACATATGTGCATAAAAACATCTAAAGATTTAAGTAAAATTAAATTCAATAGAAAATATATTATATTTTAATGTTTGTTAAAAAATTTAGTGTGAAAAAGCTGAAAAAATAAATGTCAGCAATTGATAGATAAACAATGAATTAAGACGATGTGTTATGAATATGATTTTACAGTTTTATCTGAAAGTGTCATCATTGTTCATTTGAACAGAAAATCAGCCAACCAACTTTTTAGGACATGTCATAGGACATGTCACGTGACTGGTCGATTGTGTAGATACCGGTCACTTTAGCATGGGCTTGTCATAGGAGGGGGCTAAATTGCGTTTTATGACATGCCACAGAACTATCACAGTACTAACACAAAAACGTAAAAAAAATTAACAAAACTGATCAAAAGGCGTACCTGGCAATGTGCCTGAAAATAGATATTAAGTGAAAAAGTAAGACTAAAAATAAAAATCGCGCTTTACAATCATATTCTAAACACGCATAGAAAAAATATGGTTGCAACATTATCACTGCTACTATATTATATTGGCTACATTCGGGCATGGTTGTCACAATCAATTTATTGGTCTATAAATAGGTTCTAACCATTAACAAGGCCGAACCATCATTATAATAATAAATATTTTATTATTTTCTGATTGTCACTTTCTATTTTATAACATTATTGGCTGTAACCATACTGTGCTAACAAATATTCTGAATATGCTAAAAATGCTGACAAGAATCAATTAATAATTATAAATCAAATAAATCGTGACGACATTTAGAGTCATAATACCGTCTTGGTTTCATAAAAACTTTGTATCAGTTCCAGTCACCCATGTAAAAATTATAATTGAGGGGGGGGTGTTATTTTCGAAAATGCCTTATACAAAAACATTATAATTTCCACTTATCAATTTATTGTCAAAAAGATTCTATATTTAAAGCTTTTAATTCCTTTCAATAAAAACAATAATATTTTTATACCCTTCACCACAGGTAGAAGGGTATATATAAGTTTGTCATTCCGTTTGTAATTTCTACAATATTGATTTAAGACCCTATAAAGTATATATATTCTGGGTCCTTATGAAGAGCGAAGTTGATTTAACGATGTCCGTCTGTGTGTTGAAATGGGTTTTCCGAAGAACCCAGACATGATGAGGACTTGATTGTTTATTATTTCTGTTACATGTGATCCTTTTCTGTTTGCTATTAAAAATCAGAAAGATCGGTTAATAAATGGCTGAGATATTAGCAAAAAACCAGGACTACCTCTAATTTTTTCCGTACAATCCCTTTGTTTAATATGTATGTAGAATTTTACGCATAACAAACACATCCATGTGTTAAAATTCTTTTCTTTCATCTCCACCTTTTATACACAAACAACATACATACAAAGATTTGTCATTTAAATAAAAACTAAACAAATCTCTAATGAACGAATACTTTTATATATGTACCTCTATTGACGATGATTTTGTGTGAGTTTCAATAGCTCAGTTGTTTAGACGCTATGTCACAAATACTTTTTTTCTCTAAGGCCGCGGGTTCGAATCCCGGTCAATTCACTTTTTTTTGTACATTTTTTTTTATTTTCTTAAGATTTTTTTTTTTTTTTTTTTTTTATTTTTTGTTTTTTTTAACATTTAATAATTAATTTATATAAAATTTTATATTAATAATTAAATAATCCATAAATAGGCTAAAAACATCAAAATTTTTATAAAAACCCTCTGATACAAACAAAATACAAACGGTTTTATTTTTATTTTTTGTTCCGATTTAAAAGAATTTTTAAAAAGATTCTTAAACCATTTTATTTCTCATATATTAAGAAAATTTTATACATAATTTCCCTTTGAGTGCAACTATTTTAGGTAATAACTTATAATAATTTATAAACTATTTTCCTTGACATTTTTAAAATTAAGCTAAAGAAATAAAAAATATTTTTTAATAAAAAAGCGAAATAAAATCCCAAATGCAAATTTGCCAGCTAAATCAAACGTTTTTGTAGAAATAAAACACATGCAGTTCTAGTGATTTCTTTTAACGATTTGTTGAAATTCTTTTCTTTCACATCTTCACCTTTTATACACAAACAACAAACACTATTCTAGAGCTGTATTATGACCTATGGATACGTCTTATATAGCAGAAGATCGAAAATCTTTAGTATAACATATTTGCTGAAAAACTCGGAAATATCGGTTCAGATAAAAAAAGTTATGCTCAAAACATACATTTTTTTTAAATACCTATTTTCTGGAACCATAAATCTTCCCGAGTCCAAGTTTTATCACCAAACTAAATGGTTAATTTCCTATTAAAGGGGTCCGTATATAAATCTGTCCATTCCATATATGTCTATATATAAACTTCAGTTTTTTCCCAACCATGGTGAAGGGTATATAAGATTCGGCATAGCCGAATTTAGCCGCTCTTACATGTTTTTTTTTAAATATGTTTAATAATTTAATTCTTACAAAATAATGATTTTCTTTTGAAAAGAGTACTCAGAACATTGATAACATAATTTTTTATTAGAAAGAGTCTTTAGAACCCAAGAGTTTTTTTTTTATGCAAAATACAAGATTTTTAGAAATTTTTGATTCTATGGACTTTTCCTTATAGTAAAATTCCTAGATTATAAGGACTTTTTCTAAAAGAAAAATTCTGAGACTATAAGGACTATCTAAAAAAAAATTAAAAATGTCCTTAGAATCTAAGATTTTTTCTATTAGAAAAAGTCCATAGAATCTATATATTTTTATTAAAGATGTCCTTAGAATTTAAAAATTGTTTTGAAGTATTTTTCTTAAAAAAAATCAATAGAATCAAAGAAGTTTTCTCGAAAACGTCCATAATATTAAATTACCCAGCAAAACTTTGGTAATGGGTGCGATATTCTCATGCGTTACCTGGTAATGATAGCTCGTTACCTTTTTCATTATTTGTAAGCATAAAGTAATAAGTTACTGATTATTGATTACGTAATATATGATTTATAAATGTAAAGTAATAATTGAAATATTTTTGAAAATCTATTTTTAGACACATTACTTTGTGTTTTTTTGTAATCAAAAGGGTAATGTATGTTTGTTTTGACAACACTAGCGAAAAAACGAAGCGCAACAATTCATTTAAGTTTAAATCAATCAATGCGTCGATAGCTCAGTGGGTAGAGTTCTTGGCTGGCAACCAGAGTTCCCTGGTTCGATTCCCATCATGACCACATTATTTTTAATTCCAAATATTTTAAATAAAATATTTGTAATAATTTTTTTTTATAAAAATTCCTCTTTTTAAAAATCTATTTTTAGACACATTTTTCCATTCTCGTAACCATATAAGTAACCCCTTACATTATCACCTCTAAAGTAATGGGTATATACATTACTTTGAGGCTCATCGCCTATAAAATTCATCAGTGAAGTAAGGTGTAAAGTAATCCATCGGCCCCTATGGCTATACATTACTTAACCCATTATTTGGTAATGTGTGGTTTTCCTGGATATGTCTTTAGAAATTTATCATTTTGTATTTTCGAATATATCATTTTATATTTAAGTAATTTTTTTTTAATTTTAAGGTTAAATTTTAATTGTTTTTAGGTCTGACTTTTTAGTGCTATTTTAAGAGGATATCCTTTTTTTAGACAGAAGTCGGTATCTAAACTTCCGATCCCTTTTTTAATCTATGTAACATTTTAAGGCAATTTAAGTTTGTAGGTGTAAGTTTTAATTAGAAACAACATTTCCTTCAATGTCCACTTTTTTATAATTAGTAATTTTTTTTTTTTTTTTGCTAATTTTAACAAATCGGTTTTCAAAAATTTGTAAAATGATTTCTGAAATTAGCAGCGAAAATTTGTAAATATTCTGTAAAAACTCTGTAATTTCTAAAATGTAAATAGAAAAAAGATTTGCTAAATAATAATTTTTTTACTAAAAATCAGTACAAAAATATTAAAGTGGGATTGAAAACCTTTTACAAATTTTTCTTCTAACTTTTTCTTCTGAGTGTATGATTGCCCCCAACCATGTTGTGATGAAAATCGATCGTTTTTGAATAAATATTTTATGATATTTTTACTCAAAAAAATGTATGAACTAAAATTAAGTTTACATCTTACTAAAATAAAATCTATGAATTTTTCCTTAAAATTAAGAAAAAATGCTTTAAAATAATGCAATAATGATTTTAATTCACGAAGAAATTTAAATTTACTTAAAAATATTAAGGTATATTCCTTCATTTTTCTTTCTAAATTTGGTTAAGGTTCTTTAAAAACGTTAAGAAATTTATTTCTTGTTGGTAAAAAAAAAATCTTATATGTTAAGAATTTATGAACTAAAAGATAAGAAAATTTAAAATCTAAAATCTAAATATGAAAGTACTTTATATTTAGTTCAAACAATTTAACTTATTTAAACTCAGTATGTTAACTGCTTAAATTTAAGAAAATATTTTTCTTTAGCATTAGGTTTAGAATATTTTAACCTATTTAATTCTCATTTGGTTTATAATTTGCAGTGTATAACTAATTTAGTTTGGTTCATCAAATTTTAAGTATTGTAATAAATTGAAAATATTTGTATATATTAATGAAAATGATGTTATAATTATTTTCGTTAATATTCATATAAAAATAAATAATAAAATTGATTACTTTACTTTTTTACTTTATGAGGCAAACTTAAAATTTTTAAATAATAAGCAAAATTTGTGTGTATTTTGAATGTTTATGTTCGAGTACATAAACATAATTTATAAACTAAAAATAAAGTTTATTCTTTACTAGCACAAGTTAAGAAAAATTAAACAAATTTATACTATATTTAAGTAGAAAAATATACAAAATTTTAGTAAAATTTCAAAAAATTAAAGACGAAATTTACCTACATTAGGCAAAAAAAATTACTTAATTTAAGTAAATTGTATATGTACTTTTTTTTAAGAAAAGTGTATACTTGATTTGAGTTAAAATTTCTTTAGAACCAACTCATTCCCAAATTTCTTAAAATTTAATTCAATAACTTAATACAGGTTGGTTGAAAAGTTCCTGCGCTCACCAAGAGATGGCACTGCTAGCTCCAAACTTTTTTTTTCTCAAGTTGGTATAACTGTCCTGAGAACACATGCAAAGTTGCAAGTCATTCTGTCAATTCTTTCTTTGTTTACAAGCCATTTGAAGTTGACGTGTCATTGATTTTTTTAATATGGAAAAAATGGAATATCGTGCAGTCATTAGATTCTTTGTTTTAAATGGGTTTAAAAGCAAAGGAAATTTATGAACAATTGTTAGAAGTGTATAAGGAGTCCTCACCTTCAAAACTCACCGTTGAATTTTGGGCTGGTGAATTTAAATGTGGTCGTACCAGCCTTAAAGACGATCCACGCGAAGGACGACCAAAAACTGCAACCACAGCAGAAATCATTGAGCAGGTACATAATATGGTTAGTGAAGATCCAAGTTTGACTAAGCGTGAAATTGCTAATGCCATAGGCATCTCAGACGAACGAGTACTCCATATTTTACATGAAGAATTACGTATGAAAAAACTGTTTGGAAAGTTAGTGCCGCACACATTAACAATTCAACAAAAACTGGATCGAAAACAAATTTCTCAGCGTAATTTGGAGCGTTTTAAGCCGAATAAAACCGACTTCTTGCATCGTTTTATAACTATGGATGAGACTTGGATCTACCACCATGATCCTAAATTGAAACAAGAACGTTTACAGTGGACTGAAGCTGGTTGTTCAGCTCCAAAGCAGGTGAAGTCACAAAGATCAGCAAAGAAGGTTATGGCATCAGTTTTTTGGGAAACTTGTTGATTGATTATCTTCAGAAAGGTAAAACAATCAACTCTGAATATTATTGCAGCCTTTTGGATCAGCTGGATGAAAAAATTCGTGAGAAAAGACCTGGTTTAAAGAAGAAAAAAATCATTTTTCATCAAGCAATGCACCTGCTCACAAAAGAGAATTAAAGTACGAATTGCTTGAACATCCACCGTATTCACCAGATTTGGCTCCCAGTGACTTCTATCTCTTCAGAAATCTCAAACAATTCCTTCGTGGAAAGCATTTTTCGTCGAATGAAGAAGCCATAGCAGCCGTAGATGGTTATTTTGCAGAGCTTCCAGAAAACCATTAAAAGGATGGGATAAAATTATTGGAAGATCATTGGAACATGTGTATTGAGCTTCTAGGAGATTATATTGAATAAAAAAATATATTTCGTAACAAAAACAGTATTCTTTCATTTCGAGCGCAGGAACTTTTCAACCAACCTGTATTATTTATTGAAAAAAAAAATAATAATTTTTTGTAAAACAACGAACATTAAGGTCAAAAAAATAAATTAGATCAATAAAATAAAAAAGGTTAAATTAAAGATAAAAATTAAAAAAAAAAATATAGATTTTCTGTAAAAAAATTTGTATACTTTGATACTTTTTTTTATAATTTTACGGCAACGTATTTTGTTTTAGTGTTGCCAACCGTCGTTATAACAAAACACAGAGTTGTATACAATCAGTACTGTATCAGAAAAAAAAGTTGGATTAACTGTCGACTTGTTTAGAGCTCTATTAAACAGTTAATTCATCTTCTGCTAAACTATTTAGTGTAAATTGGGTATAACAATTTATAAATCCATAAGCAAAAACTTACTGTGTTCCGTACATACATACAATATATTACAAATTTAAGTATTTTTGTGTTTTTTTAAAAAGGATACAATTGGCAATGCCTTATTACGAAAATGCATTACAGTAAATGATTCATTTGGTGTTGCCACATCTAACAAATGATGTTTGGCTTTTGATTGTTCTTCTTTGGTGGCTTTTGCAGTAACGATATTTAAATTAGCATAAACCTGTAAATAAAGAAAATATTTGTGTTTTTAATGAATTTTAAGAAATTTACATATTATGTGTTAATTTGTAAAAATATGAAATTGTTTTTTTTTTACAGATTTTAAAAAGAGTTAAGTGGAAGAGATTTAACAAAAGATAAAAAATAAATAAATTAGTAAAATATCTTGTTAATTATATAGATTTTAATAATTTAATTAACATATTTTATTGTTGTGCCGGAGTGTGGTATTTCAAAGAAAAAAAATCTTTAGTTTTTGTTCACTTTTAGGTTCAATGACTTGGAATTTGAATTAATCATTATTCGAGTGTCTGTGTAAACAGGTTGTTTTTTTCAATTTTGATTTGAAATATTGGTTACCAATTTTTTCATTAAATATTAAAATTTATGTTGATAATTTTACGTAAATTTTAACGAAGTTAATTTAGTATCACCTAATGATCGTAAGATTTTTTTGTCACATTATTTTAATAAAAGTAGTAAATTTTTAATTATAATTTTAATGTAAACAAAATGATAAATTTTATTAGTAAATTATAGAGCATAAATTTTAAAAAATTTCGATAAGAGCCAGCAATTGTGTATTTACATACAGGGTGGCGCAAAAACAACCTTCCCATTTTTTTTTTTTGGCTGTAATTTAAAAAAAAAAAATGAAAAACTTTGATTCTTCTTGTGGATTATTTTTATTTGGTCTTTTAATTTTTTTTACATCAAGTCGAGAATATGATGTCATGTAAATGGCCGCCGCCACAGTTGATTGTCATTTGAGCCCTTTATATGACATTAGGTCCTCACATTCTTGACGGATATTGTCTTTAAGAGCTGCAAGAGTCTGAGGCTTGTTGACATAAACCCGCGACTTCAAAAAGCCCCACAAAAAGAAGTCTGGAGCGGTCAAATCAGGCGATCTTGCTGGCCAGTGCAAATCGCCAAAACGGGAGATTAGGCGCCCGTGAAATGCATCCTTCAGCATATCGGTTGTGGCACGTGCAGTGTGTGGCGTTGCACCGTCCTGTTGGAACCACATGTTTTCCAATCCCAATTCATCAAGTTGCGACAAAAAGAACTCGTTGATCATTGCTCTGTAGTGCTCACCATTCACAGTAACCGTTTGGCCCGCGACGTCTTTGAAGAAATAGGGTCCGAAGACTCCTCCAGCGAAAACAGCACACCATACAGTGACTTTGAGCGGGTGTAATGGCTCTTCGTGGGTTACACGCGGATTTTCAGTGCCCCAGAAGCGTAAATTTGGCTTATTTACGTACCCGCTAAGATGGAAATGGGTCTCATCACTCATGATTATTTTTGATGAAAAATCATCTTCATTATTGCTCAAATAAATAGTCACCAATATTCCGCGTTCTGGAGCAGTGTAGAGTAACATTGTTTATTCACGTGTATTTCGCATGTGTTTACTACACAAATGTCAAAACTGAACTGACATTAGGGGCCAATCGCAAAATTTATAGCATTTTCTGATAGGAGGATTACTTTTGCGCCACCTTGTATATGACCTCAAATCTAACTAAATTTATCATTCATTTACCAATGAAAAGATCAACTATTTATATACTTTTTCATTTTGATTTTATTTAAATATACTTAATTTAAACATAAGAGTGACACTACGCAGAAAAAAACATGGCGTAATCATATTCGAAGAGCATCATATATTTTTAGGATTATGATGGTGGTGCCAACCATAGTCGTACTGTAAAATAGTTATCATATTATAATAATAAAATAACCGTAATTTAACCATAATACGGACCGTACAGTTGTATTATGATTCGAAAAATAATTTTAAATTTTGTATTAAATAATCTTAAAATAATTATTTAAGATTTAAAAATTTTTTAAGATTTAAAATTTTTTTTAAGCTTTTTCCCAATTTTGTAGATTTTTTTTATAATTTCTATCTATTTTTTCTAATTCAAGCGATTTTCTTTTAACCCTTTCACTACTGCACTATTTTAACAATTCCAAAATATTTGTTCGTATAGTTGTAATAATCATAAATTCTGAAAAAAAAAAATAATTCTAGTATCCTTCAGAAGGAAGATATGTCCTGGGATTACATATACGACCCACTGGGTTTTTTGAAAACCATAAAATGGGACTGAATTTCCCATCGGAAGAGATACATATGCATGATCCCCATGGTAGTAAAAGCGTTTAACTGATGATATTAAAATTTAAGTGCTTTTCCATTTCTGTGACTTCTTTTACTTTTTATATATTTCTTTTAAATTTTGCAGATAAGTTTTTATATTCTAGTGACTTTGTTTTATTTTATCAATTTTTTTACAATTTAGGCAATTTTTTAAAGTTTTGGCGATTTTTGTTTTAAATTTTGACGATTCTTTTAAATTATGCGATTTTTGTTTAATTTAATAAATATTTGTTTAATTCTAAATCCTAAAGATTTTTTGTTCAATTCTCAAAATTTTTTTAAATTTCTACCCAATTATATGGTTTTTAAATTTTGTGAATTTTTTTTTTCTAATTTTTTTCATTTTTTCAAGTTTAGTAAATTTTCTCAATTTTTTTAAGTTTAATTTTTAGCGACTTTTTTCAAAATTGGTATTTTTAAGCTATTTTTTCAATTTTATTTCTGTGTGAAAAAAAAAAAAAAAAAAAAAATCACTAAAAAAATTTAATTTTTAGCGTGTTATTATTTTTGCCGTTTTGCATTTTGAGCGTTTTTTTAATTATGCCTTTTTTTCTAATTCTAGTGATTTTTATTTTATTGAACCTTTTTTTCAAAAGTATATATATTTTTTTTTAAATTTCTATCTATGTTTTTAAGTTTTATTTTGTAACTAAATAAAGATTTTTATAATTTTTTTATAATCGAATGATAGTTTTTAGTTTTTGTCTATATTTTTAAAATTTTTGATAATTTTTTAAGTTTTGGGCGATTCTTTTTGGGGATTTTTTAATTTAACAATTTTTTCAACTTTAAGGATTATTATTTTTTTTAGTTCCAAGGATTTTGTTCAATTTATGCCCATTTAATTTGGCAATTTTTCTTTATTAAAGTGGTTTTTTCACGTTCTAGCGATTTTTTCACAAGTTTGACGTTTTTTTAAATATTTTTTATTTTCACCGATTTTTTTATTTTTCTTTTTGTTTTTTAACGATTTAATATTTTTAACGACTTTTTATTTTTATATTCTAGCGACTTTTTTATTTTTTAACGATTTTTTTGCTTTTAACAATTTTTTTTAACGATTTTGTATATTTTAATGATTTTTTTATTTTTAACGATTTTTTTTGATTTTTAACGATTTTTTTTATTTTTAACGATTTTTTCTCATTTTTAACGATTTTTTTATTTTTAACGATATTTGCCATTTTTTCTTATTTTTTAAAGATTTTTTATTTTTAACGATTTTTTTATTTTTAACGATTTTTTTGATTTTTATCGATTTTTTTATTTTTAACAATTTTTTTACTTTTAACGATTTTTATTTTTAACAATTTTTTACTTTTAACGATTTTTATTTTTAACAAATTTTTAAACGATTTTTTCATTTTTAAAAATTTTTTTATTTTTAACGATTTTTTATTTTTAACTATTTTTACCGTTTTTTCTTAATTTTTTAAGATTTTTTATTTTAAACGATATTTCATTTTTAACGATTTAAAAAATGAAATTTTTAACGATTTTTTTTATTTTTAAAGATTTTTCTTGATTTTTAACGATTTTTTTATTTTAGCAATTTTTTATTTTTGCCGACTTCTCTTAGCTTTTAACGATTTTTTATTTTTAACGATTCTTTGATTTTTAACAATTTTTTTCCCGATTTTTCTTGATTTTTAACGATTTTTTTTTGCCAATTTTTCTCAATTTTTATCGATTTTTTTGATTTTTAACGATTTTTTTGATTTTTAACGATTTTTTTATTTTTAACGATTTTTGTTTTTAACGATTTTTTGATTTTTAACGATTTTTTTTATTTTTAACGATTTTTTTAATTTTTAACAATTTTTTTATTTTTAACGATTTTTACCGTTTTTTCTTAATTTTTTATTTTAAACGATATTTTATTTTTAATGATTTTTTTGATTTGTAATGATTTTTGTTATTTTTAACGATTTTCGATTTTTAACGAATTTTATTGATTTTTAAAGATTTTTTTATTTTAACGATTTTTTTGCCAATTTTTCTTAATTTTTAACGATTTTTTATTTTTAACTATTTTTTTGATTTTTAACGATTTTTTACTTTTAAAGATTTTTGATTTTTAAAGATTTTTTTCTTTTAAAGATTTTTTGATTTTTAACGATTTTTTATTGATTTTTAACGATTTTTTTGCCAATTTTTCGTAATTTTTAACGATTTTTTATTTTTAACGATTTTTTTGATTTTTAACGATTTTTTGTTTTAAACGATTTTTTTGATTTTTAACGATTTTTTTATTTTTAGCGATTTTTTATTTTTAACGATTTTTTTAATTTTTAACAGTTTTTTTATTTTTAACGATTTTTGATTTTTAACGATTTTTTATTTTTAACTATTTTTTTGATTTTTAACAATTTTTTACATTTACAGATTTTTTATTTTTAACGATTTTTTAATTTTAACGATTTTTTATTCTTAACGATTTTTTTATTCTTAACGATTTTTTATTGATTTTTAACGATGTTTTTTGCCAATTTTTCTTAATTTTTAACTATTTTTTTGATTTTTAACGATTTTTTACTTTTAAAGATTTTTGATTTTTAACGATTTTTTATTTTAACGATTTTTTTTAATTTTTACCATTTGATTTTTAACGATTTTTTATTCTTAACGATTTTTTTACTTTTAACGATTTTTTATTCTTAACGATTTTTTTATTTTTAACTATTTTTTTATTTTTAACAATTTTTTTAAATTTTAACGATTTTTCAATTTTAAAGATTTAAAGAAATCCATATTGGATTTGCAATTTTTTATTTATGTCAGATTCGTATGCAGCGACGCCAAAAAACTTTGAATTAAATTTTAGTTAATTTAAATTACAATTAACCCTGCTAAAATAAGCACAAAATACTGTGGAATATTAAGTAAACTAAAAAAACAAAACGATTTATATTTTAAAAAATTTTATTTAGATATTTTAAATCTAAACTTCTAAAATCAGCAGCAAATATTTTTGTTAATTTTCACTCAACTAAATTAAACCTTAATGTAAATAAAATTTTGTAAATAGAGAGAATTTTTTGTCTACTAATATTTTACCAAAATTTGTTGCTGATTCTATCAGCGTAAATTGTCAATTTCAATGAACTAAAATATAACTAAGTTTGGTTTTTATTTTTACTGTTTTTATAATATTAATACTTTTTTTTTATTAAACATATAATTACAAATTATATCTTAATACCCTAACCGAGCACTAGCAACGAAGGCTATCGGCTCGTTGTAGCGAAAACAGACCAGAGCCTCTGGTGGGAATCGAACCCAAGACCCCCGCACTGATAAGCTAGCACGCTACCAACTACCAACTTAGCAAATAAAATCTGTTAATTTTAGCAGTTTTTAGTAGTATTTTATGTTTTATTTACTAGTTTATTTCTATCAGTGTAAATAATAGTTAGAAGAAAGTTTTAACAAAATTAGTTAATAAAAAAATGTCAAATGAAAAAAATGCACGAAATGGTCCCAGAAATAAATGGCCAAAAGTGTGTGATGCTTACCAAACCTGTTATAGAGTTAAGAATGTATTTTATTTGCATTTATTGCTAATATTATTCAAACTTTTTGCAAATCAGCAGAATCTTTAAACAATTTAAGGCAAAATGTTAATTTTTTTTAGAAATTTGCATAAGAGAAATAGAATTTTAAAAATTTTTTAAACTTTTTTTTGTCAAACAACGCAAAAGTATGGTGATTTTGATGGTCATACTAAGATAAATAATAAATGCATTAACAAACGAATTAAAAAAAAACAATTAATTTGTTTGTCAATTAACATTGGCATTAATGCAATTAAATTTAAATTGAAGAAAGCTAACAAATATTCAAATAATGCATTGACGGCCAATGTGAGAATTATGGGATTATGATGGAAATTTTTTTCGGTCACAATTAAAATCAACGAATTTAAAGAAATTCAATGTTTTTTCTTTGTCATTATTAGCTGTGAACATATGACCTTTAACAATTAAAAATTCAGTGTTCAGGAAGTTTATTAAGAGCAACAAAAAGTAGTTTAGATGTTTTTAATTAAATATTAATGAGTGTTTCAAAGCAATTGATATTTAAGAATAAAATATTGTTTTCTTAAATCGCAGTAATATATATTTCATTTTTAAGTAAAACTTTCTGATGTCTATAAACTTTTGCATGAAAATCTTAAAAACAACTTCAAAGAACAGGTTCTCAAAATAGCATAAATGAAAGTTTCCAAGTCATTTAAACTTTAAATTTTTTAATTTTTATTTAAAATTAATTGAAAGAACGTTAAAAATGCATGATTTTAAAATAAATCTTAAAAAACTTTAAAAGGTAAATTTTTTCTTTTCTTTTTTTAGTTTACTAATATTTAATAAAAATTTTTTGCTGATTATAGCAAAACAAATTGTCATTTTCAAATTTTGATACAAAAAAAAATAGTTGGTCACATTATTCTAACCCCAAATAAAAAAGTGTTACCAATTATAACATTTTTGGGCAAAGTTTGCCAAAGACAGTAGATCAACAAAAGAAAGCAATTTATTTTTAAGGAAAGATTTGTTGCTTTGCCCAATGTATTTTATATCTTGATTTTAAGAAAAAAAAAAAGTATATTAAATAAAAATTTATCAATTTTTAAGAAAAACATTGTAGTTTAAAGAAATTTGCATACTGAAATATTGATACGGAAATTCTATTCATCAACTTTCATTTGCAGGAAAATAAATTCTCATATGCCAGCCCTGAAATGTAAAACAGTTGCTATCAATAGCAACCCTTCATTACGTCTAGTTGCATTGGTGTTTTTCTGTCAAACTTCAAAGAACATTCTCAAAGTTGCCAGTATGCAGCTTCTAGACGGTGCTGCTACATTCTAGTTACGCCAGCAATGTGGCATGGCAGTTAGTTGATAATAAAAAGCTAAAGAAGCAGCATCGGCGATTAACTGAATAAATTGTGTATTCTGTTAAAATAAAACTTATGTTTGTTTATATAAAGAGTTACTATAGAAAACTTCAACTGTGTTTATTATTTGCAATATAAAACGAACTGGATTTATTTAAAGGATAAAAATCAACGATTTTAAAAATGGTAAAATCGTAACAATACAATAAATCTAAGTTTAGATAGAAAAATAGAACATAATTTACTCCTATTTAGTTCAAAAAATGTGTTTTACTTAAAATGCGAAAGTACTTGAACTTTATTTTTGTTCTATTTTTTTGCGAGTAGTAAAATTAATAAATTTTAGACAGCCATTTCTAAATTCAGTTTTTAAGTCTACTACTTTATAAATATTAGTTCACACACAAAAAAAAAAAAAAAAGAAACTAAAAATAAATCCAAAATTTCCTTATAAATAGTTTAAAAATTTTCCTCAATTTAAGTCAAATTTAATTGAAACTAAATAGTTTATATACTCAGAAATAGTGTATATACTCAGAAATAGTTCATATATTTCCTAAGTTATAATATAATAATATAATATTTCTTGATTTTAGGAAAAACACAAGTATATTAAATAAAAATTTATTAATTTTTAAGAAAAACATCTTAGTATTAAGAAAATTGCACATTAAAATAAAAATTTAGAAGATAATTTACTCCCATTTAGTTCAAAAAATGTGTTTTACTTAAAATGCGAAAGTTATTGAACTTAACGTGTGTTCATTTTCTTGGCGAATAGTAAAATTAACTGAATTTTAGAAAACCATTTCTAAATTCAGTTTTTTAAGTCTACAACTTTCTAAAAATTAGTTCGCACTCAAAAAAAAAAAAAAAAGACATAAACTAAAAACTAATTCAAAATTTTCTTTAAAATAGTTTAAACATTTTATTAACACAATTTTCTTAAAAATAATAAAAATTCATATGTGTGGGTAAAAAAGAAATAGTTTGTTTATATTCTCAGAAATAGTTCATATAATTCCTAAGTAATATTTCTTGATCTTAGGAAAAACACAAACAAGTATATTAAATACAAATTTATAAATTTTTAAGAAAAACATCTTGGTATTAAGTAATTTGCATACTAAAAAAAATAAAACTAAGTTTAGTTCAAACTAAAAATTTATATAGTTTACTCCCATTTAGTTCTAAAAATGTATCTATTTTAAAATGAGAAAGTACTTGAACTTAAAATGTGTTAATTTTTTTTCGCGAGTAGTTAAATTAACTAAATTTTTAAATCTCCATTTCTAAATTCAATTTTAAGTCTACCACTTTCTAATTTTTAAGAATTGTTTTCTAAAAATTAGTTCATGCAATTAAAAATAAAAAGTTGTAAATTTTTCCTATGTAAAAATAAAAATTTATTTGGTTTTAGAAACTGATGAACTATTTCTAGGAAAATTTTCATGCAACTTAGTTCAGATACATTTTAAATATTTTAATAAAACAATATGTTTTTTAAAGTAAAAGTTTGGTTTAATTTTTAGGAAATAATAAACTTAGGTATAGGATTTTTTCCTAAAAATTTTCTCATATAAATTAAAAAAAAACGAGTAAATTTTTCTTAGATCGAGGAATAATTTAGTTTTTTTGAAAACGTTTAACTTATTTTCAATACTTTTTTCCAAAGAAAAAACATTATAAATTATACCAAACTAGTTAATTTTACTAATTTAAAAATAAAAAATATAAGTAAAGGACACAAGTTAAAGTATCGATAAAAAAAAATTATCATGCAGGATAGTAATTTTTGGTTCGTGATCGTGCGTGAGCGTGATTCAAAAATCGCTCAAATGCTTAATTCTAATCTTAAAATTCTTAAATATTAAACTTAAAGTAGCTTAAAATATATTTTAAATTTTTGTTAGCAAAAGGTAAAAAATTTCGAATTTACGCTTTTACGCAATAATTTTGTTTGCTGACTACAATACAAATCCCTATAATTGACGTTGAGCCCATTAAACTTTATATTTATTGAAGGCACCAAAACAATTTTTAAAGCTGATAATAAAAAAAGTCAAAATTTTTACAAGTCAATTAAAGTTTAAGCTAAAGATCCCATAAAAAATTCTATGACATTTTTCCATTGTAAAATAATAACAAGATATGTAACTCTGATATTTTGTATTTTTGCAACAATTTCCTTAAATAAGTTGTTTTAAGAAGACAAAGGACCCCCGTGTTCCTTAGGCACAGATATTGTATATTACTTAGGGCGTCCCCGTTTGTAGTTCTCTCGAGAAGAACCATTAATTAACTACTAAAAGGATCTGGATTTGTTACAATTTATTGCGTTTTAGGATATCCTGCAGTAGTCCACAGTAGTAGGATATCCAGCAGAAGTCCTCCGAAAGTGGGAAAATACTTACTCAATGAGCGTAAAGTACAAAAAAATATATTGTAAAAAATATTACATTTACTATAGAAGCAGGATAAGGATAATTTTCACTTAAAAGAAGTGCTATTTAACTTGTTGTTAAAAAATATTTTCTTATTTTTAGGGAGTTTTTAGTAAAAAAAAATTATCTTATGAACTTAAATAAAATAAAATATTTCTTAAAACCAAGGAAACCTTTCTGAACTATCGTGCATGATTGTAATTTTTGGTTCGTGATCGTGCGTGAGCGTGAGTCAAAAATCCTTCACGTGCCCATCTCTAATCTTAGCACTCTAAAATATTGAACTTAAAGTAGCTTAAAATATATTTTAAAATTTTGTTAGCAAAGGGTAAAAAATTTCGAATTTGCGCTTTTAAGTAATAAATTTGTTTGTTGACTACAATACAAAATATCGCAGGAACATTTTATACATTACGGCAAAATGGCTTTCCTATAATTTTTATAAATATTTATTATATAACTATATTCACTTAGTAATAAAAAAGTTTAAATTTGTATATGTCAAATAAAGTTTAAGCTAAAAATGACATAAAATAAACTTATAAACTTTTTCCATTTTCCAATAATAACATGAAATGTAACTGTGATGTTTTGTATTTTTGAAACAATTTCCTTAAATAAGTTGATTTAAGAAGACAAAGGACCCCCAGTGTTCCTTAGCCATAAATGTAATGTGTCACTTAGGGCGTCCGTTTTTGTAGTTCTCTCAAACAGAACCGTTAATTAACTACGAAAAGGATCTGACTGTCACAATTTATTACGTTTTTTTTGCTAATGAAATTTAATGTATATTATAAATACATGAGTGTAGTATTATTCAATTTAATTTAAAGACAAAAATGTATTGCAAAAAGTTTGTTAAGAGCAGTTTCCTCACAAAGCAGAAGTCATCCGAAAGTGAAAAAATATTTACACAATGAGTGTAAAGTACCTTTACCATAGAAATAGTTTCATATTTATTAGAATTTTTTTTTTATCAAATTTAAGTATAATTTTCACTTAAAAGAAGTTTTCTTTAACTTAATGTTAGAAAATATTTTCTTATTTTTAGGGAATTTAGTTCTAGTTTTAGTAAAAAAAAAACAAGGAAACATTTCCTTACTGAAAGTAAAATTTAAGATGATATATGAACTAATTAAGAGGAAATTTTGTTATGTTTTCTAATAAAAATTTAAGTCTCAATAGTAAAATTTTTCTATAATTTAGAAATTTTGACCAAATTAATTTTTTTTTTAATTTAAAGGAAGCTTTTAAAAAATTTTGGTAAATAGTGTCTTTGGAGCCGTTTCAATTTCAATTTTTCCTGCAATTTATAAAAAAATAATACTTATTAATTTGCCAACTTTTTTTTTTTGTAAAATAATTAACATCAATAATTTAAATCACAAAACACTTATTATAATTAGGCTAACCTTTGTCCAATTCAATTTAATTTATGTCAAAAAAAAAAAAATATTTTGTATATTAAAAAAACTTGAAAGCACCTGTTAACACTTAAATATTTAAAATACATATTTGAATAAAATTAAAAAAAAAAAAAAAAAACAAAAACAAAAACCTATAAAATTTATATTTATATTTTTTTATTCGTTTATAGCACGAACTAGAAAACCTGTAGCTTTTGCGGCTGAATAAATATTGTTTAAATTAATATTGATATGTATTTATGTGAAAAACATACAATTTTATTGAATAAACAAATGTTTATTTATTTTAGTATTTTAACAATACCAGAAATGTTTAACATAAACATAAAAAATATATAAATTAGATTATTTAATTTGTTATACAACAAAATATACAAAAATGTAGACCATTTAAACAAAAAAAAATTTCTGCTGCGAATTTATATAACTATGTAGGCACAGATCATATGTGTATTAATAAAATCAATTATGGAAAATTTTGATATGAAAAAAAACCTGCTAAAATTAAATGGCAATAAACTTGAGTTTTAATATTTAAAAATTTAATAATTTGATGTATTAGAGTCGAGCCCTCTTTTTTTTTGACACTATGTATAACTAACTAATGATTTGTGAAGAATATTTATACATTCATAAAAATTAATTTGTGCAAATAGCAAAAAAAAAGCCTACTAAAAATTTGTTAAAATTGGCTGCAGAATCTATTTGTTAAATATTATCATCACAAATATTTGTTGAATATTAGTAGACCGGTGATTTCACAAGAGTTTATTTTTATTTGGATTTCAACAACTTAATATTCAACAAAATTATTTGCTGATTTCAGCTGGATAAATTGTCATTAACTAAAATATAGAATCGCACTTGCCAAACTTGAGCCTCAAATGCTGAAACTGGAGCTTTTGAAATTTGGCTTTCTGTTAGGCTTTTGATTTTGCATTCTATCCATCCTAAAGTTTAATAAAGTTATTGGTTGAAACTTCAATTTATCACTAACACAAACACCGATAATACATTTCAATAATTGTATGGACCGCTTTAGCACTAATATTTGATCCCCAAAAATTTTCTTATATTTTGTTGACATCTCATTTTGGTTTATCCCCCTTTGGAAAAAATTCCCAATTTTGGGTAAAAATCCCATAATATAAACTTACAAAACTAAAACCTTATTAAACTCTTGGTTTCGTTAAAGCCAAAAAAGAGTTCCATCGAATCAACTTTCTGAGATGTGGGCCTTTCTTTTTTTTTAATCCCTGACCCAGGAAAAAATAGTTTATGTATCAATATTGCAGAGTAATACTTTAAAATCTTTTTTTATTTTTAAAGGATTTGAATTCCACCAAAAATTACTTTTTATTTATAGGATGTCTCAGAAAGAATGCACTTTTCATTTTAAAACGTTGTTTTTTTTTTTTTTTGATTTCTGATGCGTATTAAGAAAATTCAAATTAGTGTTTTAAGAAAAGTTTTTATATCATCACAAACAAGAGATTGTTCGGTTTCAGCAGTCACTTGTGTAACAACTGACTTTCTTCTAGTCGGCGAGAAAATCTCTGTGGCCCACCATCCACACAGTTTGTTGTTCCTGTTCAACTGTTTGGCTAAAAATGCCTTTTTTGAGAACATAGGAGGGCAGATGAATAAGTCCGTAACTTTTCGAACTTCCCTCGTAGTTATATGAAATTCAACACTGCTCCCATCAAGTACCACCTGTTAATAGACTACTGTCAAATTTTGAGCAAGTTCCGTCATTTATTTTGCATTTAACAGCTGTTCAAAACATACAACCTCGTGGTTTTTTTAAATAGAAAAAAGTGAATTCCGAGTGCTCATTAAACATTATTTTTTGCAAAAAAAACCGTCAATCAAACCAAGGAAAAGCTTGATAAATACTATGGCGACTCTCCACCATCGATTTCAATGGTAAAAAAGTGGTTTACTGACTTTCGTTGTGGTCGCACAAGTACAAATGACGCTGAACGTTCTGGACGGCCAATTGAAGTCAATACACGCGAAAATGTCGAAAAAATCCACGATATGGTGTTGGCCGATCGAAGAGTAAAAGTGCGTAAGATTGTTGATGCGATAGGCATTTCATATGGCAGTTTGGTTTCGATTTTAAATGATCAGTTGGATTTAAGAAAGCTGCCTGCAAGATGGGTGCCGCGTTAGCTCTCAACTGACCATAAATGTAATCGTGTGACAACTTCAATGGATTGTTTGGAGTTGCTAACCCCGATTCATTACAACACTCCGGAGATTAAGCAGCAGTCTAAACAATGGGGTTTTCCGGGTGAACCGGCTCCGAAGAAGGCCAAGGTAAGTTTGTCAGCCAATAAGGTGATGGCAACAGTTTTTTTGGGTGCACGCGGGATCATCCACATCGATCCCACCCTCCTTTGTGCAAAGGTTGGTCACACTCTTTAATTGTGAAAAAACATCCCACATTAGCAAGTTTATTTAACGTTCGGGTGTAAAGGATTTCTACATTTGGACACCTACGTGGGCAAAAATATTACAAAAGGGAAAAACAATAAACGGTGAATATTATGCCAACTTATTGGACCGATTTCAAGAGGATTTACAAAAAAACGACCCATATGGCCAAGGAAAAAGTTTTTTTTTCATCAAGATAATGCACGGGTGCACACGTGTGTAGTCTCAATGGCAAAATTCCATGAATTGGGCTACGAATTGGTACCTTATCCGCCATATTCTCCAGATTTAGCCCCCAGTGACTATTTCCTATTTCCAAACCTAAAGAAATGGCTCGGTGGAAAGAGATTTAGCTCTAACGACGAAATTATTGATCAAAAAAAGGCCTATTTTATGGACCTCGAAAAATCTTATTTTTTGGAAGCGATACAAAAATTGGAGAAACGTTGGACTAAGTGTATTGAGCTAAAAGGAGATTATGTTGAGAAATATTTTTTTTTTTTTGCAAAAAAAAACTGTCATTCAAAAATTCACGGACTTATTGACCCGACCTCGTATTTATTAGCTACATCAGTTTTCTTCGATCATCTGGATTTGTGTATTATTTTAAATTGAGCTTAAAATCTTTTTATTTATAAAAATTAATTATTAATATTTAATTAAAATAATCAGCACATATACAGGTTTTTTGAAAAGTTCCTGCGCTCACCAAGAGATGGCACTGCTAGCTCCAAACTTTTTTTTTCTCAAGTTGGTATAACTGTCCTAAGAACACATGCAAAGTTGCAAGTCATTCTGCCAATTCTTTCTTTGTTTACAAGCCATTTGAAGTTGACGTGTCATTGATTTTTTTTAATATGGAAAAAATTGAATATTGTGCAGTCATTAGATTATTTGTTTTGAAGGGTTTAAAAGCAAAGGGAATTTATGAACAATTGTTAGAAGTGTATAAGGAGTCCTCACCTTCAAAACGCACCGTTGAATTTTGGGCTGGTGAATTTAAACGTGGTCGTACCAGCCTTGAAGACGATCCACGCGAAGGACGGCCAAAAACTGCAACCACAGCAGAGATCATTGAGCAGGTACATAATATGGTTAGTGAAGATCCAAGTTTGACTAAGCGTGAAATTGCTAATGCCATAGGCATCTCAGACGAACGAGTACTCCATATTTTAAATGAAGAATTACGTATGAAAAAACTGTTTGGAAAGTTAGTGCCGCACACATTAACAATTCAACAAAAACTGGATCGAAAACAAATTTCTCAGCGTAATTTGGCGCGTTTTAAGTCGAATAAAACCGACTTCTTGCGTCGTTTTATAACCATAGATGAGACTTTAATCTACCGTCATGATCCTAAATTGAAACAAGATGGTTTACAGTGGACTGAAGCTGGTTGTTCAGCTCCAAAGCAGGAGAAGTCACAACGATCAGGAAAGAAGGGATGCAAAAGGAATTTTGTTGATTGATTATCTTCAGAAAGGTAAAACAATCAACTCTGAATATTATTGCAGCCTTTTGGATCAGCTGGATGAAAAAATTCGTGAGAAGACTTGGTTTAAAGAAGAAAAAAATCAAGACAATGCACCTGCTCACAAAAGTGTTTTGACGATGGCTAAATTCAAAGAATTAAAGTACGAATTGCTTGAACATCCACCGTATTCACCAGATTTGGCTCCCAGTGACTACTATCTCTTCAGAAATCTCAAACAATTCCTTCGTGGAAAGCATTTTTCGTCGAGTGAAGAGGCCATAGCAGCCGTAGACGGTTATTTTGCAGAGCTTCCGGAAAACCATTTTAAGGATTGGATAAAATTATTGGAAGATCATTGGAACAAGTGTATTGAGCTTCTAGGAGATTATATTGAATAAAAAAATATATTTCATAACAAAAACAGTATTCTTTCATTTCGAGCGCAGGAACTTTTCAACCAACCTGTATATTAATGTTCTTTGGTATCTATACGTATTCTTATTTTTAATCAGAACCTGCATCTCTCATCTAAAATTTGGACCTATTATAACTTTATTCAAACAAATGATTCATAAATATTTGAAAAATAAATTTTGAGCCAAATTTTTTTGAAATAAAACAATTAAAAAAAGGTTTAAATTCGGATGTGCCGAATCTTTGAATGCAATTAATTTAAAAAAAACAAATTTGTTGTGGTGAAAAAATTTTTTAAAGTGAAAAATATTTGAGGTGAATACAAAATATTATTAATTTCTAAGCGACTGGTGAAAAACAAAGAGGAAATATTTTACTCACCGCTCGCTACTATGAAATTGTATTAATTCACCAATTTGTATGGAAAATTTAGAGGTATCTTCACATTTTCACTCTTAACTATTTAACAGCTGCACCGACTTTTCTCACTTTCAATACCAATCTGCTTAGGAGGACAAAATGATATATACCCTCAGCATATATGGTGGAGGGTATAAAAACGCCATATTTCGGAAGATTGATTTAACAGAGCTTCTTTAAGTTCTGATTCGTACTTAGTGGCTAAAACACTTTGAAACTCGTTTTATTAGAAGCCTGTGCAACAACCTTCTAATGTATTCCAAAAGATTATTTCATCATTATTTTCCTTTTCACAGACTTCTAATAAAACTTTTTAAATGTACCTCCTAATTAGTTATATAAATTTAAAAACGTTCTGTCTATTCAATCTTCTTGATTCAAAATTTTCAACTATTTTTTTTTTTTATATTTTGGAGGGCGAGCCAATATAACCGTAATTTTTTTAACTTCCTACCTCTGAACTGAAAAGCGATATTATTCTTGGCAACAGGCATCTGTCAGTTGAATCCTGTCAAAATTTTAACAAGCTGCATCATTTAGTTTAGTGTTTGCAAAGCATTGATAGGAGACTACAGCGATTTGATTAGAGGAGAAAATGGAAAACGACAGTTTCCATGGCAAAAATCCATGAATTACAAATTGCTCCCTCATCCGCCCTATTTCTTGCCTGATAAAATGGCTAGAAGGAAAGAGATTTAGCTCCAACAATGAAATCATCTTACAAACCTATTTTGATGACCTCGACAAATATTATTTTTTGGAAGGGATAAAAAAAAAATTGGAGAAACGTCGGACAAAGTTTATAGAGCTCAAAGGAAATAGGGGTCCTTATAATACCCATTAAAATTTACCGACATGATTATACTCAAATAAAAGGTACCCCGAATCAAGACTAGTTTTTTTTTTGGCGTTGTCATGCAAGATTTTTATTTCAAAGTATCACTCTTGAAACTATTGTAGTTCTGGGGACTCCTTTGAGAAACTGGTCCTTGTTCTACAGAACGATTCTAGAACCTTTTCTTGTATCCATGACATTTATAAGAAAATGCCTCGGAACTAGTTTCAAGAACCTTTCACAGAGCAATAACCTATTAGGCAGATCGATTTTAAAACTAATATTTTTAATCATACACATAAAAAAGTATTACAAAATTTAAAGTATTTAAAAATATTTGGTAAAATTCAAATTCAATTTCTAACAATTTTTTTGTATGAAATGTGTGTAAATTGTTACTTTTCATATAAAAATTCTTTGAAAATAAAAACTGAAGTTACAAAAAATAAGAAAAAGTTTTTTGTATTTACAAATTCCATTGCTGGTGCCTTTTTAAAAAAATATTTTTTTTTTTGTATTTACAAAAATATTCTATGAAAGATATACAATATTACAAACAGAAAATGGTAATTTTATTCCGTGTTGGCTTATGCCAAATATAGATGGGAATGACATAAGCCAACTTTGATAGCTTGCCACATAAACACAGCTAATGTTTTTTTTGTGAAAAATTCTTGTGCTTTTTTATTAAAAAAAAAAATTTTTTTCTAAATTAAAGATGAAAAAATATTTAAAATTTTCCAAGTTTTTTAAATAGCTCTATAGAGCTGTTGTGGAGCTAGTATCAGATTCTGGGAACCGATATGGAATTCATTCATCACTAGTTTTAAATCATTAATTCCCTAAACAAACTAGAGATGCAGTTCAAATGCAAAATTTGAATACTTTGCATGGTTTCCAGTAGAACTCGTTGCACCATCACTAATTCCAAGCATGATATTAAAGAATATGTAGTTACTCCCAGAGAAGTAGTTCGAGAACTAGTAATTTTAGAAAGGATTAGTACCTATACGAAAATTTTAAAACTACGATTCCAATAGTGACACGTGTCTTCTAATATCACGGAGTTTATTTTATAATATTTCCTGTTGCATTGGGTGTTTCGGTAGTTTAGCGTTATTTTAAAGGTAGTTTAAGATGTTTCAAAATCAAGCCGGCAAAATAGCGTAATCATCCCGATTATACAAAAAGACGAATGCCTTTAATGGAATCGCCATTTTAAAATTTTCATATCGGTGGCTGTGGTAGCCAACTTCCGTTATTATGAAATGGTATTGAATGCCAACCATGATTTAAAGTATAAAACATTTTAGGGTACTTCACCAAAATATTGACCGGTTAAAAATTTTTCACTTAGTCAGGGATTAAAAGGAACAGACAAAGCGACGAAAAAGCAAGAATTTTTAAATTGTTTACCTTGATTTGACATTTAAAGTGTAATTTTGTCAACAAACTAAACCCCATTCAACATTTGATTTGCGTTTGTCGCTAAAAGTTGTAATTAAATCAAACCAATTACACATCGTTGGAACAGCATTTGAAATAGCTTTCTAGCCAGACCTTGAAAAAAAATAAATCTTTATTGAATTTATTCGCAAAAAAATAATAATTTTTGGAAATCAACGAGTTGCTTCAATATTTTATAAAAATAAATTATTAAATCAAATTTAAAATCATAATTGGTTAAACAATTTCATTTGAATATTTTTTGATTTAATTGAATCAAATCATCAAACATAATTGATTTTTTAATTCGCGGATTAAAAAAGGATTGATATGATTGGCGAATTAAAAAAAGATTGATATGATTTGCGTATTAAAACAAATCCAAAAACATATAAATTGACTTGCAAATCTCGCTTAGATTTCTAGATATTCATCATTTTGTAACATGGTCCGGAAGATATGTCAAGGTATCTATTTTTATAAAATGAACTATATGGAACGGGAAAAGACATTTGTATTATCGGAGTGTGAGAATTTATTTAATCATATAGATTGAAAAAAAAACATAATCACCCTGTGACTGTTTTTAAAAATTCCATGTTACCCTTCAGGTGTAAAATTATATTAAAATAATTTAAATAAAAATTATTTAATTCGTAAATCAAATTATATTCGAGAATCAAAATAATTAGTTTTTTTAATTCGCAAATCAAATTAAAATTGATTCGATTCTTTGATTTACAATTGAATTATTTCGTTTGAGAGTTATTTAAAACAACTTGATTCTTCTAATAATATAAAGATTTAATTATGGTAGCAAATAATTCAATCAGAAAAATGAATTCGAGTATTAATTCATCAAAATTTAAATCAGATTTAAAATTTGATTTAAGGAATTGTATTTTTAAAGGTCTGGCTTAAACTAAACAAAAATAACGTTTTATTTTGATTATTGAGGGCACGAACTTTGGTAATAGGAACGCACAAATATAAATGACGAGTAAACGGCATTAGGGACTCAATTTTATTTTAAGATACTACGAGTATTAATATCGTAGTTATTACCGGGTTAAGTTTAAATCAAATTTATGGTCACTACTGGGTCACGGTGATGCGTAAATACAATTTTATAATAATTCATGTAAATGTTACATACCTATAATTAGGTGATTTTATCATTTAATATGATTTTTTACAAATATAACACATAAAAAAATTAGAAATTTTTTAATTGACGTAAAAGGTGTTAATAATGAATGAGGACATACTCGTATTACACCCCGCAAAACAGCTACCATAAATACATTCTACTGTGTGAACGTTTCCCTTCAACAGGTGCTTCGTCTGCCAATGAACCACGTTTCATCAAATTTGGAACAAATGCCGCTAAGCTTTATCTATACCGACCAAAATATCTTGCAAGTTTTAGTAGAAATCTGAGCAAAAACAAATCTATATTTGTTAAGTGTAATTCTCGATAAAACCGAATCCTTGTCAGCGTTAGCAGTGATAACCCAGTACATGGTAGACTGTGGATAAGGTTAGCATTTGGAAGTGATTGGTTGTATGTACACAGAATCATATGCATTCTTTCCAAATTCCCTTCATCAAAATACCAATTGTTTTTATTTTCTTTACGTTTTGTTCTCTATTTTTATTTTCTCATATTTCATTTCAACAAGTTTGTTGCTTTGTGTTTGTCTGTTTCTTTTTTGCTTTACTTACTTGCATGGAATCGGCACTGATGATTTCGCCACCAAAACGTTCAGCTAATTCTAATGATAATTTTGTTTTACCCGTACCGGTAGAACCTAAAATAACAATTAACGGCACTTTACGCAACATTGTATTATCGATTTATTAATTTTTTACAATTTTTTAAACACTTTTGCACTAAATATTTATTAATTTCAATAAAAAACCACACGCGTTATGAAAACAATGTGCTCGTACACGAAGAAAAGAAATCCAACTAGAAAATGTAAACACAAAAACAGCTGTTTGTGTGACGTATGTTTTATAAAGAGAAATATAGAAAAAGACAAAATGCACAAGTTTTAGGGTGACCATATATTTATTGAAAGATTAACTAGAATTAAAGTATCTTATAAGAATACTGGTTATTTGTGGAAAAAATAAACTATTTTGACTAAGCAAATTAAACACAAAGGAAGTTGCCGCTAGCAGCAAAACTTGTTTTCCCAAAAAATTAAAAGAAATCGCCAAAATTGGAAGAAAAAAAATCGCCAAATTGAAAAAAAAAAATTCCAAAAACAATCGCTCATATTGAACAAATGTAAAATTAAAATAAAAAAAACAAAATCCAATTGAAGACAAAACAAATTGAAAAAAAAACGCCAAAACTGAAAAACTAATAAAAATAAAAAAAAAAAACGCTTAAAATTAAGATTTCGCCGAAATCGCAAAAAATTTAAAAAAAACCTTTAAAAAATAGACTTGGTTGAATAATAGGCACAATTAAAAAAAATCGCTCAAATCAAAAAAAAATAATAAAATGTAAAATATATACAAAAAATTTATATCCCCCTGCAATGAAGAGTTCTCGAAATCGAGAACTCTGGTGTAAAATTGTTTCTTTAGCGTTTTTAGTTTCTGAGATATGGATGATTAAAATTGTATCTAAGCTTTTCGATTAAATTTTTTGTAGTTTGTCTTTAATTTTTATTTTTTATTTTGATATCGATTTTTTTCAATTTTGACCATTTTTTCGAATTGGCAATTTTTTTAAATTGTCATATCTTAAATTAAAGTGATTTTTTCCAAACAATTTTGGCGATTTTATTTTCGATAGGTGGTTTTTTAAAATTTTTGTTTAATTTTGGGTTGCTTGTATTTGTAAAAATAAAATCTTCAATTTCCTTAATTAAACCTTAATTTTAAGAATCAAATGAACAAAAAATCGTTTGGACACTTAATTAAACTTCGGATTCAAATCAGTGATTGCCAAATTGAATGATGAAAAATTAATGAATTCCTTTAAAATTACATCGAATGATTCCTATTCAATAATTTTAGTTTGAAAATTCAATAATTTTGAAATCAATAAAAAATTGATAATTGTTGATTCCGAGTGCGCTTTAAAGAAGGTGTTTGATATACATATGTGTCCAAAATTTTTTTTAATTACTAAATTATTTGAATTAAACTTTATGCCAACTCGCCTCAACTATGTCTTATGACGCTGGGGTAATATAAATTCTAAAATATTATTTAAGAAAATAAGTAAAATAATAAAAAGAAAAAAAATCCAGATAATAAGCTCTCAACCAAAATTCAAAATAAAATCAGTTTTTCAGTCTTTGTGTTTTATTTTAAATAAAAGTTCTACACTTCGGAAAAAATACCCTTTATATGTCAAATCAAATATATCAGGAATTTGGAAAACCTAGTAGTGTAATGCGTTATTAGCTGTGCTTATGCGGCAAGCTATCAACGTTGGCTTGTGTCATTTCCATACGAATTTGACACATGAGTAACGCTAAGCGCTAACACTAAACATTGGCTTGTATCAACTTTATATGGGAACAACATATGACGATTTTAATAGCTTGCCGCAAAAGCACAGCTATTGAGGAATATCATAAAAAATCTTAGTTCAAGTTTTAAATACATGTTAGTTAAAAAACATTCTAAGCCTAAAAAAGGTTTATTCAAAATTCGTATTCATAATCAGTATTTTAACTAATGAGTTTCTGTAACTAGAGGATGGCAGCACTGTAGGTTTAATGTAATGATGCAAATCAATGATTACTAAACCATCGGTACTCGATTCTATGTATTATTTTTGTCGTTTTTCAGAAAAATACTGTTTTTATAAAATATAAAATTTATGAAAACTTGTTTATTAATTAAAAAAAGAAAAAAAGAGTCAAAACAAAATGCCCAATAAAAGTGTTACATAGATAATGATTTTATTGTAGATAAAAAAGTATTCAAATAACCGGTCTTGATTAAACAACACACCACTTGTTTGCTTTCAATAAATAATAATATTATTATTATATATAATACAATTATTATTTCTGATTAAATTCTTTATCCGTAATTAAAAACGGGTCGCTCCTCTTTTTGTAAATTTTCGTCTGACGATTTTTTTTCAATTGGGCAATAGTTTCTATTATAAACAAAATACAATTAAAAATATCAAAATTCCCAGCAAAAAAAAGTGGTAGTCATTCTGTGACTATGACTTCTTTCATTGCTTCCTAAACTTCAGTTGACATTCTTTTATGATTTTTTGGTGTTATTCTAAGGCACTTCCAAAAGAATTCATGTGTTCATATTTCAAATGCAGTGATATGGATATAAACCCGATGCATATCTTAAAAAATCACTCTTCATTACTTCTAAAGCATAAGTTATGGTATATCGTATATTTTTTTTGGAATCAAAAGCATTTATTCAAATTGAAAAAATAGTTCTGATGAACTTTTTTAATTTTTTTTATTAAATCATTTTTTATATTTTAGTTTAAAATTTCATGAGGATTAGAATTTATGCAGTTTTGCAATTTTTATAAAAGTTTTGAAAAATCAAGAAAAACATATTTTTTTTGACATTTAATTGAAACTAGCTGGCCTGTCATTTGCATTTTTTCAGCCTTAAATATTTACGACGACGCAATCTGTGCATTTTTGCATTATTATTATTTAACACTACACCATTTCCAGTTTTAATTCAGAATTTATCAAAATAATTTTAAAATTATGTAAAAATTATTTTAAATTGCAAAAAATGTTTTTTAAATTGTGCAAGAATTATTTAAAATTGTTCAAAAATATTTCAAAATTGTCTAAAAATGTTTCCAAATTGTACAACCAGTTTCTAAATTATCCAAAAATATTTTAAAATTTGTCTAAAAATTCATTCAAATATTTTAAAAATGTTTCAAAAATGCTTTTTCACTAATACAGAATTATTTGTATATCAAGAGAATTTGTATATCAATGCATAAATTTCGCTTCTTTAAACTTATTTTTCTGCATTCTTATGAATTAAATTTTCATCAAAGCTTAAATACTACAAAGTATAGGTACATTTTCCACTCATGCATCAGAATATCCAATCATTGTATTATCATTGCTTCCTTAGAGCAAAGTATGAGTAATGCTAGTAGCTTCATTTGAATACTTCCATCCTATGACACGCTAATGTTAAATTCATCGATGAAACCATTGGAAAAGAAGTGATGCCTTTGCCATAGTAGTGATGCTTTTATTGCTTCTTTGGCAGCTTCATTTTTGCTGGGTTTTCAAATAAAAATGGTTCTTACAATTCTTTTGATCAAATATAGAATGCTATTATTTATATAACAAAAACAAATAACTTCTTTTGATTAAAAATATCATTTTAAAATAGGTTTAATATAGGGTCGAACCAATTTTAAAATTCGTTTATTTACACAAGGTTTAAAAAAGGTATTTTAAGTTAAAATTCGTTTATGAATACAATTTAAGCAAATTTTGCTTAAAATTTAATTAAAATGCTGTTTAAAATTTTTATGAATACCACTGTAAAAGGTATGTTTATAGTGATGTGTTATTTCAAGTGTACATAACTTGGGGGTTCCACTTTCAATTTTTGGATTTCAATTTGCATACACTCACAGTTTTTTACTAACACAATCACGCTATTTTAAATTGACAGCTGGATGGCAATCTGAGAAGCAATTTTAACAGATGATCACAATTCTTTTAAATAAATTTTCATGTTTCGTTCTATAAATACTCTGCCACAATATAACGATGCCACAGTAAAACAATTTGTTTTGGAAACGAAATTGTATTCAAATTGCGTGCAGCCTACGTTACAGCTTCAAATTGAAGTAATTTTCAAAATTTTGTACGTGTGGCCGCAGTGTAAAATAAAAATACAAATTATCAGATGGTCACCTTAAAATTATAAGAGATGTGCAAAAACATGCAAGAACGTTTGGAAAAACGATGCCAATGATAAACAAAAAAATTTTACAAAATTTCTTTATCAAATAGAAATACTTTACAAGAAATTCATTAAATGTCCTCAATTTAAAATTCATATGCTCATGTAATGAATATCTTGTTAAAGTTGATTTACATAACTGAATATACCATACATACATACATATTGTACAATGTAATTGTTAAAATAAATTTACATAATTAAAACAATAACTAAATAAAAAAAAACCACACGTGTTTTATAGAAAAATATTCTCCAACATATGTATAGTAAATAGTTTTTAAACTATAACCCATATCTTCAGGTGGTGCTGCTGAATGGCAAACTTTTTCTATTACAATTTGTTTAAAAACTTAAACAACCCTTTATTAAGAATTTCAAAGATCCTTTATAAAACTATAAGAAAGGGTGCCTTTTTACAAAACAATGCAAACTCACAAGGGAGAAAAACTGTGATATATTTTTAATATGTATGTATGTTATCTAAACCATGCATGTTTGAGCATGACTTTTCGTATTTGCTAAGGAAGTAATTTTTGTTTTGTGTTCTTAGAATTATTATCTTTTCTATACATTCTTTTAGTTTACAAAATTTATTAATAACGCATTAAGATTTTGAACAAATGGGGGACATATGTATTTATTAATATTATGGGAATCTGTAATAGCCGAGTTTATGTGGCAAGCTATCAAAGTTGGCTTATGTCATTCCCATATTAATTTAAAATAAATCAACGTTGAGTGTTAACGCTTAGCGTAACTTATATGTCAAATTTGTATGGAAATGACAGAAGCCAACGTCGATAGCTTGCCACATAAACACAGCTTATAACAGTTTAAAAGCAATAACGTCAGACCTTGAAAAATAAAAATCTTTATTGAATTAATTCGCAAAAAAAAAAAATATTTTTGAGATAATTTAATATTTTATAAATCAATTTATTAAATAAGATTTAAAATAATATTTATTTATATTTGTATTTATTAAAATTGTCTACCAGTGCAGTAAGATATACATACATAATATCTTTTAGATTTAGCACTGGACACATTGGATTTGATTAATCAATTTCATTTGGATCTTATTTGATTCAATTGAATCAAATCTTTTCAAACATAATTCTTTTTTTAATTCGCGAATTAAAATTGACTTGCAAATCTCGCTTAGTTTTCTAGATATTCGCCATTTTGTAAAATGGTAATTTTTTCAAATGACTGGTATCTCGAAAACTAAGCAAGATAGGGCAAAACGGAAATTAATTTTTGCTCAGAGAGTATTAATATACTGCTATAATAAAAATAGAAAAGTTCCGGAAGACATCCCGAGGTATCTACCCACTTTTATACCAACGAAATGAAACGGGAAATGAAATTTATTTTATCGGTGTTTGTTAATTTATATTATCATATAGGGTAACCTTTGTCGAGCTTTGCAAAATAATTGTCCGTTTCGCCATTTTAAAAAATGCCCGTTTTATAAAATGCCCAAAACTATGCGAGATAGGCAAAAACGGTCAAAATTTTTGCTCTGGTAGAGTATTAATATTCTGCGATAACAAAAATGAATCCGGTTTGGAAGACATCCCTTTTAGGCTGTTTTATAAAAATTTCATTAAATTAATCGTGATATAAAATAAATAATTTTAATTCGCAAATCAAATCATATTCGAAAATCAAAATAATTATATTTTTATTTCGCAAATCAAAATTGATTTGATACTTTGATTTAAAATTGAGTTATTTAAATAAAATTATTTTGATTGATTTATAAAAAGAATAATTTAAATCAATTTGATTCTTCTAATAAGATCAAGATTGAATTATGGTAGTGAATAATTCAATCAGAAAAATTAAGTCGTCAAAATTTAAATCAGATTTGAAAATCGATTTAAGCAATTATGTTTATAAAAATCTTAATAAAGTTTTATGATAACTTGAAAAAATCGTTAAAAATAAAAAAACGCCAAAATAAGAAAAATTTACAAAAATCATAAAAATTGGAAAAAAACGTTAAAAATTAAAAAATTGTCAAACAAGTAAAAACAAAGTTGGTAAATTTAGGTATAACAAGTCGGAACAAAAACGCTAAAAAAATGTATTCAAATGGGTGGAATCAAAAAACAAAAACGCTAAAAGTGGAAAAATCTCTACAAAGAAGGTTAATAATTTCTATAATTGAAGTAAAACTGAATAAAAACCAAGCTCAAAAATTATTTTGTTGCTTATTTTCCAGAAAATCACAGTTTGGGCAACACAGCTTTTACTTTAGAAATAAGTTTGCAATATTACCCGATGATCTTCAAGATTTTTATTTTTGTACTAGTTTTTTTTTTTGTTACTTTTTGTCAAAGAGAATTGCCTAATCGATCTTTTTTAAGATCAGATATAAATTCCTTATTGATAAAATGATAAGGGAATACTATTAGCAAATAAAAAACAAAGCATTTAAAAAATAAATTTTAAATAATATAACATTATATTTTCATGTCCAAAAAAATTGAAATAGGGCTTTCAACCTCCGTATATGTACATGTATTTCGAGCTGACAAAAGATCTCATCAGAACGCTTTTAAGATCTCATCAGAAGCTTTAACAAAAAACCTATTAAAATATATATTTTCTCTTTAGCAATGAAACACGTGACTAGCTATATTCCTAACAAGCACTATGACGTTACTTATGTTATAAAATAATAATATAAAATTGCTTCAAATTCGAAAACTTGTTTCCAATTTGGTGTATCACCAAATTTTGATGAAGTAGGAACTTCAGTAAAATTAAGTTGTTTAGTCAAAAATGTTAAAGAATTCGCTTATTTGAATTCTTAGTTGCACAAACACTGAAAAATCGGTGAAGACTTGATAGGAATTTGCTTGATTTTTACATCTTTTCTAATAGATAACTTCTTTAACTCTAAAACTTAAATCAGGTAATGAAAGCCAGGGAATAGTGGCAGTTCTATCAAACTTTGTGAATTTCGCAAAAACTATTCATGCCATATTTTTAAGAAATTGTTATTGAATTTTTTTGAAGACAGCTCATGTTTATTTAGGCAGTTTTTTTATGCTGGACAAAATGTCCCACTTCGGTAAAACACTATCTACACTACGTTTTTAAGGGTTAAGTTCCACTGAACACGTCTGACAATTTCTTTTTTAAGAGTCGTCAGATTCCTCTGAAAAAAACCTAAGATTATAAGGTATGTTTTTTTAAAAATCTCAGGATGCTTTGAAATGCATTAATCGATTAATCGCCAATTTTTCCGATTAATCGACTCGAATAACCGATTCATCAATTTTCTTAATTTTTCGATTAACCGGCAGGGTCGAATAATTGGAAACACTACTGAAAATATAAAACTAAATTTTTTTTCACATCTTTATATTGATGAATAGATTTAATTTTTATTATTGCTTTAGTTTTCCTGGACCGTCTCCAGGTTGCTGACACTAGATGTTTACAGAGGGTGAGAGAATTATTTAGTACAATTAGTTCATTTTTTCAATACTTATTTTCTGCTTAAATAAATTAAATAGAAACAACTCTGAATTCAAACTAAACATACTTTCCCTTAAAAATGACACCCCTTTGTAGGCTTGCAAAAACAAAAAAAAAAATTGATTGAAAACAAGAAATTGTTAAAATTGATAAAGTTTGCAAATGGGATATTGAATATAAAATGCGAATACGACGACGTATCTGTTACAATAAACCAGATCAAAACAATTGTCCACAAATTTCATCCCAAAAGGGATGCTATTTTCTAAAGAAAAACAAAATAATAATAATTAAATAACAATTGCGCTTTTATATTTGATTAACAAGGATTCATAAACAAGATCCATGTGTTTCTAGAAATGTTTAGAAAACAATGATGAAGAATCTAGAAAAATATCGTTGTTGTTAATGATGATAAACATCATGATGAGGGTCAATTATAAAGAACATGCTCTAATAATTAAAATGTATTCAAAAGTAAATTAACAAGGATTTACAAATAAACAAGTTTTACTGTTTCTTTTTTTCAGTTCTGTAAACAAAAACCGACAAATGAAAGAGTTTAAAGATCTCTATTACGTTTCAGTTACTTCGTAATAAAGAGTTTTCAACACGCAATTTTGTATTAATAACAATTTTAAACATTTATTTAGATCTTTCATTTGTTGACTCGATTCTCCTGTTAAATTTCACACTTTGTTTCTCTTTGTGATTCTACAATTTTGGGATTTATTTTGAAGTGTTTTTAATCCTGTAGTAGAGTTATTGTACATATTTATTTAAAAGATTGACAAGTAAAATTATCCATTTTACTACTGTTTTGTGTAATGTTCTAAATAAACATTAAATTTTTAATTTAATCTATTTGTTAGATCTCTTTAGGTGCTGAAAGTAGATATTATAACAGCCCGCTAGGCAAAGCCAAATTAAAAACAAGTAAAAAGGGGCTAAATTCGGCTGTGCCGAATCTTTGAATACCCTCCACCATAGGGGCTGAAGATGATATACGTATATACTAAATTTTGCATGAACTGTAATATGAATATGTTTTGTCAATTTATGTAACAAACTTTTGTTAGTTTAAGTAATGTTATTTATTTTGTTTTAGCAATGTTATTTACAGAGGTCTGCTCTGTTAGCTCTAAGAATGTTATAATTCTCTATGTAAGACAATAAATGTAATCGAACAATAAGAAGACTTAGGCCCATTATTATAACTTGCCGATAGCTAAAGTTAGGATGTTAACGGACAGATTATTAGTTTTTCGTTATTATAAGTATACTTTAACCTAAAAGTGACCGATAAGCTAAAGGTAAGTTCATCTTACCTTTAACTTTTAACGTAAGGTTTAAGCATTTGAAGCTGCCACATTTTATACTCTGCAGTGTAGTTGCCGTGTAGTTTTTTAACCGTATCTTTGATGTTTGGTTTATTTCTGTGTTCGGCGTCGACAATGTAAATTTTTTACAACAAACATTTTTATCTTTCACACAATTCGAAGAAATTTTGTGTTTCGTTTGTATTTTTTGTTTGTTGTAAGTAAATAAATAAAAAAACGTACGTCGTTGCCACTTCGTATTTTAAAAACCATTTTAATTTGTCAAAAGTAATCGGTGTTTGCTCTGGTAATGCCATATTTTCAAAAAACTTAATTTTATTTTATAAGGAAGTTGTAATAACCAAAAAAAGTTAAAGGTCACTTTATTCCTCACATTAGCTAAAGTTACCTTTAACTAACACGCACCTTAAAGGCAAGTTATAATATTGGCCCTTAAAAACATTTTTACATACTTAACAGAAAAAAAAATAGATACAGAAAAATTGTACAAATTTGTATGGAAAATTTAGAGGTACCTTCACATTTTCACTCATAACTTTTGAACCGCTAAACCGATTTTGCTCATTTTAAATATCAAACTGCTCGGGAGCATGTTCAATAATCTGGGTAAAAATAGGCACCCTCGCTTGCGTCTTCGCGTCGTGATCGCCATTTCAACAGACAGACGGACAGACAGACGGACATCGCTAAATCGACTTAAAATTACATAAGGATCACGAATATATATACTTTATGGGGTCTTAAACCTATATTTCGAAATATTACAAACGGAATGACAAACTGATATATACCCTCACCATATATGGTGGAGGGTATAACAAAATACTATGTTATAATAAAAGGTTGTTTGGTTTTAGAAACTGATAAACTATTTCTAGGGAAAATTTTTATGAAACTTAGTTCAGATAAATTTTAATAAAATATTTTTTTTTTTTCAAGAAAAAGTTTTCTTATTTTTGAAAATAATAAACTTAGATATAGGATTTTTTTTCCCAAAAATTTCTTCAGATAAATTAAAAAAAACTTGAGTTAATATTTCTTAAATCACCACTAAAAAAAAAAGGGATATGAACTAAAACTGAATCCAAAATTTCCTTTAAAATAGTTAAAAATATTTCTTCAATTTAAGTAAAATTTTATTAAAAATTCGAAAAATTTTCTTAAAGAAAATAAAAATTCCTAAGTAAAACAAAGTAGTTTATATATTCGAAAATAGTCATATTTGTCCTAAGTAATATTTCTTGATTTTAGGAAAAAAACAAGCCAATTAAATAAAAATTTATTAATTTTAAGAAAAACCATCTTAATTTTAAGAAATTTGCATACTCAAATGCAATAAAGTTTAGTTTAAAAAAAAAAAAAAAAAACGAAAATTGGGACATAATTATTTACACATATTTAGTTCAAAAAATGTGTGTAACTTAAATCGAGAAAGTATTTGAACTTAATGTGTGTTCATTTTTTATTCGCGAGTAGTAAAATTAACTAAAATACAGTTTTTAAGTATACCACTTTCTAATTTTTATGAATTGTTTTCTAGAAATTGGTTCAAAACAAAAAGTAATAAATTTTTATCTATGTAATAATAAAAATTTATTTAATTTTATAAACTGCTGAACTATTTCTAGGAAAAATTTTCATGCAACTTAGTTCAGATAAATTTTAATAAAATATTATTATTTTTTTTTTTCAAGTAAAAGTTTTATAATTTTTGAGAAATAGTAACCTTACGTATATGATTTTTTTTGGAAAACGTTTAAACTATTTTCAATATTCAATAAATTAAAAACAAACTAGTTAGTTTTCCTAATTTTCAAGAAAAAATATTATTGAAGGAAACAAATAAAAGTAACCATTTGAAAAAATTATAGGGCATGATTGTAATTTTTGGGTCATTATTGTGCATGAGTGTGAGTCAAAAATGGCTTAACAGCCCTTCTCTAATCTTAACAGTCTTAAAAATTGAACTTAAAGTAGCTTAAAATATATTTTAAAGTTTTGTTAACAAAAGGTAAAAAAATTAGAATTTGCGCTTTTATGTAATTATTTTGTTTGCTGACTACAATACATAATATCGCAAGCACAATTTATACATTACGTCATAAAGGCTTTCCTATAATTGACGTTGCGCCTATTAAACTTTATATTTATGGAAATCACTAAAACTTTTTTTTCTTTTATTTAATAATTAAAAAAGTTGAAAATTGTATATGTCAATTAAAGTTAAATCTAAAAATCTCATAAAATTAACTTATGACATTTTTCCATTTTCCAACAATAACAAGAAATGTAACTGTGATATTTTGTATTTTTCTAACAATTTCCTTAAATTAGTTAATTTAAGAAGACAAAGGACCCCAAGTATTCCTTTGCCATAGATGCCGTTTGTCCCTTAGGGTGTCCCTTTTTGTGGTTCTCTCAAGCAAAACCATTTATTAACTACGTAAAGGACCTGACTTTGTCACAATTTATTACGTTTCAGAATATCCTGTAGTATATTTTTTTAATTTGTTTACCTTTTTGCTAATGAAATTTAATTTATATTTAAAATACATGATCTTAGTATAATTCAATTTAATTTTAAGATAAAAATGTATAGCAAAAAGCTTGTTAAAAGCAGTGTCCTCACAAAGAAGAAGTTCTTCGAAAGTGGGAAAATAATTACAGAATGAGTTTAAGTACTTTAAAATATATTTTAATATACATATATTACCTTTACCATACTCGTAGAAAATTTTTATCAAATTTAAGGATAATTTTCACTTAAAAGACGTGCTATTTTAACTTGATGTTACAAAATATTTTCTTAATTTATGCAGTTACTAGGACTTAACTCCCTAAATTAAGAAGAAATTATGATTTAAGTAAAAAAATTATCTAATCAACTTAAATAAAATAAAAGCCAAGGAAACATTTCCTAACTAACAGTCAAATTCTTTTAGTTTTCTTCGATCTTCTTGATTTGTATATTTATTTTTAATTATTATAAGATCTCTTTTTATTTATAAAAAATAATTATAAATATTTATTTATCCCAATATTTATAATTTTTTTTTTATAAATAAAAATAGATCTTAAGCTCAATTATTAATAAATAAATATACTAACAGTACAATTTTAGATGATGTGTGAACTAATTAGGAGAAAATTTTACTGTTTTCTAATAAAAATTTAGTTCTCAGTAGTAAAACTTTCCTATTATTTAGAAATTTTAACCAAATTTAAAGTAAAATTTTTCAAGGAAAATTTTATTAAATATTGGTAAAAAGTGTCTTTGGCGCCGTTGTCACTTCAATTGTTCCTCCAAATAAGTTAATTTTTCTAAGTTCTAGTTCATTTTTTTTTAGTGTACAAATGTAGACTACGTAGTGTCTTGGTTAATATATTTTTTTTATTTAGAATGACGGTGCAGGTAGGTATAATTTTTTTATAATTATAAATAAGCAGACTTAAAGGAAGTTCAAAAATATTTTCCAAAATCTTAACACAACAAACAAATTCTAAAAATTTAGCTACACTTAAAACTACTCTTTGGTTGTAGATCATACCTTGTAGGCCGCTAAATAATTGCTCTCAAAAAAAATATATTTGTTTATAAAAAATTTTAATTTACCTAAATATACCTTTTTTCAAATCCTTTCTCCAAAAATATTGTTACAACTTTTTTACAAAATTTGTATTCTTACCTTTACTTTTAATTAACTTTTTAAGCGCTTTCTCCTTTATGAGGTTTCTTATATGAATTAGCACTTGTGTTTTTGTAATTATAAAACTCGTCTTCAATGACACAAAATAAACACAATTAATAGATAAAAAAAAAGAAACAAATGAACGCGCGAACATGAATGTAACCACCAATCATCTTGCAATCGCAATTTATGATTTAATTTTATGTATTAAATATTTTCTAGAATTTATTTTAAACAAATAACATTTTTTTCTTTAATATATTAAAAAACCACTTTAATTTTATTTTTATTTAATAAGATTTTAATTTTTGTTGTTATTTAAACACACAATTTCGATTTAAAAAAACTACAAGATCCGTGTGTCCAAATCCGATATAAATAATTCAAGAACTAAAGAAATGTTGTTGTAATTAAAGCTTTATTAATAAATAGTTGTCAAAATTTCTATGCCTGATTAATTTTGCTAGCAAGGTTGCTATTTTAGATATTTATCAACAAAGAAAAATGCTTGTAATAGTTCGAAGTCTTGACTATTTTAATAATTAAAAAAAAAATATTGATCCAGGGTTACCATTTAATAATTTGAAAAAATTTAATATTTTAAATTTTTTAAATTTTTTACCTTTTTAGTACCTTTATCCGTTCCAAGACCGTTTAAAATTGGTTACTAATTTTTACTCACGTTCATGCGCGATCACGAACCAAAAATTACAAACAAACTTTAATTTGTTTCCTTTAATAATATTTTTTTTCTTTAAAATTAGGAAAACTAACTAGTTTGTTATTAATTTATTGTTTTTTTTTTTTTTTTTTTTTTTTTGGAAAAATATATTGAAAATAAAAAACGTTTTCCCACAAAATACTAAATTTTCCTCAATTCCAGAAAAATTTTCTCGTTTTTTTTTTTTTTTTAATTATTATTAAAGAAATTTTTGGAAAAAATTCAATACTTAAGTTTATTATTTCCTAACAAAACTTTTACTTGGGAAAAAAATATTTTATTAACATTTTTAAAATTTATCTGAACTAAGTTGCATGAAAATTTCCCTAGAAATAGATTTTTATTATTACATAGGAACAAATTTATTACTTTTTTGTTTTTAATTGCTTGAACAAATTTTAAAAAACAATTCTTAAAAATTAGAAAGTGGTAGCCTTAAATAATGAATTTTCAAAATTTAGCTAATTTTACTACTCACGAAAAATAAGTGAACACACATTAAGTTCAAGTACTTTCTCATTTTATGTTACACTTATTTTTTGAACTAAATGGGAGTAAATTATTTTCTAATTTTTTTAACTAAACTTAGTTTTAATATGTTTAAGTATGCAAATTTTTTATCAAACTAAGATGTTTTTCCTAAAAATTGATAATTATTTATTTAATACACTTGTTTTTTGAATAAATATTACTTCGGAAAGATATAAACTATTTCTGAGTATATAAACTATTTCGTTTTTACCCAAAAATAGGAATTTTTATTTTTTTTTTCAGAAAATTTTTCTAAGTTTTAATAAAATTTGACTTAAATTGAGGAAAATTTTTAAACTATTTCAAAGAAAATTTTGGATTAATTTTTAGTTACCTAAGGTTATTATTTCCCAAAAATTAAAAAACTTGCTTAAAAAAAAATATTTTATTAAAATTTTTAAAATTTATCTGAACTAAGTTGCATGAAAAATTTCCCTAGAAATAGTTCATCAGTTTCTATAACCATATAAATTTTTATTAATACACATACATAAGTTCAAGTACTTTCTCATTTTAAGTTAGACACATTTTTTGAACTAAGGTAGGTGCGATTTGGCTAGATAAAATCTAAAATAAATTCAGGTTTCAAAATTTCCATAAAATTTAAAAATTTTTTCTAATAAACATATTTTCAAAGAAATTTCAAAAAAGGTTGTGAAATTTCAATTTGTATTTAATTTTGAATTAATTATGTTCTAATTTTTTTAACTAAACTTAGTTTTATTATATTTTAGTATGGAAACTTCTTAAAACTAAAATGTTTTTCTTAAAATTGATAAATATTTATTTAATATACTTGTTTTTTTTCCTAAAATCAAGAAATATTACTTAGGAAAGATATGAACTAATTCTGAGTATATAAACTGTTTCGTTTTTACCCAAATATAGGAATTTTTATTAATTAAAAAAAAAATTCTTAGTTTGAAATTGACAAAAATTTTTAAAATATTTTAAAGGTCACTTTAACATGGGCTTGTCCTAGAAGTGGGTCAATTGTCCTCTGTGAGATGTTACAGAACTGGTTTAAAAGAACATGTTACACAACTAACCCCGAAGACCATATTACAGAATCAACGCAAAATGAAATGTCATGAATTTAAATAAAGAATTTATAAATCAAAATCACACTACAGCTTGAAAATATAAATTTATACTGATGAAATTTAGTACATAATTTTTTATGGGACCAAGAACCAACCCTATTGAATTTGGCTAGAATCTGTCCTACCTCCTATATAAAGTTCCTATCTGAATAAGACTTAAATTGTATTTAGACACACAAAACAGTATATATTTAGTGGAAATTTGGGTTATGTAGGTTCTATGTGGCTATAACAAACTATGACTATAAATTTAACCATATTTGGACCTAGTCCCTTTAATCGAATTACGGCATTCGTGACGGTCGAAATTAGTTTTTTATTTCTGAAATAAAACATTTTTAACGGAATTTTTCATCAGGAATGTTCGGTCTTAGATTGGAAATATTAATATTAGTATTATTGTTGTTACTTATTTAAAAAAAAAACGCTTTCCAACGATTTCATTAGATCACGAATGCCATAATTCGGATTCAGGTCACATGGCAAGCAATAACTGTATTAAGATTTAACCTTTCGCTTAATAACAGTGTTGCCATATTTGAAGCCCTAAATCTTTCATTACATTCTATCTCTTCTCTATCGCCTTTTCAACGAAAGTAATGCATAAATTAATAGGAAGAATTTTCTGAGTATTCCTTCTTATTTGAGAAAATAATATAATTTTCATCAAAAAAAATAACATTTTATAAATTTAATCTTTCATAACTTTACTGAAGTATTGTTTTGAGTGCGGTGTGTTATAAGAATATATATTCTCACATTTCACTCATTTACCATGAATTTTATTTTTAAATATCCCAAATTTTATTTTTATACAAAACGTTGTCACAAACATTTAAATGGGCAAACACACGAGCACAATTATAAGATGAAGAAATAGTTTCTTTCAAACAATTTAAAATGTATGTTTGGATTTTATGGAAAATTCCCACGTAATCAATTTATTTAAATCTTTTTCATTTATAGTTTCATTTTATTTTTTTTTAATCATATCCACAGTAGAATGTAAAATAGGTACACTCAAAAAATATTTTTATAGCAACTGACTGTAGTTTATTTAAAAATTTGTCCGTACATTTGTTTTTTTTAATGGTGCAATGAGTTACAATCAATATTTTCATTTAAAATGATTTGTTTCAAAAAAGAGTTTTTAATTATTTTTTTTTAGTTAATTGTCTGATAGTTAAAATAAACGAAATAAATGAAAAGTCATTTATTTTGACAGACTTTGCAGTTAATTTTTATGCCATTAAAAAAACGAATATTACTTACTTTTTTAGATTTTGCATTTAATTAGTTGATGGTTAAAAAAAAATGAAATAAAGGAAAAATCATTACCTTTTACGGATATGCTAGTTAATTAGTTCACACTCAAAAAAAAAAAAAAAAAAAAAGACGAACTAAAAATTAATCCCAAATTTCCTTCAAAATAGTTTGAAAATGTTCCTCAATTTAAGTAAAATTTTATTTAAACTTTGAAAAATTTTCTTAAAATGAATACAAATTTCTATGTTTGAGTAAAATTAAATAGTTTATATACTCAGAATTAGTTCATATCTTTCTGAAGTAATATTTCTTGATTTTAGGAAAAAAACAAGTATATTAAATAAAAATTTATCAATTTTTAAGAAAAACATTTTAGTTTTAAGAAAGTTTTATATTTAAATATAATAAAACTAAGTTTAGTTAAAAAAATTAGAGCATTATAAATTCAAAATGAAATACAAATTGAAATTTCAAAACCTTTTTTAAAATTTCTTTGAAGATATTTGAAAAAAATTTTAAATTTTATGGAAATTTGGAAACCTAAACTTGGTTTAGATTTTATCTATCCAAATCGGACCTACCTTAGTTCAAAAAATGTGTAAATTAAAATCAGAAAGCACTTGTATTAATAAAAATGTATATGGTTATAGAAACTGATGAACTATTTCTAGGGAAATTTTTCATGCAAATTAGTTCAGATAAATTTAAAAAAGTTGAATAAATTTTTTTTTTAAAGCAAAAGTTTTTTAATTTTTGGGAAATAATAACCTTAGGTAACTAAAAATTAATCCAAAATTTTTTTTGAAATAATTTAAAAAATTTCCACAATTTAAGTCAAATTTTATTAAAACTAAGAAAAATTTTCTGAAAAAGAATAAAAATTCCTATGTTTGGATAAAAACCAAATAGTTTATATACTCAGAATTAGTTCATATCTATCTGAAGTAATATTTCTTAAAAAAAACAAGTGTTTTAAATAAAAATTATCAATTTTTAAGAAAAACATCCAAGTTTTAAGAAATTTGCATACTAAAATATAATAAAATTAAGTTTAGTTAAAAAAAATTACTCCCATTTAGTTAAAAAAATGTGTCTAACTTAAAATGTGAAAGTACTTTTCGCGAGTAGTAAAAGTAAATAAATTCCCAGTTTTTAAGTCTACCACTTTCTTATTTTTAAGAATTCTTTTCTTAAAATTAGTTCAGGAAATTAGAAACAAGACGTAATAATCTTTTTTCCTATGTAATAATAAAAATTTATTTAATTTTAGAAACTGATGAACTATTTCTGGGCAAAAATTTTATGCAGCATATTTGAGATAAATTTTAAATATTTTAATAAAATATTATTTTTTTTAAGTAAAAGTTTTCTATTTTTTGGGAAATAATAAACTTAGGTATAGGATTTTTTTTCCTAAAAATTTTTTCAAATAAATAAAAAAAAAAGAAAAAAATTTAGTTTTTGTGAGAAAACGTTTAACTTATTTTCAATATTATTTTTCAAAAAAAAAAAAAACGTAATAAATAAAAAACAAACTAATTAATATTCCCAATTTTAAAGAAAAAAATATTATTTCTGAAAACAAATTAAAGTATTCATTAAAAAAAAAATTATCTTGCATGGTTTTAATATTTGGTTTTTTGATCCTGTGTGGTGAGCCCATAATAGCCCACCTGCTCATCTCTAATTTTAACAGTCTTAAATATTGAAATTAAAATATCTTAAAATATATTTTTAAATTTTGTTAGCAAAAGGTAAAAAATTTCGAATTTGGTAAAAAATTGCAATACAAAATATCGCAAGCACATTTTATACATTACGTCATAATGGCTTTCCTATAATTGACGTTGCGTCTATTAAACTTTATATTTATCGAAATTACTGAAACTATTTTTTATTTTAGTTAATAATAAAAAAGTCAAAATTAAAATTTAAGCCTAACTAATTACTTCTTTCAATTTTCTTATAATCACAAGCAATGTAACTTTGATATTCTATATTTGCAAAAATTTCCTTAAATTAGTTAATTTAAGAAGACAAAGGACCCCTAGTGCACCTTAGTCACAGGTGCCGTTTGTGTTACTTAGAGCATCCCTTTTTGTAGTTCTCTCATGAAGAACCATTAATTAACCACGAAAAGGATCTGACTTTGTCACAATTCATTACGTTTCAGCATATCCTGCAGTATATTTTTTTAATTTGTTTACCTTTTTTCTAATGAAATTTAATTTATATTTTAAATACATGAGTTTAGTATAATTTAATTTAGAAATAAAAATGTATAGCAAAAAGCTTGTTAAAAGCAGTGTCCTCACAAAGCGGAAGTCTTCCCATAGTGGGAAAATACTTACACAATGAGTGTAAAGTAAACAGTTTTATATTTATTAGAGAATTTTGATCAAATTTTAGGATAATTTTCACCTAATAAAAGTTCTATTTAACATGACCTTGGAAAATATTTTCTTATTTTTAGGGAGTTAAGTCCTACTTTTTAGTAAAAAAATTATCTAATAAACTTAAATAAAATAAAATTTTTCTTAAAACCAAGGGAACATTTCCTAACTAATATATGAACTAATTAATAGAAAATTAGCTATGTTTTCTAATAAAAATTTAGTTCTATAATTTAGAAATTTTGACCGAATTTTAAGTAAAATTTGTTTCTTAATTTCAAGAAAAATTTTATTGAATTTTGGTAAAAAGTGTCTGGTGACGTTTTGATTTCAATTTCCCCTTCAAATAAGTTAATTTTTCTAAATTCTATTTAGTTCATTTTTTGGACTAATAAGAACTTGCCAAGTCCACCAATGGGTGAATTGAATTACTTTAAGATGAAGTTTGGTGGCGATTGGATACAGAAAAGTGGAGGCGGAAATTGATTGAAAATATAAAATATAAAGCCAAAAAATTACTTTTTTGCAATAGGTTTTCAGACAAATTTTTTTCTGAAGATATCTCTTTACACTAAGTGATAAAGTATTTTTTTTTTAATTTTTTTTAATCCTACATTATTTATATATTTTTTTAGATTCATAAATACTCAAATATGAAATTTTGTTCCTGTAAGATAACGTTAACAAATTTTTGAGTATAACTTAAAATGCAAAAATTTTTTTAAGGCTCGAATTTCAAAATTTTTAAAATCTTGTTTAGAAAAATTAAAAAATTTCATAAGAAATAAAAATGTCAAAAATTACATATATCCCTCGTTTAACCATGCACGATAATTTTTTTAATGGAAACTTTAATTTGTTTCCAGAAATAATATTTTTTCTTTAAAATTAGGAAAATTAAACTAGTTAATTTTAATTTTTTATGTTTTTTTCTTGAAGAAAGATATTGAAAACAAGTTAAACGTTTTCCCAGAAAAAATAAATTTTTCCTTAATTTAAGAAAAATTTAATCTTTTTTTTTAATTTAATCTATTTCATTTCGGCGGATTTTAAGGAAAATGCTTTCTTTTGCTAACAAAATTGATCTATATGGTAAAATTCATCTACTTTTATTAAGTTTCAATTAATGTTATTGAAAGTTTTATGACACTAACTACAAAGACTATATTCTGAAAATTTGGTCAAAATCCAACCACGCCATAGGTCAAAGTTCAATTTTTTTTTGTTAAATTTTGAATATTTCATGAAATTAATAACGAAATATCTTGAGAAATCTTCAAAGTTGTCTGAACTTAGTAATTGGTAATAAATTTTTAAAAAAATATTTTAAGAAAACCCTTTCATGCACTTGGGGGACAAAAAATTACCCAATATGTAAAATATTACCCAAATATCTAAAAAAAATTTAATCATAAATAGAAACAAGTAAAAAATGCTTTGAGTCGGCTGTGCCGCATCTTTGAATACCCTCCACCAATATCCTAAGAAAATGTTCTCTACTATTTTTGATACAAAACAATTTTTTGAAGTGAAAAAACTTTTTTGGATGCGAAAACAAATTTTATGATGAAAAAAATTGTGAGGTGAAAATAAATTTTATGGTGGGAAAAAAATTTTAAGGTGAAAAAAATTTTTTGAGGTGAAAAAAATTTTTTGAGGTGAAAAAAATTTTGTTGTGGTGAAAAAAATTTTAGTGGTGAAAAAATTTTTTTGAGGTGAAAAATATTTGAGGCGAATACAAAAGCGACTGGTGAAAAATATGAGAATACATATTATGTACCAGTAACTACTATGAAATTGTACTAAAATACACAAATTTGTATGGAAAATTTTGAGGTATCTTCACATTTTTACTCATAACTTTTTAACCGCTGGACCGATTTTGCTCATTTTCAATACCAAAGTGCTCGGAAGGATGTTCAATGATCTGGGTAAAAATAAGCATCCTCGCTTGCGTCTTTGCGTCGTAATCGCCATTTCAATAGACAGACAGACGGACATCGCTAAATCGACTTAAAATTGCATAAGGATCACGAATATATATACTTTATGGGGTCTTACACCTATATTTCGGCATGCTACAAACGGAATGACAAATTAATATATACCCTCACCATATATGGAGGAGGGTATACAAATTACTGATTTATACCATTATGCACTTGGAGTGAAAATGACCCCCTGCCATAATACACAGTTTGATTCAAATATATGTACATGGATGGACGGACATCGTTTAATCAGCTCAGAAATGATTCTTAACGATTGGCATATAATACGCAGAGTCAAAGTCTGATAATAAAATAAAATCTATGCTCTTAAACTTACTGAAAGATGTTAATATTGAATACGAAACTATTTAAGTTAAAGTCTCTTCTTTGAAGACAAATTATTATTTTAGTTCATATATTATTATTTAGTTCAGCAGAATCTACAGAAAATGATAGTTAAAACAAGAATATTTGCAGTTAAAATAATTAAAAATATAGGTATTTTTAATTGATATAAAATAAAAATAATTAACTAATTAAAACTATTGATTTTTACAGTTAATTTTTTTCGGTAATTTCAAAATCGTCATAGCTTTTAAAGTGACAGCGCTCAAATACTATATTATATTATCTTGGTGAAAGATATAATTTTAATATAAACACGATTTTATACTGAGAATTTATTGTTCGCTCAAATAAAGTAATAAAGTTAATTGCCTTCGTTGATTGTTCTTCGTGTCAATTTAATAGTTAGAATTTAATTATTAACCTAAATTTGTGCATTAAAGGGTTAAGCATATATTTTTACCAACAAATCGTTTATGATATTCTTATGGGATATAATTTTATAATGGGGCGTATGGATTTATTAAATCTTATCGGGCGTCAAAACTATGTCAAGTTTTGTATTGATTTTTATATTTACTTCCAAAAATCTTAAGTCTTATCAGGCAACTGTTATCACCAAAAAAATATAGAAAATTTTCATAAAACTTTATAAAAAATTGTATTACAATAATTTGAGAATTTTAAAGAAACTTAATCGATTTTATAGAAAAAAAATATGAATATCATGAATTTTGTAAATATTATTTCATGTTAACATCAAATTCTTTTTGTAAAACAAGACATTTTTCCAGTAGGTACAAACAATATTTTTTATACATACTTTGTAAATAACACTATCCAACGAAAATCAAATTTTATTTACAATGCCTTAAATGCTTTTTTTAAAGTATTTTGGTCAAAATACTAAACCTGAATCTGAAGTAAAAAAATGTTTATCATTCCCGATGAACATTTTTGAATTCATGACCCACAGAAAAATATTTTATGGGTCAATATTATAGAGAAAAACTTCAAAATGATGTATATTGTTATGGAAATTAGATTCATCAATAACCATTTACCCACGGAAACAGAAATCCTCATATGGCAGCCTTAAAATGTAAATCAATTCAGACTGGCAACTCTTCACTAGCAAGTTCGATTATAGCAAAGACCAGAACTTTTCTGTTCCGACATTCTGTTCTGGATATTTCTAGTAGCGCCCTTTTGTTGCTATCACCAGAATCTTCCACACATAATTCTAAAAAGTGCTGGATAAAAACATCTGGGTATTTCTAGTACTTTTGGCAACAACTCGGCAACCCCGAAATTGGCATTTAATTTTATTAATTATGTAACTCTGTAGTTTTATACAGTTTCTTTGTGTAATTGTGTAAATAAAAAGTTGATATAAAAATTTTAACTGCACTCACCAAAAAAAAGTCTGTAATGGTAACTGAAAATTTTGCTGTTATTACGGGAAATTTTGCTAATTTGAGCCCAGCGGTATTTTTTTGCTAATCTTACCAACACATGTCTGCTGGCGTGTAGTACAATAAAATTAGTAGCCGCTACTCATTTTTAGTATACTTTTTTTAAAGTGGAATTTAAAATCGGTTTGCTAAAATCAGCAAAAAAAAATGACTAAATATTATGAATATAAGTACAAAATTTTAAATTTATTTTTTTTTATCGAGCATCAAATTTTTTTTATATTATTTATTTTTTCAAAAAATATTTTATACAAAATTAAAAAAATCACAGGCTTAAAAATCTTAAAAATTGTTAAAACATAAACGAATTTATCATTTGTTTTTGGTAATTTCTGATTTGAAAAATATTTTAGTCAATATTTTTTTACTTTTAAGGTCAAATTTTAATTGTTTTTAGTTAGGGCTGATTTTTAGAATTAAAAAATTTTTTAGTGCTATTTTAAGATGATGTCCTATTTTCAGACATGAGTCGGTATATTCCCTTCTGATCCCATTTTTTAATCTATGTATTATTTTAAGACAATTTAAGTTTGTAGGTGTAGGTTTTAATTAGAAATAACATTTCCTTCAATATTCACTTTTTTAAAATTAGTAATTTTTTTTTTGCTAATTTTAGCAAATCGGTTTTCAAAACTTTGTAAAATGATGAACACAAATTTGTTAATATTCTGTAAAAACTCAGTAATTTGTAAAATGTAAATAGCAAAAAGATTTGCTAAATAATAATTTTTTTACTAAAAATCAGAACAAAAATAGTAAAGTGGGATTGAAAACCGTTTAAAAATTATTCTACTAACTTTATTTTTCTGAGTGTGTTGTTTATTATTTGCAATAAAAGTTAAAATCGTAACAATAATTTAGATTGATTTTAATTTTACACAAAATTACCTTTAATTTGAGTATAAATATGTCGGGAAATATTCAAAGGTGCCTTAAAGGACACGTGTCCTCCCGCAGGGTAACTACCGGACGGTGACCGACCTTTAAGTATACCAATAGGCTCAGAATCACTTTCCTTGGCCCAAGCACAAACCATATTGAATTTGTTTAAAATCGTTTTATATTCAAACCTTCATTCAGAAAACAGACATGAACTAAAAATTTATACAAAATTTCCCTAAAATTAATACAAATTCCTATGTTTGAGTAAAAACGAAATAGTTCATATCTGTGCTAAGTAATATTTCTTGATTTTAGAAAAAGAAAACAGCTTTATTAAATAAAAATTTATTAATTATTAAGAAAAACATCTTAGGTTTAGGATATTTGCATACTAAAATATAATAAAACTAAGTTTAATTAAAAAAAATTTTAGAACATAATTTACCCCCATTTAGTTCAAAAAATGTGTAACTTAAATGAGGAAGTACTTTAACTTAATGTGTGTAAATTTTTTTTTTTTGCTAGTAGTAAAATTAACTAAATTTTAGAAAGCCATTTCTAAATTCAGTTTTTAAGTCTACCACTTACATTATTTTAAATAATTGCTTTCTAAAAATTAGTTTAGGCAATTAAAAACAAAAAGTAATACATTTTTTCCTATGTAATAATAAAAATTTATTTGGTTTTAGAAACTGATGAACTATTTCTAAGGAAAATTTTAGTTCAGATAAATTTTAAAAATTTTAATTAAATGTTTTTTTTTTTTTTTAAGTAAAAGTTTTTTAATCTTTGGAATTTTTTTTCCTAAAAATTTCTTCAGATAAATTAAAAAAAAAAAAATAGAATAAATTTTTCTTAAATCGAGGAAAAATTTAGTTTTTGTGGAAAAAACGCTTACCTTATTTAAAAAAAAAATAAATTAAATAAAACATAAAACATAAAACAAACTAGGAGTAAAGTCCTAGTTTTAAGTAAAAAAATACATAATAAACTTAAAAAATAATAAAATTGTTCTTAAAACCAAGGAAACATTTCCGAACTAAAAGTAAAATTTAAGAATATATATGAACTAATTAAGAGATAATTTTGCTATGTTTTCTAATAAAAATTTAGTTCTCAATAGTACAATTTTTCTATAATTTAGAAATATTTACCAAATTTTAAGTAAAATTTGTTTCTTAATTTCAAAGGAAAATTATATTTTCCTCCAAATTAGTTAATTTTTCTAAATTCTAGTTAATTTTTTTTTTGTGAACCTCCCATAGAAACGTCCTTTCTAAATTGAGCTTATCAGGTAGTTAGACACACAAAACCGTAAATATCTGATTGAAATTTAAGTTGGACAAACAATTACCCCAAATTTGAAGAAAATCGATACATATAGCACGAAAAAACACAATAAGTTGTTCTACAAACAATTTTTTTGTTACTTACTTTAGGCGATATTGACTAAAATATGTTTAGAATAAATCTCGTTAGCTAATGTAACAAAAATAATAGCTTAAGGCATAACATTTTTGGCAGAATTCTATGCAAAATCAATGTGGAGTAGTGTAATTTAAATTATAGGCCATAAAATTAAAAAATAATTATTCAAATTTATTTTGTAGTAAAAGCACTAAAAACATGTTCTCACGTCCTAAATTAAATTCAAAGAAATTTAATGTAAACCAAAACAATCATGATGATAAAGTTCGACTATAATATGATGCTATAAGGTGGTCCTAAATTTATTTTTCATTATTTAAAGGGGTTAAGTGGGTTTCGAAGGCTTCAAAAAGCGAATTTTTACTAATTTTTTTTTAAATATATCAAATGAAATATTTTATTCAAACAATTAAGCATATCAAAGATTTATATTTAACAAGTACTTTGTGAAATTTTTATTTAAAACTTTTGAAAACCCAGCCATTGCCTCATAAAATAAGTTATATTAAAAAAAATCCTTCGTTCCCGAACTAGATAATGTTTTTTTGAAGAGGTGTGCAAAATTTCAAAAAGATTCATAACTTTTTGAGAAATGACTGCAGACTTCAAAAAAAAAAAAAAAAAAAAAATCGAGAAAAACGTGATTAAAGATTGACAAAACCAAAAAACAATTTGTTTTAAATTTAAACTGTGCTAGTCGCAAATTTTATCAATCTGGGCACCCTAATTGGTAAAGCTAATTCGAGTAATGGTGATAGCGTTCGTATTTCCAATATTTGCGATTAAAGTTATAACGCCAAGGTATTAAAATATTTTATTTTTATACTTCTGGGACCGATTTTAATTGAAAATTTATCAAATATGTACAACATTAAGAAAGCTGTAATTTTTTTCGCGAAAGGCTTGAGAAAAAAACTTCTGTTTTCTATCGTTTTCCACACATTTTGTAAAAATTTATCTAAATAAAAACATATCAATAAAAAATTTACGCAAAAACATTTTTTTCTGCAAATAAAAACTACAATGTTGTTATTTGTTTAGAGTTAGAAAAAAAATATCTTTAAAAAAAATTTTTTCCGCGAAAAAAATTCTTTCGCAAGAAAATTTTTACGCCAAAAATAGCGAATACTTGTATTTAACCGAGTTGGATTATTTGAATTCAAAATTCATCCTGAAAGTATAAAAAATATAATTTTATGGTACCTTAGTATTGAAATTATAAATCGCGAACGCTAACTTCGAAAAATCACTTGAATTCAGCGTACACAAATTAGCTTTACCAGAAGGTTGTGGCCAACCTTGTTAAAAATAAATTAGTGCAATTCAAGCAAAGTATTTTAAAGGGTGGTTAAGTTTTAAGGGCCAATGTTGATTTTGAATAAAACACAAATTATTTAGGAAATTATTGTCATTTCTTTTTATTATGATAATATCGGTCAAATGGCAGCCGCGACCTCGGCGGCACACCTTCATCCGATGGTCCAAATTTTCGATGACACTGAGGCCGAATCTTCTCCTTCTTTTTGCTCTTGAATTGTTGCTGGCTTATCGACGTACACCTTTTCTTTCAAATAACCCCAAAGAAAGAAGTCCAACGGTGTCAAATCACACGATCTTGGCGGCCAATTGACATCGACACCACGTGAGATAACACGGCCATTGAATTTGTCAGGCAAAAGAGACATTGTTTCGTTAGCTGTGTGGCAAGTGGCACCGTCCTGTTGAAAGCACATTTCGTCCAGGGACGTATCCTCAATTCCTGCCCACAATAAGTTCATTATTATCTCGCGATAGCGAACACCATTCACAGTAAATGCTTGGCCGACCTCATGACACACTTTCGCGAACAACAGCAATGTTTTCCGCAGAACGAACTGGGCCAGCATGCACAGGTGTTTTCACAGACCCGGTTTGCTGGAATTCGCCCACAATTCTCCCGATTGTGGACACATTTGGTCGATTATGCTGACCAAAAAAAATCACGAAGTGCACGAAATGCATTTTGATTTGAACGCCAATTTTCATAATAAGCCTGAATAACTTTAACGCGTTGCTCGATTGTGTATCTTTCCATGGTTCAAATTGAGAAATGTGCAATGAATTGCAGAAAAAAACTAGACGTTTAGGTGTGGTTCACATTCAACATCGGCCCTTAAAATTTTACCACCCTTTATATTCCAGCACTATAAATTTAAGAATCTGAGACGATTTTTTTAAAGAATATATTTTTTTTTTACAAATTTTTCTCGAATGTAGGGTACTCAAAAAACGAATAAAATAGATTAAAATATACATCTCATACAGTAAATGTTATCCATTATTTTTACATGCCTTAACATGATAGTTAGCAATTGTCAAATTGATTTCATCTCAAGTGAGGACAATTAATTTCAATTTTCATAATATCGTTGACACTAAAATCGGCTCTTGTCTTGATGTCTGCCATTAAATAACACGACTCAAATTTTATTTGATAAAAATGGAGAAAATTTTAATTATTTATTATTTATAGCAAAAACATTAATTTTTGATAAAATTTTATGTTCTTCGAAGAATAAAACTATGATATTTCCAAGCAATGAAATATAAAAGATTTCTTTACTAAAGTGCAGTTGTCATAATTCTCACGTTTTTTTTTTTGGTAATAGATTTGGCAATTTTTTGTTATCAATATATTGCTTGCAAACACTCCGGGTTAAGTAAGATAAAATTAAAAAAAAAAACATTTTAAATGCCAAACGACTTAATAACTCTTAATTTCAAGTACATAAAATATAAAAAGCGAGTGTTTATAAAGTGCTATAAAAAAAATTATGATTATTAAAAGGAGTTTAAAACAAAAGGTTGTACAAACTGAAGAAAGAGAAAAAAAAACGTTTTAATTTACATGCAACAATGTTGCTTTAAATCATGCAGTAAAATATGTAACGTCGTCTTCACCGCTTCCTTTTACCAGTTCTAACAAGATGATGTGAAAAAGAGTTCGTGACTTTGTGGCTGAATTTATGAACATAATTTATATATGATACTTATAAGTAGGGCAACCAAAAAAAAAAAAAAAACCTTGTATTTGATTTTTATATGTAAATATGAAAAAATTAAAATTGAATGAGGAAAAATAATTAGTGCAGATTATAAAGGTTTTGCAACGGCGTACGCCAAATAATTCAATTTTCATGATTTCATTATAAATCATAACACAGTGCAACACATAAATTGGTTCCTCTTTCGTACCCGGTTTTTTTTGAAGTGTATATCGAAACTAAAAAAAACCTGCAAAGGACTTGGCCAGATTACATCGAATTTTTTTTTATGGACACCCTAAGTTTTTGTACCCAAACACGATTTTTTTAAAAAAGGAAAATTTTTATGGAATCCATATATCATAAACCGTTCGGAATTTTGTTTTTATGTCTTTGGCAAAGTTGTAGATCCAAACCAAAGCAAAAAAATTCTCATATGGACCGACCCAAAAAAATTGCATCCACTGCATCAAAATTGCAAAAAATTGGGAAAATATGCTATTTTTTTATGATTTTTTCATGATTTTGTCCTGAAATGGCAACACATAAATTGGTTCCTCTTTCGTACCCGGTTTTTTTTGAAGTGTATATCGAAACTAAAAAAAATCCGCAACGGACTTGGCCAGATTACATCGAAATTTTTTTTATGGACACCCTAAGTTTTTGCACCCAAACATGATTTTTTTAAAAAAGGAAAATTTTTATGGAATCCATATATCATAAACCGTTCGGAATTTTGTTTTTATGTCTTTGGCAAAGTTGTAGATCCAAGCAAAAAAATTCTCACATGGACCGACCCAAAAAAATTGCATCCACTGCATCAAAATTGCAAAAAATTGGGAAAAAATGCTATTTTTTTATGATTTTTTCATGATTTTGTCCTGAAATGGCTTAAATACTGGGAATTTAAGAAATCTTTCTTCAGCTAAATTATATCTAACAACAATATAAACAACTCTCTAGTACATGCCATCTTAATACGAACATTCCTTAACCCTAGAAAGCACATCTTTTTGCTCACACTTATTTTGCATAGCCAATGTTTGTCGTTTCGACAAAGAAAGACTATATAGGTTAATGCCGTTTTTGTTGTTACTTGTTTTCAAATTTACTATTTAAACATTTTATTGTTGTAATGCTGATAAATTTGAAAACAAGTAACAACAAAAACGGCATTAACCTATATAGTCTTTCTTTGTCGAAACGACAAACATTGGCTATGCAAAATAAGTGTGAGCAAAAAGATGTGCTTTCTAGGGTTAAGGAATGTTCGTATTAAGATGGCATGTACTAGAGAGTTGTTTATATTGTTGTTAGATATAATTTAGCTGAAGAAAGATTTCTTAAATTCCCAGTATTTAAGCCATTTCAGGACAAAATCATGAAAAAATCATAAAAAAATAGCATTTTTTACCAATTTTTTGCAATTTTGATGCAGTGGATGCAATTTTTTTGGGTCGGTCCATATGAGAATTTTTTTGCTTTGGTTTGGATCTACAACTTTGCCAAAGACATAAAAACAAAATTCCGAACGGTTTATGATATATGGATTCCATAAAAATTTTCCTTTTTTAAAAAAATCGTGTTTGGGTACAAAAACTTAGGGTGTCCATAAAAAAAAAATTCGATGTAATCTGGCCAAGTCCGTTGCGGATTTTTTTTAGTTTCGATATATACTTCAAAAAAAAACGGGTATAAAGGAGGAACCACACGATGACCTTAAAAATGCTGCACTGTGTAATAAAGCAAATTACAATGTAGGAAAAATTTATAAATTTGACAATTTGTTTGTTATAACGATTTAAATGGAAACAGAAAACATATACTTGTCTTTCAGTATCAGCTGTTGGCTGATTGGGCATACAATAATGGAGATAACTAAACACAGCCAGGGTACTTAAGGAAATTTTATATAAAGTCAATAAATCAAAGCGGATTAGTTCTTATATAGCTGCTTTCTTTAAAGTTTTGGGTTAAATAAGAGATATCTACAATTTAAATTTAGATTAGAAAGGCCCAATGAGGCTTCTAATGAAGGCAAATTTTCAAAGGGGATAGTCTATATCCACCAATAAATTGTAATCTCCTGCCGCGTAGCCTAAAACGTACGCTGGGTATATGTTCCGCTGTCTCAACATCCAGTTGGCAGAACTTAAAAGTATAATACATACATTTATCCTTAAATAGTAATTCAGGTTACAGTGTATACTGAAAAATCTCGTTCAGGTCCTTAAGTCCTTCCTGGAGCTTCAACTAGATGGAGAAATAAATCTTTTTGCCAGGCCCTGGCCATTGGTAGCATTCCAACTTTCAATGGTCTTGGATTTCCTCCACATCTTAAGTTTTTCTCGGATCTCCCCCAAAGGTGACGACGGGCCTCTCAGTTGGCCAAACTGTCAGCCCTTTTGTTGTGCGCATACCTCTTGTGCCCAGGTACCAGCTTAGGATTAGTCTGTTGCATCCACCAAGTCTGTTTAGAGACGCAATGCTGATATGGAGAAGTCTAGATGATACGCCATAGGACAAAAATGCTCTGAGTGCCGCTTGATTGCCTGAAAGCCACTTCTAAGACACTCCAATGTACATACATAGATGGCGAAGAAATCCGCATGGAATATGGACGGGTACTTGCCCATCGAAAGGGCACGTTGAAAATTGGGTTTATGGACGTCAGCACCCGTATCCCCATTGATCTGTGTCGAGCCGTCGGGAAACCACACCCGGGACCCCAGTGGCAAAACTCTGCCTTGGTAATATCTTGACCCCTCAGGTCACCTTTCTCAATCTTACTAAACTTCCGTAAACGCAGCCATACAGCTGTCCTCATACAGCGGGAAAAGGATCTATCCCAGGATGCGTCACGTGACCGGTCCATTGTACTGGAGACCAGTATTTTATATGAAAAGGACCGGTCACTTTAACATGGGCTGGTCCTCTGCTTGCCCTCTGTTACATGTCACAGGACTGGTCTAAAAGAACTTGTCACACAACTAAACTCAAAGAACATATCACAGGACTCTTACTTTAAAAGTCATCATGTAATAGAGGCTTTTAAACCGAGCATGTGGTAAGTTTTTTGTGAACCGGTTCTCTTTCACACATCTCGTGATATGTATTTTCGGAACCGCTCCTGTTTTCACCTATCACGGGGCAGGTCCCAATTCACATCTTACTCCTTTTTTTCCCGCAAGGCAGTTACCATACAGCTGACCTCAGTTACCGAGATATGTAGTGGTGATATATTAAGCATAATACCAACGGCAATAGTCGGACACGTTTTGCTCGCTCCAGTTATGCCCACACAGGCTAAGCGATATATTTTGTCTGCATAAGTGGACATTGGTCTCACGAGGGTGTTGAGATACCAGTAAACCATTTGAGGCTTTATGCCCCAAGTCCTAGCGGAAAGTTTTTGACAGGCATATAATCACCTAGTAGCCCCCTTGGATGTTCGATTCAGAGCAACCCCAAGATATCTATACAATTAAATTTTATGCAAAATTTTTGGTAGAAAAGAATGATAAGAAGTCTCGAATCCAAATCCGGTGAAAAATAAATTCGTTTGAATTTTGATTTGAGAGAGAGTAAAGGGGAATGGGTGGCTTAAACATTTTTTAATCCCTGTCTGCACAATATGTACCTACAACCGGGTTCCAGCACTAAAAGTCTCACGACATTTGGAAAGCCATATGGCATCCACCACTGGACGGTATTTATGAACCGAAAAATACTTGTCATTCGTCTAGCGAATTCGTCTGATAAATTTTTCGGTACATAATTATGATTTTATTTATTTTTTTTTTGTTTATTTATTAAAATTTGCATCACCTGGAACTGAACAAAAAACATCTATATAAATTTTATAAGAACAATAAACTTCACTATTTATTGAAATTTGTTAACGTTTTTTTTTTCAATGGCTTTTTAAAAATTTTAACAGCTTATTTTTAATGATTTTAAAATGGGACATATTCGAATCCCCACGGAAATTATTCCCATCTCTGATTTGGAGGACATAACTCCAAATCAAAATAACAAGATTTTAGTCATAATCCCCGGTTAAAAGTTAGCATATTCTCCATGGGCAAAAATACCTTTAAAAAAAAAAAAACATAAATACTCAAAATAATGTCTGTGTTGACGCTCTGTAACCACTTAGAACATTGTTTTGAGAGTTTTTTTTTTTTCATATTTTTGGTTGCCCTTCTTATAAATATTAAAAAACAAAAAGTCTTCTAACAGTTTATTTAACAATCATTTTAATTTTATGCCTTTTGAAAGGATAAATTATGCAAACGGAAAACCGAAACGAACAGTCATAAAGGTAAAAAAAAAATAAATTATAACGGTTTAAAAAAAATTACCGAAATTATGAAACGGAAGTTAAAGTAGATTTTTTAAAACATTTTTTTTTTGAGAAAAAATAACGAATTACAAAGTAAAGAAAAACTTTATCCCTGGATTTATACACAGACAGATTTTTTTTTATGAAATATTTCAGGAGATTTTTTCACAAAGTGAACCAGAATTTTTTTTTAATATATATTATAAATCTAGTGATAATTATTGATTTAACCAGGCAGGCTAGAGAAAGAAAAGTATTCCAAGCCAAACTCTCCGATTTGTGCGAAATTTAGAAATCCAAAAAATTAATTTTTTTACCTGGCTAATTCTTTGAAACTTTTTTTTTGTTCCGGAGCATTTTGGAACCTGTCGAAATTCGATATAAAACTGCTTAAAAATAAAATATTCGTCAAATGAGGAAGTTTTATGCATAGTTGCCTTTTCCAAAAATATCACATTTATATAAAATTTCTTTGGATGATATGTTTAAAGAAACTAAAAATGGGAACCCATTTTTACCCTAAATCTAACAAGACAGCACTGTTGATGGGTCTCCCCTCGATTGTGTTAAAGTTCTGATATCCAATATGTCTAGATTTGCTTTAAAATAAAATCAAAGAAATTTTTTTTAATATTTTTTGACTTCAATTTTTGACCCTCATTTACAATTTGACCTGCAAAGCAAAAATACGTTTCCCTTATTTTGGTCTCCTCTTGTAAAATAGGTCGATCTTATAATTTTTTTTCCACCACATATCCAAGTTTTAAGTTAAGCTTGGAATACTTTCATTGTTAAATGCGAAAAGGTTCCTCACGAACAACATCTTCGTGCAAAAGTTGTATCTACTCCTCGGGACTGTAAGAGCAAGGGACAAATGATAGATCCTCTATCCTAATTCTTGTAAGGGATGACCAAATATTTAATAACTGGGTTTATATAGCCAACTTTCTGGCCCAAATATTTAACAGAAATTCGCCCTTGTTGGAAAGCAATAAAATACTGCTTGAGCTAAAGAGAAAATCTCATAGTTCCTAAAAAAAAGAAGTCAGCGGGTCCGAATGGCATAACAGCACTATTGCAAAGAATGGATGATTTTGCATCCATTCGTAACCCCCCTTACCACTTCGTATCCCACGGGCATATTTCCCTACACACAGAGAAAAAACGTGTCAACCGAATTGAAAAGTGTTAATGGTGAACACAAACATATTAAATTGCGATTCCTAATTTTTTTTGAATGCTGTAACTAGAAGTATAGAACTGTATTGATGGAATTAAGTAACCGAATTTCACCAAATTTGTCTATGTGTGTAGTGTTGGAAAAGAGCTCGGCTAGTAACCCTGACAATTGTGACCCAATTGTAATTTGTACCAGACGTAAGTATAGGAGAACGTGTCTATCTTCTCAACTATCGTCTGTATGGCTTCCGGAGAAACCCTTGTATGGGAGACCTGATGGTGTTTCTTACGGATCGTTGAAGTCAGCCCATTCACCGAGATGGTAAAATCAAAGTGGTTGCTCTGGATATTTCCAGAGCGTTCGATCGTGTGTGGCATAAGGTACTCGTGTCAAAATTGATTGCTTTTGAAGTCGGTGATAATATTTCTGTCGATTTGACTTTATCGAGCTTTCACAGAGGTCCAAGAAGATTTCGCTGAATTCAGGGATAGCACAAAGATCCATTCTTTCTCCGACAGGAAGGTGTCGCCATTATTCAATGACAGCAGGATGACCATCTCTGTTAAGTTCGGATTTTTGTTTGAAAAACTCGCTTATTACACTCAACAAAAAAGTCTGTAATGGCAACTGAAAATTTTGTTGTCACCTTGTTCATTATTTGCAAGCATAAAGTAATAAGTTACTCATTATTGATTACGTAATAAATGATTTATAAATGTAAAGTAATAATTGAAATATTTTTAAAAATCTATTTTTAGATACATTACTTTGTGTTTTTTTGTAAGCGAAAGGGTAATGCATGTTTGTTTTGATAACACTAGCGAAAAAACGAAGCGCAACAATTCATTTAAGTTTAAAGGAATCAAATTCTCGATGCGTCGATAGCTTAGTGGGTAGAGTTCTTGGCTGGCAACCAGATTTCCCTGGTTTGATTCCCATCTTGACCACATTATTTTTAATAAAGTTTAAAATATTTGTAAAATTTTTTTAAATAAAAATTCCTCTTTTTTAAAAATCTATTTTTAGACACATTACTTTTTGCATTCTCGTAACCATATAAGTAACCTCTTACATTATTACCTCTAAAGTAATGGGTATATACATTACTTTAAGGCTCATCGCCTGTAAAATTCATCAGTGAAGTAAGATGTAAAGTAATCCATGAGCCCCTATGGCTACACATTACTTTACACATTATTCGGTAAAGTGTGGTTTTGCTGGGTAGGCCTGAATTGCCCTGAAATACACGAAACTATGAATATCAAGTTATTATTTAGTTGGCGAATATAATAAAGACCCTTTAATGCTGTCACCAAATATCGGACCACTTATTCCGGATACTGACAAAAGAAAGAAAAAAAATCTACTTTGCAGAATCGTCCTTTAGATTTTAATTTTCCTAAAATATACACAATCATGGATATCTAGTTATAATTTGGTTTGTTAATGTAAAATACTTCCCATAATTCTTAACTCTAAATATCGGATCAATTAGTCCAATATTGGACTTAGTCCCATCCACCAGATATTTGCTTAAATGCACTTATTCGTCAATTTCATTCAGATTTTTCTCCATGTTCTATGCCCTGCCCCTAAAATAAGGATCACATTACTTGCCGGATCCGGACTGCTTCCCGAAATATATATATATTACAATAAGTGTAGTGTATCACCTTGACGGCAATGCCCGATTTTAATTTTCTTATGTTTCTTTGTCTTTATGTTTTTGTTTAAATGAAATTTCTAAGAAATGTTTATTTAAATTTTAAACTACCATTAATGACAAAATAAAATCCTTTTTTTCACATGTCGAATATTAAATACAGTACGCGCGCTTCAAATGAAATTTAATATTACATTCATGTACTACAAAATAAATACAAGCGAATGCAAATTTTTTATCACAGTCATCATTATTATAACCATCATAATACATAAAAAACAGCCAACAGTCATTACCAAAAAAAACAAAAAAATAAAAAAAAGACAAAAAGAAAAAACAAAAGTCCTAAATAAAAAGCTCTTAAATAAAATCACAATAAAACACGCGAAATACTGCAGTACATTGAACTTCTACAACTTCCTGTTATTATGAAAAATTCTACATAAATTTATATACCATCTTAAAGGAATAATAATCATAATAATAAACAACAACCTAAATATTCCTAAACTATAATAAGGACCTTTACTCCAAAAATAAGAAAAAAACAAAACAAAACACAGAGAAGTAATAAAATATGTAGTGTATGTATGTGTAAGTAAATACACATGTAGAGTACTTTTAGAGTACTGTCTTTTCTTATTGTTTTCCCTCGTATTGTACGAGTGACTGAATCTGTCTCTTATTTTTGTTGATATTTAAATTCAATTGTTTGCTATTCAGCAACATCCTTTACAAAAAAAGGAATACTTATTTTTGCTAATGCTAACTTTTTTTTTTGGGAAATTTATGTTAAAGGTACAGTTTACAATTTTTGAATATTTTTTAAGAACCCAGCAAAACCACACATTACCAAATAATGGGTAAAGTAATGTATAGCCATATGGGCCGATGTATTACTTTACACCTTACTTCATTGATGAATTTTATAGGCGATGAGCCTCAAAGTAATTTATATACCCATTACTTTAGAGGTGATAATGTAAGGGGTTACTTATATGGTTACGAGAATTGAAAAAGTAATGTGTCTAAAAATATATTTTTAAAAAAGAGGAATTTTTATTTAAAAAAATTATTACAAATATTTTATTTAAATTATTTGTAAATTAAAATAATGTCGTTAAGATGGGAATTGAACCAGGGAAATCTGGTTGAAAGCTAAGAACTCTACCCACTGAGCTATCGTCGCATATAGTATTTGATTGCTTTAAACTTAAATGAATTGTTGAGCTTCGTTTTTTCGCTAGTGTTATCAAAACAAACATACATTACCCTTTTGCTTACAAAAAAACACAAAGTAATGTATTTAAAAATAGATTTTCAAAAATATATTTTAATTATTACTTTACATTTATAAATCATATATTACGCAATCAATAATCAGTAACTTATTACTTTATGCTTGCAAATAATGAAAAAGGTAACGAGCTATCATTACAAGGTAACGCATGAGAATATCGCATCCATTACCAAAGTTTTGCTAGGAAACTCGATTTGCTTAGCAACTTTTAAGAAAACTACCCACCGCTGGTAAGGCAATTTAGCAGGTGGTACAACTACTGGTTTTCCCAATTTCAAAATTATAACTACACCTAACAAAAAATAACTAGAATTAAGAAAAATTAACTTTTAAATCAAACGTAAACAAATTTTACTTAAAATTTGGTAAAAATTTCTAAATTTTAGTAAAATTTTACTATTGACAAATAAATTTTTATTAGAAAACAATAAAATTACCTCCTAATTAATTCATATATCATCTTAAATTTTACTGTTAGTTAGGAAATTTTTCCTTGGTTTTAAGAAAAATTTTATTTAATTAATATTTTAAGTTCATTAAATAATTTTTTTTTACCAAAAACTAGGTTTTAACTCCCTAAAAATAAGAAAATGTTTTGAAACATCAAGTTAAAGAGCACTTCTTTTAAGTAAAAATTTTCCTTATCCTGCTTCTATTGTAAAGGTAATATATTTTAGCACATATATTTAAAAGTACTTTACACTGATTGTGTAAGTATTTTTCCACTTTCGGAGGACTTCCGCTTTGTGAGGACACTGCTCTTAACAAGCTTTTTGCAATACATTTTTGTTTTTAAATTAAATTTAATTATACCAAACTTATTTATATAAAATATAACTTAAATTTCATTAGCAAAAAGGTGAACAAATTAAAAAAATTAACTGCAGGATATCCTGAAACGTAATAAATTAAGACAAAGTCATCTCCTTTTCGTAGTTAATTAATGTTTCTCCTCGAGAGAACTGCTAAAAAGGACGCCCTAAGTGTCACACGGCATCTATGGCTAAGGAACACTGGGGGTCCTTTGTCTTTTTAAATTAACTAATTTAAGGAAATTGTTACAAAAGTACAAAATATCACAGTTAGATTTTTTGTTTTTATTGGAAAATGGAAAAATGTCATGAGTTTTTTTATGTCATTTTTAACCTAAACTTTAATTGACATACACAAATTTTATCGAAGGCTTAGTGCGCAACGCCACGTCAGTTATAGGAAATCAAAATTATTACATAAAAGCGCAAATTCGAGTTAAAGTAAAGTTTGTTTTCTAAAATAATATATTTTTTTTAATTAGAAAAATTAACTAGTGTGTTTTAAATTTATTATATTTTATTTTGAAAAAAAATATTGAAAATATGTTAAACGTTTTACAAAACTAAATTTTTCCTCGATTTAAGAAAAATTTACTCAAGTTTTGTTTTTTAATTTATCTGAAGAAATTTATAGGAAAAAATCCTATACCTAAGTTTATTATTTTCCAAAAATTCAAAGCCTTTAACCTGAAAAAAATAATATTAAATTAAAATATTAAAATTTTATCTGAACTAAGTTGCTTGAAAATTTTCCCTAGAAATAGTTCATCAGTTTCTAAAAACAAATAAATTTTTATGATTACATAGAAACAAGCTTTTTGTTTTTAATCGCCTGAACTAAGTTTTAAAAAACAATTCTTAAAAATTAGAAAGTGGTAGACTAAAAACTGAATTTAGTAATAGCATTCTAAAAGTTAGTTAATTTTACTACTCGTGGAAAAAAATGTACAAACATTAAGTTAAAGTAGTTTTTTATTTTAAGTTAGACACATTTTTTGAACTAAATGGAAGTAAATTATATTCTAAATTTATTTTTTTTAACTAAACTTAGTTTTATTATATTTTAGTATGCAATTTTTTTTATACTAAGATGTTTTTCTTAAAAATTGATAAATTTTTATTTAATATACTTGTTTTTTTTCTCTTAAAATCAAGAAATATTACTTTGCAAAGATATGAACTATTTCTTAGTATATAAACTATTTCGTTTTTACCCAAACGTAGGAACTTTTTATTCATTTTAAGAAAATTTTTCTAAGTTTAAATAAAATTTGGCTTAAATTGAGGAAAACATTTTAAACGATTTTAAAGGAAATTTTTAGTTTATGTCTTTTTTTAGTGTATTTTTTCACAAAAGAGTTGGCTGTTGAATAAACTTTAGAAAAGCACTTAAGGATAAAAATTTACAGTGTTGGCAAAACAATGGCTAAACCAAAAATTAAGTGGTCTAAAAATAGGTTTTACAAAATAAAGTTAAAAACAAAAAGTTAATTTGTAATTTTTTTGATGATGTCCGAATTCAAATCCAAAACATTGCATTATCGTATGAGATGGCATTAAAAAAGCTTTTCCACCAAAAAATCAATATTTATAAAAAAAAGATTAAAAAAATACGTATGCCTGCAATCGAAATCGAACTTAAGACCTTCAGACTAATATTTTTTTTATTTTTTTTGAAATCTGCCTGGTTTGAGACTTGTTTGATACTTAGGTAAACCAAGGGATTTCTTAAGAAATCTTATGTTGACTGATGAAGCCCGGGAAAAATAGCGAATGTTTGAGGTTAAGGAGTGGTCCGATCGTTTAGTCAAATTAGAACTTACATGAGAGCGCACAACAAGCCGACTTTCGTGATTGAGTGTATGTAGACCCATTTTTCTTTTTTTTTGACATGAATCGGTTGTGAAGAGTATCTTCACCTCATATTGTTTTTTTTTTAACTACTGAACATTTTTTTAAACAGAAACTGGCAAAATGTTTTTTGCATAACGCTGGTAAAGTGTCCCAAATAAGTGTTGTCCCAGTAATTATTTTTTAATTATATAAGTACGTAAGGCCTTACCAGTACATACTTGATTTTTTTCTACCACTCGCAATTTGTTACTGGGACTCATCAAAAATGTTTTTCTTTCTGAAGAGTTTGGTGACATATCCTATTTAAAATCTGCAACATTTTCTAGAATAAGCCAGCAAACTTTCCTAGGTAAGTTCTATAACATGCGTCCAATTTCTGCCTCTTATAAAGCAACCGTTTCTGTGACACTTCGCAAAAATTTCCGCTACGGAATTTTCCAGAAAAAATTGTACTAATTGATTTTTTAAAAGTTGAGACTGTACAAAAGCTCTTCTGTCCGATATTGGAACTACATACTTTAAATTTATAATCTTTTCATCCCCATTTTCTTATAAGATTTAACATAGAAACAAAATAAGAATTGTATAAAGGATTTCTATCTCTATATATATAACAGAATAACGTGACTGACTGACTCAACATCGCGCTAAAACTAGATTTTTGAAAATTCATACGGGGAAAGACAAAAGGGGTATATTTGTATAGAATTTTGAAATTTTAAATATTATTTCCTGGAGTATGGACTAACTGAATAATACTGTATAATTTGGAATTTTCTCTAGTAATGTGGTACAAATGGGGATCCAAGGCGTGAAAAGTCTCACCCTTAACCTCCTGTCCAAATCGCTGGAGTTGGGGCGTTTAAATTTGATAGGATGGATCTCTTTCGGTGTAGACATGAGCTATGTCAGAATTTTCGAAAAACCCAACGAGGGGCAAAAAAGGTTAAATTCTCCTCCTTGAATGTCCTGAAAAACCCCTAGAACTAGAAAGTTGCAATTTTGTACGTAGGTTCTTCCTACGGCGTATAGATAGATGCGCGTTGACGGGATTTTCGGAAATTCCTGCGGGAATGGGTAAAAGTATCCCTCTGAAAGTCCTGAACAAGCTTTTTTTTGCCTAAAAACTTGAAATTTTAAATACGGGATTTCTGGTATGTGAGCTAAATCTTTGGTAAGGTACATTTTGAAATTTTCGCCAAGGACTCAGTTAAAATGGGGTTTCAAAGGGCGTAAAGGCTCCTTTTTTAGAGCCTACCTATAGCGATGAAGCTTGGAAGTTAAATTTAGGAATAAAGGTTTCAATTTCAGCGTAGACATCAGCTAAGACAGGATTTTTGGATAATCCTATGGGAAGGCGATAAAATGGAAAATTGTCCCCCTTATGGGCTCAGACGAAATTCTTAGAAATTCTTAAGGGCAGGGGCAAAAAATGTAAGTCTCCCCCTTGAAGGCCTGCCCGACCCCCTTTGTGTAGAAACCTGGAATTTAAAATATTTAAAAAATACTAAGGGGAGGGGCAAAAAGTTAAAAATCTAACCCCCGACGGCCTGTACAATCCTCTTTGAAATTTAACATATGTTTTTTGAATTTTCGCCAAAATGTTGATTCAAAGGGGCAAAAGACCGCCTTAACGCATAGCCCCAACTTATTTGGTTAGAAGCATGGTAATTGTCGATCGAGCGAGTGTATTTTTTGCCATAAAAGTGAAAATAGTCTAATTTTCTGAAGAGGTTCTTTTTGGAATTTATATTAGGATTGTAGTCAATATGAGGTTTCCAATGGCGAAAAGTCGTACCCTTTGGCTAGTAGCCTGGAATTTGAAATGTGTGTGTTCCTTGGAACATGCCCTAATTTAGTGAAGATATATCACGTTGGAATTTCTCATAAAAACGTGGCTTAAGAAGGCACTTTTTAACACCACTTTTTTAACAGTGCCGCCTTAATCAGCCATTCCAAACCGCTGGAAAAAGGATTTTGAAATATTAGCATGCATGCTGCTACTTTAGTGAAGACATCTACAACGACGGAGGGTTTTCAAAAATTATTTCAGAGAGTAGCAAATAATGGGCAGAGTCTGCCCCTCAACGTCCTACCCAAACAACTTCTGCTAAAATTCTTAAATTTAAATTATGATTAGTGGGATATGGGCTAACTTACTAATAAGGATTTTTTCGGAATATCCAATAAGAAGGTAACAAAAATGAGCCAACCTAACCTTCGAAGCTACACTCAAAAAAAAAAAAAAAAGACATGAACTAAAAATTAATCCAAAATTTCCTTTAAAATAGTTTAAAAATTCTCCTTAGTTTAAGCCAAATTTTATTTAAACTAAGAAAAGTTTTTTTTTAAAAATGAATAAAAATTCCTGTTTGGGTAAAAAGGAAATAGTTGATATACTCAGAAAAAGTTCATATATTTTCAAAGTAATATTTCTTGATTTTGAGAAAAAAACAAGTTGATTATGTAAAAATTTATCTATTTTTAAGAAAAACACTTAGTTTAAAACTGAGATTAGTTAAAAAAAAAAGATTTAGTTAAAAAATGTGTCTATCTTCAAATGAGAAGGTACTTGAACTTAATTGTGTTCTAAAAATTAGTTCAGGCGATTAAAAATAAAAAGTAATACATTTTTTCCTATGTAATAATAAAAATTTATTTGATTTTAGAAACTTATGAACTATTTCTAGGAAAAATTTTCAAGCAACTTAGTTCAGATAAATTTGAAAAATTTTAATATGTAATATATTACTTTTTTTTTTTCAAATCAAAGTTTTCTAAATTTGACAAATAATGACCTCCAATAGGTTAATTTTGCTAAGTTCTAGTTATTTTTTTTTTGGCGTAGAAACGTGAAATGGGCCAAATAGGTTCCTCCTCCAACGCAGACATCTATTAATTTCTCCATTAGCGTCTTGCCCAAACATCTTTGTCTATAAATTTGACATTTAAAATGTGTGTTCCCCTTGGAATTTTTAATTAAAGCTTGTCTAAAAAGGGGAAAGTTGAATGATCTGTATAAACCGTGTAAATCGAAAATCTGAAACTTAAACAACAAATTTAAAACTACCGACTTACGAAGTATTGGGCTTTTAAACTTTTTATGTTAATAAAAATATATTTATATGTATAAGTGCTTTGTTAAGGATAATACAAAAAAGCAAGAAGACAACTTCTACATGAACATTTTTAAGAAGAATAAATAAAAACAATTGTACATATTTATGAGGCACATCTCATAAGTACATTAAATTAAACGTACTCGTTTTACACTATTATTACTTCAATGAAGCGAAACAAGAAAAACGGCAAAAAAAAAAACCGCGTATAACACACACACATAGAAGATAAATTGAAGTGAACATAACATTTTATTATCCTTATGAATACATTTTACATACAAAAGGCATCATAATACGGAAGGCACAATAAAGAAATACATGTTTGTATGAGTGTGTTCATACTTAAATAATAATAATATAAATAAGTTAACCTTGGTTAGCTTTTACGATTTATTTACCTTTTTTATGATGTCATGCTTAAAATTCTTATACAGCAATCTCTCGTTTTACGGCCTAAATGATTTTTAAAATAATGTTTTAAAACATTTTTGTTTTATTTTTCATAAAGCATAGAAAGTTGTTGCGAATTTCACGTGAAAAATACTAATATACTTTATATCAAAAAAAATGTTTTTTGTTTTCACGATAAAGAATTTCACGTAAAAATGTAGTACAATTTATTTTCAAGCAAATTTAATATAAAAGGTGGTTAACTTTTAAGGGCCGATGTTGAATGTGAACCACACCTAAAGGTCAAGTTCTTTTCTGCATTTCATTTCACATTTCTCAATTTCAGACTAACACAATTTGAACCATGGAATGATACACAATCGAGCAACGCGTTAAAGTTATGCAGGCTTATTATAAAAATGGGCGTTCAAATCAAAATGCAATTCGTGCACTTCGTGATTTTTTTTGGTCAGCATAATCGACAAAATGTGTCCACAATCGGGAAAATTGTGCGAAAATTTCAGCAAACCAGGTCTGTGAAAACACCTGTGCATACTCGCCCAGTTCGTTCTGCGGAAAACATTGCTGTATTTCGCGATAGTGTGTCATGAGGTCGGCCAAGCATTTACCTCGAATGGTGTTCGCTATTGCGAGATGATAACGAACTTATTGTGGCCAGGACTTGAGGATATGAGCCTGGACGATATGTGGTTTCAACAGGACGGTGCCATTTGCCACACATCTAACGAACAATGGCTCTTTTGCGCGACAATTTCAATGGCCGTGTTATCTCACGTGGTGGCGATATCAATTGGCCGCCAAGATCATGTGATTTGGCACCGTTGGACTTCTTTCTTTGGGGTTATTTGAAAGAAAAGGTGTACGTCGATAAGCCAGCAACAATTCAAGAGCTAAAGGATGAGATAATTCGGCACATAAACGGCATAGAACCTCAATTATGCCTCAGCGTCATCGAAAATTTGGACCATCGGATGGAGGTGTGCCGCCGAGGTCGCGGCGACTATTTGGCCGATATTTTGTTTCATACATAATTGAACCATACCATATTATCATAATAAAAAGAAATGATAATAATATCCTAAATAATTTGTGTTTATGTATTATTCCTTATCGAGCTAAAGATAAGGAATAATACATCAATAGAGAAGATCGAAGAAAACTAAAATAATTAATTTGTGTTTTATTCAAAATCAACATCGGCCCCTAAAATTTAACCACCCTTTACAAGACTTTATTTATCTAGTGATGGTGTTATAAAATAAGCAAATTATTAATTTTTCAATTTAAATGTCGATTTGAGGCGATTAAATTTCGAATAAAATTTGTTCATGTGAAACAAATTTATTGTTCTTAAATTAAGGGGTGATTTTTTACTATTTGGTTTTTCAGTGTAAATTGTTTGGATTTTAAAAATGATTCGTGCAGCCAAAGATGCTTAGTAAAATTTACCATTTCACCATGATTAGACTAACAAAGGAGCAACGCTTGCAAATCATTGAATTTTATTATCAAAATTGGTGCTTTTTAAGAAATGTGCTTCGTAAATTACGCCGTCATAATCGACCCACCGAACAGGCTATTCAAGCTGTTGTGACCAAATTTCTCACCAGTTTAATTTTATTGGACATTAATCTACCAAACCGTATGCGAAGAGTGCGTACCGAGGAGAATATTGCTGCTGTATCGGCCAGTGTCAGTGAAGACCGCGATATTTCAATTTGTCACCGTTGTCAGCAATTGGGCTTGCATTATTCGACCACCTGGAAGATTTTATATGAGGACCTCGGTAGGAAGCCATACAAAATACAACTACTGGCTCAACAACAAACAGAACTGCCGCATTTGGTGTGAAGAGCATACAGAGGCAGTTCAAGAGCTGTCAATGCACCCTGAAAAATGCACTGATTGGTGCGGATTGTGGGCCCGCGGCATATTTGGGCGTACTTTTACAAGAACGTTGAAAATCGCAAAGTTACAGTCAATGGAGAATGGTATCCTGCAATGATTACCGACTTCTTTTTGTCCAAAATGGAAGAATTGGACTTGGTTAGTATGTGGTTTTAACATGAACCTATTGAGAGGCGAGTTTGGTGAACAGTTAATCTCCCGTTTTGGAGCAGTCTATTGGCCGCCAAGATCATGAGTTTTTACCCCACTAGACTATTTTTTTGGAGGGGATCTATGAAGTCTCTCATGTACAGGGACAAGCCAGCTGCAGTTCCAGCCGTAGAAGGCAACATTACAGCTGCCATTGGTGAGATACCGACCAGAATACTGGAAAAGTATGCACAACGAGGCTTAGAATTCATTTCATAAGCTTGAGAAATTTTCATTCGAATGGGTTTTTGATAAACTGCTAACAAATGCGGCTGTCATCTTGCAGAAAGCTTTTTCATCTGTAATTCTTGATGCAAAATAAAATGGACTGGATCGTTTGAGATGACTATGGCATTAACTAATTCACGCATCGTCTCAATACCATATCATGATTTCTGCTGTTGCTGCATTTTTTGGACGTCCACTTCATTTTAAATGCCTTTACGACCACGTACAAATTCAAGAACTTAATATTTTACAGCTACATGTGAAGGAACACTTTCATAATGAATATCTTGCCCCGATAAAGTTTTCTCATGTAAATATTTAATGAATTTTTTAATTTAAAAAAAAAAATTCACTGAAGCGTGTTTTATAAACAGCTTTTACTACACGAATCAGTTACCCGATCGAAATGAAATTTAACATGTGTTCCTATGACAGATGAAAGTTTCCATTACACTTAACTTTTTGCTGTTTATACTGCCATCTCTGTGCTAGCCTAAAAAGATTTCGTACAACTTCGTAAAAAAAATTCATGTCTCATAAAAATGATGTTGATCAAATAATTTTAACAAATAAGCTTTAAACAAAAGGCTGTTAAGCGAGAGTTCGATGTATAAATGAATTTTGTTTGCACGCGTGTATTTCAAAGTGAAGTTTATGGTTTATTTTTGTCATTATTTTGTTTTGATCCTGTTTTCTATACAAAGCGACAATATACACAATTTCATACCAAATATTTGAGGTCCAATAACAGCACAATGTAATTTTGAAAAATAATTCGTAATTTAAGAAATTTATAACACTGTGCAACAAATTTTAAGTCATCGCCGTTAGCCTTAATAGTAGGTACCAACGTAAAATGAATAAAAAAACACCTTAATAACGAATTTACTCTTTTTGAGTTGAATCTAGTTTAAAATGACTCCACGGAATTTGACCAAAACAACATTTTGTAAACAAAAACATAATCTTAAATTGAACATTTTTCCATTAACTATTTTATTGGGACAGTACGATAAAAGACATAATGTTTTAAATTAAAACTGTTTTAAATTAAAAACTTTTAATAAGGGAATTAAGATTTTTCAATTTCGCGGTACTATTACAATTTCAAGATTTTCTTAAAAAATTTTAATTTATTAATTGTTTACAAATTTTTTTACAAGGTGACGCCAGATGTTGAACACTCAAAAAAAAAAAAACTAGAATTTAGAAAAATTAACTTATTTGGAAAAATTTAAATGAAAACGGCGCTCAAGACACTTTTTACTTTTTATTTAATAATTTTTTTTTTTTAATTAATAAACAAATTTTATTAAAAATTGGGTCAAATTTTAGAAAAATTTTACTATTGAGAACTAAATTTTTATTAGAAAACAGTAAAATTTCTTCTAATTAGGTCACACACATATTATCTAAAATTTTACAGTTAGTTAGGAAATGTTTCCTTGGTTTTAAGAAAAATTTTATTTTACGAGTATTTAAGTTCATTAGATATTTTTTTTTACTCAAAACTAGGACTTAACTCCCTAAAAATAAGAAAATATTTTCTAACTACTCAACCCAACTACATCGTAAAACATCTAGTTAAATAGCACTTCTTTTTAGTAAAAATTATCCTTAAATTTAATAATTTTCCAATAAATATGAAATATTTAACCATAACTATTTTCCCACTTTGCTATACATTTTTGTCTTCAAACTAAATTGAATTATACTAATATCATATATTTAAAATATAAATTAAATTTATTAGAAAAAATTAGGAAAACTAACTAGTTTTTTTTTTTGGAAAAGAATATTGAAAATAATTTAAAGGTTTTCCATCAAAAAAAATCATATACCTCAGTTTAATATTTTTCAAAAATTAGAAAACTTTTACTTGAAAAAAAAAAATATTTTATTAAAATTTTTAAAATTTATCTGAACTAATTGGCATGAAATAAAATTTTATTATTACATAGGAAAAAATTTATTACTTTTTGTTTTTAATTGCCTAAACAAATTTTTAGGAAACAATTCTTAAAAATTAGGAAGTGGTAGACTTAAAAACTGGATTTAGAAAAGGCTTTCTAAAATCTAGGTACTTTTAATACTCGCGAAAAAAAATTAACACGCATTAAGTTCAAGTACTTTCTCATTTTAAGTTAGACAAATTTTGTGAACTAAATAGGAGTAAATTAAGTTCTATTTTTTGTTTTTTTGAACTAAATTTTTTTTTATTACATTTTAGTGTCCAAATTTCCTTAGAATAAGATGTTTTTTTTTTTAAATTTATAAATTTTTATTTAATATACTTGTCTTTTTCCTAACATCAAGAAATATTACTTAAGAAAGGTATGAACTATTTCGGAGTATATAAACTGTTTCGTTTTTACCCAAACATAGGAATTTGTATTCACTTCAAGAAAATTTTACTTAAATTGAGGAACATTTTTAAACTATTTTAAAGGAAATTTTGGATTAATTTTAAGTTCATGTCTTTTTTTTGAGTGTAGTTTGTTTTAAGTTTATTGTTTTTTTTTTTTAAATATTTGAAAATAATTTAAACGTATTCCAAAAAAAAAAAAAATCCCTTACCCAAGTTTATTATTTTTCAAATATTAGAAAACTTTTACTTAAAAAAATATTTTATTAAAATTTAAAATTGCATGAAATTTTTCCTTAGAAATAGTTTATCAGTTTAAGAACCAAATAAATTTTTATTATCACATATGAAAAAAATTTAGTACTTTTTGTTTTTTATTGCCTGTACTAATTTTTAGAAAACGATTCTTAAAAATTATAAAGTGGTAGGACTAAAAAGTGAATTTAGAAACTACTCGTGAAAAAAATGAGCACACATTAAGTTCACGTTTCTTCGCATTTCGAGTTAGACACATTTTTTGAACTAAATGGGAGTAAATAAAATTTTAATTTTTTTTTTTTTTTAACTAAACTTAGTTTTATTATATTTTAGTATGCAAATTTTTTAAAACTAGAATGTTTTTCTTAAAAATTGATAAATAATTAGTTTATTGTAATATATGTGTTTTTTTCCTAAAATCAAGAAATATTACTTAGGAAAGATATGAACAATTTCTGAGTATATTATATATTTCATTACCCAAACTTAGGAATTTTTATTCATTTTAAGAAAATTTTTTCTAAGTTTTAATAAAATTTGACTTAAATTGAGGAACATTTTTTAACTTTTTTAATGGAAATTTTGGAGTAATTTTAGTTCATGTCTTTTTTTTTGAGTGTATTGTTTAAAATACTTGTTTCTTGGAAATTTTTTGATTTTTCTCTAGTAATCTTTCGCCTAAAAATCTGAAATTCAACATATATATTTTGTTTTTCACCACATTTGCAATTTCTTTTAACTTCATTTGTGGTTGTTTCTAACTACATTTGTAGTTGCTTTGAACTACATTTGTAGTTGTTTTTAACTATATTTGTAGTTGTTTTTAACTATATTTGTGATTATTTTTTTTAGAAAAAATACTTAATTCGTAAGTAAAATGTAATTTAACTGCATTTGTAGTTGTTTTTAAGTATATTTGTAGTTGTTTAACTTGCATTTGTAGTTGTTGTTAAATATATTTGTGGTTATTTTTTTTTTTTTTTTAATTTACAAGATTTTTGCTGTAAATTTATCTTAAATTTTACTACAATTTCCCTCCGTTGGTTTAACAGTTAAAAATGACTACATATTGCAATGTGATTTAAATGCGAATGTAATACACTTTTTCAATTGGAAATTCAGTTAACTGTCATTTGCAGTTGATTCTAGTTACAAAAATTTTTGAGTGCAAATAATTGCAAATTTTTAAGTAGTAATTTTTAGGTAGTAAGTATTTTTTAAAAATTTTAATTAAATTATTGTTTGGCTTTACAATGCAAATAAACGTTTTATACTGATTATTTTGCCGTTTTTTGAATTTGATTTTACTACACTATAGTTATTTTTTCAATAGTTGATAATAACTATAAGAAAATTTGAAGCTTCTAAATTATTATTATTATTTTTAAATTAATGACAACAAGTTTTTTGGTTTTCTAATTCAATCCCCAGATAAGAACAGAACTGAGGCCGAATTACAGCATTCGTGATCAAATGAAATCATTCGAAAACTACTTTTTTAATAAGTCACTAGAATAATATTTATAATCAATACAACAACTTTAATTTTGATTTCCAATCTAGGGCCGAACTACAACATTCCTGATGGGAAAAATTTCGTCTAAAAGTTTTATTTCCAGAAATAAAAAAACTTATTTCGATCGAAAAATTACGATCACGAATGTCGTAATTCGACCCCTGATTAGGACCTAAATTGTTTATTAAAATTTTAACAAACGTTTTATTTTCATTTAAATTATTTTATTTCCAAACGGTAAAAATAAGATTTTTTTATAAAAGTATCTGATGTTGTTAGTTATTTTAACATACAAACGTTTTATTTTAAGTATTTAAGATTCGATCAGATCATTTAAATATAACATTTTTCATTTAACCTTTTAACGTACTTGTTTAAGCAACTTGACTTTTTTTTATAAAAAATTCATAAATATTTATATTCAAAATAACAAAAATAATAAACTAATGAGAACTTTTGTTAAAAAAAGCCAATTAGTCTGAATCAAATCAGGGCAAATTCCTATAAAGACTTTAGCACACGAGTAAAAAAATTTGCATAAGCAGAATATAAAAAAAAAATAAACAAATAAATAATATCAAGTTTTAACGTAGATATCTTAAAACTATTAACAAAATTTGAATATTAATAACAACAAACAATTTTAAAAATGTTGTTAGTAAAACTATTCTAATAGTTGTTGTGTCCTTATCAATATCAATAGCATAATCGATATGCCGATAATGATGGTATTGGCTTTGTTGTTAGACTGATTAGTTTGTAGTTTGTGACACCTATTAAAAAATCAGTTATGATATTAACTTGGTTAAATACAAAACCACCAACCAAATACCGTTGGTCTTTACATATTTTAAATATTAGACAAACGAACACACTTCAGAAACCACAACAACAGGTTGATTATTTTGATTGGAACAGGTAGAGATTTTTTATTGTAGGAAAGGTGTTCATTTAATACGTTGAACATAAACGGAACAAATTCATAATTTTTCGGCATTTTGTGCAGGGAAATACAATTAAAGCACTGCTCAAAATTATAGCGCACTTTTAAATATAGAAATGAATTTTCTAAAAACTTAACGTAGAAAATATTTTTTTTCCATTTTATTTATATACAGGGTGGGCCATTTAAAATTTTAAATTTGCAATACCTATTACTTTGACTTTGAAAGGTATAATAACATTTTTATTTTCAAGTTTATGTATTTAACATTTCAAAATGGGATGCTATATGCTCGAACAAAATTGGAAAATAATAAAAACTTACTTCCAAAGTAGTGATAGTTTAACGCAAACTGTAAGAAATTTACGTGGAAAATTTTCGGGAAGATATCGTCCTTCAGTTTGTGCTTCGCTTTATGAAGCGAGTTCATAAAAATGGATCGTTATTGGACAAACCAATCCGTTTATGTTCTCGTCAAGTGCGTTCAATCGAAAACATTGCTGCTGTTGCTGAGAATGTCCAAGAACATCCATCAACATTAACTCGTCATCCTTCTCAGGAACTAAACATTTCTCGCATTTCTTTGAGATTTTGCATTTCTCGCATTTCTTTGAGACGAATTTTGCATAAAGACCTCGGTATGAAGACTTAAAAAGTTCAATTCGTCCAACAACTAAAGCCTTATGACTATCTGATGCGTTTTCGCTTAGCCCTATGGACTGAAGATTGTTTGGCAGGAGGTTGCAATATGATCACTGCAACTATTTTGTGCTTGCTGCAATGGGGTATGGTTGTTTTCTTACCATCAACATGGATGCTACCATCATTATTTAGTTAATATTTTACTATTTTATGATTGGCACCTTCTATTTTATAATATGATTGGCTGTAACAATACTGTGGTAACAAAAAATCAGACAATGAAAAAAATATGATAATTATGCAACGATAAAATGCTGGCAACAATCAATAAATAATTATACATCAAATAAAACATGAATTTAACATTTACAGTCATAATATTGTTTGGTTTTCATAAAAACCAAAATTTGATCAGTTCAGTCAGTTTGTTTTTACTACAAAATGTCTTCAAAAAACAATCATATATTGTTTACTAAAACTGGACAAATATCAAATGGGTAGAAATACCTTTCATATGGCATTAAAACATTTCATCTATTGACCCATTAAGATCCAGTTAAGTTTTTTTTTTTAGCTTTAGAAGATTTTTTTTAAAGGGGTTTTTTACACTAATCAATTCATTGTCAAAAAGATTCTATTGAAAGATTTTATATTTTTTAATTCTTTTCAATAAAAACAATTAGAATTAAAAAAATACATGTTTATTACTTAATTTCTTGTAAAAAGTTCTCAAAATAATTTTTATAAAATTATGAATCATATAATGATAATCCAGGATTCATAATATGATAACATTTAGAATGATAACGTGCGATCATTTTATGATAAATTTAATATAACAAGTTAATTTAGGACAATAATATAGTAATTTTTGAATAAAATAACTGTAGGGACCATATTATGGTAAAAATGTGGTTATTTTACTATCATAATATAATAACCATAATATAGTACGACTATGGTTGGCACAACCATAAACCCAAAAATATATGATGCTCTTCGCATAAGATTGACCCAACCATGTTTTTTCTTTGCGTGTATTGAGAAGCCAATGCATCCACAACGAGTCACTGTTTGGTGTGGATTTTGGGCTGGCGGCATCATTGGGACATTTTTCTTCGAAAATGAGCAAGGAACCGCCGTTAACGGTGAGCGTTACCGTGCCATGCTCAATGAATTTTTGATTCCAAAAATTCAAGAGAATATCATGGACTACATTTGTTATAAGCAAGACAGGGCCACATGTCACACAGCCAATGCAACAGTCTATATTTTACGCACTGTTGAAAATCGAATAATCAGCCGAAATTGTGATGTTAGTTGGCCGCCTCAGAGCTGTGATTTAAGCCCTTTGGATTATTTTCTGTGGGGAGCCATTAAGGATAAATGTTACGCAAACCATCCAAAGACAATTGAAGCGTTGAAACATGAAATCTAAGTTGCCATTGCAGAGATTCAAGCCGAAACAATCGAAAATGTACTGAAAAATTGGGTTGATCGGATGAGGTCCTGCCGAGCCAGTCGTGATAGTCATGATATTATGTTCTATTCTTAAATGACAAAGTTCAACCTTTCCAATAAAACCAGAAATTTGAAAAAAGTAATCAGTACTTTTTTTACAGCCGATTCGAATTTATTATTTTTAATATCCCGCCTTGTACTTAACTGCACCAAGCGAAAAGATTGGTTGCGATTCGATCAGAACTATTAAAATTTATTTGTGAGGATTTAATTTTATTTGGAATAACCTAAAATCCATTAATAAAGAAAAAATGTTGTATTGGGAATAAAAAATTTAATTTAATAATTGGTATTTCCAATCATCTTTTAAAATAAAATTCGTTTATTATTTGTGTGCGGTGGAAGCAACCATTTATTTAGTGAATATATTCACTAAATGGTACAATCTATCAAATTTATTCAAAAATTGTAGATATTTAAAAGTGGTAACTACAAGTACGGTTATTCTGATCAAATATACATATAATTTAATTGGGGTTTCAGTAGAAGCAACCGAATTGTGGATTGTATTGATAATAGACGTCACTAATAATTGGTATTGACAAACAAAATTTATACTAATATTTGTTTTTCTAACAAATTGTTTTTTTAATTAAAATAAAATATTCAAATATTTAAGTAACAAATATATCAAGGAAAATTGAAATTAGTTGTGGTCCAGTAAGCAAAAGTGAGAACTATGGATCTAAATGCCCAGGTTCGATATCGGAAAAATCAAAAATAAAATTTTTCTCAAAATACAATTTTGTGGAACTTTAAAATATTAATGTGGAATATAAATATTAAATAAGACAACTGAATATTGGCTTTCACAACTAAAAATATAATTTAATATGAAGGCAGTTGTCATAATTGAATGTGTCAAAATTATTGACCCTTTGGAACAAAAGATTTCTATAGTAGTCGTCAATTAGCGTCTAAGTGGTCATCCTCGCTTGAAAAGTCAAAAATCGCTAGTACGACCTGTCGCCGTCTTTACAACTACGGCCTCAAAAGCCATAACAAGTGCCAACGTCAAAAGAGATTGGTGCAAAAAAAATATATGAATTGGACTCAACGTGAATGAAATCGTGTTGTATTTAGTGATGAGTCCCACCTCGTGTTGATCAATTGGAAAAATCGATAATTTTTCTGGCGTATTAAGAAGGAAAACGATCAACCATTTTGCTTCAAACCAAGTATACAGGGTGATGCTGGCCCCCAACATCTCCTGATCTTAATAGGATCGAAAATATTAGGTCTATTAGTTATCGTGATGTCCAAAAGTATAAAATATCATTAACAGAGGAGATGAAAAATTCTCCACCTGCAGAAATCTAGTCAGATGTGGTACAATCAGACCTAATAAAACCCGATCAGATCTGATCTTTTCTAAACGAATTATTTTAGTTTCTTAAATTTATAGCAGATAGTAAATCCCCATGTAAAAATCGCAATATAAAGGGTATCCCAAGAAGAACGCAATTTTTAAATTTTAAATAAAACACAGATATTTAAAAAAAATCGTGAAACTTTATTATATCGTAAAGTAGACAGAATGAGGTTATGTATGGAACAATATATCGTGCAGATGGCCGCCGCGGCTTTGCTGGCATGCACGCGATCTTTTAATGAAATTTTCAATGACCGTTTTGCATGAATGCTGCGGTATTTCATTAATGCAGCGTCCAATTTCCTCTTTTAAGGCTTGAGTCGTCGTCGGCTTATTCGCGTAAACCATCGACTTCAAAAAACCCCAAAGAAAAAAATCTAATGGTGTTAAATCGAACGATCTAGGCGGCCAATTCTGATCTCCAAAACGCGAAATAACACGACCGGGAAATAACTGATGCAGCAATTGAATTGTTTCTCTGGCTGTATGACATGTGGCGCCGTCTTGTTGGAAAAAACTGGTTATCATTTCACGATACCGAACACCATTGACTGTTTGCGCTTGACCTGCCTCATTTTCATAAAAAAAAGGTCCAATGATTCCTCCAGCCCAAAAACCACACCACACAGTGACACGTTGAGGATGCATTTGCTTCTCGTGAATCACTCGAGGATTTTCCTCACCCCAAATGCGACAATTCTGCCTATTGACGAAGCCATCAAGATGAAAATGGGCCTCGTTACTGAAGATGATTTTATCGGCAAAATCAGCATTTTCATGTTGTCTCTCCAATACCCAATTAACGAACTCCCTTCGCTGTCCATGGTCAGCTGGCTTCAGTTCCTGAGTCAATTGAACTTTGTATGCATGAAGATGCAAATCTTTCGTCAAAATTCACTGCAAAGTGGATTTGGAGACACCAATTTGCTGAGCTCGGTGTCGAATTGAGGTGGATGGAGTTTGAGCGACATCATCACGTACAGCTGCGACATTTTCGGTCGATCGACCTGGTCGATGGCGCGTTGTTGTCTTTACATCACTAACAGGCCCAGTTTCGGCAAATTTATCCATTAATCTCTTTACAGTTGACTCTTTTGGAGCATTATTGTGACCCCAAATTGATCGCAATTTGCGAACTTTAGCCGCAAAACTTTCACCATTTTGGTAAAACAATTTCACAATGAGAATGCGTTGTTCATTCGTGTAGCGCTCCATTTTTACTAACCTCGTACCTTCTACTAGCAAACAATAACAATTGTTCAAATGTCAAACAATGACACTTCAAATGTTGCCAGATTTAAAAATTGCGTTCTTCTTGGGACACCCTTTATATTAACTTTTTTATACAATTTTTCGAAATGATTTACTTTTACATACCGATTTTTTTCAATTTTATTTATTTTTTTCATTTGTTTCAAATTTAATAAAAATTTACCCACAAAACGGAAATTTGTGGTTTATTTGTATACGTTACAGTAATTACAAAAATATAAATTTTGTATGCTGTCTGTTTCAAAAAAAAAAAAATTAAAAAATTCCAAATTGTATTTTATTTAATAATTTCAATTCAAATTACAAGAACTTCATGAACACACATATAAACACAAAGCCATTCACACAAAAAGTGTTTATAGGCATACATACATTTTGTAGATTAAAAAGCCAACAAAAAATAAAAAAACGTAAACAATTTGAAATAAATGACTAAATCATTTATTTTTCAAGGAATTGATAGGTAAAATTTTAACATGTATTTTTAACTGATTAAGTCATTTGTTTCAGTTGTTTTAACAACATTTAAAAATAAATAACAAAAATCATTTGATGTAAATGAAAAGTAAGTAACATAGACCGGTTTTTAAATGAAATATCATTTTTTGTAAATGGCATTTTTGTTATTTTAACTTACGAACTATTTTAAGTGTACCAAATATAGCGAATTTTGTCTGCTTTAAGGAAGAGATTTTTTTAATCCATTTTGAAATAACTAACAGTGATAAAACATACTCTAACCAAATTCTGTAATGTGCAAAATGTAAATAGCAAAAAGATTTCCTAAATAATAACTTTTTTACTAAAAATTAGTACAAAAATAGCAAAGTGGTATTGAAAACCATTTACAAATGTTTCTACTAACTTCTGTTGTGAGTGTATAATTCGCGGATGCACTAAAATATTTCTCTTTTTCGAGTTCTTCATAATTTTTTCTTACTGTTTTAAATAAAATTGAACACAGCATAGACGGATTGAGAAAACCTAAAGTGATTTTAATTTGTTGCAAATGCGTTCGGTTTTTTATTAAGAAGTTTTAATTCTCAATTTATTGCAGAATTAGGAAAAAAAATCGCATTTTTTAAGAAGATTTTTTTACTATTTAAATCTAATACTCTAATTCCTGTACTAAATACAGCAGGTTATCAATAGTTGTTGTAGTTGTTTTTAACTGTAATTACAGTTATTTTTCTATAGAAAATATAAAATAACTAGTATCCCAGTCTTTAAAAAAAAAAACAGCTAACGAAAAGTATTTAATATTGTTATAATTGTTTAGAGCAGTTATTTTAAATATAAAAATAATTAACTAACAAATCAGAATTTTTGCAGTTATTTTAAGTTATTTAATTTTTGTTAGTTATTTAAATAAAATAAAAAAAATTTCGTTGGGTTTTTGAAAATTTTTAAACAGGTTATTATTGATATATGTATGTTATTCTTAAAAATAAAAATCAGAATATATTATTGTGTTAGCAATGCACCGTTGTGAATTTTCAAGTTTTTTATATAAAAATAATTTAATAAAAAATAACTGTAGAAAAGCAGTAGTTTTTAGCAATTTGTCAGTTATTTCGGAAGATTTATAAGACAAAAATTTGCCTTTACTGCATTTGTAATTCAAGACTGAACGTGAGTAATAATTACAATACTCACGTGATTTATTGTAATTAAAAATTTGTGCTTGCGTTTATTTATTTATTTTTTGATCATTATTAATAATAATAATTTTTATGAACTTTCGTAAAAATTTTGTGATCTTAAGTCACGTGAATAGGAAAAAATGCTTCTGCGTGATTCACACATCCATCTCTAGCATAATCAGGGGGCGATTTTTATCGTTTAGAGGACTAACCAAAATGTCTTAACTCAATCTAAGAATCTTAATATCATAGTTTATATTTTTTGATTAGATCATGCCAGCTGTCATGATATCATAACCGATTGCTTGATTGATTGACAGGTCAATAATGAAATTAACTATGAAATAAAAAATAAAAAACTGCTACTTACATAGATCAATTAGTTTTCAATAAATAAAAATGCTACATAAAAAAAATAAACAAATATACCAATATTTTATATAAGCCCACTCAAAATATTCTTATTTATTAATTTCAAAGATTTCTTCATGGTTGGCAAACGCTAACTCTAAAAGTACTGTTTATGATTGCAAACTCATTCAAAGAAATACTCCACTAACGAAATAATCTTAAATGCCATTAATGTCTAAATAACTTTAATGAAATAATTTAAAAATACCGTTAACCTTTAACTAATCTTAATGAAATAATTTAAAATAAATACCCTTAACCCTAAAAAACCTAAATGGAATAGCTTTAAATTTTCTTAAGCATTTTTCTTAATTAAAATTAAATTTTTAACATTGTTTGACCAAAAAAAAAATTAACTAGAATTTAGAAAAATTGACTTTTTAGGAGGAAAACTTGAAACTAAAACGGCGTTAAGACACTTTTTTCCAATATTTAAGGGAATTTTCCTTGAAATTAAGCAACTAATTTTACTTAAAATTTGGTTTAAATTTCTAATTTATAGAAATATTTTACTATTGAAAACTAAATTTGTATTAGAATGCGGTAGAATTTGCTCCTAATTAGTTCATATATCATCTTAAATTTCACTTTTAGTTAGCAAATGTTTCCTTGGTTTTAAGAAAAATTTTATTTAATTTAAGTTCATTAAATATTTTTTTTTTACTAAAAACTAGGATATAACTCTCTAAAAATAAGAAAATATTTTTTAACATTTATTTAAAGAAAACGTCTCTTAAGTGAAAATAACACTTAAATTTGATAGAAATTTTTAAATAAATATGAAACAGTTTCTATGGTAAAGATAATATATTTGACCATATATTTCAAAATATTTTTCACTCATTATGTAAGTATTTTCCCACTTTCAGAGGACTTCCGCTTTGTGAGGACACTGCTTTTAACAAACTTTTTGCTATACATTTTTGTCTTTAAATTAAATTGAATTATACTAAACTCATGTATTTAAAATATAAATTAAATTTCATTAGCAAAAAGGTAAACAAATTAAATAAATGTACTGCAGGATATCCTGAAACGTAATAAATTGTGACAAAGTAAGATCCTTTTCGTAGTTACTTAACGGTTCTGCTTGAGAGAACTACAAAAAGAGACGCCCTAAGTGACACACGGCATCAATGGCTAAGGAACACTGGGGGTCCTTTGTCTTCTTAAATTAACTAATTGAAGGAAATTGTTGTAAAGTTTATTTTATGGCATTTTTAGCCTAAACTTTAACTGACATATACAAATTTTAATTTTAAGCTACTTTAAGTTTAATGTTTAAGACTTTTAAGATTGGAGATGGGCACCTGAGCGACTTTTGACTCACAAACCAAATCATGCACGATAATTATTTTTAATGAATACTTTAATTTGTTTTCTTTAATAATATGTATATATTTTTATAAATAAGGAAAATTAACTAGTTCGTTTTTAATTTAGTTTATTTTTGTATTGAAAATATAATAAACGTTTTCCAACAAAAACTAAATTTTTCCTCGATTTAAGAAAAATTTACTCAAGTTTTTTTTTTTAATTTATGTGAAGAAATTTTTAGGAAAAAAATCCTATACCCAAGTTTATTATTTGCCAAATATAAGAAAACTTTTACTTGAAAAAAAATGTTTTATTAAAATTTTTAAAATTTATCTGAACTAAGTTGCAAAAAAAGTTTCTCTAGAAATATTTCATCAGTTTCTAAAAGCATATTAATTTTTTTTATTACACAGGAACAAATTTATAACTTTTTGTTTTTAATTGCCTGAACTAATTTTTAGAAAACAATAAAAAATTGAAAAGTCGTAGACTTAAAAACTGCATTAAGAAATGGCTTTCTAATTTAGTTCATTTTTAATTTACACTCAGAAAAAAAAGTTATTAGAATAATTTGTAAACGGTTTTCAATCGCACTCTACTATTTTTGTACTGATTTTTAGTAAAAAATTATTATTAACAAATCTTTTTGCTATTTACATTTAACAAATTACAGAATTTTTACAGAATATTTACAAATTTTTGTTGCTAATTTCAAAAATCATTTTACAAATTTTTGAAACCCGATTTGCTAAAATTAGGAAAAAATATTACTAATTTTAAAAAAGTGGATATTAAAGGAAATGCTATTTCTAATTAAAACTTACACCTACAAACTTAAATTTCCTTAAAATGTTACATATATTAAAAAAGGGATCGGAAGTGAAGATACCGACTCATGTCTAAAAAGAGGACATCCATTTAAAATAGCACTAAAAAGGTTTTTTAGTTCTAAAAATCCGCCCTAAAAATAATTAAAATTTAACCTTAAAAGTAAAAAAAAAAAATTTACCAAAATATTTTTCAAAACAGAAATTACCAAATTAAAACAAAATGATAAATTCGTTTATGTTTTAAAAAATTTTATTAATTTTTTTTTTATTTTGTATAAAATATTTTTTAAAAAATATAATCAAAATTTTTTATGCTCGATAAAAAAAAAAAAAATTTTAAACTTTGTACTAATATTAATAATATTTAGTAATTTTTTTTTGCTGATTTTAGCAAAAAGATTTTAAATTCCACTTTACAAAGTCTACTAATTTCATTGTACTACACGTCAGCAGACATGTGTTGCTAAGATTAGCAAAAAATACCGCTGGACTCAAATTAGCAGAATTTCCCGTAATAACAGCAAAATGTTCAGTTGCCATTACAGACTTTTTTTGGTGAGTGTAGTTAATTTTACTACTCGCGAAAAAAAAATTGACACACATTAAGTAAAAGTACTTTCTAATTTTAAGTTACACATTTTTGAACTAAATGAGAGTAAATTATTTTTGAACTAAACGTAGTTTTATTGCTTTTGAGTATGCAAATTTCTTAATACTATTAAGTTTTTTTAAAAATTGATAATTTTTTACTTAATAAACTTGTTTTTCTTTCCTAAAATCAAGAAATATTATTTAGGAATAATTTGAACTATTCCTGAGTATATAAACTATTTCGTTTTTATCTTAAAATAGGAAATTTTATTCATTTTAAGAAATTTTTCTAAATTTAAATAAAATTTGACTTAAATTTAGGAAAATTTTGAAACTATTTTAAAGGAAATTTTAGATTAATTTTTAGTTCATGTCTTTTTTTGAGTTCAGCTATTGTTGTCGTTAACACACATACATAAGGGTTATCACAATGACGGTTCGAGAAGTTTGCGAAAATGTCAAAAAATAACGGTTTCCAACCGTGGATTTAATCAAAAATAAAAATCTCAAATGTAACTACAGATGGAAAAAAAAACAAAGTGTCAATCATTATAATAAAAGAAAAATTAGTGTTACAACAAGTAACAGCAAAAAAGTCGACCGATCCAGCGATGAATACGAAGTACACAAAAAGTAAAATTTGATATAAAAATAAAAACAAACAAAAACACTTAATATCCCAGCAAAAAAAAAATGTAGCAAACAAAGAAAAAAAGAATCAGTGATTCCGATTCTGGAGTTGTAAAAATTTCGATCGGAACCAATAATTTTTCCATCGGGTGGAAGTTTTCTTTTATGATACTTTTTCATTGCATCTAAAGCAGTTCTTATGGTTTAGTGAAAAATGAGATCTTTTAATGTTCCCAAATAAATTATGAATTTGAATTTTAATTAGTAATTGGGCTATAGCCTCACAATGTCCCCTTAGCTTCTACCTGGAGATTTAGCTGTTGGTTAAATTATATTAAATTACTATATTCGAAATTCTTACAATTTTTACTATAATAAATTTTTAAAAATAGTTAATTTCATTCAAAATTTAATTTTTTGAAGTTGTAAAGAAAAAAGTACTTTAGAAGAGGAAAATCAGAATTAAATGATATTTTTGGAATTAATGAAAAATTTATTCCACAAGAATCACTTTCATTTATTTTTATCCAGGGATACCGAGACAATTTTGGCAAAGGGTAGCAGCTAATTCACGTACAGTACTAATTCAGTGATACAAATATTGTGATATATCACTACTCATTTGAAAGTTGTGAAATAATGTGTTACCGATATTGATATATATATATATATATATATATCACTTATAGGCTTTAAAATAATGTATTGCTGATATTGTTTAAAGTAATAGGATACAAAGAGTAAACTTTTGGTATTGTATTATATAACCACTTACAATGCGGAAATACGATTTTTTTTTTTTACAGGTTAATAGACTAAATTTATTGCACAGATGTAAAGGGTGATTTTTTAACTACTTGGGTTTGGAAAATTGAAAAAAAAAAACAGAAAATTTGCAAAAGTGAATAAAATAATTATTTGGGGCGATAAATGAATGTCTGCCATTTACTTTTTAAAGATTATTTCATGTAAATGTTGCTGAGGCTACGCCGTAGATGGTCCACCCATGAGTTCCAATTTCGGCATACTTTTTCCAGCATTTTAGCCGCTATCTCACAAGTGGAAGCTATAATGTTGTCTTCCAGTGCTTCCCCGTACACGAGAGACTTCACATATCCAAAAAAAATAAATAGTCTAGTGGCGTCAAATCACATGATCTTGGCGGCTAATGTACTGCTCCAAAACGTGAGATTAATTGCGCACCAAACTCTCCTCTAAAAATGTTTATACTATCACGGGCGGTGTGACTTGTGGCACCGTTTTGTTGAAACCACATGTCAATCAAGTCCAATTCTTCCATTTTAGGCAATAAAATGTAGGTATTTATTGCACGGTACCTTGCTCCATTGACTGTAATGTTGTGGTTTTTAACGTTCTTGAAAAAGTACGGCCCAATGATGACGCCAGCTTACAAACCTCACCAACCTTGTAAGGACTTATTTATATCTTACTCGTCAGCTTTGGGTAACCATTTTCCCTTAATGACAAAGTGTAAGTACATACTTACAAATTTGATTTTCTAATTCCATTTCCTCTTAACTGGTAATGGCAAGTTTTGTTGGGTAATTAAAGTGATTGACATTTTACGATTAGATAATGTCGTTATGTTGGTGGTGGGAATTTATAAATATAATAAAAAGGGTTTAATCGATATGAAGACATTATCAACAGAATAATAATGAAAGTATACCTAACGAATAAATACAAACAAATACAAATTGTTGTTGAAAAGCCAAAAATACCAAAGCAAAAGGAATCATTAAATAGTTTTGCATAGAAAATATATTGAATTGGTTCAATACGCAGCAAAACCTAGTAACTCATTTTTAATACTAAACTGTTTCAGAGGATATCTATTATAAGAGATCTTAATAAATTTCCAAATATATTGCTGGATCTAATTTAATCAATTTTCAAAACAAATAACATCAGCTAGATATTACAGCAGATATTAAAGAATAATAAATTAGATCAATTGTTTTTATTCGGGTACTTATACGCTAACATCAGTGCAATGACTTTTTCACAATGACATTATCAGGTTAAATAATAAGTTTGATAGTTTTAGAGCTACAAAAAAGTGATGAACTAAAAATTAGTTCAAAATTTTTTTTTTTTTTTTTATTCAAAATTTTGTAATTTCAAAGCCTAGAGGCCAATTTATAAATTACAATAATCCACTCACTTTCTTTAAAATAGTTTAAAAATTTTCCTCAATTTAAGTCAAGTTTTATTAAAACTTCAAAAAAATTTCTTAAAATGAATAAAAATTCCTATGTTTGGGTAAAAACGAAATAGTTTATATACTCAGAATTAGTTCATAGCTTTCCTAAGTAATATTTCTTGATTTCAGGACAAAAAAAGTATATTAAATAAAAATTTATTAATTTTTTAAGAAACACATCTTAGTTTTAAGAAATTTGCAAACTAAAATATAATAAAACTTAATTTAGTTAAAAAAAAAATAAGAACATAATTTATCCCATTTAGTTCAAAAAATGTGTCTAACTTAAAACAAAAAGCATATAATTTTCTATAGAGTATGTTTCTCTCTCACGAACTTTTTAGTACTCTCTTAGAACACGAACATAGTTTGGCGGCAACAAAGGTGAGTTTTGGTCGGAAACTTTTAGTAGTGTTTAGCGGTGCTGCCATATAACCAATTTTAACTATTTTTTTTTTTCGTTTTTTGGGATGCTAGAGATTTTTCAGATTATTTGATAAAAAAAATGTTTTTTTATTTTATTCATGTATTTTTTCAGATTTTTCATATAAAAATATAATATTTGTTCAATATACTATTTATTTTTACTAAAATTAGACATGTCTAATAAAGTAAAAAAATACATCAAAAATTTGCAATTGTGTTAAAAAATAGTTACATAACATTGTGACATGAAAAGTATTAAAGTGTGTACACACATTAACCAACTATGTCTATTCATACCCATTATTTCCCATTTCTATGGTAAAAATATATAATAAAGAGAATAAATATGCTATTAATTGTTGCAACATATAACTAAAAACCTATAAGAAATGCAAAAATTTGAAAAAAAAATTGTTTTCATGAAAAAACTGGTAAACAGTTAAGAATCCCAAAAACTGGGATAAAAAATTACACTGCTTATGTGGCAGCACTGCATACACCAAATTTAATGTTTTTCAACACTTTAGCAACTTTGAAAATGTTGCCCTCTCATTTAAAAATGTTGCCGCTGAACTCTGTACCATGTTGAATTTCTGGTAGAGCGGGAAAAATACTCTATAGAAAATTATATACTTTTTGCTTAAAATGGGAAATTATTTGAACATAATGTGTGTTAATTTTCTTTTCGCGAGTAGTAAGATTAATTAGAAAGCCATTTCTAAATTCAGTTTTTAGGTGTATCACTTTCTTATTTTTAAAAATTGTTTTCTTAAAATTAGTTCAGGCAATTAAATACAAAAAGTAGTAAATTTTTTCCTATGTAATAATAAAAATTTATTTGATTTTACAAACTGATAAACTTTTTGTGGGGAACATTTTCATGCAACTTAGTTCACATAAGTTTTAATAATTATAATAAAATATTTGTTTTTTTTTTTTTCAAGTAAAAGTTTTACAATTTTTGAGATATAATAACCTTAGGTATAGGATTTTTTTCCTAAAAATTTCTTCAAATAAATTAAAAAAACAAGTAACTTTTTCTTAAATCGAGGAAAAATTAAGTTTTTGTGGGAAAACTTTTAACTTATTTTCAATATTTTTTTTTCTAAAAAAATTAAAGTGTGTATTAAAAAAAATTATCATGCATGGTTGTATTTTTGCGTTGCGCCTATTGAACTTTATATTTATCGAAGGCACTAAAACTATTTTTTTTTCAGTTAATAATAAAAAAAATTTCAAAATTTTTATATTTCAATTAAAATTTAAGCTAAAAATGCTATAAAATAAATAAAATAAAATAAACTTATGACCTTCTTTCATTTTCCAATAATAACAAAAAATGTAACTATGATATTCTGTATTTTAGCACCAGTTTCCCTAAATTCGTAAATTTAAGAAGACAAAGGACCCCCAGTGTTCCCTAGCCATAGATGCCGTGTGTCACTTAGGGGACGTAGTTCTCTCAAGAAGAACTGTTAATTAACTGCAGTACGTTTTTTTAATTTGTTTACCTTTTTGCTAATTTTAATTTATATTTAAAATACATGAGTTTAATATAATTCAATATAACTTAAAGACAAAAATGTATAGCAAAAAGCTTGTCAAAAGCAGTGTCCTTCAGAAGTGGGAAAATACTTACAAAATGAGTGTAGAAACAGTTTCATATTTATTAAATTTTTTTTTTATCAAATTTAAGGATAATTTTCACTTAAAAGAAGTTCTATTTAACTAAATGTTAGAAAATATTTTCTTAGTTTTAGGGAGTTAGTCCTAGTTTTTAGTAAAAAAAAATTATCTAATGAACTTAAATAAAATAAAGTTAATTTAATTTTAATTTATTTTGTTTAATATTATTGACATTGTTTCCTTATATAATATATGTACAAAGAGTTCAAGATTTTATCTTTTTCATCTTAATAATTTATATTATTTTATAAAATTTAAATACATTTATAGAATGTTTGGAGGGAAAAATTTACAAAACCTATTTAATAATTTTTAAATAATTTTAAATAAAACTTAATATACGAATTACAACACCTACTAATTTGGTAATAAACCGTTAATATGTACATGTTCGGAGTTGTTACAACGAAGATAGAAGTTATTCGAGAGTCTATTTAATTTACTCTCCGCAAGCACAGTTTAAACACTACGTCATAATGGATTTCCTAGAATTTACGTTGCGCCTTTTAAACTTTATATTTATCGCAGGCACTAAAACTATTTTATATGTATATGTCCATTAAAGTTTAAGCTAAAAATGCAATAAAAAAAACTTTACAATTTCCTTAAATTAGTTAATTTAAGAAGACAAAGGACCCCCAGTGTTCCTTAGCCATAGGTGCAAATTAAGGATGATTTTTACTTAAGGGACGTTTTCTTTAAATTAATGTTAAACAATATTTTCTTATTTTTAGGGAGTTAAATCCTAGATTCTAGTAAAAAAAATTATCTAATGAACTTAAATAAAATAAAATTTTTCTTAAAACCAAGGAAACATTTCCTAACTAAAAGTAAAATTTTAGATGATGTATGAACTAATTAGGAGGAAATTTTATTGTTTTCTAATAAAAATTTAGTTCTCAGTAGTAAAATTTTTCTATAATTTAGAAATTTTAAGCAAATTTTAAGTAAGATTTGTTTCTTAATTTCAAGGAAAATTTTGGTAAGAAGTGTCTTTGGTGCCGTTTTTATTTCAATTTTTCTTCCAAATAAGTTGAATTTTTTAAATTCTAATTCATTTGTTTTTTTTTTTTTTTTGTGTACATGGTAAAATGGCAGATTTTGCTGGGAAGTATAAAAATACTAAATTAGAAATAAGATTTTAAATTTGGGAATTTATATGTTATCAGCGCTGCGTAGAAAGAATGGATAGAATTAACATAAAATAGAATTAAACCAAAGAAGACAAATTGGAATTTTTGTTTTATTTTTTTTTAGAATTGTAAAGTAACTTTCCTCAGGGTATAATGAGGATTTTCTGATGATTGCAATAGCAAAAAACATTGGTGCCACCTTTTGTTATACCGGTTAACTCAAAATCACTTTTTGAGTCGTATGTCCGTCTGCCCGTGTTTTCTTGAAGCATTTATTAATGGTAGATGAAAGGTGATGAAAGATGGATGCCATCAAATATGGCAACACTGTAATTGTGATTGTGAGATGTTAAATATTGGCATCATCTGATAAATAGTGAGCGAACTCGTTGGCCTGTTACACAGAAGGTTGTGAGTTCGATTCCCAGCGACGGTAACATTGATTGGCAAAAATAATATAATATGTATGTTTTTTCTATCCCGCCCTTCGGTGTACTCAAATATTAAGTTAATTTGATGAAATTTGGTACATTAAATTGACTTTATTAACAATACTTGACTTACAGTTACACTGGTGTATGGTATATTTGGCATACCCGACATTAACTTTTTTAATTTTTTTACAAATCTAAATATATCCAGTACAAATAAATGGAAGTGATTCTTACGAAATTAATATTTCATTGATTCCATAGTATAGGGTCCGCCAAATAACTTTTTTTTTTTTGAAAATGCTATAAAAAAAAACTACTGAATATTTTCTCAAATTTCTTTTTTTATTTGAGAGTACAATCCTTCCGGTTAATAATGGAAAAATTTCATTCAAATGGCTGCCTCGGCTGGCTATGCAGTAGCCTACACGATCGGTCCAATTTTTAAGCACATTCTCGATTGTGTGCAGCTGTATTTCACTAATGGCTTCACGAATATTGTCCTTTAAAGCGTCAATTGTCTCTGGCTTGTCGGCGTAACACTTATCTTTGACGGCACCCCACAAATAATAGTCCAACGGTGTCAAATCGCATCTCCGAGGTGGCCAAATGACATCACCTCTGCGGCTGATAATGCGATCTTCAAAAACAGGGCGCAAAACATCGAGAGTAGCTTCGGCTGTGTGGCACGTAGCGCCGTCCTGTTGAAACCAAATGTTGCCAATATCCTCCTCTTCAATTTTTGTGAACAAAAATACGTTCAACATGGCCCGATAACGATCGCCATTGACTGTAACGGCCAGCCGAGGCAGCCATTTGAATGAAATTATTTTCCATTATTAACCGGAAGGATTGTACTTTCAAATAAAAAAAGAAATTTGAGAAAATATTCAGTAGTTTTTTTTTATAGCATTTTCAAAAAAAAAAAAAAAAGTTATTTGGCGGACCCTATATTATTTAGTTCTGATTTTTATCTTCTAAAGCAGAATTTTTTCTTAACTTCCAAAAATGTGATTTTGAATAAAATTAACTATTTTCAAATCTATGACGGGTAAATTATTTTAAAAACCACCAAGGTTAAACATTAACCACAGATATTTCCATATAAATTTGACATTTATAACTATACTTAAGTACTAAACTGTATGTAATTTTAAAACAAGTTATCAGGGTTTAGTGTTTGTAACAATTTTTAACTTACAATTTACCAGACTTTAAAATCTTAAAAACACACATAGTTATCAATACAAAAAGTAAAAATTTATTATAGTAAAAATTGTAAGAATTTCAAATAAAGTAATTCAATAAATAAGGACCGATTACGAAATGTACCGTTATAATTTTCTCAACAGTTAAATTCAAAAATCAACAGCTTAAATGGTATTTTGTGGAAATGGGGCTACACTCAAAGTTAGTAGACAAATTTGTAAACAGTTTTCAATCCCACTTTACAATTTTTGTACTGATTTTTAGTAAAAAAATTATTATTAACATTTTACGGAACTACAGAGTTTTTACAGAATATTTACAAATTTTTGTTGCTAATTTCAGAAATCATTTTACAAATTTTTGAAAACCCATTTGCTAAAGTTAGTAAAAAAAATACTAATTTTAAAAAAGTGGATATTGAAGGAAATGTTATTTCTAATTAAAACTTACACCTAGAAACTTAAATCGCCTCAAAATGTTACATATATTAAAAAAAATGGATCGGAAGTGAATATACCGACTCTTGTCTAAAAATAGGACATCCACTTAAAATAGCACTAAATATTTTTTTTAGTTCTAAAAATCACCCATAAAAACAATTAAAATTTGACCTTAAGAGTAAAAAAAATAGTTTTAACAATTTTTAAGATTTTTATGCCTTTGATTTTGTTTGTAATTTTGTATAAAATATTTTTTGAAAAAATAAATAAAATAAAAAAATTTGATAAATTCGATAAAAAAAAATTTTAATTTTGTACTTATATTAATAATATTTAGTATTTTTGTTTGCTGATTTTAGCAAACATATTTTAAATTCCACTTTACAAAAACTTTACTAAAATTTAGTAGCGGCAAATTTCATTGTACTACACACAAAAAAATAAAATTCATAATTATTTATGAAAATTGTTCATAATTTTAAAGGTTCATATTATATATGAAGCTTACTTACTATTTATGAAGTGTTCCTAACTTCCCAGTGTTTTTTTATAAATTCGATCATAATTATTATGAACATTGTTCATAAAGAAAAAAATCATATTTAATATGTCTTAATTCTTAAATATTATGAAAATTTCATAACTTGAAAATGGTTCTACAATTCACTACGTTATTCGATGACGGCGGACATACATAATAGAAACATGTTCATATGCTTTAAGAACGGGTTCAGAATTACGAAATATTATGAAATACTTAATATTATATATCATATTTTATTTTTTTGATATTTTTTACCTAATTTTAATAATTATTTTTTTTGTTAACTTTAAATTCAAACTCTTGAAAAAATAATAATAAAACTCTAAAAAAACAATACTGAGAGCATTTTTATTTATGTCATGGAGAGTTTCCTAGCTTATATGAATAGGTACATAAAATAAATTTATAATATGAATTATTTCCTAACTAAATTCCCAGTATTATTTGTATTTATGCACTCGTTCCTTAATAATAAGATTTTGTACATTGGCAAATTTTTTAAGTACTTTTTCATAAATAATAAGTATATCTACATATATTTTAAGAACCATTTCATAATAAAGGAGTACACAAACTTTCCCAGTATTTTTTTTAATAATCTGTTCATAAATACAACCTGATTTTATGAAAAAGTTCTTAAATTAGTACATTGGCAAATTTTCATAAAATATTCATAAATAGTATGAATTTGTTTTTTGTGTGTACAAGTCGGCAGACATGTGTTGCTAAGAATAGCAAAAAATACCGCTGGGCTCAAATAAGCAAATTTCCCGTAATAACAGCAAAATTTTCAGTTGCCATTACAGACTTTTTTTGATGAGTGTAAAGCCCTGAATATCCCATTAAAATTAAAATTAAAAGTTTTTTTTATGACAATCAAAACATCTCATTTTTCACTTAACCATAAGAACTGCTTAAGGTGTAATGAAAAAGGAGCATTAAAGAAAAAATTTACTCATTGGTTCCGATCCAAATTTTCACAATATCGGAATCAAAATCACTGCTTCGTTTTCCCTTCTTTTGCTACTTTTTTTTGCGGGTTTTATGAATATATGTATGTTACATGATTATACATGGACTGGTATATGATGATATATGGGCTTTCATGATTATATATGTCCATGCATAGTTGAATACATGACGATAAATCACGTCATACATTTCCATATATCTTTGGATACGAAATTTGTAGGTATGTGGACGTATATGAGCATACGAGGGCGGATCAAAAAAAATTTATTTTTCAACATAATCTCCTTTTAGCTCAATACACTTAGTCCAACGTTTCTCCAATTTTTGTATGCCTTCCAAAAAATAGGATTTTTCGAGGTTCATAAAAAAGGCATTTGTTTGATCAATAATTTCATCGTTGGAGCTAAATCTGTTTCCACCGAGCCATTTCTTTAGGTTTGAAACAAGAAATAGTCACTCGGGGCTAATTCCGGAGAATATGGCGGATGAGGTAACAATTCGTAGCCTAATTTATGGATTTTTGCCAATGCTTTGTTGTTGTCACACGATTACGTTTATGGTCAATTGAAAGCAAACGCGGCCTATGGCATCAACAATCTCACGCACTTTTAATCTTCGATCGTGAATTTTTTTTTGACATTTTTCGGGTGTTTTGACCTCAATTGGCCGTACAGAATGGTCAGCGTCATTTGTACTTGTGCGACCACAACGAAAGTCAGTGAACCACTTTTTTACCATTGAAACCGATGGTGCAGAGTCCCCATAGTATGTTTCAAGCTTGATACATTGATTGACGGTTTTTTTTCGCAAAAAATTATGTTTAATGAGCGCTCAAAATTCACTTTTTTCCATTTTTAAAAAAATCCACGAGGTTGTGTGTTTTGAACAGCTGTTAAACGCGAAGTAAATGACGGAACTTGCTCAAAATTTGACAGTAGTCTATTAACAGGTGGTACTTGATGGGAGCAGTTTGGAAGAAAAGTTTGAATAGGCACGAACTTATTGATCCGCCTTCATATATGACCACTGTGATCATTTAATCCCCAGCATGATCATATGGTTGGTTGCTTGGTCAAAACGGCAGCTGACGCCCCCATAAGCATCAAGCAGATTAAAAAAGCGACTCCATATTAAACGACGTAATCAGCTGTGGGGGGCTAAGAACTGGAACCAACCCGAAAGATTGAGATAACGGATAAGATCGAACTCGCGTGCCGGCCATCAGTTTTGAAACATCTCAGCTACTCCTACTGAGGAGAGATTTAGTATGCCACGCCGTACTACAAGTGTTCAGTCTACGTCATCTTCCCCTCGCCTTCCGAAGGTAGATCCCAGTCTTATTTTTGTAGCCACATCGCAGTGGTAACATTTAAGGCAGAACACTGTGCCCTTGCTAACTCGTCTGTCCTCTCATTATCGTATAACTTCCCGTGACTTGTTTGCTTCTGCTTTTTTCCAATATTTTTTGCTTTAAATACTCGTATATTGAATTTAATTTATCGTATGCACAGAATAAAATTACAAAATTCTGTTTGTAATATTGAACATCGTCCATAGAACATTTTTGTAAATACAAAAAAAATATTTTTTAAAAAGGCACCAACAATGGAATTTGTAAATACAAAAAACTTTTTGTTATTTTTTTGTTACTTAAATTTTTATTTTCAAATAATTTTTATATGAGAAGTGACAATTTACAAATATTTCAAACAAAGAATTGTTAGAAATCGAGTTTAAATTTTAACAAATATTTTTAATTACTTTAAATTTTGTGATATTTTTTTCTGTGTGTATGTCTCTCTGGTTGTAACACATGAGTAATTAATTTGAAAGGGGGGTAGAGCAGTCGAACAACATTATCAACAATATCAGTAACAAGAAACTAACAAAATGCGTAACAACAATTTTTTTTGGTATGCGTCTAATATGCGTTAGGAGGCAACGATCCAATTTTACCTTTACACTGAAAAAATAATTTATCATATTGAAAATATATATTAATCCAGAAAAAGCTTAGTACTGACGTATCATTACCATTGTCATAACCATTAATGATATGCCATTACTGTGTGCATTACCCTGGCATCTTTCACAACCTTTGATATTTCCTATATCCCCTTTTCCAAAGAACCCAGAAAAACCACACATTACCAAATAATGGGTAAAGTAATGTATAGCCATAGGGGCCGATGAATTACTTTACACCTTACTTCATTAATGAACCCAGCAAAAATGAAGCTGCCAAAGAAGCAATAAAAGCATCACTACTATGGCAAAGGCATCACTTCTTTTCTAATGGTTTCATCGATGAATTTAACATTAGCGTGTCATAGGATGGAAGTATTCAAATGTAGCTACTAGCATTACTCATACTTTACTCTAAGGAAGCAATGATAATACAATGATTAGATATTCTGATGCATGAGTGGAAAATGTTTATATACTTTGTAGTATTTAAGCTTTGATGAAAATTTAATTCATAAGAATGCAGAAAAATTAGTTTAAAGAAGCAAAATTTATGCATTGATATCCAAATACTCTTTATTAAAACAAATAAATAATTATGCATTAGTGAAAAAGCATTTTTGAAACATCTTTCAAAATATTAATAAACTTTTAGACAAATTTTAAAATATTTTTGGATAATTTAAAAACTGGTTGTACAATTTTAAAACATTTTTAGACAATTTTAAAATATTTTTGAACAATTTTAAATAATTTTTGCACAATTTTAAAACATTTTTGGGCAATTTGAAATAATTTTTACACAATTTCAAAATTATTTTGGTAAATTCTGAATTAAAACTGGAAATGATATAGCGTTGAAAAAATACATAATGCAAAAATGCTCAGATTGCATCGTCATAAATATTTAAGGCTGAAAAAATGCAAATGACAGGCCAGATAGTTTCAATTAAAGGTTTAGAAACATCTGTTTTTCTTGATTTTTCAAAACTTTTATAATAATAATGCAAATATAAAAAATGATTTAATAAAAAAATTAAAAAATTTCATCAGAACTATTTTCTCAATTTGAATAAATGCTTTAGATTCAAAAAAAAAATATACGAAATACTATAACTTATGCTTTAGAAGTAATGATTAAATTAAGATATACAGGGTGGCGCAAAAATAACCTTCCGATGTTTTTTGGCTGTAATTTAAAAAAAAAATTAAAAACTTTGATTCTTCTTGTGGATTATTTTTATTTGGTCTTTTAATTTTTTTTTACATCAAGTCGAGAATATGATGTCATGTAAATGGCCGCCGCCACAGTTGATTGTCATTTGAGCCCTTTTTATGGCATTTTCCATCACTTTGGCCAAAACTTCCGGCGATAGGTCCTCACATTCTTGACGGATATTGTCTTTAAGAGCTGCAAGAGTCTGAGGCTTGTTGACATAAACCCGCGACTTCAAAAAGCCCCACAAAAAGAAGTCTGGAGCGGTCAAACCAGGCGATCTTGCTGGCCAGTGCAAATCGCCGAAACGGGAGATTAGGCGCCCGGGAAATGCATCTTTCAGCATATCGGTTGTGGCACGTGCAATGTGTGGCGTTGCACCGTCCTGTTGGAACCAGATGTTTTCCAATCCTAATTCATCAAGTTGCGGCAAAAAGAACTCGTTGATCATTGCTCTGTAGCGCTCACCATTCACAGTAACCGTTTGGCCTGCGACGTCTTCGAAGAAAAAAGGTCCGATGACTCCTCCAGCGAAAACAGCACACCATACAGTGACTTTGAGCGGGTGTAATGGCTCTTCGTGGGTTACACGCGGATTTTCAGTGGCCCAGAGGCGTAAATTTTGCTTATTTACGTACCCGCTAAGATGGAATTGGGCCTCATCACTCATGATTATTTTTGATGAAAAATCATCTTCATTATTGCTTAAATAAATAGTCACCAATATTCCGCGTTCTGGAGCAGTGTAGCATAACATTGTTTATTAACGTGTATTTCGCATGTGTTTACTACACAAATGTCAAAACAGAACTGACATTAGAGGCCAATCGCAAAATTTATAGCATTTTCTGATAGGAGGATTACTTTTGCGCCACCTTGTACATCGGGTTTATATCCAGATCACTGCATTTGAAATATGAACACATGAATGCTTTTGGAAGTGCCTTAGAATAACACTAAAAAATCAGAAAAGAATGCCAACTAAAGTTTGGGAAGCAATGAAAGAAGTTATAGTCACATAATGACTACAATTTTTTTTGCTGGGAATTTTATAGGCGATGAGCCTCAAAGTAATGTATATACCCATTACTTAAGAGGTAATAATGTAAGGGGTTACTTATATGGTTACGAGAATGGAAAAAGTAATATGTCTAAAAATAGGGGTTTAAAAAAGAGGAATTTTTATTAAAAAAAAATTATTACAAATATTTTATTTAAAATTTTTGTAATTAAAAATAATGTGGTCATGATGGGAATCGAACGAGGGGACTTTGGTTGCCAGCCAAGAACTTTACCTACAGAGCTATCGGCGCATATAGTATTTGATTGCTTTAAACTTAAATGAATTAATGCGCTTCGTTTTTTCGCTAATGTTATCAAAATAAACATACATTACCCTTTTGCTTACAAAAAAACACAAAGTAAGGTATCTAAAAATAGATTTTCAAAAATATTTAAATTATTACTTTACATTTATAAATCATATATTACGTAATCAATAATCAGTAACTTATTACTTTATGCTTGCAAATAATGAAAAAGGTAACGCATGAGAATATCGCATCCATTACCAAGGTTTTGCTGGGTTACTAACTTATTACCTTCTATGACATCACCAGGTTAAAGTAATGAGTTTAGTTATTCAAAGGTAAGTGGTTACCACTATTGAATTCTATACCTTCAATTTATTACATAGTAAGGCAAGGTTTTGCTGGCAACTGACACAGAACTGGCACCTGTATGATACGTTACTGCCACTTATATATTGCGTTTTCGCAGGAGAGGGTTTTTGACCTCTTGTGACATGTTACAGAACTAAACTGGAACATGTCACTGAACTATTCATTTGATCTGTTCTAGTTTAGTTCAGTGTCGTGTCGCAAGTGTCGGATTTCTGTGGCGATTGAAAAAAATATCTCGCTGATTAATTTCATGAACTATTTTAGCAAACTTTTTGAGAATTTAGCCAATGAAACATTTCGTTATAATTATTATTTTTTTTATATAAAACTTCATTGTATTTACGAAAAGTTTCATAGATTTAATAAAAAAATAAATAAAAAGAAAAACTTGAGGAAAATATTTTAAATTTTTCTTACATACATTAAAATTTTAATTTATGACATGAACTAAAAATTAATGAAAACTTTATTAGCTATATGTTAATTAAACATTTTTTCAGTGTACTTAACCAATCAACATCATTTAAATTATTTTTAATTAAAATTTAACAAATAAAAAAGCCTACAAAAAAAAATCTCAACAACACTATTCCACCAAACCAAAATCAAAATAAAAAAAAAAGATTTAAAAGAGGTGCCAACAATTTAGCACCCAATTGTTTAACAAATGAATATTATAAATAACAAAAGAACGAGAAAAACATTCACTATTTTAAAATTTCATTAAATATTTCATACACGTAATGTTAAAAACATAAAAGTTTACAATTTTATAGTTTTTTTTTTGTTCTTCTCTAAACTACCAAATCTACATGGTACGAATCAGCAGTACTCATTCTAATTCACGAATATTTTATCAAGTGATGGTGCCTTCTTACAATTTACAAGTGTACTCACGATATGTTCTACGCATATTTTAAAATAAAACAAATTATATGCGGCTTATGGAAAGTATGTTTATTTGGTTGGCATTTATTTTGTAAAGAATCTTTCGGAAACTAAATCCAAAACAAGTTAAAAATTTAATGTCGGGAATCCCGTCTGCGGATCGTTTTAAATTTCGGGAAGAAATTTAATGAAATATAAAATAAGTGTAATAAAAAGTGGGTCGGGTTGAAATATTTTTGATAGTTACACAGTGTTGGTTTTAATTCTGTTTAAACGCATTTTAAAAGTTTCACCAATGTCGGAACGTTTTGGGGCGCCGAAATATAAACTGTCATTTAGAGCAAATATTCTGGTTTTCAAATTATACAATTTATTACATAAATATCGGCTGTAAAATTTCTGGGATAAATCGACAATGGCGTTCGAAAATTTTTAGTTATTTTTTTTTGAGAAAGTCAAAATTTTGGTCCAAAAGTTAGTATCCCAGCAAAACTTTGGTAATGGGTGCGATATTTTCATGCGTTACCTTGTAATGATATCTCGTTAACTTTTTCATTATTTGCAAGCATTAAGTAATAAGTTACTCATTATTGATTACGTAATATATGATTTATAAATGTAAAGTAATAATTGAAATATTTTTGAAAGTCTATTTTTAGATACATTACTTTGGGTTTTTTTGTAAGCAAAAGGGTAATGTAAGTTTGTTTTGATAACACTATCGAAAAAAACGAAGCGCAACAATTCATTAAAGTTTAAAGCAATCAAATACTATATGCGTCGATAGCTCAGTGGGTAGAATTCTTGGCTGGCAACCAGATTTCGCTAAATCTATCCAGTTATGTTATCTACAGGATTGTTGACCGCTTAAACTCACACGGATCGCGGGAATCACGCTCTTTTTTCAATCCCGCGATTTAGAAGATTTTATACAACATTTCGTGATTTTTATTATTTTACAACATTTTTAACTGACATTTACCTCCTCAGGACTATTTTGGCTGGTAGCAATAAAAGTTTATGACTTATACAAGAGTTTTGAGACAAATAAAGGGTGGTCCAAGTACAAGTATCTTAAAAAAAAATAAATAAAATTATCTAAACTTAATATTTTTGTTGTTGTTAAAGATAACGTCGTCAAGTACCTGGGAATTTTTCTAGATAGATAACTATTTTGGGGTGATCATATGGAGAGTATGATTACTCTCGGTCCAAATGCGGAATGAGCCCAAGAATGGTGGACAGGCTTTACACAAGTGTCTTTAGGCCGATACTGCCATATGCCGCTATTGTGTGGTGACCTTCGATCCTAAGGAGATGTAATGTGGGAAAACTCCAAAGGGTTCAGCGGCCATGTTGTCTGGGCATTAGCGGCGCCATTAGGTCAATAGAGACGATACTCTCCATCAGACCGATAGATGTTCGGGTTAAGTAAGGGGTTGCACTTGCGACTCATAGACTGAAAATGCTCGGGGTATAGTCTTTTGTACTGCCGGGTTATTACATTTTGGATATGGAATGTGATAGGGTGGTGGAACAACGCATATTGGCGAACTGCGATTTTCGTATTTCTAACAGAGAGCGGCGGAGGGATAAAGATATGTTGGATAATACCAATGGAATTAATTTCTACACTGATGGCTCCAAACTGCATGCAAGAACTGGTATAGGTTTCCTTTGTGGAGATCTGGGAATGGAAATGTACTTCCGACTTTCGGACCACAGGCGGAGGTTGTGGCTATTAGGGAGTACATACGATTTTTAACTGCGGCTGATTATTTCGGGGATGCAGTCATCTTCACTGATAGTCAGGCTGTGATTAGGGCTCTGTCAGAGGAGTCTGTAAAACGGAAGACGGTTTTTGACGGCAGGGGTCGTCTAAGGTTGATATGGATATCCGGAAACTGTGGATTGAATAAGAATAAGAGGGTTGATGGCCTCACCAGGAATGGATCGAACCTGGTCTCTGTTTACCTTCAAAATTCGAGACTTTTTCGGATGACGAAAACGGAGCTTGATCAATGGGCCACCAACATGCACAAGAAGAATAATGTTGGTGCGATCACAAAAGTCCTATGGGGGGGACCTGGACATGAACAGGACAAGGGTTATTTTAAAGCTGGGGAAGCGGGAACTGGCCAACATGATGAGAATTCTCACAGGCCACTATTCACTACGATCCAACCTTTAGAAATAGGGATGGAGTGACCCTGTGGTGTGTAGGACCTGTGGGGAGAATGATGAGACCCTGCAGCACTTTCTTTATTTTTGCGCGGCTTTCGCGAGGTTAAGGGTGCTTGCGGGTGATTGATTTGGGAAAACTTAAGGAAAACCTGAGGAATACTGAATTCTTCAGGTAGACTGAAATGTGTTTCAGGCGGTTTTTAGAGACAACATGCCGTTTTTAGGCACAACATGCCGTTGATCTGGCATAGGTGTACGTCAACCATTTTTATAACCATCTTATATAACCTAACCTATTTTTTCTTTTTTTTATATTATGCCTTTACTAGAAACAACAGATATTATTTATGGAACACGATTTCATTCATGTTGGCTTTGCAGTAGCTTATACTGTCAGATTAATTGTTTGATGATCTGTGTGACATGATGCGCCATTCTGCTGAAACCAAAGATTATCCAAGTTCATATCTTGCATTTCAGACCATAGAAAGTCCGTAAACAATGATTGACTTCTCGACAAAGACGTGCCGATTTTCCCATCCCGAGATGCAGCAATGTTGTTTGTTGACTTAGTAGCATAGATGAAAATGCACCTCGTCAGAAAAGATGATTTCCCGGTCAAAGTCGATATCCGATTGGAGATTGGAGTAAGACCTAGACTAAGAAGCCGTAACGAAATGGATGGTCATTTGCCTTCAATTGCTGAGTCAATTGAACCTTGTAAGCGAATAATTTGAGATCTTTGTGAAAAATTCTTATCATGCTGGTCCGTGAAATGCCGAGTTCTTCATATCAATGACGAGTCAATGTTCTTGGATCGAGCTGCACACTTTCGACCACGGACCATGAGTGTTGTTCATTAGCAACCCTGTCTCACGAACTTGCGTATATCACGTGCGGTGCGTGCTTTATTTTGGGCATACTTTCTTTTTAACAAACGCACAGCATTCACTTTAGAAATATGTTGGCAGTATTTTCCAACGTTCTACAAGCGCAAAGTGACTTACTTTGGTCCGCGGAGGTATAAAACTGACTTAAAAGTCAATATTTCGAACAGAAAAAATCTATCAGTGTGAAAATAACAGTGCCAAGATACCTGTACCAGCCTATACCTGGACCAGCCTGTACCAAAAATAAATCATAATTAAATCGAATTTGAAAGAGATGTAATGATTTTTATGAATGATCCCAAAAATTTGAACTTTGGCCCAAAGTATCGATCGGCAAAAGAATCGATTTTTTATAACTCAATTAAATTCAATTAATTCCAAAATTACTAATTTCAAATGTATTAGAGCAAGAACCTCAATTTCATCTGTAAAACTTCTTTTATCTGAATAGTTTCAAAAATCTTTTTAAGAGTTTATTTTATCCACTACAAATTATATCGGATTTAATTAACCAGTTGTTTGGGACTTATTTTACTAATTGGGGGCTTTATTTCATTGCGGTGTAATTTAATTGCTTAGTTTGGATATTATTGCAATGAATAAGTGTCATCCTATTGATAACAATTTATGAAAAAGTTCAATGTAGAACCCATAAAACTGGTGCGCAAACGCAATGCTTAATTGTAAGTGTTTTTGATTTTCTTCAAAATTTTAGGAATGTTTAAATTGCTCTTCATAACTCTGTTTTGCGTAAACTGTTCAAAAAAAAAACTTAATTAATTCAGAAATCAATGGTCATACGGTGACACACCTCGTAACTAATTAAAAATTAAAAATAAGAATGCCAAATGACTTTGGTATAATAAAGAAGTCATTCGAACAGCTTAACTCAAGTTAAAAAAAAATTGTCTGTGATGACAAGTCAACTTATGACCATTGTTGTGAATGGTTACTTACTGGCAGTAGTTTTAAACGTTTTCACGTAATTGTTGGATAGTAATTCTTGTATTTTATATCATTTTCTGGGTGTGTTCCAATATCTAACTAAAGTTTTGTTGTTTTTTTTTTTTTTTGCTATTTACATTTAACTATGGTTATGTTAATTATCTGTATGAGGTTCATAAATTGTTCCACAGAAATTGCGTAATTGCTACACCATGTTATTTTTAGACAGTAAGGAATAATATCCCAGTAAAATAAGAGCTGAGGAAGAAGTAGTTAAACACTACCTTAACTGAACCGAAGTTGTACAAATTTTGGTGAATCATTAATAATTTTAACATTGGCGTGTCATTGGAGGAAGTAGTTTGTTTCGGTGAAAAATCGATGACTAGATGGACTTTTACGGAAGTTGTTAAATATAGGGTCTACAAAATAAATATAGGGAGTGGCTGTTTTTTAAGTTAAAAGTGTGATTTTGAACACGCCAAGAATTAATATTCCGACCAGGACAAAGTGAATATCACTTGTATGAAAAATATGTTTCTAATAAGGCATTTAATGACAGCAGAATTAACCATTTATGGACCAACTAAATAATTGTTTTTTTTTTTACTGGTAGGGGTTAATATCAACATTTTGGAAGTTGCTTAAAATGACTTTTTACAAATCGAAAAATTTGCACTATTAACTTCTTTGGATATTCTGAAAAAGAGATTTGTAACGAATAACATCCATTTTATTTTGCTGGGATGTTTGGAACATGAAATTTTATTGATGATAAAATGCGTAGAAATTTAATTTTAACAATTAAAAAATTAATGTAGGTCATGCCAACTACATGATACTCTATACTAGGAATAATTTGGAATATATTCTGGTAAGCAATATCAATTCCGCAAAAGAACCTGGACCTTATTATATGATAGAGGCAGAAAATATAGATAAAAATCTAAATGAAATGGTAAAACTAGCAAATACCGCTAGGTCCAAAAGTGATCCAATTTTTTGTTTTTTAAATTTGGAAGCATGATCACATATACAACCCAAATTACAAACAGATATATTTTAGTATTGGTGAATTCCACGTGTGACTTACACGACACGAGGCAAAACTTTTGTCATTTTTGATAAAATTTCTGGTACAATCATAATTTTTTTAATTTTTTCGTTTTAAGAAATAACATCTACACGAACATACGTATTAATTCATGCACTTTGATTTTTGATTTGCGATTACATATTTTTAATTTTAATATAATTAATTAGTTGTGACTTACACGACATCAAATCTATTGATTTCAGGGTAATCAAAGATAGTTTAAAAATTCTGTTAATTGTGTAGTCCGATTCCTTTTAAACTGCACCAAAAGTATTTGAGAAATACAAACAACAACAAAATGGCTTCAACTTAGTGAAATTTATTTTATTTTTCACAAAAAATAGTTTTTTTTTCGCGTGACTTACACGACATACAAATTGTGACTTACACGACACTAAATAATATGAAGAGTTAAAGTTAAAGTTATGAAGTTAAGATTATACAGTTTTTGATTAATTTAATTTTTGGAATTACAAATAAATTTATTTTAGCGCTTCAACTCTTTTTTAAAGATGTGCAGTTACATTAAAATGAGTTATCCTCGTCATCTTCAATATTCTTTCCAGTTATAAAAAAATAATAATATGAAAATTTGACTTTGTTGTGTACTTTTGTATGGAATTCACCTATTGTGTATCTAAATACCATTTAAGCCCAATTCAGAACAGAACAGAATAGGGAACGATTCTAGCCAATTTTAGTAGGGTTCGTCTTGGGTCAATAGAAACTTATTTAATAAATTTGAGCAACTGAGCAATATGAGAAAATTTCTATAGAAAAATATTTTACAATTTGAAAAACTTGTGTTGCAAAATTTATCCCAATATTTTTTTTTTTTATAAAATGTTAAACCCAGAATCTGAAATATCTTCCATACAAAATATATCTCAGAATCTGATTTATATTCTATAGAAAAAATATACCAGAACTTGTAAAATTTTCCATACTAGAAATATCTAAGAGTCTGAGAATGAATCTGAAAGAAGAAATTTCTCATAATCTGAAACTTTTTCTGTAATTTTTTTTTTTAGAATCTGCGAAATTTTCTATAGAAAAATTTCTATGAATCTACAAAATTTTCTATAAAAAAATATCTCACATTTTGAGACATTTTTTAAAGAAAAAAAAAATTCTGGTTTAAAAAATTTTTTATAAAAAAATAATTTCAGATTTTGAGAAATTTTCTGTAATTTTGGAAAAATTTCTATGAACCTACAAAATTTCCTATAGAAAAAAAAATATCTTACATTTTAAGAAATAATTTAAAGAAAAAAAAATTCTGTTTTCAGAATTTTTTTATAAAAAAAAAATCTGACAGATTTGGAGAAATTTTCTAGGAAAAAAAAATATCTCGAAAAAAGAGAGAGCCCTGAGAGACAAGTTGGTAACATGCTAGCATATCAGTGTAGGAGTCCTGGGTTCTAATCCCACTGGCGACTCAGGTCTTATTGGGCTACAACGAGCCTTAATTACTAATCCCCGATTCGAATATTAGGATACGAGTTTAAGGAATTTCTAATCATTTGATTATTCATAATATCTAAAGATTTTGATATATTTTTTTTTTATAAAAACATCTTTTTTAAAGGAATTTTTTCTAGAATTTTTTTTTTTAAATTTTGTTAAATTTTCTGCAGAAGAAATACTCCGAAATTTGAGAAACTTTCTATTGAAAAATATCTTAAAATCTGAGAATCTAAGTCAGAATCTAAGAAATTTGTTGTGAAAAAAATTCCTCAGAGTCTGAAAAACTTTCCATAGATAAATTAATTTTAAAGACTGAAAATTTTTCTATAGAAAAATTAATCTCTGAGCCTCATTTTAACAATATCCCGTTAGCTACTAGGCGGGACTTTTACTGACACATTTGTGGCTAATTCCCATATAAATTTTAAAATTAGCTTTAAGTTAAATTTTTAACGGGACATTTAGTAATCGGGTCAGAATCTAAGAAATTTTCTTTAAAAAAAATTAATATCAAAATGGGAAAAATTTTCTATAGAAAATTAATCATATAATATCGAAAATTTTCTATAAAAAAAAAATCTTTTAGCAGCATACAAAAAAAAAAAAAGAATCCTTAAATTTATCAAATTATTTGATTGAGTAACAAAGTTATAGTCAATTAATTCTGTAATTGATTCAATTAAAAATGATTAATATTAAAACTTTCAACCGAAATAGTCAACATTGATCATTTTTTTAATTAAATTATTACAGATTTTTTTTTGGAGTAATTAAAGAAATATTTTTTTGTGCAATCTGCTAAATTTTCTACAGAAAAAAATATGTGAGAGTTTAAAATTTAAGTCCGAATATGAAAATTTTTCTTTTACAAAAAACTCTCAGAATCGAAGAAATTTTCTATAGAAAAAAATATATCAAAACGTAAAAAATTTTTTAGGGAAAATATATTAAAATCTGGGAAATGTTTTAAAGAAAAGTACAACCCAGTATGTTTTTATTTTATAAAAAAAAAATTCGAATAAAGAATGATTTTTAACCGTTTGGATTTGAAAAATTGAAAAAAAAGGACAGAAAAACTTCAAAACTGAATGAAATATTTATATGGGGCGATAACTGAATGCCTGTAATTTTACTTATTAAAGATTATTTCATGTAAAAGTTGTCGAGGCTACGCCGTAGGAGATCCATAAGTGAACTCCAATTTTCGCATACTTTTTCCAGTATTTGCGCCTGTATCTCACCAATGGCAGCTGTAATGTTGTCTTCTAGGGCTGTAATTGTGGCTGGCTTGTCCCTGTTTACGAGAGACTTCACGTATCCCCACAAAAACTAGTCTAGTGGGGTCAAATCTTATGATATTGACGACCAATTAACTGCTCCAAAATGTTAGGTTAATTGTTCACTAAACTCGCCTCTCAATAGGTTTTTGGTATCGCATGCCGTGTAGCATGTGACACTGTCTTGTTGAAACCACATATCAACCAAGTCCAATTCTTCCATTTTGGGCAAAAAAAGCCGGTAATCATTGCACGATACCTTGCTCCATTGACTGAACCGTTGCGATTTTCATCGTTCTTGAAAAAGTACGGTTTAATGATACCGCCGACCCACAAACCGACCAAACAGTGCATCTGTCAGGGTGCATTGACAGCTTTTGAACTGCCTCTGGAAGCTCTGCATGGCAATTCTGTTTGTTGACGTACCCGTTGAGCTAAAAATTAGCTTCGTCTCTAAAGACAATTTTTCGATAGAAAAATGGATCTCCATCCAACTTTTCTTAGGCCCATTCACCAAACAAACGACAATGTGGTACGTCACCTAGCTTTAGTTCTTGCAGCAGCCGCGATCTTCATTGACATTGTCCGATACTGCAGCAATATTCTCTTCGCATATGGGTTGGTGGATTTATGTCCAATAAAGTGAAATTAGTGCGAAATTTCGTCAGAACAGCTTGAATAGCCTGTTCGGTGGGTCAATTATGGACGTAATTTACAAATTTCTCAAAGAGCACGAATTTTGATAATAAAAATCAATGATTTGTTTGTTCGTTAGTCTATTCATGTGTCTATTCATATTTCACTAATCTTTTTTTTCACACTGAAAAAATTTACACTGATAAACCATATAGCAAAAAATCATCCTTTATATTCTACCAGAATCTAATTTATTTTTAAGCGGATAATCTTAGATTTCTGTGAATACAAAAATCAAACTAAAATTCTTTCATTTCTCAGTAGATATTTTATCTCAGACTTCAAAAATTGTTTCTCTATAAACAAAATATTTTTAATTTAGAAATCTACGAGTTATACGTTAAAATGATTGGCACATAACACTGTGCAACAGGTTTTAAATCATAGTCATCAGTCTGCGTGGTTTCAACGCGAAATGAAAAGTTTTGCAAATAAGTCTAGAATTTTTATTTTATGTCCACTTGAAAAATCTGAATTTTTTAATAACAATAATGGCACAAAGACACAGAATTTTGTTAATGTCTGAGGGTTTTACAGGTGTTCTGACATTTTAACGAAAAACCGAGATTTTTATTTTTTATCACTAAACTGCTGGAAAGATTAGAAAACATTCCCAGTAAAAATTAGCAACCTGACTGGTTTGTTTGCACCATTTTCGCCATTAAAATAATTAGACATTTTACTCCCCCATAAAATTAAAATCTGAGTTAACCTTAGCAATGATGGCATACATTTATTTCACCTCGAAAACGTTGCCGCCTTCTTGCTGCACTGTGTAATCAAATAAAAAAAATTTGTTTGGTCTAATCATATTTTTTGTGAATTTTTATCTGTTTGTTGCCGTTATATTGGTTGGTTATGTCAGTTGCTTTGTCGGCTGTTTTTGAAAGTTTTGGTCAATATTTAAAATAGTTTTGAAATTAATAAATAAACAAATAAATACACGTTAGATTTAACATAATTTATTTGCGGATATATTATAATTAAGTTTGCTTTAACTATTAGCGATTTTTAGTTAATAATACACCTAAAATAATACTTCAGTAGAAATAACTGAAAAATCAGTTAATTTAAAAGAAAAGTGTGTTGTTTTGCTATAAAAAACGCATTTAAATTTTAATGAAACAGCTGTTAAATTTTAATAAAACTGATTTGGTCCGTATTTATGTAGGGATATATATTTTGGCTGATTATACATACACTGAAAAAAAAATTATCATAAAATGTCATAAGTCATGATAAGCCTCGTTTCCTACACTCACCAAAAAAAGTCTGCAAATGGCAACTGAAAAATGTGCTGTTATTACAGGAAATTTTGCCAATTTGAGCCCAGTGGTTTTTTTTTGCTAATCTTAGCAACACATGTCTGCTGACATGTAGTACAATGATATTAGTAGAAAAATTAGTAGCCGCTACTAAATTTTAGTAAACTTTTTGTAAAGTGGAGTTTGAAATCGATCTGTTAAATTCAGCAACAAAAAATTTACTAAATATTATTAATTTTAGTACAATAAAATAAGTATAAAAAATTATCAAGCGCTACTAAATTTTATTAAATTGCTGTAAATTCAATGAATTGTAAAATATTGAAAAATTTTAATTTATAAAAAAAAACTTATTAAAATGCAAAAATTAATCAATTATTTTTAGATACACTGTTACCCTGTTAAAATTGCCTACGAATTCGAGTATATAAATTTATATTTTTTTATCGAACAACATTTTCTTATTTATTTATTTTTGTTTTCAAAAAATATTGTTGACAAAATTAAAAAAATTTCTTCCACTTTTTCAAAATTAGTAGATTTTTTTTTTTGCTAATTTTAGCAAATCGGTTTCCAAAAATTTGTAAAATTATTACTGAAGTTAGCAACAAAAATTTGCTAATATTCTGTAAAAGTTCTGTAATTTGTAAAATGTAAATAGCAAAAAAACTTGCTAAATATTTTTTTACTAAAAGTCAGTACAAAAATAGTAAAGTGGGATTGAAAATGGTAAACAATTTTTTTTACTAACTTTTTTTTCTGAGTGTAGCCAAAACCATTATTGTCTACGGAACGGTGGAGTATCTAGAAAGAATTTTTTGATAAAAAATAATACTGGAAATAACATATCGAGAACAGGCTCAGTAAGGACGAGAGGTTAAAGATTGCAAGTTACAGCACAGGAATATCGGTATTTTTATGAGGAACAATCCAGGCATTTACATACTTTTATATGAATGGTTCGAAAGTGGATGAAAGAACTGAGGGTCAATTCTCGTTCTGTGAAACGGTGAAATGAAAAGTTTTTTCACGTTTTCATAGTACTTTTGATTCGCGTTCTGTGAAAAAATGTAAAGAAATATCAAAACGTTTTCATATGAAAAAAAAAGTGAAACGAAACAAGATTTTTTCACGATTGCACAGCACTGGCGATTCTTGTTTTGTGTAACAGGGCAAACAACTGTCAAAATATTTTCATATGAAAAAATTGTTTACACAGACTATTTATAAGTGAAAAAAAAGAGAAGATTGTAAGAGGAAAGCGTGCCAGCGAAAGCCAAAAGGGGTATTTAATTAATTATTAAGAAAAGCATGTGGACATTGCAAACGATAAGTAAGTAGCTTAATAACCATAATCACACTTTTATTAATCCCATATTTACAGATTTGTAACTGCAGATGGTGCCAAATTTAGAGACGAAAAGTGTAACGAATTAGCGGCGAGCCTCACCAGTTTTAGTGGGACCCAAAAGGACAGTGAAAAATGGCAAAAGTATGGCATATTTATTTATAGTTTATTTATATTCTTTATGAAATTTTTTTTCTTTAAGTAATATTAGACTTCATACGCGCACCAAATATAGTTCATTTAAAGTAAGCCGACATAAATCAATGAAGTGCTTGTCGGTTGTCATCTCGAATGGATTGTGGTCAGCACGAAGTATGCGTCTCAGCACTCTCAAAAAAATCCTATAAATTATTAAATTATTTACTGCAATTAAATGCTTGTAACATCATTGCCTTACCTTTATTCATCCGGAATTCTTTGAGCAATATCCATACAATTAATTCAGATATTTTTATAAAATTATTTAAAATAAATTTTACGAACTTTATTCACTTTTGTTTACGTTTTTCTCTGTTTTGACATTTGTTTTAAATTTTGGGTAACACAGTTACAAAATTTTCATGGGTACAGTGCGAATGAAACATTTTTTTCATAATACATACGAGAATCGCAATTTATGTATTTGAGAAAAGTTCGAGTGAAAAGTGCTTATGAAAACGAAAATGAAAAGTTTTTTTTCACTTCACATTATCACAGAACAAGAATTGACCCTCTGGCTTCTAAAGCTGAGATCTCTCTGTTGAATAATGCTTTCGCCTCCCGGTTTACAATACCGTCTGATCTCCGCATGAAAGTTCAGGACAATTATGCACTTAAAAAAGTTTGCATGTTAAAATAACTGAAAATATCATTTAAATGAAATGATATTTCATTTAAAAACCGGTCTACTTAATTTTCATTTAAATTAAATGTCATTTGTTATTTATTTTAAAATGTCGATTAAACAAATGATATAAACAGTTAAAATAAATGTCAAAATTTTACCTACCAATCCTTAAAAAATAAATGTTTTTTTCAATTATTTGAAATTATTTCCGTTTTTGTATTTTTTGTTTTTTTTAATATACTCGTACAATACAAAATGTATGTATGCATATTAAGCTATAATCGCTTTTTGTGTGAATGTGTTTGTATATGTATGTATGTATATATACAACCAATTTAAATAAAAAAACAAATTGAAATTTTTCGAATATTTTTTTTGAAACAGACAGCAAACTAAATTTAAATTTGTAATAACTGTTACGGACAGAAATAAACCACAAGTTTCCGTTTTGTGGGTAAATTTTTATTAAATTTCAAAGAAATGAAAAAAATAAATGACACTGAAAAAAAGGTAAATGATAGTAAATTATTTCGAATAAATGTTTAAAAAAGTTAATATAGATATATTTTTGAAAAATAAATGTATGTTCCTTTATTTTGAAATGGAACGGAACATTTTTTTATTAAACTACAAACGGTAAACTACATAATATTCTGAGTGTGGAAATATAAGGATATTTAAGGATAGCCAAGTGGCTATCCAGGCAATTGCTTTTGCAATCTCTGCAGGAGTGACTATCCTCATCCAGGGGTATTATTGTGATTATATGGGTTCCATGGCATTGTAGACTGACGAATTGGCGAGAGATAATGACTCTCAGAGCACCATCAACTTCGAGATCGTGAAACTATTTCAGGCTTTCAGATTTAAACTATTTAAATGGACTTATATTAATCACAGAACAATATGGTACACCGTTAGAGTAAGTAGTTGAGACCACTTGAGACCACTATGGTGGGACCGGATACACTCAGAAAAAAAAGTTAATAGAAAAATTTGTAAACGGTTTTCAATCCCACTTTACTATTTTTGTACTGATTTTTAGTAAAAAAAAATTATTATTAAGCAAATCTTTTTTCCATTTACATTTTACAAATTACATAACTTTTACAGAATATTTACAAAATTTTTGTTGCTAATTTCAGAAATCATTTTACAATTTTTTGAAAACCGATTTGCTAAAATTAGCAAAAAAAATACTAATTTTAAAAAAGTAGATATTGAAGGAAATGTTATTTCTAATTAAAACTTACATCTACAAACTTAAATTACCTTAAAATGTTAAATAGATTAAAAAAAGGGATCGAAAGTGAATATACCCACTAATGTCCAAAAAAGGAAATCCACTTAAAATAGCACTAAAAAAAATTTTTTTAGTATTGAAGTTTATATTTTATAGTTGATCTTTTTAATACTTATATGTATGAAAATGTATTTTTAGTTTGACTCGAGATCATAGGAAAAGTTTTTTTCAAATGAAAAATTTTTTCCTTATTTTTTCATTTGAAAAAAACTTTTCCTATGATCTCGAGTCAAACTAAAAATACATTTTCATACATATAAAATTTTTTTTAGTTCTAAAAATCAACCCCAAAAACAATTCAAATTCGACCTTAAAAGTAAAAAAAAAAAAAAATTGACTAAAATATTTTTCAAAACAGAAATTAATAAACTAAAACAAAATGATAAATTCGTTTATGTTTTAACAATTTTTAAGATTTTTAAACCTGTGATTTTTTTTTTTTTAATTTTGTATTGAATATTTTTTGAAAAAAAATAAACGAAATAAAAAAAAAATTTAATGCTCGATAAAAAAAAAATAAATTAAAAATTTTGAGCGCCCCGGTAGGCTAGTTGGTAGCATGCTAGCTTATCAGTGTGGGGTTCGTGGGTTCGATTCCCACCAGAGGCTCTGGTCTGGTTTCGCTACAACGAGCCAAAAGCCTTTATTGCTAGTGCAATATAATATAATTTGTAATTAAATATTTAATAAATAAATATTTAAAAAATAAAATAAAACTATTTAATTCTCTTTTTAATATAAATAATATTTATTAATTTTTTTTTGCTGATTTTAGCAAACAAATTTTAAATTTCACTTTACATAAAGTTTACTAAAATTTAGTAGCGGCTAATAATTTTTCTACTAATTTCATTGTACTACAACGTCAACAGACAGACATGTGTTCCTTAGATGAGCAAAAAATACCGCTGGGCTCAAATTAGCAAAATTTTCAGTTGCCATTACAGACTTTTTTTTTTGCTGAGTGTTGAGCAGAAACAAAGTGACTTTTAAAATTTGCCTACCGTGACTCTGTGACTTTTAGGGTTTTGTAGGTTTCCATACTTCTCTGGCGATAATATTTTAACTTTAGGTGACCTCAGTGCAATGGGCTGGAATTTTTCTTTAACAGAACGGAGTTCCTGAAATAGATAGGGACGAGAACCATGAGCGTGCTTTACAAGCTGACTTTGGAGTTTAAGCAGTACCCAGCATTCTTTTATGATTTTTTGGTGTTATTCTAAGGCACTTCCAAAAGAATTCATGTGTTCATATTTCAAATGCAGTTATCTGGATATAAAAACCCCATGTATATCTTAAAATATCACTCTTCATTACTTCTAAAGCATAAGTTATAGTATGTCGTATATTTTTTTTTTGAATCTTAGGCATAAATTTAAATTAAGAAAATAGTTCTGATGATTTAATTTTTTTTGTTAAATCATTTTTTATATTTTAGTTTAAAATTTCATGTGGGTTAGAATTTATGCAGTTTTGCAATTTTTATACAAGTTTGAAAAAATCAAGAAAAACAGATTATTTTTGACCTTTAATTGAAACTAGCTGGCCTGTCATTTGCATTTTTTCAGCCTTAAATATTTATGACGACGCAATCTGTGCATTTTTGCATTTTTGCACTATGTATTTTATTTAACACTACATCATTTCCACTTTCAATTCAGAATTTACCAAAATAATTTTAAAATTGTGTAAAAATTATTTAAAATTGTCCAAAAACATTTAAAAATTGTCTAAAAATGTTTCCAAATTGTACAACCAGTTTTTAAATTATGCAAAAATATTTTAAAATTTGTCTAAAAATTCATTAAAATTTTTAAAAAATGATTCAATCATGCTTTTTCACTAATGCAGAATTATTTATTTGTTTTAATAAAGAGTATTTGTATATCAATGCATAAATTTTCGCTTCTTTAAACTTATTTTTTTTGCATTCTTATGAATTAAATTTTCATCAAAGCTTAAATACAAGTATATGAACATTTTCCACTCATGCTTAAGAATATTTAATCATTGTATTTTCACTGCTTCCTTAGAGTAAAGTATGAGTAATGCTAGTAGAATACTTCCATCCTATGAAACGCTAATGTTAAATTCATCGATGAAACCATCAAAAAAGAAGTGATGCCTTTGCCATAGTAGTGATGCTTTTATTGCTTCTTTGGCAGCTTCATTTTTGCTGGGGTATCTTTACCTCCAATTGCTCTGTTTCATCCTAACTTGATATAGTTAAAAAAACCAAAAAAAAAACAAGTAAGAGCGGCTAAATTCGGCTATGCCGAATCTTATATACCCTTCACCATGGTATTCTGAAGGAGATGAATACATCGTTGGAATCTACTACCTCATAGCTCTCCACAAACAAGCGGTATCCCCATTTATTTTTTCTTAAATGTCCAAAAATTTTAATCCAAAATAATATGTCATGTAAAATCTCAAATTTATATTTTTCCATATGTTTCAGCGCTTTTCTTGTCAAATTTGGCATTTTCTAGGCAAAAAAAAGTTGGCGACACTACTATTTATTTTTTATTTATATCATTCACAATAGTTGTGAAACGTATTTAACCTACGTATTTATCTTCACACTCTTATTAAACAAAGGGATTTTACTGGAAAAATTAGAGGTAGTCCTGGTTTTTTGCTAATATCTCAGCCATTTATTAACCGATCTGTCTGATTTTTAATAGCAAACAGAAATGGATCACATGTAACAGAAATAAAAAAGAATCAAGTCCTCATCATGTCTGGGTTCTTCGGAAAACCCATTTCAACACACAGACGGACAGACGGACAGACGGACAGACGGACATCGTTAAATCAACTTCGCTCTTCATATGGACCCAGAATATATATACTTTATAGGGTCTAAGATCAATATTGTAGAAATTACAAACGGAATGACAAACTTATATATACCCTTCCACCTATGGTGAAGGGTATAAAAACAAAAATAATACGATTAAATATATTCTAAACCAAAATATATCAAAAAATATATAAATGAATGTTAGAATTGGATTTACCAATAACATTTTATTTAATTGATTAACTATTTTTATATTTATGTTCAACAAAACTACACATGTGTAAACATTTTTCATATTCATTCATAAAAATTTTGATTTGACTAATTTTTTTTAGCCAAAGGCCTAAAAGGTAAAACGATAAATTTTTATGGAATTTTGCCAAAATCATGGTCATTCATAAATAAAATACCAATCGTTTAATAACAAACATGCGTAAATCTAAATCAATTTATGTTATTGAAATTGAAATTAAATAAAAAAAAAAAATGCGCGTGTAGAAGAGAAAAAAAAATGCGTATAAATTTTTGGTTAATTTTTTGTTTTGCGTTAATTTATGTGTTGATATTTCAACCATCAAATATTCCATAATTGTTAAACAAACATAAGAAGTGTTTATTTAAAATAAATGGAAGTTGTTGTTGTTGCTACTCTAATCCTAATTTAAATATTTGCTTTAAAAATACCCAGTTAGAAAAGTACAAATGAGTAAAGCATTGGCAAAAAGTTGTTACCCCCCAATGCCAAAATTAAATTTTCCGAAATAAAATGATCAAATGTTCATTTCCCCTGTAAAAATTGAAATATATATGAACATGCATGATCAGATATGGGATTGTATATAAAAATTTTTAAGATTTAAGTATAAATTTCGTTTCCCTTCATGAGAAACAATTGATCAATTTGACCCAATATTATCTTTTCAAATAAATCTTCTGCCAGCAATTAATTCCACAGGTGATCGATCGGTGGTTTGCCAGTACATACTTGCTTTCTTGTACCACTGGCAATTTCCAACTGGGCTATAATGTTTAGGTAAACTATATTTTAATTTTTTTTTCAAGATGAGCTCATTAAAAATAATTGATTTTTATTTCATTAATAACCGGAAATACTTAATGATTGTCAAAGTTGTGTTTTTTTTTGTCTTCAAAATCATTAATTCAATAAATTAAAAATACAAAGTTAAAACAAAAAAAAAAAATACTTATAATTGATTGGTGTCTTTAGGCTGAAATTAACAACAGTTTAGTTATCAATTGAATGGTTAGTACATTAAAGAAAATATATGTTAAGTACCTATACACTGAGGAAAATATTTAAAAATTTTTATATTTATTTTTTTGCCTTTCCAGCAAAACTACATATTACCAAATAATGGGTCAAGTAATGTATAGCCATAGGGGCCGATGGATTACTTTATACCTTAATTCATTGATGAATTTTATACGCGATGAGCTTTAAAGTAATGTATAGACCCATTACTTTAGAGGTGATAATGTAAGGGGTTACTTATATGGTTACGAGAATAGAAAAAGTAATGTGTCTAAAAATAGATTTTTAAAAAAGCGTAATTTTTATTTAAAAAAAATTATTACAAATATTTTATTTAAAATATTTGTAATTAAAAAAAAATTGGACATGATGGGAATCGAACCAGAGAACTCTGGTTACCAGCCAAGAACTCTACCCACTGAGCCATCGACGTATATAGCCCAGCAAAACCACACATTACCAAATATTGGGTAAAGTAATGTATAGCCATAGGGGCCGATGGATTACTTCACACCTTACTTCATTGATGAATTTTACAGGCGATGAGCCTCAAAGTAATGTATAGACCCATTACTTTAAAGGTGATAATATAAGGGGTTACTTATATGGTTAAGAGAATGGAAAAAGTAATGTGTCTAAAAATAGATTTTTAAAAAAGAGTAATTTTTATTAAAAAAAATTATTATAAATATTTTATTTAAAATATTTGTAATTAAAAAAAATGTGGACATGATGGGAATCGAACCAGGGAACTCTGGTTACCAGCCAAGAACTCTACCCACTGAACCATCGACGTATATAGCCCAGCAAAACCACACATTACCAAATAATGGGTAAAGTAATGTATAGCCATAGGAGCCGATGGATTACCTTACACCTTACTTCTCTGATGAACTTTACAGGCGATGAGCCTCAAAGTAATGTATATACCCATTACTTAAGAGGTGATAATGTAAGGGGTTACTTATATGATTACGAGAATGTAAAAAGTAATGTGGCTGAAAATAGATTTTTAAAAAAGAGGAATTTTTATTAAAAAAAATTATTTTATTTAAAATATTTGTAATTAAAAAAAATGTGGCCATGATGGGGATCGAACCAGAGAACTCTGGTAGCCAGCCAAGAACTCGACCCACTGAGCCATCGACGCATATAGTATTTAATTGCTTTAAACTTAAATGAATTGTTGCGCTTCGTTTTTCGCCAGTGTTATCAAAACAAATATACATTACCTTTTTGCTTACAAAAAAAAACACAAAGTAATGTATCTAAAAATAGATTTTCAAAAAAATTTAAATTATTACTTTACATTTATAAATCATATATTACGTAATCAATAATGAGTAACTTATTACTTTATGCTTGCAAATAATGAAAAAGGTAACGAGCTATCATTACAAGGTAACGCATGAGAATATCGCACCCATTACCAAGGTTTTGCTGGGTTTTTTAATTTTTCGTTATATCTTCAATATTTACAGTTTGATCTGAAAGTGTAATATGTATATCGATTATTTTGTTTCGGGGATAACAATATTTTTTGTCTAAGGTCCATTGTCCTCAAGTGTTCCGTTCTAGTACTTACCCCCCAAAATTTCATTTCCTACCATCCTAATGTGCCACCCTAATGCCAGAAAATTAAAGCTCTCAAAAAATCGTAAAACGTTTGCAAAGGAAGTATTTCGATAATTCCAGCACAACAATTTTAAAATTTTTTTTTATAATTTTTTTATTGCGGAATGTAGGGGTCATATTTTTAAATGTTTCCTAATATCTTCAGTATTTACAATCGGATATTCGAGAATGATATATTGATGTTCTTGTGTCAAAATACATCAAAATTTTTATGGTTTTTTTTTGCGAACTTTAATTTTCTGACATTAGGGTGGCACATTAGAGTGGTAAGAATAAAGATTTGGGAGGGGTAAGTACTAGAACGGAACACTTGAGGTCAATGGACCTTAGAGAAAAAATATTGATCTCCCCGAGACAAAAAAAAAACGCTTTAAGATCGGACTGTAAATACTGATGATATAACAAAAAATTTAAAAAGGCGACCACTACGTTCGGCAAACATTTTTTTTTTTTTGAAATTGCCTTTCGAAAGCACTTTATATTCCCTAGTGTACATCGAACTTTTTTTTTTGTGGTACGGTCTAATGATCATATATTGTTTCATGTATAAGCATATACGAACATATAGTCATGTATATAAGCACATATGGGCAAAAACATTTAAAGAAAAAGTTCATATATGGTAATATATGATATCATATATGGCAATATATGATAATATATTGCTTTTATTACCCATATATTAATTAGTATATACCATGTATTTTCATATATGAATACATATATATTCCATATATGGGTAATGTGTTTTCTTTTATCAGATGTGGCCATATATGAAGGCAAACGTTTTTTTTAAATTTAAATCCTTGTTCTACATTAAAATCCAGTTCAAATTCTTAAGCAAAACTTTTGGTAATTTTCATTCTTTTTTTAACCCACTTTGACCAGGCATATTTCAAAGATCTTTAATAAAGATTTCAAAATGTTTGTTACTGAAGATATTAATTTTCAAAAAAACGCCAATTTGGCAAGACAGACCAGTCTCTGAAATACCAAAATCGAGAGCGGCAAACGGCGATAACAGCAGGATTTTTCGAGATCCATAAAATGGGCATTTGTTTGATCAAAAATTGCATAGTTGAAGCTAAATCTCTTTCCACCGAGCCATTTCTTTAGGTTTGGAAATAGGTAATATTCAATGGTGTCTAAATTCGAAGAATAAGGCGAATGAGGGGGCAATTCGTAGTCTACTTCATGGATTTATGCCATGAAACAAAATATATATTTTTTTTTTTCAAAACAATCATTAAAGCTAAAATCATTTTAAACCTTTTTATGCCTACCCAAGCAAAAAAAGTTAATTTATAATATGTGGCTTTATGTAATTAAATACTATAATATATAAATACAAATGTCGGCATACATTATCATATATAATTATATATAACATTTATATATAACATTTATTTAAATATCATATAAAATTATATATAACACTATATATAATTTTATATGGCCTCCACAGAATCATATTTTTTTTATATATGACTTTAATAGAACCATGTATACGTGAGATATGTTTATATATGATCAATTATCAGACATATTTTTTAATATGGTATGATATATAATTATATATGATTCAATATATCGTCCGATATAAGATATATTTTTTGATATGCTATAAGATATAATTATATATGGAACAATATTTTGCACACAATTTTGAGATATCGTTATATATAGTTCCATATATAGAGTATTATTTATATGATATAAGATATAATTAGATTTAATTATATGTGGTTCCATGTCATTGGTTTCAAATCCCAGCCAGGGAGATAAAAGAACTTATTTTTTTGTGTTTTTTAATTTTTTTCTTATTAATATTATACATTTTTATGGGATATAAGATATTATTAGTTTATAATACTCTGGGTACATGATATGATCTTTAAAATTATTTCTCTACATTTTTTCTTAGTCCATTAAATACGATAATATATAAAATTACATATAATCTTATATTATATAGAGTTATATAGGGTCTGCCATCTAACGTTTTTTTTTCAACTAGGGCTTATTTCGTGAATGGTAACACTTAGCTCATGTCTGATTTGACAGATAATTAGTTTTATCCTTCCGCTGAACGAATATGGTTGTGTATACGCTTGAACAACGCTGGGAAATATTGCGACATTACTTTGAAAATCATGGTAATGTTGCAGAATGTCATCTTTTCAGATGAAGCTTATTTTGATCTTGGCGGGTATGTAAACAAGCAAAATTGTCGCGTTTGGGGCACAGAAAACCCGCACGCATACATTGAAAAGCCGATGCACCCAAAACGAGTCACTGTTTGGTGCGGTTTTTGGTCCAGAGGCATAATTGGGCCAGTTTTCTTCGAAAATGAGCAAGGAGTGGCCGTTACAGTCAATGGCGATCGTTATCGGGCTATGTTGAACGAATTTTTGTTCAAAAAAATTGAATTGGCAACATTTGGTTTCAACAGGATGGCGCTACGTGCCACACAGCCGAAGCTACACTCGATGTTTTGCGCCCTGTTTTTGAAGATCGCATTATCAGCCGCAGAGCTAATGTCGTTTGGCCACCTCGGAGCTGCGATTTGACACCGGTGGACTATTATTTGTGTATAAGTGTTACGCCGACAAGCCAGAGACAATTGACGCTTTAAAGGACTATATTCGTGAAGCCATTGGTGAAATACAGCTGCACACAATCGATAATGTGCTTAAAAATTGGACCGATCGTGTAGGATACTGCATGGCCAGCCGAGGCAGCCATTTGAATGAAATTATTTTCCATTATTAACCGGAAGGATTGTACTTTCAAATAAAAAAAGAAATTTGAGAAAATATTCAGTAGTTTTTAAATAGCATTTTCATAAAAAAAAGTTATTTGGCGGATCCTATATATAGTTATATATAATTATATAAAATAAGATAATTTAGTCTCATTAATTCAGCCATTATATGTAGAAATTTCCCCGAATCAATAAGACCGTGACTTTTCGAACTTCCCTCGTAGTTATATGAAATGCAACTCTGCTCCCATCAAGTACCACCTGTAAATAGACTACTGTCAAATTTTGAGCAAGTTCTGTCATTTACTTTGCGTTTAACAGCTATTCAAAACATATAACCTCGTGGACTTTTTAAAAATGGAAAAAAGTGAATTTCGAGCGCACATTAAACATTATTTTGTTGTAAAAAAAACCGTCAATCAAACCAAGGAAAAGCTTGATAAATACTATGGGGACTCTGCACCATCGATTTCAATGGTAAAAAAGTGGTGTACTGACTTTCGTTGTAGCCTTGCAAGCACGGAAGATGCCGAACGTTCTGGACGCCTGGTTGAGGTGTCTGCTCCCAAAACAATTGAAAAAATTCACTATATGATGTTGACCGATCGGAGATTAAATGTGCGATAGATTGTGGAAGACATATAGGCATCTCACATGGCTTAGTGGTTTTAATTTTGAACACAAGATGGCTGCCGCGTTTGCTCACAATCGACCACCAACGGAATCGTGTGACAGCTTAGTTTTCATGGCAAAAAATCCATGAAGAAGACTACGAATTGCCCCCTCAATCGCCTTATTCTCCGGATTTAGTCCCCAGTGACAATTTTCTATTTCCAGACCTAAAGGAATAGTTTGGTGGAAAGAGATTTAACTCCAACGATGAAATTATTGATTAAAAAAATGCCTTTTTTATGGACCTCAAAAAATCCTGCCGCCAAACGCAAAGTAAATGACGGAACTTGCTCAAAATTTGACAGTAGTCTATTAACAGGTGGCAGTTGATGGGAGCAGTGTTGCATTTCATTTAACTACGAGGGAAGTTTGAAAAGTCACGGATTTATTGATCCGCCCACGTATATAAAATAAAATAATTACAGAAACAATTAAGTCTCATTAATTCAGCCATTATATGTAGAAATTTTCATATGTAAGTCCGGAAGATATAATTATATATAATACATTCATTATAGCCCAGCAAAATAAAATGGATGTTATTCTTTACGAATCTCTTTTTGAGAACATCCAAGGAAGTTAATAGTGCTAATTTTTCGATTTGTAAGAAGTAATTTTAAACAACTTCCAAAATGTTGATATTAACACACAATTATTTAGTTGGTCCATAAATGGTTGATTCCTGCATTCATTAAATGCCTTATTAGAAACATATTTTGCATACCAGTGATATTCACTTTGTTCTGGTCGGAATAATAATTCTTGACGTTTTCAAAATCACATTTTTAACTTAAAAAAAGCCACTCCCCATATTTATTTTGTAGTTCCTATATTTAACAACTTCCGTAAACTAATGAAAAAGTCCATCTGCTCATCGATTTTTCATAGCACAGAAACAAACTACTTCCTCCCAATGACACGTCAAAGTTAAAATCATTAATGATTCACCGAAATTTTCACAACTTCGTGTTTAACTACTTCTTCCTTAGCTCTTATTTTGCTGGGAGGTTATTGCTCTGGTAGATCGGGTTTAACTCCAGCCGAGGACATTGATTTTTCAGAGTTTTTAGTTTTTTTTTTTTAGTTTTTTTTACAAAAAATTTTTTATCTTTAATTTAACATTTTAATTTTTTTATAACTTCACAATTCGTCCAGCTTGTTGGTTTTTTAAAAAAAAATATTTTTTAATACGTTTTAATAAATTAAATTCCATATAATTTCATATAAACCTATTTTAATACAATTCAATTTGTCAATTTTTGCATAAGAGCGCCCTGGTAGGCTAGTTGGTAGCGTGCTAGCGTATCAGTGCGGGGGTCGTGGGTTCAATTCCCACAAGAGGCTCTGGTCCGTTTTCGCTACAACGAGCCGAAGGCCTTTGTTGCTAGTGCTCGGTTAGGGTATTAACATATAATTTGTAATTATATGATTAAAAAATAAAATAAATAAATAAAATAAATAAATTTTTGCATAAATTTGAATCTTACTTAATCTCCAAAAATATATTGCTGGATCTAATTTGATCTAACATTTTTCAGATCTAATAAGATCAGCTAGATATTACAGGAGACATCAAATAATATCAAATTGAATATGATTAAATATTGTATCAGATAAAATTTTTTTTACTCGGTTATATCGTTATTACACTTTTAGTTTTTATTTTCTTTCAAAAAAAGAGGTGTTTTTTAAACGATTTTAATGATTCTTTTTGCTTTTTGTTTTTTTTTTTTTTTTGCTTAAAATTTATTAAGTTCCCAGGCTTTAAGTTCATAATTTATAAACATTTTAGTTAAATATTAGCAATTAATTATATTTTGTGTTAATATTATGTGTATAACCATTAAAGTGATTGTTTTATGTTTTATAAGAGTATTTCTTCTTTTTAATAATAGAATTGATAAATTTCAAATGCTTAAATTGCCGAAAATGTGGATTTAAAGTTTGCATTTAAAACAAAGGAAAATGCAGTTTATTTTTTTTATTGTAAATTTGTACTATTGGAAAAACAACTACCAAAGTAATAAAAAAAAATTATAAAAATATTATAGAAGTTAGTTCTTGTTAGTTGTTTTTTCAAAATAAAAGTTATATTTGTATTTTTCTTTATTAAAATAGCTTCAATTGCACCTGATAGAATTTTTAGCCAAAAACATTTAAACAACTTTTTCCAAAAATAATAAAAAAATGTCTGTTCAAAATTACTTCTGTCAATTACAAGTTGTTTGTCAACTCCTAAACTTTATACGTTAAATATTACGGTTTCAAATTCAGTTAATGATTTTGGTGTAACAAATTTTACAACCTTAAAATTATCCAAATGAAACGTGGTTATTAATGTGTAAACTAAATATATTAATATTACTTATTCGCAGTAGTCAAATATGATAAATGACTTTTTGCTTATTGTTACGCATTAATAAATTCAGATGTAATGCACTGAAAGAATTAACTACATGATATTAATAAATTTTGTCATAAAAGCAATGAAGTTGCTTTGGAACTTGTCTATTTCATTAACCAAATCTGTTGAATTTGATGCTGAATTTTTGGTGGGAAGACCAGAATAAAAATCCGTTGAAAAACTATTTTTATTTTGCCCTGTCTCCATAATTGGATTCGAACATGTTCGCAGAATTCAAGTGCTGTCATAAGAAAATTTCCTTAAAACTCCAATAGTTTCATAAAAACTATGAAGCTTTTCATTAATTTGAAGAAATTTTTCCTTCACTTTGTGAAGAAATTTTTTAATAATTTTACTGAATATTTTTATTATTTTTCCATCAATAAAATTCTTTCTGTGTGCAGAATAAAATCATAAAAGGAAAATAAATCTTAAGCTAAACAAAGTGAATACAAAATTTAAGTGTAAACTAAAAACCTACACAATTTTGTTTCATTTTACAAAGAAATCCAAAACCTGCTGGGTTATTTATACGGTGGGAATTAAATTTTGTTGGTCTTTCTCTCTCTTGGTCTTGGTCAAAAAATAAAAAAATTAAGGTCAACTTGGTTTTTTATTAATTGCTTGAAATTAATTTTTGTTTATTAAATATTGCTTAATGTAGTTAAGACGAACTAAATATGACATGTTCTTTTCAGAATGAGTTAAAATTTGAATATGTGCGGCAATTCACTGACCTTAAAGAGCTGTGTGACATAGAAGGTGAACTGATCCTTTGTTACAAGTCAGAGAACTAAATCAAAACCCATCATCGATCTGGTTTCATAAGGAGGGTATAATGAAGTGTTTGACATGTCATAACATTTTTGAACAAAAAAAAAAAATTTCCAAATGAAAATTATTTTTTTTTTTGTTAAATTTTCGATAAAAATTAAAATTTTTCATAAAAAGTACAATTTTGAATAAGTTTTTTTTTAAAGTTTTTCTTTCAAAAAAATAAAAAATATTAAAAAAAAAACATTTTTAGAAAAAAAGTACCGAAAAGTAGTACTATTTTGCTAAAAAGGACTGTTTTTATAAGAATTCCATTTTAAAAAAAATTTAATTTTTTTTTTTTAATTGTAAATTTTTCAACAAAAATAATCATTTTAAAATAGCAAAATTTTTTAAAAAAGTACCACCGTTTAAAAAGGGTAAATTTTTCAAAAAAGTACCATGTTTTAAAAAAGTACCATGTTTTAAAAAAGTACCATTTTTTAAAAGAGTAAATTTTTTCCCAAAAAGTACTATTTGTCAACAGAAAGTACAATTTTTGTAAAAACAAGTAAATTTTTCAAAAAAGTACCATTTTTAAAAAGCATTATTTTTGTAAATTTTAAATTGTAAATTTTTCAAGAAAAATAATCATTTTGAAAAAGGTAGATTTTTTAAAAAAAAGTACCACGGTTTAAAAAGGGTAGATTTGTCAAAAAAGTACCATGTTAAAAAATTACTGTGTTTAAAAAAGTACCATGTTTAAAAAAGTACGCTTTTTCAAGAAAATACCATTTTTCCCAAAAAATACTATTTTTCATCAGAAAGTACAATTTTTATAAAAAAGTACAATTTTCATAAAAAAGTATATTTTTTCAAAAAAGTACCATTTTTAAAAAAGCAATATTTTTTAAAAAGTGCATTTTTTTTTTAAAAGTAACTTAAAAAATAAACTAATGAAATCTGATGCAATTTCCCAGAGAGAAAGTCGTTTAATTTAGTTAAGATTGATCAATGTTTAACCCTAATGCTCTTTAAAGCCCCCAAAAAAAAAAACAATGATAACACCTATTGCTATTGGTTATACCTATTCCGCACACAGGTTTTAATCCGACTATAACTGACAACTTCTTAAGTAGCTGTCTTATATTTGATGAATACAGTCAAAGCCCGGTACAACGAATTATATATTGTCAGGCTCATTCGATATACCGAAATATTCGTTCGAAACACATTTTTGTATGATTTTTACTTCATCCTTTGAATTTTTAAAAAATGACTGCAATAATAGTTCAGATTCAGCTTACAGGTAGAAAAAAAAATTCTAAAATTATTATCTAATTTAAATTTTTTATCTTTTTTTAACTTTTTTCTAAATTTTTTACCAATTATTTGTTTGTTCGAGTACTAATTTTCAGAAATATTCGTTATATAAGGTAGGTAATGCAAGCAATTAGGTCGTTATACCGGACTTCGACTGTAATATCGAAATCCGAAAAATTTTCGGTATCAAGAAGATTATATTTTATTTATGTCTTGTTGCAACAGATCCCAGTTAGTACCAGTAGACCCAATGGTATGTTACAATATTTCATTTTGAGAATTTTCCTTGTTTTTCAAAAGCTTGGCTACAATTTAATCCGTTTTTGGCTGATCCGTATTTATTACAAATATTTCTTCATTTTAATATGTGATATTATATAAAAAAAGGAAAACATATGCAAAATAGTGTAATTAACTTTTAAGCTACTTAAATTTATTTAAACTGTATTTCAAATACCGTTTAATATTTAGCTAAAAAGAAAAACATAACAAAATATAGAATAAAATTACCCTACTTAAAATGTTCAACTTAATCAGGATAACATTTCTGGCGCAATTCCGGTCAAATAAATAAATAAAAAAAAATCATAATGTGCACTTTACACAAACCTGAAACATACATATAAATGTGCCAAAAATGAACATAAATTGGTTAAAAACATTATTTATCTCACAAATTCTTAAGAGAAGAGGCAAAAAATCGAAAAAAACATGTTGTGAGTCAAAAACGACTGTAAACTTACCTACATAAAAAAAAACCTTATCTACATAAAATTTTTACTAATAATATATTGATTAAATGAATTACAATTTCCCGTAGAAAATTCACGACAAAAATTTCTATATATTAATGAACAACATAACTAACATAAATGAATTTTCTAAAATTTATTGTACAATGAAATTTTTTTCATTTATTATAGTGAATTAATTCTATTATAGTGAATTCAGTAATTCTTTTAACAATTTAAATTATTTAATTAAAAGTTCCATTAACTATGGAAAAATCGAAATATAATAACATATATGACATTATTACACATGGGGTTGTATATGATCATATACTGCCACACAAAATTATATACGTGGATGTATGGTTCAATACATGACCATATAAGATCTTATATATTTTGTCATATCTTCGGATCAGAATTTCATGGTTATATATGATCATATATGATTTTTATAAAATCACTTAAAATCATATGTAACCATATATGGTCATATACTCTTAAACATCGCATCTGAAGATATATCGACATATATGAGATCTTATATGAACGTGATCATACATCACCTTAAAACTTACATACGCTCAAAAGAAAACACATAAACTAAAAATTAATCCAAAATTTTCTTTAAAATAGTTTAAAAATTTTCCTCAATTTAAGTCAAATTTTATTTAAACTTAGAAAAATTTCTTAAAATGAATACAAATTCCTATGTTTGGGTAAAAACGAAATTGTTTATATACTCGGAATAGTTCACATCTTTCCTAAGTAATATTTCTTGATTTTAGGAAAAAAACAAGCAAATAAAAAAAAAATTATGAATTTTTAAGAAAAACATCTGTGTTGAGAAATTTTCACACTAAATATAATAAAATTAAGTTTAGAACATAATTTACTCCTATTTAATTCAAAAAGTTTGTCTAACTTAAAATGAGAAAGTACCTGCCCATATAAAAATCGAAATATATATGAGCATACATGATCATACATGGGCATACATGGGCATACATGGGCATACATGGTCATATACGTCCATACATTGTTCAATATATGACCATACATGATCTCATATATGATCATATATCTTCGGATCCAAAATTTGAGGGTATATGGACGTATATGATCATATACGAGCATACATGAATAATATATGAGCATGTATAATATATGCACATATATCACCATATACCCTCAAATTTCGGATCCGAAGATATATGGTCATATATGAGATCATGTATGGACGTATATGACCATGTATGTATGATCATATATAAGCCCATGTATGATCATGTATGTTCATATATATTTCGATTTTTACATGGGTGGTCTTAATGTGTGTAGTAAAATTAACTAAATTTTAAAAAGCCGTTACTAAATTCAGTTTATAAGTCTAACAATTTCTAATTCTAAAGAATTGTTTTCTAAAAATTAGTTCAGACAATTAAAAACTAAAAGTAATAAATTTGTTCCTATGTAATAATACACAATTATTTGATTTTAGAAACTGATGAACTATTTCTAAGGAAAATTTTTCAAGCAACTTAGTTCATATATATTTAAAAATTTTAATAAAATATTGTTTTTTCAAGTAAAAGTTTTGCAATTTTTGGGAAATAATAACCTTAGGTGTAGGACTTTTTTCTTTAAAATTTCTTCAGATAAATTAAAAAAAAAAACGAAAAAATTTTTGTTAAATCGAGGAAAAATTTAGTTTTTGTTAGAAAATGTTTCTTATTTAAAAAAAAAACAACAATAAATTAAAAGCAAACTAGTATATTTTTCTAAATTTAAAGGAAATAAATAAAAGTATTCATTAAAAAAAATTAACGTGCCAGATTGCAATTTTTGGTTCATGAGCGTAAGTCAAAAATTCTTAACAGTCTTAAATATTGATCTTAAAGTACCTTAACATATATTTCAAAACTTTGCTACCAAAAGGGAAAAATTGTAATAATGTTGTTTTTGTGATATTTGGTATTTTTGTAACCATTTCCCTAAATTAATTTAAGAAGACAAAGAACCCCCATTGTTCCTTAGCCATAAATGCCGTGTGTCACTTAAGGCGTCACCTTTTGTAGTTCTATCAAGGCAAACCATTAATTAACTACAAAAAGGATCTGACTTTGTCACTATTTATTACGTACTACAGGATGTACATTTTTTAATTTGTTTACCTTTTTGCTAATGTAATTTAATTTGTATTTTAAATGCATGAGCTTAGTATAATTCAATTTGATTTAAAGATAAAAATGTATAGCAAAAAGCTTGTTAAATGCAGTGTCCTCACAAAGCGGAAGTCCTTCCATAGTGGGAAAGTAATTACACAATGAGTGTAAAGTACTTTAAAATATATGGTTAAATATATTACCTTTACCATAGAAATAGTTTCATATTTATTAGAAAATTTTTATGAAATTTAAGGATAATTTTAACTTAAAATAAGTGCAATTGAACTTGATGTTAAAAAATATTTTCTTATTTTTAGGTTTTAAACCTAGCTATAAGTAAAAAAAAATTATCTAATGAACTTAAACAAAATCAAATTTTTCTTAAAACCAAGGAAACATTTCCTAACTAACAGTAAAATTTGAGAAGATATATGAACTAGTTATGAGGAAATTTTACTATTTTTAATAAAAATTTAGTTCTCAATAGTAAAATTTTTCTAAAATTTAGAAATTTTGATCAAATTTTAAGTAAAATAAGTTTCTTAATATAAAGGAAAAATTTTATTAAATTTTGGCAAAACGTATCATTGGCACCGTTTTCATTTCAATTTTTCCTCAAATCAAGTTAATTTTATAAAATTCTAGTTGACTTTTTTTGGGTGTAGTTTTATAATAAAGTTTTCCCAAACCTTAAGTTCTATCTGAGCAAGCACTGCATCATTGGCAAGCTTAATATAAGTTATTAATTCTTACAAATAATTGCTTCTCTGTTGGCTTAAGATAACATTGAATTGTAATGATTCACATATTGTTGCCTTAACTTTTAATACCTTCCTCTAATGTAGGGCTTAATGAGTTTTGGAAATCCAAAAGAAAACAAAAACTTTTAACAAAAATTTAGAGCATAAACTTCTTTTAAACCGTGTGGCGCATACAATAAGAGTTATGTGCGAAATACGCCAAAATCTTTATCAAAAAAAAAAAAGGACAGAGAACAGGAGAAAAAGGGTACAAATAAATAAAAATGCATAAAATAATAAAAAAAAAAAACATTAAGGAAACAAGTTTTTAAGTTTAACTGGAATCATATTACCACACAATAATCCAGCAAGAAAAAGAAAATATGCTCAACAGCATCTCAGGATAAAATATGAAATAATTTTAGAATGAGACCAACTAGCAGAAAATTAAAGTAATAATTATATCTACAAGAAATGATACCATACATAATTATATATAACGAAATTGGTATATTTTGCCTTTATTTGTTTGAAAACAGGATCTATCAAATCCCAACTCTGTAATTTTTGTGTCCCATTTTTGGCCAAAATTATATTTTAACTTTTTCATTTACGCAGAAAAAATGCATGTTATATATATGTTTTGAAACTATAACTTATATGTTTGAAGTATACTTCCAAATATTTTATTTGCAGCCAAATATAATATATTCACAGGTGAATATGTTATATTTAGAGCCAAACATATTGTATTAAAAACAAACATATTTTATATGTACATTACCAGCAAAATCACACGCACGGAAAATACATGGTTGGACACAATCGTGTTCGAAGAACATCATATATTTTTGGGATTATGATTGTGGTAACCATAGATCAAGGTATACAAGTTAATAATGTCGATTTTTTGCTTAAAAAATGCATTTATTATAATAACAAAATGAATTGATACATTATTCAAAGTTTTGTCCATCGTTAGCCACTAATGTTCTGAAGTGAAGCTTATTCCAGTAAGGGCGTTCTGCATCGATCGAAACAAATGGTAGTCAGAAGTGGCAAGGTCTGGGTTGTAAGGCGGGTGAACCAAAACTACACTGTTTTTCAAATAGTTTTTGACCAGTCTGGCAACATGTGGCCAAGCGTTGGCATGATGGAAGATTATGGTGTTTGGTCGAATATTCTGGTTGTTTTTCGTTGATTGCTCTCTTCAAACGAATCAATTGTGTTCGGTACAAGTCCCCTGTGATCGTCTGACTCGATTTCAACAGCTCATAAGGTCAATTAAGAAGTTAGCAGCCCGACACATAGATGGCGCTACTAGACTTAAATCGATATGATTTTTAGTTAGCCCTAACCTTCAAAAGACACGTGCATAAATTTGACAACTGTCGGATCATTAGTTTGTGAATTATAGCATTTTGAGTGAAGCAACTTTTGTTATTGTGAAAAAAATGGATAAAAAGGAATTTCGCGTGTTGATAAAATATTGCTTTTTGAAGGGAAAAAATACAGTTGAAGCAAAAACTTGCCTTGATGACGAGTTTCCGGACACTGCCCCAGAAAAATCAACCATCAAGGATTGGTTTAAACGTGGTGAAATGAGCACCGAAGACGGTGAACGCAGTGGACGCCCAAAAGAGGTTGTTACGGATGAAGACATCAAAAAAATTCACAAAATGATTTCGAATGACCGTAAATTGAAATTGAATGAAATAGCAGGTACTCTAAAGATATCAACTGAACGTGTACATCATATCATTCACGAATATTTGGGTATGAGAAAGCTCTGTGCAAAGTGGGTGCCGCGCGACGAGCTCACTTTTGACCAAAAACAAGTCAGTGAAAACGACGGCGAAAATCCATGAATTGGGCCTCGAATTGCTTCCGCATCCACCGTATTCTCCAGATATGGCCTCCAGCGACTATTTCCTGTTCTAAGATCTCAAAAGAATGTTCGCTGGGAAGAAATTTTCGTCGAATGAAGAGGTGATCGCCGAAACTGAGACCTACATATTTTGAAGCAAAGGACAAATCGTACTAGAAAAATGATATCGAAAAGTTAGAGGGTCGCTATAATCAGTGTATAACCTTTGAAGGGAACTATGTTGAATAAAAAAAAAAAAAGAATTTTGCCAAAAAAATGTGTTTTACTATGGTAGGCCTGGGACTTTTCAATTGACCTGTTACAAAGCACTATTCTGATCCCACAAAATACAGAAGAGCATTACCTTTGCGTCATATGACTTTTACATATGACTTTTTGCGGTTGGGGTTATCGTAATGTATCCATTTTTCATCACCAGTAACAACACGATGTAAAAACTACTTCTTTTTGTAGCGTTCAAGCAGCATTTTCGACATGAAAAATCGCCTTTCAAAGTCTCTCGGCTTCAATTCATATGGGACTCAATTTCTTTGCTTTTGAATGAATCCCAATGCTTTTAAACGTAGGGAAATCGCTTGTTATGTCACTCCCAATGATAATTCAAGTTCTTTTTGCGTTTGACAACAATCTTCGTCAAGTAATGCTTCCAATGGCTCAAACTTATTCGGCTGACCAGGCCTCTCCTCGTCTTCTGTGTTGAAGTCATCACTTTTGAATCGCGCAAACCAACGTTCATAAGTTTTTTGAGTTGGTGCATGTTGACCGTAAGCTTCTTCCAACAATCGATAACTTTCAGCAGCCGTTTTCTTCAAATGAAACAAGGTTATTAGACTTCCCCGCAATACACCTTTTTTAGGCACAAAATTCGATATTAATATAGCGATTGAAAAAAAATGTGTGTTTACACTTTGGCGTCTATCGGATACTGAATTATAATGACAGATTTTATTATTGACACAAACCATATGCGATAGTTATGCCATCTGTTGTCCAAATCAACATTATTAACTTGTATACCAATATAATATTTTATAAATTAGGCATTTCGAAATTAAAATCCCCCAGGTGAAAATGATCTAATATATTATAATTTTTACATGGGAGACTGAACTGATAGAAATTTTTTTAATGAAAACAGGACAGTATTGTAACTATAAATGACAAATTCATGTTTTATTTGATTTATAATTATTCATTGATTGTTGTCAGCATTTTATAGTTCCATAATTATCATATTTTATTGGTAGTAAGAACTTTTGTTGCCACAGTGTGGTTACAGCCAATCATAATATGAAAAAGAAAGTGGCAATCATGATATAATTAAATATTTACTACAATAATGATGGTAGCGATCATATTGATGGTTAGAACCTATTTATAAACCAATAACATGATTATGACAACCATACCCGCAGCAAGCATAATATAGTAGCAGTGATCATGTTGCAACCATGTTTTTCCTCAGCGTAAATATTTTCGGCAGGGCGTTTTTCAGCGCGTAAGCTATAACGATGAATAACTCAAAACCACGATCAGATTTTAAAATATAATTGTTATCGTTAAGGACCCAGCAAAACATTGGTAATGGGTACGATATTCTCATGCGTTACCTTGTAATCATTTTCATTATTTGCAAGCATAAATAAGTTACTTATTATTGATTACGTAATATATGATTTATAAATGTAAAGTAATAATTGAAATATTTTTGAAAATCTATTTTTAGATACATTACTTTGTGTTTTTTTGTAAGCAAAAGGGTAATGTATGTTTGTGTTGATAACACTAGCGAAAAAACGAAGCGCAACAATTCATTTAAGTTTAAAGCAATCAAATACTATATGCGTCGATTGCTCAGTGGGTAGAGTTCTTGGCTGGCAACCAGATTTCCCTGGTTCGATTCCCATCTTGACCACATTATTTTTAATTACAAATATTTTAAATAAAATATTTGTAATAATTTTGTTTAATAAAAAGTCCTGTTTTTTTAAAAATCTATTTTTAGACACATTACTTTTTCCATTTTCGTAACCATATAACTAACCCCTTACATTATAACCTCTAAAGTAATGGGTATATACATTACTTTGAGGCTCATCGCCTATAAAATTCGTTAATGAAGTAAGGTGTAAAGTAATCCATCGGCCCCTATGGCTATACATTACTTAACCCATTATTTGGTAATGTGTGGTTTTGCTGGATACTTTAAATAATTAAAAATTTATTTGAATGACTTCACTTTTAAATGTAAATTCAGTTCGCCTGATTTAATTGGGTTAATATTCCTTTAAAGAATTTACAATTTTTTTTATGAGAAAATCTTATCTGTAATAATTTATGAACTAAAAAAATATAAATACGAAATTGTCTAAAATTTAGTTCAAATATTTTTACTTACATTTCAACTTGCTTAGCAAATTTTGTTTTTGTTTTTTAAATTAATATCCATTTAGTTTGTTTTGAACTATAATCGAAAAAACACATATTTGACATAAATAATATAACACTGCACAACAATTTCAAACTTTTTCCAAAATTACGGGGTTCCAAATTTACGGGAGACCAAAAAAAAAATATACTTGTGCGGGCGTTTTGATAGTTTACATCGGAATTTAAATTTAGAGGCGGTTTAAGCTTCCCAGCCCTGACCAATCCAAAACTTAACAAAAACACCAAAAATCAATCAAATTCAAGATTGCTCATCAAATTTCTAGTCAAATTTTAGGATGACCAACATATTATAAGTGAGATTTTGGGCCCTATACTTATGTCATCCCAAAATCTGACTGGAAATTTGATGAGTTTTTGGTATTTGTGTTAAATTTTGGGCTTTAGTCTGTTTGACATATAAAGTATAATCTTATGGCCAACATTTTTGTAGAACATGTCATCCTCGCGCTTCCCCTTTTTCAAGGTTTTTTTACAACTTGTTAAAATAAAGCCAAAAATTGCCATTTGAGGCGGAATTAGAGGGTTAATATGTTCTACAAAAATATTTGTCATACCGTTATCTACAAAGTTGCTGAACATACTCTACACCTCAGATGTAAAGAAAACTTAGTTTTATATACCGATATGATGCAAGAACAGGCCAGAGCTGGGAAACTTAAACCGCCTCCAAAATGAAATTCCGATGAAAACTATCAATACGCCGACACACGTATATTTTTTTTGGTCTCCTTAACAAGAGTCAATCGTCGGAACCCCGTTATTTTTTTATGTGTTAAACTGTGTTATTTGAACTATAAATTTATTAGGCCTCAATGCTAGTTCAAGCATTTTTTTAATTTAGAAAACTTGTTCTTAAGTAAAATTTGTACTAAATTAAAAACAAAAAATACTAATACCAGGTTTAAAGAAAAATTGTTTTAAGTTTACGTTAAACTTATGCTTAATTTAAGTAAAAAATTTAGCAATTTTTGTAAATTGTTCTTAGTTATTTTTAAGAAAAGTAATCACTTTTCCAAAATCTCTTAAGCAAAATTTTGTAAAATTACTTAAAATTTGGTCAGCTTGGAATAAAGTAAGAAATTACATAGTTAAAGTGGACTTTAAGAACTTGTTTATCTTTGTTTGCGTTGGTTTCATTTAGCTAAAGGTATATTCATGTTTTTATGTTAAAGTTTTTGGTTTAGTAGTTGTAGTAGTAGTGACTTGACCATTACTCTCATGGCGACTTAAAACTTAATGTTGGTAATTTTATTTCAGTTTCGCTTAGTTAACTCCAATTTTGTTGCAGTCATTCTTTTTTTTCTTCTGTGTTTGATGGTGTTGCTCCTCTATGCTTCTCTAATTTGCAGCCAATATGAGATTGTTATGCTTATAAGACATTATCTTAAAGTTTTTTTTTTTCTGCAGTTATGTTTTATTCCTGGTTATGTTAAGAGCTTTTTTTGTGATTGTCATGGCACCGTGGGGCCACATAATACAATAATGGTAATATATATACAATTCTCTGGAATAGATTGATTTAAAGTAAATTATTATTGTATACCCTGCTAATAGTGCCCCTTAAATATGATACATAAAAAATTGTCAAATTTAAACAAAACAAAAAATTCCGCGGAATTTGCGGAGTATGAGAAATTTTTTATACTTTTCAAATATCAACAACGCCGAAATAAAAACATAAACATTAGAAACAAATTTAGAGTTTTTCTAAAATTTCGCGAATGTTTTCGTGGAAGACATTCCATGGGAAACCGAAGGATTATAGACATACGTATATGTCCATATATGAATAGAATAAGGATGGATGATATCATCACCGAGTTTGATGCGAACTTGCTAAGGCGCATCAAAGCTATCCAAAGTATAGAAATCCCTCAGGATGATGTGACAAGTGTGATATCGGGTAAATATCCGTGAATATTGTTCTTTGCACTAGGAATTAGATCAGGGAATTAAAACTGCCGAGTCTGAAATGGGTTGAGCTTGCAATTTCCGAGAGTCTAAACAGTCAAGCTAAAGTTTCTGGGGTATCAACCACCGTAGCGGCAATTGTAATTTTAAAGCAGTTATCAGATTCTTACTGATGTATGGGGAAACTGCCATGAGAGTGTGAAAAAATATTCTTACACGCAAAGAAAAAACATGGTTGGGGCAATCATATTCGAAGAGCATCATATATTTTTGGGTTTATGGTTGTGCCAACCATAGTCCTATTATAATATGGTTATCATATTATGATAATAAAATAACCACATTTTTACCATAAAATGGTCCCTACACTTATATTATGATTTAAAAATTACAATATTATGGGCCTAAATAAACATGTTATGATATTGAATTTATCATAATCTGATCGCACGTAATCATAGTATGCTCAAAATGTTATCATATTATGGTCCCTCATAACTATATCTAAGAAAATTTCTTAAAGGAAAAGTTCTCAGAAACTATGAAAAAAAAGCTCTTTAAATTTAAGAATATTTCCTATAGATATGTTTTTTCTAAAAAAATGATATTAAAGATTTTTGAAGAAAAACTGTTAAGGAAAAAATCATAGATTCTAACAATTTTTCTTTCAAGAAAACTTTGATTCTGTGGACTTTTTTTAGGAAAAATACTTATTTTTTTTAATTCTAATGACTTTTTTAATAAAAAAAATCTTAGATCCTAACGACATTTTTAAGATTTTTTTAGAAATTTTTCTCTAAGAAAAAATCTTTAGAATCTAAGAATATTTCTACTACAAAAAGTCCTTAGAATCTAAGTATTTTTCACGATGACAAGTCTTCAGAATCTATGAATTTTTCTTTTAAAGAAAGGCCTTAGGATATAAGTTTTTTTTTGGAATGAACTTTTATCTAAGAAACACTTTGGAGAATCTGGGAATTTTAGTTTAAGGAAAAGTCCATAGAATCTAAAAATATTTTTATCTGATAAATTTATAAATATCTATTATTTTGTGAAAAAAAAACCTTTTCGTACAAACAAATAATCATGGGTTCTACAGACTTTTTCTTATAAAAAATATTTTATTAATATTTTGAGAACTTTTTACAAGAAATGAATTCATAAACATATATATATTTTTTTTTATTTTCTAATTGTTTTTATTGAAAAGAATTAACAAAATATAAAATATTTCAATAGAATATTTTTGACAATGAATTGATTAGTGTAAATAATATTATATGTATAAGAAATTTTCGACAAAAAACCCTTTAAAAAAATCTTCTAAAGATAAAAAAAATATATTCTGGATCTTAATGGGTGAATTGATAAAATGTTTTAATGCCACATGAAAGTAATTTTCTACCCATCTGATATTTGTATAGTTTTAGTAAACAATATATGATTATTTTTTTAAGACATTTTGTAGTAAAAACAAACGGACTGAACTGATAAAATTTAGGTTTTTATAAAAACAAGACAATATTATGACCGTAAATGTCAAAATCATGTTTTATTTGATGTAAAATTATTTTATGATTGTTGCCAGCATTTTATGGTTGCATAAATATCATATTTTTTTCATAGTTAGATTTTTGTTACCACAGTATGGTTACATCTAATCATGTTATAAAATAGAAGGTGTTAATCATAAAATAGTAAAATATGTACTATAATAATGATGGTAGCGACCATGTTAATAATAAAAAACCCAATAACATGGTTATGATAACCAAACCCGATTGCAGCAAGCTTAATATAGCAGCAGTGATCATGTTGCAACCATGTTTGTTATCTGCGTGTAGAGAATAGACTTGTATTTCACCGAAAGCCAAGCGGTCATTAGGTTCCTAATACCACATTAAAGATCGTAAATTAATGCCGAGTGTCTCTGAACATGTGGCAAAACATTCGAGATTTACACTCAGCTGAGTGCCGGGATACCTTGAATAGTTGCGGCAACAATGTTGCTGAAGAACTGACTATGCGATCACATCGCGCGGGGAATACCGATTTCAGTGAGCAAGCAGCATATTGAGCAGTACTACCTCCAACTTGCCGGGACTAGACAAATCAACTTGCCCCATCGTGAGGAAGATTCTGCACCGTAACGGAGAGGTCATTGGACTACACCTTATCCGTTCGTGCAAACTGCTGGAGATTGTAACAGGTCATGACGCTTTTGGAATACTTTCGCGGAGGATGAAACTTCCCTATACTGATTTGTGCAGAAGCTGTCACGATAAGAAAGAGCAGCAGACTTCGCTACATCTGTTGCATCAGTGGCCTGCGTTCGCAAATCAGAGGGCTACTCTCTGCGGTCATCTGGTTTTGTATAATTGACGGACCTGTTCCCAATTAGATATCGGCAGGATTAGTCTGTTCATCAGCGATTCCGATGGGTTTTGATCCTAATGTAACCACTAACCCGTATATTTAATTTTTCTAATTATCACAACGGGGACAGATTTCGCAGGACACTCGATGTATAATAACATCAGCATTTTCATAAAATAACTTTTAACCTTTTCATCCAAAGCTAACGATATACTTCGTGCTGTTACCGATGTCCAGCCAATCCCTAAAAAGGATGCGGCTGACAACTACCATCAAATTGGAATCTGCTATGCGCTTTCAATTATCTAGAGACCAACGTCGGAGTTGATCCATTTACCGATTTGGTGTAAGCAAAGAGGTTCTCCTGGATACTTCCGAAGGGGCATGGATTACTCTTGTCAAGGCTTATTGCTTTTGGTGTCGGTGATGACATCTCCCGATTCTTATCGGTTTTTTTTTATAGATGGCGTCTTATTCAATGAGTTTCAGTTAAGTGGAGGGATACCTTAAGGTTCCCTTTTTTCTTCTTTCCTCTTTCATATCTTTCTAAATAACTTTCTCCGTCATTCACATTCCATAAATCATATGCCAAGCTTAAGGGAGATTATGAAGGAAACACTCAATCAAGACTTACGAACCATCTCTGCATGGGGTCGTAAAAAAAGGATCGATTTTAATGCACACAAGAGCCAATGTCGTAGGACTTCCGGACATTGGCGTCTGTAAACATGTGTGATCTCAATAATGAGACATCTGCAGCTCTTGATGTTTCGGGCATGAGAATTCAATGTGATGTTTGCTAGAAAAATCATGTTATTCAAGTGTCTCAGTAAAAATGCACTTTTTCACTTTATAATAAAAATACGTATTTTTGAGATAGTTGTGATTTTTTTTATTGGATTGTAAAGAAGCCATGTTCCGATTAAATATGGAATAAAATATCCGCCAAATGGACCCCACGGCGCTGGTGACAGGTCATTACTCTTTGTGGAGGTCTTTTTTTAAAATTCGCTGCGTAGGGCTTGGCGAAATTTGAAATTGTTTAGAACGATGACGAATTGATGTTTTCGGGTCTTCGGCGACACTCTCGTTTACAGCAGCTATGTTTTCATGAGACTTACAGGAGTCTTACTGTCCATAACCGACCCAGCCAGTTTCTTCAAATTTTTGATCACTCTTCGAATGGTTGACAAAATATGTGCACTTGCTAGACAGGAAATTTTTCGAAGTTTGCAAAGTTCTTTCGTAGGGCGCTGCATTTTTAATAATCGAAATAAACATATGTGACAGCTACCATATTTAAGAGTTGCCACTTGCACAAAAAAAATTACACAAAATTTAAGAATTGCACCGTTACTGAGACACCCTATACTCACTCCTTCTGATCTCCTTACTATTTATACACCTATATCCAACCTTGAATGGAATACAACTTCCATATGTATTCAAAGCATATTGTAGAGCTTTTGAACCTTGTGCAAAGGGGAGCGTCGCACAGTGCTTTGTCCCCATATAGTGAATCGGCAAAATTAGAGGAGTTGTCGCAGAAACTTGAAATTTGGTATGCTGGCTCAGAATATCTAAATTAAGAAAAATTTGAAGTTTCGGAAAAATCGGCCCAAGGACACGCCTACTTCCGATACATCCTTAAATTTAAAAGTTTAATTCCAGCTACTATTATGAGCAGAATGAAGCAAAAATTGGTAAATCTCTGTTAAATTATGTCATTTAGCTAAGTGCTTAATTTTGTTTCATTCGGAGCAAGGACATAACAACCTCCCATATATCCTTTTTCTTAAAATCTACATTTTGGCTACATTAATGATAAGAATACAGTAAGAATTCGGAATAGTTTATGAAATTATACTTTTTTGCTCTGTGATAATTTTTGTTTCATTCGGTGCAAGGACATTACTACCTCCCATATATCCTTTTCCTCAAAAACTGAATTTTAGCTACATTAATGATCAGAATGCACTAAAAACAGATAATAAGTTTTAAAAAGATACTTTTTAGATCTCTGGAGATTTTTTTTTTATTCGGTACAAGTACTTGACTTTCTCCCACATGTCCTTTTTCTCAAAAACTAAGTTTCTCCCAAATTTACCTCGCATATCCGAAATTCTAACTACATATTCGTATTAGCACTACACGAACATACCTATGTAAGTTATTATCATAGGTGCGAAGTGCAACTTTTGTAAAGTTGGATCACGCTATCATCTCTAATTTGAAAAACATAACCAACGGCAAATAAAAAATAAAACAAAACAAACCAAACAAAATATGACAAAAAAGTATTTATAAATAGATTTCAAGTACAAACACTTTAACTAATTCTAATTTAAATAATACTAATTATAATTTTTATTTGATTCGCATAAAATTAGGTACACGAGTTTTTATCCGATTCAAAAAATCTAACAAAACTTGTATAATTTTATATAATTTTTTATGATATATCAAAAATAGTAAAATTTTCCATAAGAACACTAGGTAATCGGGAACTAGAAGAATAATTTGTACGGTGGATATGCAAAATTTTTTATCCAATTCGGATTAAACTAGGTACAAGAGATTTTATCCGATTCGGAAAAAATTTCCAAATTATAGACTTAGAAAAGCCGAAATAAAAAGTTGTATAATTTTATATAATTTTTTTTATACTCAATCAAAGATAATACATTTTTTCAAACAAATGCGGTAAAAATCACAAATTTAGCCATTTTTACAAAAGCCAATATTTTGATTTTTTGTGAAAAACCGGCACTTTTTTTTTAATAATATGTTAGTTAATATTATAGACTTACAAAAACCGAAATAAAAAATTATTTAATTTTATATAATTTTTTTTTTATACTCAATCAAAGATAATACATTTTTTCAAACAAATGCGGTAAAAATCACAAATTTAGCCATTTTTACAAAAGCCAATATTTTGATTTTTTGTGAAAAACCGGCACTTTTTTTTAATAATATGTTAGATAATATTATAGACTTACAAAAATCGAAATAAAAAATTATATAATTTTATATAATTTTTTTTTTATACGCAATCAAAGATAATAAATTTTTCCATATTCCTAGTATGTTCTTCTAGTTCATTGGGAGCTAAAAGAATAGTTTGTAAGTAGACTATTCAAAATTTTTATCCGATTCGAATGAAATTTGCTACATGATGATTGTGACTAATTCTTTTTACTGATATTTGTACATATATCCAATTTGCTGAAAATTGGTCAATATTCAATCATATAAGTCAAAAAAAAAAATGCGGTAAAAATTACAAATTAAGCCATTTTTACAAAAGCCAATATTTTGATTTTTTGTGAAAAACCGGCACTTTTTTTTAATAATATGTTAGATAATATTATAGACTTACAAAAACCGAAATAAAAAATTATTAAATTTTATATAATTTTTTTTTATACTCCATCAAACTTAAGAAATTTTCGAATTTTCACCAAAAAAAACCTATTTTTTGGAGTTGTAAAAAATATTTGTTTTCAAATATATATTAAATAGTGTATTAAAGGTTTACTACAAATATATCTAAGTATTCAAAAAATAAAACTTTAAATCAGTATTTAAAAAAATATATTTTTGAGAATTATTTTCGTGAAACAACTGAAAACAATATTTTTTGTTCAGTAATTTTTGCTTAATATTTTCAAACTTTGGCGCCCTCTACTGACGGCGAAAGCAATCAGACTAAATTTTTTTTTGCATATTTATTTTAGTTAACTTCTTGTCTATCAAAAAATGTACTTTTAAGAACAATTTGAGCCCATGCTTAATTTTTGATTTTTGCCTATGGGACAAAGCACTGTGCGTCGGCACTCATCAATGGCAGTAGGGTTTGCAGCTAAATCTACTGACTCATTAGAGCATCGTCGAAATGTCTATCGATATTGCCATGGGAGGTGTTCTGCCTCCCATGGTTCGAATTAATATTTTTTAATAAGTTACAAATTATATTTGATACAAACAGATTCTATTTAGCAATCTGTACATTGAAATGGAGGTTATAAACACATAGCGGAAATACTTTAACAATTGAAAATTTCCCACATTAAATTATTTTTCATTTCACACTATTCATCACAATTTATTTAAATCAACCCCACTGTACATCGTACTATGGGATGACAGCTTAACGCACATCTCTACTACGCGCCGCCACGAGCATAAAGTTCACACTCATAAAGTAAATAAAATTTAAGTGGCGGCATTTTTTGTAAGACCCCGTTTTTGTTTCGTTCCCACTTTTCTTCATTAAGGAATGAGAGGGTTCATAAGAAATCCTTGATTTAATAAAAAATATGTGATTGGTATGTAGAAAACAGTTTATTACGGTATAGTTTTGTTTTTTATATTTTGGCAATAAGAATTTTTATGGTTATTAATTTGACACTGTATTACCGGGAACTTTAAAATTCCATAAAATCAGGAAAGCAGAATAAAATAAAAAAAAAAACAACAGAGATTAAGAAATCAACGGGTGATAAACATTAAATTTAATTGATTTTTATACATAAATGAATATAAAAGAGAAATATCTTAAGAGGTGTCTACAACATATTTTATAAATTTTATGATAATTTAAGGGAAAAAACCTACAGGTATTTAATTAAAATTCTATAAATATTTAACAACAAGTTTGGAGAATTTAAAAAAAAAAAATATATTATTAACAACCCTGTTCTGAATTAAGATTCTAGCTGTGTTTATTAACAACATGTAGTACAAAAAAAGACATGAACTAAAAATTAATCCAACATTTCCTTCAAAATAGTTTAAAATTTTTCCCTAATTTAAGTCCAATTGTATTAAAACTTAGAAAAATTTTCTTAAAATGAATACAAATTCCTAAGTAATATTTCTCGATTTAAGGAAAGAACAAGCATATTAAATAAAAATTTATTAATTTTTAAGAAATACATCTCAGTTTTAAGAAATTTACATCCTTAAATATAAAAAAAAAGTTTAGTTCAAAAAAAAAAAAAAATAGAACCTTATTTTCTCCCATTTAGTACTTGAACTTAATGTGTGTTAATTTTTTTTTTTTTTTTTGCGAGTAGTAAAATTAACTAAATCTTAGAAAGCCATTTCTAAATTCAGTTTTTAAGTCTACCACTTTCTAATTTTGAAAAATTGTTTTCTAAAAATTAGTTCAAACAATTAAAAACAAAAAGTAATAAATTTTTTCATATGATATAATAATTTTTTTGGTTTTAGAAACTGATGAACTATTTTTAGGGAAAATTTGCATGCAACTTAGTTCAGATAAATTTTAAAAATTTTAATAAAATATTTTTTTTTTTCAAGTAAAAGTTTTCTAATTTTTAGGAAATAATAAACTTAGGTGTAGGATTTTTTTTCTAAAAATTTCTTCAGATAAGGAAAAAAAAACTTGAGTAAATTTTTTTTAAATCAAGGAAAAATTTAGTTTTTGTGGGAAAACGTTTTACTTATTTTCAATATTATTTTTTCCAAAAAACATAATAAATTAAAAACAAACAAGTAAATTTTTCGAATTTTAGAGAAAAATATTTTATTTCAGAAAATAAATTAAGATATCCATCAAAAAAAAGAGTTCGTACTTAATTATAAGTTTTGTTTCATAATCGTACTTGAGCGTGAGTCAAAAATCTTTCACATGCTAATTTCTAATCTTTGAAGTTTTAAATACCGAAGTTAAAGTAGCTTAAAATATATTTCAAAATTTATGCCAAAAATGCCATAAAATAAACTTATAACATTTTGCCATATTCCAATAATAACAAGAAATGTAACTGTGATATTTTGCATTTTTGCCACAATTTCCTTAAATTAGTTAATTTAAGAAGACAAAGGACCCCCAGTGTTCCTTAGCCATAGATGCCGTGTGTCACTTGGGGCGTCCCTTTTTGTAGTTCTCTCAAGGAGAACCAACTACGAAAAGGATCTGACTTTGTTACAATTTCAGGATATCCTGCAGTACATTGAATGAAATTGAATTTATATTTTATTTATTTATTTTATTTATTAATCATATAATTACAAATTATATGTTAATACCCTAACCGAGCACTAGCAACAAAGGACTTCGGCTCGTTGTAGCGAAAACAGACCAGAGCCTCTGGTGGGAATTGAACCCACGACCACCGCACTGATAAGCTAGCACGCTAGCAACTAGCCTACCGGGGCGCTCAATTTATATTTTAAATAAATAAGTTTAGTACAATTGAATTTAAAGATAAAAATTTATATCAAAAAGCTTGTTAAAAGCAGTGTCCTCACAAAGCGGAAGTCCTTCGAAAGTGGGACACAGTGGGTGTAAAGTACTTTAAACTATATAGTAAAATATATATAGAAACAGTTGCATATTTATTAGATTTTGTTTTTATTAAATTTAAGGATAATTTTCACTTAAAAGAAGTTTAATTTAGCTTGATGTTAGATTTTTTTTTTATTTTTAGGAAGTTAAGTCCTAGTTTTTAGTAGAAAAGAAAATTATCTAATGAATTTAAATAAAATAAAATTTTTCTTAAAACCAAGAAAACAATTCCTATCTAAAAGTAAAATTTAAAATGATATCTGAACTAATTAAGACGAAATTTTGCTATGTTCTCCAATGAAAATTTAGTTCTCAATAGTAAAAATTTTCTATAAATTAGAAATTTTGCTTTTTAATTTCAAGCAAAATTTTATTAAATATTGGTAAAAAGTGTCTTTTCATTTCAATTTTTCTTCCAAATTAGTTAATTTTTCTAAATTCTAGTTATTTTTTTTTTTGAAGTTGAGAATATTTTAAATAATTCTGGATTGTTTCTCATATAGCTGCTGGCACTGTTTCATGATGCTTTGTAAATATATAAGACATCATTAAGACATCTTTGGTATATTTTCAACTGAGTATCTAAGCCTTTAATCTAACACTAGATATTTCATATCAAAATATTTTGATTTTATTTGAACTATCTTTAAGCCCCTTTGGTATTTCAAGCCTTTCATTGTGTTAATTTTAAAACAAACACTACAAATACTGACATAACAATGACAGTTAATCAAAATTGTTCAACCAACAATCAAATTAACAACAACAACCAAAAAACTATTGTTTATTGGTAAACTTGAAATCAATAAACAATTGTCGCTTAATTTAGTAAAATACAAAGTCTATTAAAAAAATGTATTGTAACGAATTTGTTAAGAGATTTGCCACCTGAAGTGTGTATTTATAATAAAATAAACATATTATCGGGGCCTAATCGATGATTAAGTAAAAACAATACTTTCGGAATACACATAAGTTTGGAACCTCATCAAAGTTTAGAGAAAACCTGATTTTGTTTGAAATGAAAACACTAATAACAAATATGGATATTGCGGCTAAACCAGGCATCCAGATAGGAAGCTGCAATAATTCGTTTGAATGTACCCGGGTACTTAGGTGTGAAACACAACTCTCTTTTTTATCTATCGTTTCGCGCATTGCATCGCTGCATTAGTAGGCGAAAAAAAATAATATATAATATGTTCGAATCATGGGTTCCCTACACCATAACAAGATTAGGGTTATATTCCGGGAAAAGATCTGAACCATATTATAGGGAAAGAAAATTGATTACACAAACAGGGGCAATAATTTTTGCAAATGGCATCGTATGTCAGTTTGATTTTCAGATTCGTGAAGTACACGCATGGGAAATTTATAGTGAATAACAATAAATCGCTATAAACCTTAAGAACGCGCGATTTTGGAACTCAACGCTGAAGTGAATGATTTTCTATCAAAATTGATCATGAGCGACGAGGCTCATTTTTACGAGGTAGGGAGGAAACACAGGTTTTAGGATAAAAAATAATTTTTATTTTTTAAAACAGTCTCCTTAAGCTCCATACACTTTGTCTAATCTTTTCTCCAATTTTTTCATCCCTTCCAAAAAAAAAAAAAGATTTGTCGAGGTCATCCAAATAGATTTGTTTGTGCGATGATTTTATCATTGGAGTCAAATCTCTTTCCGCCGAGCCATTTTTTCAGGCTTCAAAATAAGAAATAGTCACTTGGAGGCTAAGTCATGAGAGTAGGGCGGCTGAGGGAGCAATTCGTAGCCAAATTCAAGGATTCTGGCTATGAAAACTGCTATTTTCCCTTTACTCATTAATCCTCAAATCAAATCACTCGGTAGTCTGCTATCAATAGCTGTCAAACACTAAATTTAATTAAGTAACAGATGCCTATTGACAGGCATAGTGTTGCCCTTTCAGTTAAAAGGTGGGAAATACAAAAAGTCCCGGACTTATTGACCCTACCCCTCTTATATCAGCGGTCACGTTAAAAAACAGAAGCCTCGGTTCTGCAGGACGGAAAATATATGCATAATTCATGAAGCACCAATAAACGCTTTCGAAATCACTGCGAGTTGTGCAAATATGTCGGAAAACGAAGGCTGCCTACCAGCTCGTGTAATCTCATGTTATGGTGATCTGGCTGGGCCAGCCAGATCTCGCGGTTCAACTGTCTTGACACTAGCAGAAAAATAAAGATAAATAATAAAATATTGCCACAGAAATTCCCTTTACTCGTATAAACACAAATCCCCTGAAATGTAAAACAATTAAATAGCAACCCTTCACCATAATCAATGTTTCTTCTGTCAAACTGTAAAAGAACATTCTCAAAGTTGCCAGTATAAAGCTTCCAGACGGTGCTGCCATATTCTAATTATTTTAACCCGCACGTATAAAAACGCCAACAAGGTGGCATAGCAGTTCAGTTGATAAATAAAACGCTGAGTGTCAATAACTAAAGTGTGGCTAACGTTTAGTCTATCTACACCGTGTAAATAAAGTGTGCTATTAAAGTGTTTTTATGTAATTTTTAGTGCCTGTTATAAATAAATAGAGCTATAAATAATTTCAAACAGTGTTTATTATTTGGAATATAGAAAGAATTCGATTTATTTAAATGGTAAATAAATCAACGATTTTATAAAGGTTAAAATCGTAACAATATGTTGACTTTTTTTAAGAAATTAATAAACTGTTTTCTAAGATTTTTTTTTTCTAAAATTTAGTTCCAATAAATTTAGTCCAAATAAAAAAATTAGAAATTTCTATTCAAAATTCAGGGAAATATTTCTTAATTAAAATAAAACATTAACATAGAGCATATCATCAGGTGAAATGCATTACTATATTTTTAAATTCATAACTTACGATTTTTTTTCCTACATTCAAAAAAAAAATTAACTAGAATTTAGAAAAATTAACTTATTTGGAGGAAAAATTGAAATAAAAACGGCGTCAAAGACACTTTTTACTAAAATTTGATAAAATTTTCCTTGAAATTAAGAAAAAAAATTTACTAAAAATTTGGCCAAAATTTCTAAATTATAGAAAAATTTTACTACTAAGAACTAAATTTTTATTAGAAAACAGTAAAATTTCCTCCTAATTATTTCATATATAATCTAAAATTTTACTCTTATTTAGTAAATGTTTCATTGATTTTAAGAAAAATTTTATTTGTATTTATTTGATAATTTTTGTTTACTTAAAACAAGGACTTAACTTTCTAAAAATAAAAAATATTTTCTAACATCATATTAAATTGCACTTCTTTTAAGTGAAAATTATTTTAAAATTTTATAAAAATTTTCTAATAAATATGAAACTGTTTCTAAATATGATAAAGGTAATATATTTTAAAGTACATTAAACCCATTGTGTAAGTATTTTCCTAGTTTCTTAGGTCTTCCGCTTTGTGGGGACTCAGCTTTTAACAAGCTTTTGCTATACATTTAAATTGAATTATACTAAATTCATGTATTTAAAATATAAATTCAATTTCATTAGCAAAAATGTAAGCAAATTAAAAAATATGTACTTCAGGATATCCTGAAACGTAATAAATTGTGACAAAGTCAGATCCTTTTCGTAGTTAATTAACGGTTCTGCTTAAGAGTACTACAAAAAGGGACGCCCTAAGTGACACACGGCATCTATGGCTAAGGAACACGGAGAGGGGGGGGGGGGTCCTTTGTCTTCTTAAATTAACTAATTTAAGGAAAATGAACAAAAATACAAAATAACGGAGACATTTCTTGTTATTATTGGAAAATAGTAATATGTCATAAGTTAATTTTATGACATTTTTAGCTTAAACTTTAATTGACATATACAATTTTTAACTTTTTTTATTATTAGTGAAAAAAAAATAGTTTTAGTGCCTTCGATAATTATAAAGTTTAATAGGCGCAACGTCAGTTTTAGGAAAGCCATTATGCCGTAATGTATAAAATGTGTATTGTAATCAACAAACAAAATTATTACATAAAAGCGCAAATTCGAAATTTTTTAGCTTTTTTAATATATTTCACACTATTTTTAGTTCAATAGTTAAGACTGTTATGATGAGTTTGTCTTTAATTTTTTTATTTTTTTTTTAAAAATAATATTGCAAATAATTTAAACGTTTTCCTAAGCCCAAGGTTATTATTTCTCAAAAATTAGAAAACCTTACTTGAAAAAAAAGTATTTTTTAAATTTATCTTAACTTAATTGCATTAAAATTTTCCCTAGAAATTTTTATTATTAGTAACATAGGAAGAAATGGATTATTTGTTGTTTTTTATTGCATGAACAAATGTTTAAAAAATAATTCTTAAAAATTTAAAAGTCGTGGACTTAAAAACTCAATTTAGAAATGGCTTTATAAAATTTAGTTAATTTTACTACTCACGAGAAAAAAAATTAACAAATATTAAGTTCAAGTACTTTCTCATTTTAAGTTAGACACATTTTTTGAACTAATTAGGAGTAAATTATGTTCTATTTTTTTTATAACTAAACTTAGTTTTATTAAATTTTAGTATGCAAATTTGTTAAAACTGAGATCTTTTTCTTAAAAATTCATAAAATTTTATTTTATATACTTATTTTTTTTTTCCTAAAATCAAGGAAAGACATGAACTTTTTCTGTGTATATAAACTATTTCGTATTTTAAAATTGAGGAAAATTTTTACTTAATTAAGGATTCATTTTTAGTTTATGTCTTTTTTTTTTTTTGAGTGCATCTGATGATATTATGAACTAATTTAGAAAAATTGTGTCATATTTGTTAGCAAAAATTTTAATTAAAAATCTAAAGTTTACCTGGACTAAAATTTTCATTGCTATTAGTTCCTACTTTTAAGAAAAATTTTTTTAAATTATGTTATTACATATTTTATACGGTATTATTTTTCTAAATTTAAGTATTTTTGTTTCTAAATTTCAGTTAAGAGGTTATTTAAATTTCCCTTAAGAGTTCCACTAAAATTTTTGAAAGAAATTTTAAATCCTTTAGGGAATTTCTTAATTAATTTACGTTAATTAATTTACAAGATACAAACCAATAAAAACTAATTTGACTTTATACAATATTGCCACTTATTGTGCGTAAGTTATACATACTTGTTGTTGTTGTTGTTGGTTCTTGGGTTGGTTTATGTGGTAAAACTGTTCAGTGGTTGAAATAAGTTTTCAAAATATTTTATTTTAAGTGAAACCCAATTGTCCATGACTAATGCACTGTCAAAGTTAACAGAACAACATGAAAAAAAAGTATTAAAATAAACGACAACTTGTGTTGAGTTGATAATATGACAGACAACCCCGACAAACATTTGTTTAATATTGGCAACAAGTTTTTTTATTAATTTTTTAAACATTTATTGGTATGTCCATTCGTCTGTCCGCTGAAATATTTTCATATGAATATAAAAAAAATAATATGTTATGATAGACTTGGATAACACGGTATTAGGGTATGTGTTTAAATTAAATTCTGGATGGAAAGGGTGTAATAAGTTAGTGCTAATTTTTGTAACTAACTAACACGCAGAGAAAAAACATGGTTGCAAAATGATCACTGCTAATATATTGTGCTTGCTGCAATCGGGTATGGTTGTCACAACAATGTTATTGGTTTTCTAACCATTAACATGGTCACTACCATCATTTTTATAGTAAATATTTCACTATTTCATGATTGCCACTTTCTGTGGTAACTTAAAGTCCGACTATGACAAAAATATGATAATTATGCAACCACAAAATGCTGGCTACAATCAATAAAAAATTGTACATCAAATAAAACATGACTTTGACATTTACAATCATAATATTCTCTTGTTTTCATAAAAACCAAAATTTTATCAGTTCAGTCAGTTTGTTTTTACTACAAAATGTCTTAAAAAACAATCATATATTGTTTAATGCTGGGATTTTATTTTAATTATTAATTAATTATTAATATGCCATAATATGATATTCTATCATATATATATCATGTATATATATACATATATATATTATTGAAGGGATCATATAATTATAATCCAGGAAACATAATATAGTTGTGAGGACCATAATATGATAACATTTTGAGCATACTATGATCACATGTGATCATATTATGATAAATTCAAGATCATAATATGTTTCTTTAGAATCATAATATGGTAATTTTTGAATCATAATATAACTGTAGGGATCATATTATGGTAAAATTATGGTTATTTTATCATAATATGACAACCATATCATATATTGACACAATCATAAACCCAAAAATATATGATGCTCTTCGAATATGATTGTCCTAACCATGTTTTTTCTCTGCGTGAAAACAATGGCATTAGACTCACCTTCTAGAATAGCGATCGAATCAGGATAACCTGTGTTGAGTCGATTTAATAATGTCTGTCCGTCTGCGAGGAAACTTTGTAATCAATTCTACAAATAATTGTTCCAAATTTGAGACATTAATTTGTATTGGCCCTATTAAAAGTAGTAGAAATCGGTCCATGTTTTGACCCAGTAACCAGAGAATGTCATATCTGAATTACGCTTACCATCTGTTCTTGTAACTACAGGTTGCATATGTAAAGCCGAAATTTGGTACTTAAATTAGTGTTGACCCTATTAAAAATGGTAGAAATCTGTTCTGGCCGTAAAAAGAACTTATCTGAATTGAGTTTAATTGTTATTAAAACATACATCATTGATATATGGTTGTTTTTTTTGGGTTGAGAATGCAATACACCCTCGTAAAACGTGCCTCAAAATTTAATGAAATTCGTTTCACTTTTGGACCTAGTCTAGAAATTTGATTAACGAACCTTTTTCTTTTTTGAAATTTTGTTCAAATTTTTCTCTATTTTTTCTTTCCTGTTAATTTTTCTGCCCATATAATAAGAACGAGATATGTCGACGGAATTCGGTTTGCTTCCCTAATCCAATTCATGCTATGGTATAGAGTATCTGATGGTCGGTCTTAACCCAATAAATTTTTTTACTTCTTTTTTTTACTGTGTTTTTTTTTTTTGGCCCGGCCTGTAACACCATATTTGGCTTGAAATGTTTCATTTCTAAGGTGCGTATGTCTTACTACACAAATTTGTTAATAAAGTATTTAATCCGTGGTGTTCCACAATTAACAACTTTTTGAAATTGTATTTCAATTTTATTGTTATTTGTCAGTTTTTTGTCTTGTTTTTGTTTTTTTTTTTTCTTTTACAGATTTATAAAATCGTGATTTACACAATTGCAAACAATTGTTTTTTTTTAATAAAATAATTAAATCATTTTTTTTGTTGTTGTGTAAATTAAGTAGGAAGTAACAGCAGGAAGTATTGGAGAAATTTTTTAAAATAAATGGCGCCATGATTTTTTTTTTATTTAATCAATTATAACAGTTCATTTGATATTTTAGTATGCAAAATTATTGTTTGACATAAAAAAAGAAATGTCTAAAAAAATAATATAATTTACAAGCTAAGCCCGATAACTGCATATCCCGGAATTTATTAAATTTTATTAATATTAAATAGATCACCGACTACCCTAGCAATATTTTCGTGCGCTTTAAAGGCAGATTTACATACAAGAGAAAACTCGAGACTTTATGAAAATGCAACAATGTAATGTAAAAACTGTCAGTGCTCTAGAACTGACAGTTTGTGTCGTACACAATATCTTTAATTAGTATAATTTAAACGTTTTTTAATTTGGAAATTTCTGTTAACTAAATTAAAAAAAAAATTAAAAATTTAAGAAAAAAACTTGGCTTTACGAGCTTTCCATACCATGTAGATGTGCCTTAAGATTATACACTATATTCGGGTGCAAGGAAGAAACCAATAGCTGCTCAACCACTGCAGTATTGGAACTATTTATTTCGGAACATTGTAACATTACAGTAATGGCGATTGCAGACGAGTTGGCTGGAAAATGTTTTCCTTTGAGCGCAGTTAACTTGGAGAATGCAGCACAATTTCAGGCTTTTAAGGCTCTAGTGAATGAACTGTTATTCCTCATTTAACAATATGGGACACAATGGCAGTAAGTAAGATTACCAAGATTCTTTAAAGAGGCCCAACTAGGACGAAAACTAAGGAAGTGTCGAAAAAGGAATATTGGTACAAGAGTTAAGTCCGTGACTTTTTGAAATTCCCAGCTCTTAACTAACAAGACTGCTCCTGTCAACGCGAATCTCTCATTTGACTTCTGTCAAAATTAGAACAAGCTGCGTCGATTCGTTTATGTTTGACAACAATTTGTAGCAGACTACCTCGTAATTAGAATTGAGGATTGAGGATAAAATGAAAAATGACAGTTTCCATTGCAAAAATTTTCATTCTGGCAATTTTTCGGATTCAGCCCCGAGTGACTATTTATTGCTTCCAAACCTGAAAATATGGCTCGTCAGAAAGAGATTTGACTTCAACGATGAAATCATCACACAAACAAAACTATTTTGATGATCTCGACAAATCATATTTTTTTTGGAAGGGTTAAAAAGTGTATGGAGCTTAAAGGAGACTATGTTTAAAAATAAAAATGATTTTTTTTTATCCAAAAACCTGTTTTTCATTCAAAAAGTCACCGACTTATCGACCCACCCTAGTATTTCGAATGAGACGTACGGACTCGGTAACTTGTAGTGCCCTGTGAGGAGGATACTGAGATCTCAGATCACTTTCTTTGTGGCTGTCCAACTTTGGGAACTATTAGAGTTTAACACTTATTCGGCGACAATATTCCAAATTTGATTTGGAATGGACTGAAGAAGACTGTGGAATTTTGTCAACAATTTCAATAATTTTTTTTATCTTAACTTTTATTACAGTTAAACAAAAAAAATATTTTTAATATTACGCGTATTTATAAAAGCGTTAAAACTTCATTTTTTTAAAAAAGACAACGGCACTCATTGTTTAAATTTAAAAATAAATTAAATTTGAATAGATTTTTCAGATCGACAATCGAAAACTATTTCTGTTAAATAAATGACGGATTGGTTTTAACGCAGAGCTTGATAATTCATTTTATTTTATATTATTAATTTTATGAATCTATAAAGAAATTATAATAACTTCAAATCAATGAATCAATTTTGACTCGATTGATTAATTTGTTTTGTGATTCTGTTTGGGAACGAGTTTTGGTTATTTGATTTGTTAAAACTTAATTAATTTGATCGATTCTATGAAAAGGATGAACAAAAATTAAATTAATTCACTGAATTTGATATTAATTGAATAAAGTAGAAAATTACATATTCAAACAATGGAAAATAATTTTTCAAATCGATTCGTTAAAAATTGAATCAAGGAATCATGTTTTTAAAGATCTATTTTAACATTTACAAAAAGTGTTAAAATTTAAATTTGTTAAAATTAAAATTTTTTTTTTGAGGGCCCCCACTTTTTCTAGAATATTTATTTTAAGAAAACAAAATCTGCGAAAAATCATTTTAGAAAAAAGGAAAATTTGATTATTTAACAATTTGTTAAAATTTTTTGGGTATTTTAACTTTGAAAATGGGATCATGAGAATATGAGAACAAACTTTTTTTTGTCAACACTGCGGAATGCACCAGTTATGATAATGTTATTACCTCCTATGAATTATTTGGTACAAAGTATTTAGAAATTTTTATGCGTTGATGAATTACACACAAACATATGTATACGAGGGCTGATCAATAAGTCCGTGACTTTTTAAATGAAACACAGTTTTTTTTTTTTGCAAAACGTTTCTCCAATTTTAGTATACGTTCCAAAAAATAGGATTTTCCGAGGTCCATTTGTTTGATCAATAATTTCATCGTTGGAGCTAAATCTCTTTCCATCGAGCAATTTCTTTAGGTTTGGTAATACGAAATAGTCACTGGGGGCTAAATACGGAGAATATAACGGATAAAGTACCAATTCGTAGGAATTTTGCCATTGAGACTCCACACGTCACACGATTACTTTTATGGTCAATTGAGAGCAAACGCGGCACCCATCTTGCAGACAGCTTTCTTAAATCCAACTGATCATTTAAAATCAAAACCACACTGCCATATGAAATGCCTATGGTATCAACAATCCCATACACTTTTACTCTTCGATTGGCCAACACCATATCGTGAATTTTTTCGACATTTTTGGGTGTATTGAACTCAATTGGCCGTCCAGAACGTTCAGCGTCATTTGTACTTGTGCGACCACAACGAAAGTCAGTGAACCACTTTTTTACCAACAAAATCGATGGTGCAGAGTCCCCATAGTATTTATCAAGCTTTTCCTTGGTTTGATTGACGGTTTTTTCGCAAAAAATAATGTTTAATGAGCTATCGAAATTTACTTTTTTTCGCTTTTACAAAAATCCACGAGGTTGTATGTTTTGAACAGCTGTTAAACGCAAAGTAAATGACGGAACTTGTTCAAAATTTGACAGTAGTCTATTAACAGGTGGTACTTGATGGGAGCAGTGTTGCATTTCATATAACTACGAGGGAAGTTCAAAAGGCACGGGCTTACTGATCCGCCCTCGTATTTGATACAAAATGTACTGAAAATTTTATTACATTTTTAATTGATTTGAATCTGGAATTTCAATTAAAATTTTTATTTAAATTTTAATTAGTTTGGAGTTTTTATTAAAAATTTGATTAAAATTTTAGTTGATTTTTGGTTAGATTTTTAATTATAGATGTAATTGATAAAATTAAAGCTTAAATTGAAAATGTTAAAGATTTTTAATAGATTGATATGATTAAAAAAATAATTGACAAATTTCAATAATTTAAAAAAAAAAAAAAAAATCAATTGATATAACAAATTCTTTTGCTGATCCAAATTCAATTAAATTTTTAATTGTATATATATTTAAATAAAAATTTGTTTTTAGTTTTTTTCTGTGTATGTTATGTCTTATTTTTGATCATAAGTCAGTTGTGGTGGGTACCTTTTCTTCCTCTCTTTTAAGGATAAAGTTCTTTCCTGTCACCAGCTAAACGGGAGTTTATGGATAAGCTTTTCCGACAGGAGCCAATAAAATTTAAATGATATTTATAATAAAGGTATCCTTAGGAGGGTCAACCGATTTTAATGAAATATGGATAAGCGATATAAGGGACAAATCTTACACTAGAAGATTAAAAGCGGAATTATAAAATTTTCGAAATTTTTTTGTTTATAAATTTTTTAAACAATTTTATGCATTTGAAGATTGGTCTGAAAAAAACTTAAAAAGTTTTTAAAGTTTGTCCGAAACGCTTTTGTTCATAATCCAGTAATGGGAATGGAAGTTATCACCATTTCTCTTGAGATTATATCCAATTTTTTATTATTGTTTATTATATAAAAAAAAAGAAAAAGAGTTAATTATCGAAGTCAGAGCTGGAATTGACCCTAATTCTAGGAAATTACGATCGAATATGTTTTGGTCACAGCCCTAAGTTCCGGTCTGGGGGAGTTATGTCAGACTTTATCATAAAAACAGAATTTTGGGATAATATCCCTTGGGGATATATCATAGCACCGAATTTGATAGGCTCTAACAGTGAGACATTATTTTTTTTTATAAATATTATATTTGTGTCATTTGAACCATTAATAAATGGGTTTGGAAAAAAAATTGGTGACGCTTATTTTTTTAGCGGTCCAATTCCATATTTCAACTACTAATCTCCTCGATCTGACTCTTGACAAAGCAAGAATAGCAGCTAGCTTCCTGAGCATTAACATTAAACACACTTTTCTTTAGCATTAGCGATAGATGGACTAGATAACGATAGTTACCCTTCAATCTTCATGAAATTAGAATATGTGTTAGAGAAGAACAAAGATACGAATTTCTTAGCGGTCCAATTTCAAAAGGGTGAAAACTTCCATTAAAAAATTCTGCAATTTTTGATCCAACTTCTTAATACATAAATGTGAATTTAGGCCGCTAAAAACTTACGAAACTTCTAATTATTTTCCTCCTCCATCACATATCCTAATTTCATTAAGATCGAAGGGAGCAAGGTCGAATTGCCCTGGGCAATTAAAAAATTCATTTTAATTGCATTTCTGCATTAGAAGTTACTTCTTCCTGCTGAAATCAAAGATTATCCAAGTTCAAATATTTCATGTCAGCCCATAAAAAGTCCGTAATCATGATTCATTTTCGAAAAAAATGGGCCACCACTCCAAAACCCACCACACTCTGTGAATCCATTCGATTCTCAACAATGACATGCGTATTTTCCGATCCCCAGATGCGGCAATTTTGTTTGTTGGCATAGCCGCCGAGACGAAAATGCGCCTCGTCAATAAAGATGATTTTTCAGCCAAATTCGATGTCCAATTCTGTAAGGTCCAAACTGAGAAGCCGTAACGAAGTGGATGGTCGTTTGTCTTTATTAGCTGAGTGAATCAGACCTTGTAAACGAATAATCTGAGGTCTTTGAGCAAAATTTTCATCATGCTGGTGCGTCAAATGCCGAGTTGTTAAGATCAATATTCTTGGATTGAGTTGCACACTTTCGGCTGCAGCAGCCACATTATTATCGGTACTCACCGTACGACGACGGGTACCATGAGCGTTGTCTACTCACGAAGTTCTTTCACAAATTTGCATAAAGTACGCGTGGTGGGCGCTTCATTTCGGCCAAAACTTCTTTTCAACAAAAACACATTGCACTCACTTTGAAAATAAGTTTGCAATATTTTCCATCGTTGTTCAAGCATAAAGCGACTCATTTTAGTCCGCAGAGGTATGATACTGAATGTGGAAATAACATATAATTAAAAAAGATACTTGTATTTGAAACACCCTGCATTTCTAGGATTACATGAGGACTCCCTTTCCAGAGATTTTATATGAAAATTTAATAAAATACAAATAAAAACACTTGAAAAATTAACCAAAAAAGGGAACGTTTTAACCTCTTAAAGAACTATGGAAACTTTTAAAAATTCTGTGATTTAATTGACCTGGATTGCTAGACCACATGGATACTTTGACATAAATACTTTTGTTTTCACAACGCAACTATTCAACAATTCAAATAAATCAATCTTGTGTATAATTTTGATTGAAGTGTTGCATTTATTTAAAAAAAAATATATCAAGGTTTTTCTTAATGAATGAAAATTTGTAACTCTTGCTCAATATCATAGATATGCTATAATATTATTTTTACAAAAACAAAATTGATTATGTTACTAGATTAATCATGCCAAAAGTCAACGATTATTCATACACAATTACACATATGTAGTGCATGGCAGTGGTAATAGAATTACATTGGTTAAATTATGCAATTGTACATGTGAACTTTCGCTTTTTTTTTCTTAATTCATTCAACAACCAATATTCCGTATGTAACCGCAATCAAGATAAACTTTACTGTTTTGAGAAGAAACCCACAATTCGAACACAATTTCAAATGTTCCATCTAAATTATAGCTTTTTAAATTTTTTTTTAAAATGCATTAAAAGATTCCAAAAATTCTGTGAAAGTTTGCATGAGATCGAATTAATATTACACTTAAAAAAAAAGACATGCACTAAAAATTTATTCAAAATTTCCTTTAAAATAGTTTAAAAATTTTCCTCAATTTAAGTCAAATTTTATTTAAACTTAGAAAAGTTTTCTTAAAATTAATAAAAGTTGCTATGATTGGGTAAAACGAAATAGTTTATGTACTCAGAATTAGTTCATATCTTTCCTTAGTAATATTTCATGATTTCTGGAAAAAAACAAGTATATTAAATAATAATTTATCAATTTTTAAGAAAAACATCCTAATTTTAAGAAAATTTCATACTAAAATATAATAAAACTAAGTTTAGTTCAAACAAAAATTTTGAACATAATTTACTCCCATTTAGTTCAAAAAAATGCGTCTAACTTAAAATGAGAAAGTACTTGAACCTAATGTGTGTTCATTTTTCTTTTCGCGAGTAGTAAATTAAGTAAATTTTAGAAAGCCATTTCTAAATTCAGTTTTTAAGTCTACCACTTTCCCATTTTAAAGAATTATTTTCTAAAAATTAGTTCAGGCAATTAAAAACAAAAAGTAATAAATTGTTTCTTATGTAATAATAAAAATTTATTTCATTTAAGAAACTGATGAACTAATTCTAGGGAAAATTTTCAAGCAGCTTAGTTCAAAAAAAATTTAAATAAAATATTTTTTTTTTCAAATAAAAGTTTCTTAATTTTTGAGAAATAATAACTTAGTTATAGGATTTTTTTCCTGAAAATTTCTTCAGATAAATTAACAAAATTTGAGTAAATTTTTCTTAAATCAAGGAAAAGTTTAATTTTTGCTGGAAAACGATTTTGTTTTAAATATTAAAAAAAAAAAATTAAAAAATTAGTTACTTTTCGTAATTTTAAAGATAAAATGTTATTAAAGGAAGCAAATTGAAGTATCCATTAAAAAAAATTATCATGCATGATTGCAATATTTGGTGCGTAATCGTGCGTGATCATGAGTTCAAAAATCGCTTACGTGCCCATCTTGAATTTTAACATTTTTAAATATTGAACTCAAAGTAGCTTAAAATATATTTTAAAATGTTGTTATGTAATAATTTTGTTTGCTGACTACAGTATAAAATATCGCAAGCACATTTTATATTGGGTATACAAGTTAATAATGTCGATTTGTTTGCTTGAAAAGTGCACTTATTATAATAACAAAATAAATTGAAACATTATTCAAAGTATTAGCCATTACTTTTCCCCATCCTCACCAAAAGAACTGCTTCGGTAAAGAATGAATCAAGCCAATTTTTGATACCCTGCCCTTAAGTGAAGCTTATTCCAGTAAGGGCGTTCTGCATCAATCGAAACAAATGGTAGTCAGAAGGGGCAAGGTCTGGGTTATAAGGCGGGTGAGCCAATACTTCACATCAACTGCTTTTCAAATAGTTTTTGATCGGTCTTGCAACATGTGGTCGAGCGTTGTCATGATGGAAGATTATGGCCTCGTGTTTGGTCGAGTATTCTGGTCGTTTTTCGTTGGTTGCTCTTTTCAAACGAATCAATTGTGTTCGGTACAGGTCCCCTGTAATCGCCTGACCCGATTTCAACAGCTTATAATACAAAACACCCTTCTGATCCCACCAAATATAGAGCATTACATTGGTGCCATAGATTTTCGGCCTCGGCGTTGATTTAACTGGTTGTCTGGGCTTTACATATGACTTTTAGCGCTTGGGGTTATCGTAAAGTATCCAGTTTTCATCACCAGTAGCCATACGATGCAAAAATGACTTCTTTTTGTAGCGTTCAAGCAGCATTTCAGACATGCGAAATCGCCTTTCAAAGTCTCTCGGTTTCAATTCATATGGGACCCAAACTTCTTGCATTTGAATGAATCCCAATGATTTTAAACGTAGGGAAATGGCTTGTTGCTTATTGCGCTTGACAACAATCTTCGTCGAGTAATGCTTTCAATTTCTCATCTTCAAACTTTTTCGGTTGAACAGGCCTCTCCATGACTTCTGTGTCCAAATTACTACTTTTGAATCGCGCAAACCATCGTTCAGAAGTTTTTCCGAAAAATATCTTTTTTAGGCACAATATTTTACATTATTAAAGCAATTGAAAAAAATGTGTGTTTACACTTTGGCGTCTATCGAATACTGAATAATAAAGACAGATGTTTACCCTCCAAAATACCAACTTTGTTATTATTGACACGAACCATATGTGATAGTTATGCCATCTGTTGTCCAAATCGATATTATTAACTTGTATACCCAATAATTGACGTTGCGCCTATTAAACTTTATATTTATCGAAGTTAGTAAACTATTTTTATTTTTCAGTTAATAAAAAAAGTCAGAATTTTTATATGTCAATTAAAATTTAAAATAAAATCTATTTATGGACCTTTTTCCATTTTCCAATAATAGCAAGAAATGTTATTGTGATATTTTCGCAACAAATTCCTTAAATTAGTTTATTTAAGAAGACAAAGGACCCCCAGTGTTCCTTAGCCACAGATGCCGTATGTCACTTAGGGCGTCCCTATTTGTATTTCTCTCAAGGAGAACTATTAATTAACGACGAAAAGGATCTGACTTAGTCACATTTTATTATGTTTCAGGATATCCTGAGGAACATTTTTTAATTTGTTTAACTTTTTGCTAATGAAATTTAATTCAACTTATTTTAAAATGTATAGCAAAATGCTTGTTAAAAGCAGTGTCCTCACAAAGCGGAATCCCTCCGATAGTGGGAGAGTACTTACACAAAGAGTGTAAAGTACTTTAAAATATATGGTTAAATATATGTATTACCTTTACCATAGAAACATTTTCATGTTTATTAGAACATTTTTATCAAATTTTTAAATAATTTTCATTTAAAAGAAGTTTGAATTAACTTGATGTTTTTAGGGATTTAAGTCCTAATTTTTAGTAAAAATTTATATAATGAACTTAAATAAAATAAAATTTTTCTTAAAACCAAGGAAACATTTCCTAACTAACAGTACAATTTTAGATGATATATGAACTAATTAGGAGGAAATTTTACTGTTTTCTAATAAAAATTTAGTTCTCAATAGTAAAATTTTTCTATAATTTAGAAATTTTTGAACAAATTTTAAGTAAAATTTGATGCTTAATTTCAAGGAAAATTTTAATAAATATTGGTAAAAAGTGTCAATGGCGCCGTTTTAATTTCAATTTTTCCTCCAAATAAGTTAATTTTTCTTAATTCTGGTTAATTTTTTTGGGTGTATGTACAATTTAGGGTACACTTCCACATTATTTTTTTTTTTAATTATTGCAGTTCCAAAGAGACAATCTAAACGCTGCACTTACTGGTTGATACAAACAAATGATTCATCTATGGTCACAAAACAAACAAAAAAAATCTGCAACATTTACAATGAATTGTGCATACTAATGTATATTTTGTGTTTTGGCCGGTGCCAAAATGCTTTAAATTTGGCCAAGTGGAGGAGATATATTGGAGGTATTTCATGTATATTTATAGCACTTACTCGTAGTTTAGGTATTAGGAAAATTGTCAATACTTGGAAAAACAAACACGTCATATGATTTAGCATTTAGTATGTGATGACGCTATAGTTCAGTGTTCAAAGACAAACGTGCAACAACCATTAAACAAACAAAATAAAAAATTGACATTATTGTTTTGGCCTTAATCTCATGATGATGTCGTCATTGTGTACTCTAAGTGTTTTTAGTAGGTTTTGCTGTAATTATTCTGGCAATAAAATTGAAAAATAATCATCGACTATTATATAAAATACCGGTCAAATATGAATAATGTAAAGGAAAAACCAATCACACATCGACTCTCCTCTCATATGAGATATTTAATAAGCATTTTTGAAAAACTAACAATACTGATTACAGGCATTTTCCTTTTTCATGTTGGCGTCAATGTATACTTCCAACATGTTTACAGTAAAACATAATATTTTCTTACTTACATTCATACATTTATTAAGTAATAGCATGTCTGATCATATGAAGGTCATAGTGATGGTCATAAGTTGACAAGTGGTAGCTGTTCAATGAAACTTAAGTTAAGGATGTCATATGACTTCAGTATTATGGGGAAGTTGGAATTTAACTGGCAATTACGAAATGTCAACTTATAACCATGGTTAAGCGGCAGTGGTAAACATTTGGTGCGAAATTTTGGCCTAAAATAATTCTAGAAGCAATATTGGTGTAGGTGTCGGAACACTTTTTTTCGAGATCGCAATATACTTGTGATTGATAAAACCTCATCGAACGAGTTTCAGCAAAACTCTGGGCTATCACAAGTTTCCCTTTCCAAATCTGGCGGCGATAAGCCCAAGAAAGTTGCGGTGCACCCACCTTAAAGAACAAAGCATTTGGTTCAGACAGTGACGTAAATCAGGAAGCTAAGGGTGGCTGAGGGTAAGAAGTCTTTACATCATCACTTGAGCTATGTGCATACAGGCGACGATTGCATTTCGTAGTCATCTTGTTTAGATGATGGCAAAGGGCAATCGGAATGGATACTGAGGGCGCTAGTTGATGCACTTGCATACAATGATAATGATACACTGCATCAATTGACGCCAAGTGCCATTGGAGAGTCAAGATAATTGAAAGCGGTATACCGGTATTGTTATCGATTTCATTTCATGCTAATCGGGTTTCTTTTAAGAAGACCATGAAGGTGTACGTTCTCCTGTAGTGATATAACATGCAGCCGTACAGAACGACGTTAGCCTTTATACGAGACGTTACATTCGTACGTAGCAGCCCAAATTTGGTTTCGGCCTCATACTGACGGGGCATGGTTTTCTGAATGTATTTTTGCATAGGAGACGCCTGAACGGAACTGTTACGGCACGTACTAACGGAGTGTCCGCTATACGAAGACTTTAGGGATTTGACATCAATGGGAGTTATGCTGGCGGTTGACGGAGGGTGGGTGTCAGTCGGGTATTAGATTCTAATTAGACTTTTAGGAGGATAGGCGAGTTCGCTCGTGAGGTGTTTTGTAGGAGAAATTGACGTGTGTGAATTTTCTCGGTGTGGTATGAATGTGTGAATGAATGCGTGCGATTGTTAGTGTGGTGAGTGTGTGCTGTACGCTGCTTATTGTGAGGCTTATTGGCCACTAGTCCGGAACAGCTTAGAGTTCAGCTGGTAGTAGTTTCGGCTACGAAGTTTGACCGAAGACTATAATCTGGTACCATGAGTTGTCAGTGACCCCCGGAATTTTTATAATTCTGGACTGACTACTATTGTCGGGCCTATATGGGGAGTATCGTGGTGGCTGTGGTTATACCTATAGGCGGGTAGAGCATAGTTCTCGGCGTGGAGTTGCGTATTACAGCCGGGTTCTGTACCCTCAGAACAGCAAACGTTTAAGGTAGGCTTTGACTCCCCACCAAGAAGGTGATCTCATGTCCAAATGCATGAATCCGAATTGGTACCGGAACGGAATACCTAGTATCCTGCGATGGGGCGCTGATTGACGCATTGTTTTCATCCGGGTGCGTAGAGCACAGTCAGTTTAACTTAATGCGACATGTACTGACATTAAACACTAGTAACCTCTGTCGCGGGAACGAGTAGGGTATGCCGTAAATTTTTCATGTAGCAATATATATTCCTTATGACCAACAACACTTCATCAGAAGCAGAACGAACTCCGGTTGAAGCACGGATGATAGAAGGTTATGTCTGTTAACAACAATCCAGATTATTAATTTTTTAGTTATTTATTATCTACTAACATAATTATATGTATGCGACGAAGCCAATAGCCCAACGTTCTGTAATACGTTTAAGGCAGATATTATTGGCATAGCTTAAGTATAAAATATTGACTAGATGAGGATGTAAGACTTGAAGGTTTTTCCTGATTGTTCATGTTCTGACCATTATAGGATAATTTTTAGCATCTATCTTTCGGTTGAAAAAATTACTCCAAACATAAATCCTAGACGAACTAACGGGATTACCAAAAATGCACAAAACGGCCTGTTTAGGGAGTCTTCTGACGAACACTCTTACAAAAGTATATCTTAGTTTGTGTTGCTATAGAGGATACAAGGTGGATACCAGAGCTTAGCCTAATGAGAACAGAAATCAAAAACTCTTTATGAAGGAGAATTAACTGGAAGGTGAAGAATGGAAGGTGAAGACTGAAAAATCACTTTTAATGATTGCAGATATAAGTACATCGGAGCAGTAGCAGAGGACCGCAACATAGCGTAGTTAAGCCCAACAAATTAGGAGGCCAGTAGATATTTTTTGGCGATATTGTGGGAGTGCCTGGATATAAACATGCCACGGCTACTTTCCTTATTTACTGGTATTATGGCATCGGCGTAAAAACTTTTAAAATAGAGAAAGGTCAAGATGGTATTTATGTCCAAAGTGAGAAAAATAAACAGATTAAAAGTGCGTTATTTATTTTTATTGGAACGCTCTACGTAATACATATTATCAAGGGAACTAATTTAAGCTGAACCGTCTAAACATACCCTTAAGGGAAAGTCGATGGAAACAGCTTTCAATGACGATGCTCTTCATAGCTCTAAATATGCTTCCTTTTAGACTTTTAATTTTATTTCACACCAATAGGTAATTTCTCCTCTTCTATGAAACCTTTACGTCAAGGAAAAGAACGGAAAACAAGATGACAACATATGCTGACGGCGTTGAGTAACTGAAAGGGGGAAGAATTATTGGTATAATGAAATCAGCGCTGGGAGAACGGTAACAAAGACATGGTGTTTTACAAAGAAGAGTTTGGTTTCTTTAAATTGAATGGATTTACTCTTTAGCTGTCGTTAAAGTCAAAATACCTGGGTGTCGTTCTGGACTCGAAACTATCCTGGAGAAGGAATGCAGAGTGAAGAATGAAAAGACTTTTAAAAACAGCTGGAGTCTATAATTCCACATTATCCACTCGTTCTACACGGGAGCAATATCAATCTTTGAAATCTTGTTATGATGAAGGGCAGTGATAGGCATATCTAACTTATCCCGCAAAGGTATAATGATTTACCAAGCTGGTCTGTAAGCAATGATTACCCACCCGCTTATTGAATCATGTATTACATGCACAGCGTCCATGTTTGTTATTAGACTAAAAGAGGCAATCGGTGAGACAACGCTATTGTGAACATAGCGCCATATTGCGTAAAGTTGGTGGCATACAACTTGATAGAAATGCCGTCTACATTCCACAAATTACGAAATTCCTGCGGACATTTGACTTTAAAATAACGTCTACGCAGCACTGGACTGCGAATTCTGTTATTCAGAGGGGTAGGACAAACATCGGGTTTTATGGATAGTTTGAAGAATGATTGGAATATAGGTTTGGGAGCATATTCAGAGGTACTGTAAGTTCGGGTTTACATGTGACTCCCTTACGAATATAGGGGTTTCCAGGCAAAGGAATTTATACAATCAATAAATAAGAAATTGATCCATTACCCATTAACAATTTGGTGGACTCTTTGGCGCTTTGTAATCCTTGGAATTCGATATTATATGATTTAAGTGTGTTAAGGAATGTATCGAATTTTGTGCTCAAATCCGTCAGCACGCGGCCTGACAAAAATGTGTCTCGCCATATTTTGGGATGATGGGAAAGGAGTTAGTTAGATGAATGTATGTGAGAAAGGCTCTGAGTCTATCGGATGTGTTTTCCTTCATCTGTTGGACCGCATTGATTATTTAGGGAATATATTAACCTGAGCAACCATGCGGAAGAGGATAAGGAGTCAGTATAGCATCAACTTTTTGAATCCCTAGGCCTCAGGAGAGCGCACTAAGATATCTTGAAAGAAACTTCTTCTAGGATCTGGATAGACTGTAGGATAAACTAATTCTGACAACGCGAAATTTTAAGAACATTCCAAAGGTTTCGGTCACCATTTTATCACATTTTTTATAACGATGTGATTAGTGACTTAAGGGAATTGTGTAATACAGCCTCTGAGTATTCTTAAATCCAAATTTATGAGATAGCTTAAAATCCAAAGCATGTCCAAATCTAATTGTAGACAAATTTAAAATTTAATTTTTTAGTTTGGACAATTCTGATTCTGACGATAAAGTAAGTTTTATTTTCAAATGACACCAATAGCCATATTTGTTTAAAAGTACATACAAGCGTAAAATTTTATTTATTTTTTTTTTTAACAAAGAATGAAGTATATTTTCCCATCATTTTTCTGTCTTGTATCTCGTGTACTTGACTTTAATATGGTTTTTTGACAAAAAAAAAAAAAACTGCAACATTGCCATCTTTAAGACATTGATCTTAAATGAATTTTGACAATTTATGACAATATTTAATGACATTTAAAAATAAAAATCAGACCCTAATTATTTTGGTAAGAACTATTTGTTTTCCATTTTTTGTTTGTAATAATTTTTAAAAAATAAACTTGTTTTTAGATGAAATAGTATCTTTTGAAATATTTAATTTTCTAATGAAATACTATATATCAAATGGTTTTGTTCATATGACTACAATTAGTCATACACTAGTTTTGTATATATTTTTTTGTAATTTTTCCTAGAAACTGCATTAAATTTTGAAATTGCATATTGTACATGTAAATGTTATAAAAATCTTATATGTGTATTAAAAATAAAATTTAAACATTTTATGTTTATATTACCGTATCAATCATTTTGTTTATGTGGACATTAGGGTGATTCTAGTCTGAGAGCTTATAAGAATGTTGTCAATATTATTGATAATATTCTTAAATAGCAATATCATAAATTAAAATGTGGGTGTTGATTTCGAAAAATATTGTCAGTTACAAAGATGGTGAGTAATAGATTTAAGGTCAAATAAAAAAGTTTTTTTCGAAAATTCAAACGATCAATATTATTGACAATATTTTTTAAAGCAACTGAGCAGAATTTTTTTCTTTTTTTTTTGATCTTCCATGATTTGATTTTAATTGTTTAATTGAACAGGAATATTGTTCAATAATAAAGATCTTTTGCGGAGCCCCATAAAAAAAATCGATGTATTAATTCTAATCATAAAAATTATGGAAAATATTTCAAAATACTAATCAATAAATTTTTATTTTGCAATATTTAGCTCTAATTAGAAAATTTTTAAAAATATTTTTAATAATATTGACAATATTTTCCAAATATATTGGCAATATTTTCCAAAAATATTGAGAATATTTTTGAAAAATTACTAATTAGAGCAAAATATTCCAAAATTAAAATATTTCAATTATTTTATTTTAATTACCCAATTGATCAAAAATATTGATCAATAATATAGATCGTTTGCGGAGCCCCATAAATAAATTGATAAATTAATTCCAATCATAAAAATTATGAACAATAATTCAAAATACTAATCAATCAATAAATTTAATTTTGCAATATTTATCTCTAATTAGAAAATTTTCAATAATATTCTCAATAATATTGACAATATTTTTTCAAAAATATTGTCAATATTTTTTAATATTGACATATTTTTGAAAAATTACTAATTAGAGCAAAATATTCCAAAATTAAAATATTTCAATCATTTTATTTTTATTACCTAATTGATCAAAAATATTGTTCAATAATATAGATCGTTTGCGTAGCCCCATAAACAAGTAGATGTATTAATTCCAATCATTAAAATTATGAACAATATTTCAAAATACTAATCAATAATTTTTTTTTTTGCAATATTTAGCTCTAATTGGAAAATTTTTTAAAATATTTTAAATAATATTGAATATATTTTTCAAATATATTGACAATATTTTTCAAAATTATTGACAATATTTTTTAAAAATTACTAATTAGAGCAAAATATTCCAAAATTAAAATATTTCAATCATATTATTTTAATTACCTAATTGATCAAGAATATTGTTCAATAATATAGATTGTATGCGGAGACCCATCAACGAATCGATGTATTAATTCTAATCATAACAATATTGAACAATATTTCAATAATATTGACAATATTGTAAATAATATTGACAATATTTTTCAAAACAATTGACAATATTTTTCAAAAATATTGACAATAATATTGACAATATTTTTTAAAAATATTGAAAATATTTTTCAAAAATTACTAATTAGAGCAAAATATTTTAAAATTAAAATATTTCAATATTATTGACATTTTTGAAAATTTAATTACAGCGAAATACACTAAAATTAAATGACTAATTGGTTGGTATTCACCATTTTGATTTTCAATTCTCCCTACTTCTAATTTTTATTGCGGAAAATCGCTTATACAAATAATTTTTTTTTAACTATACACAAAAATCTAACGTGTAATTAGAAAACTTGTTGTGGTTGATCAATTGTTTTGATTTTTTTTCTGTACAATATAAATTTCTTGTTTTGAATATAATTTTTTTTTTTTTACATCATATTGCTATTGTGATGTCATTCTGAACATGTTTTTGTGAACGTATCAACAATTTTGTTTTATATTTGCTTTGAAATAAATATTAAAATTTTTATTATGTTGTGATTTCATGCAGTCTAGTCTTAAAAAATAAATATTGTAGTAATCAAAAATACAATATTGAACATGAATTTTTCGTTAAAAATCAAGAAATGTTGTAGTAAATATTATAATATTAATTGAATATAAATAGATTGTGTACACTAATCTTGTATATATTTTAATCGTCTTAAATTTGTTGATTTTTGTTTTATGCAAAATTTTAAGCCTGATAATCCATATCATGGATAATTTCGATACATTCAAATTTATGGCAAATTTTTTGTCGGTTTAAAAACATTTTAAATTTGATATAAAATGCTTATGTATATTAATATAAAAAAATATTTTAAACTCTAATAAAAATAGAGTAAAATCCTGCACCATGGGGCTTGAAATTTATCCTTACAATTAAAAAAAAAAACAAAAACAAGACATAAACTAAAAATTAATTCAAAATTTCCTTTAAAATATATAGTTTTAAAATTTTCCCCAATTTAAGTCAAATTTTATTAAAACTTATAAATATGTTCTTAAAATGAATAAAAATGTCTATGTTTGGGTAAAAACGAAATAGTTTATACACTCAGAAATAGTTCATATCATTAATAAGTAATATTTCTCGATTTTAAGAAAAAAAAAAATAAAAAATAATCAATTTTTAAGAAAAACATCTTAGTTTTAAGAAAATTGCATACTAAAATATAATAAAAATAAGTTTAGTTCAAAAAAAAAAAAAATTATTTAGAACATAATTTACTCCCATTTAGTTCAAAAAATACGTCGAATTTAAAATGAGAAAGTCCTTGAACTTAATGAGCGTTAATTTTGGCCGCGAGTAGTAAAATTAACTAAATTTTAGAAAGTCATTTCTAAATTCATTCTACCACTTTCTAATTTTTAAGATTTGTTTTTTAAAAATTAGTTCATGCAATTAAAAACAAAAAGTAAAAAATTTTTTCTTATGTAATAATATAAATTTATTTGATTTTAGAAACTGATGAACTATTTCTAGGGAAAATTTTCATACAATATAGTTCAGATAAATTTTAAAAATTTTAATAAAATATTATTTTTTTTTTCAAGTAAAATTTTTCTAATTTTTATACTTAGGTATAAAAAAGCATAAATTAAAAAAAAAAAAACTAGTTAATTTTCCTAATTTTAAAGAAAAAATATTAGTAAAGAAAACAAGTTGAAGTATCAATCAAAAAAATACTCGTGCGAGGCGGGCACGCCTCTAATCTTAACAGCCTTAAATATTGAACATAAAGTAGCTTAAAATATGTTTTAACATTTTTTTTAGTTAATAATAAAAAGGTAAAAATTAAAGTTTAAGCTAAATATGTCATAAAATAAACTTATGACCTTTTTCCATTTTCCCGTAGTAACAAAGAAATACTTGCACAATGAGTGTAAGTACATTAAAATATAAGGTCCCAATAGACCAAAACCCTTTAGAAATAATTTATTATAATCTTGCCAGCATAAGCCTTAAGCTTTAAAAATACTATTGCAAAACGCTTTAAAATTATTGTAGAAAAATCTAAAAGGAACCATCGTGAAAATATTACTGAAATAATAGTTTAATAAGTTTATACCTACAATTGTAGAATTAGCTTATGCTTGCAATTGTAAAATAAGCTTATGTTTGCAAATAAGAAATTTATATTTTATTGTATTTTTTTTATTTACTTTTATTAATATAAAAAAATACTTAAACAAAATAAAAAAATAATAAAAAATTAAACACCAAATTAAAAAATACTTAAAAAATACAAAATTGAAAAAACATCAAAGAACATATTTTCAGAGTATATGTTATGCACTCTCTTGAAGCAAAATTAAGAATGACAATGAAATGACAATGCACGCGGTACAAAATATTCAACGATGAACTTAAGGTAAAATAAACGGGACTTTACTGGAACAAGACTTCACAGAGTTATATATTATTGTTTGCATTAAGTCTTTTACAATCATACCTACATTGCTGTTGAAAAAATGTAAAATATGATAAGCACGTTTAATATATATTTATAGTGAATAATAGTTTTTTAAATATAAATAAAAGCAAAACGGAGAAGTGGCGAAGATATATTAACGAACATGAGACATGAAACAAAATTATATTGTAATATAAAGTTCGAAAAAATATTGTGAAGGAGAATAGTTTATCAAACATACTTGAGAAACTGTTATGATTTTTGCTAATATTCATCTTTTTACAAATATGTTAAAACAAATATTACGATGGGGGATAGTTTCTCAAATAAAGATTGAGTACTATGTTTAAAAACATATTGTGAAGGATAATAGTTTTTCAAACATGATTAAAAAATACTTTAATATTTTTTTTTAAAAAAGCTTCTATTATACTTTATATATTATTAAACTTTTTATTATTATACTTTACTTATTTTTTGGTCTATTGGGGTAAAATATATTACCTATCATATTTCATATTTTTAAGAAATTTTTTTATCAAATTTAAAGATAATTTTCACTTAAAGAAGTGCTATTTAACTTGATGTTAGAAAATATTTTCTTATTTTTAGAGAGTTAAGACCTAGTTTTAAATAAAAACAAAATTATCTAATAACCTTAAATAAAATTTTTCCTTAAATTAAGGAAACATTTCCTAACTAAAATTAAAATTTTTCTATAATTTAGAAATTTTTGCCAAGTTTTAAGTAAAATTTGTTTCTTACTTTCAAATAAAATTTTATTAAATTTTGGTAAAAAGTCTCTTTGGCGTCGTTTTGATTTCAATTGTTCTAGTTATTTTTTTTTTTTTTTTTGGGTGTGTTTTCATTTAAATCAGTAGTAAAAACCTTCAAAATTATTTATAAAAATTAGAACCCATTCGCTATTTTTACACAATTTTTTATTTTAGGAGAAGCAACACCCAGGAAATTCTTTCTATTAATTAATGTTTTGCTTTCTTTGGAATGGAGATAGAGGAGGATCGAAAGGTAGTGAAAGATGAATGGCTTCAAATATGACAATACTGTTTTCCAATAACTTTTACTTCACGGATCCGTAGATTAATTTTTGCTGGCTGAAGGTCCACAAAGTTAGTACGAATAAAAAGATATAGAAGCGATTTTATTGAAAAAATTTCAAAGATCTAATTATATCGGATAATACAGGGCGACAAATATTAGATCGGGCATGAGAATTATTTCGGTCTTATACAGTTGTGTGGTTAATGAATGGCTGCTGGAGCACTCTACACTGCAGAGAAGCACTCCAGTATTGTGAATTTGGCCTTACAAGGTCTTTGATTCATATTTTGATATGTTATAAATAAAAATGCTGTAATTCATAAATCATCATTGGTGTCGGAAATTTAATTTAAAATAAAAAAAATATTTGTAACACACTACGTAATTGTAAAAACACTTGGTATACAAAATATCTCAAAAAACTGACAAAAAAAAATTTGATTTTTTTGGTTTATATCAACTAAAGTATATATTCCACTTCAAAAACTGTTAAAAGTTTTCGTAATAACTAACATATTGGCCATCTATAAGATACATATGCCACAAGGCATTTTATTGCCTTCACAAAGAACTCTTACAGATCGTTTTATTTTTTTTTAATAGTTTTCATAATTATCTTCTATTATTAGTTTTTGAGCCCTAAAAAAGTTCGCATTTAATTTATTTATCAATGATTAATGAATTATTGAAGTAGGCATTTATGACAATCGATCGTTTTTGTGTGGTTTACTTATCAGTTGGTCTGATGATAAACAGTGTTGTGCAAAACATAAACAACAAAACTTGTATTAAACTTTAAATTACGATATTTTGTACATTTTTGTTACTTAGAGTAAGTATTGGGCGTAAACGTCATCTGTTGGGAAAGCGGGATTGGCATATATTTTACACATGGTTTGTATCTTTAATAAATTTTATGGAACACTCTAAAACAAGACATGAACTTAAAATTTCCTTCAAAATGGTTTATAAATTGTCCTCAATTTAAGTAAAATTTTATTTAAACCTAGAAATATTTTCTTAAAAAGAATAAAAATTCCTAAATTTAAGGAAAAACAAAATAGTTTATATAATTAGAAATAGTTCATATTTTTCCTAAATAATATTTCCTGATTTTAGGCAAAAAAACAATTCAATTAAAAAAAAATTTATTAATTTTTAGAAAAAACATCTTAGTTTTAAGAAAATATACTCAAATGTAATAAAATTAAGTTTAGTAAAAAAAAAAAATAGGACAAAATTTACTACCATTTAGTTCAAAAAATATGTCTAACTTAAATCGAGAAAGTACTTGAACTTAATGTGTGTTCATTTTTTGTTCGCGAGTAGTAAAATTAACTAAATTTTAGAAAGGCATTTCCAAATTCAGTTTTTAAGTATACCACTATCTAATTTTGATGAATTGTTTTCTAAAAATTAGTTCAGACAATTTTTTAATTGTAATAATTTTATTTCTATGCAATAATAAAAATTTACTTGATTTTAAAAACTGACGAACTATTTCTAAGGAAAATTTTCATGCAACTTAGTTCAGATAAAAATTATTCTTTTTTTCAAGTAAAAGTTTTCTTATTTTTAAAAAAATAATAAAATTTGGTACAGGATTTTTTTTTTTTTGGAAAACGTATTTTCAATATTCTATTCCAAAAAAAAAACAATAAATTAAAAACAAACTAGTTAGTTTTCCTAATGTCCAAAAAAAATATTATTAAAGGAAACAAATTAAAGTAACCATTTAAAAAAATTATCGTGCATAATTGTAATTTTTGGTGCGTAATTCAAAAATTGCTCACATGCTTTTATCTCTAATCTTAACAGTCTTTAAAATATTTTTTTTTAAATTTTGTTAGCAAAAGGTTAAAAATTTCGAATATGCGCTTTTATGTAATAATTTTGTTTGCTGACTACAAAATATCACAAGGCCATTTTATATATTACGGCATAATGGCTTTTCTATAATTGACGTTGCGCCTATTAAACTTTCTATTTATCGAAGGCACTAAAACTATTCTTTTTTTACATAATAAGAAAAAAGTTTAAATTTGTATATGTCAATTAAAGTTTAAGCTTAAAATCCCATAAAATAAACTCATGATCTTATTCCATTTTGCAATAATAACAAGAAATGTAACTGTGATATTTTGTATTTTTGCAACAATTTCCTTAAATTAGTTAATTTAAGAAGACAAAGGACCCCCAGTGTTCATTAGCCATATATGCTGTGAGTGACGTAGGGTGTCCCTTTTTGTAGTTCTCTCAAGCAGAACCGTTAATTAACTACGAAAATGATCTGACTTTTTCACAATTCATTACATTTCAGGATATCCTGCAGTACATTTTTTTAATTTGTTTACCATTTCGCTAATGAAATTTAATTTGTATTTTAATTACATGAGTTTAGTATTATAATTCAATTTAATTTAAAGACAAAAATGTATAGCAAGAGTGAGAGTATACTTACACAATGAGTGTAAAGTGAACAGTTTCATATTTATTAGGAAATTTTTATCAAATTTTAGGATAATTTTCACTTAAAAGAAGTTCTATTTAACTTGATATTAGAAAATCTTTCCTTTCTTTTAAGAAGTTAAGTTCTAGTTTTTAGTAAAAAAAAATTTATCTAATGAACTTAAATAAAATAAAATTTTTCTTAAAACCAAGGAAACATTTCCTAACCAAAAGTAAAATTTAAGATGTTTTAAAAAAAAAAAATTACTTCTCAGTAGTAAAATTTTTCTATAATTTAGAAATTTTGACCAAATTTTAAGTAAAACTTATTTCTTAAATTCAAGGAAAATTTTATTAAATATTGGTGAAAAGTGTCTTTGGCGCCGTTTTCATTTAATTTTTTTCTTTAAAGAAGTTAATTTTCTCAATTTTAGTTTATTTTTTTTTTTTTTGGTGCAGCCGTATTCCATCATTGTAACGCTCGGCCACATGTTGCAAGAAAGGTTAAAAACTACTATTAAGAAAATAGTGGTTAGGAGTTTAGCCTCTCCCGCCTTATAGTCCAGACCTTGCGCCGACCGACTACCATTTGTTTCGATCGATGTTTCAATCGATGCAGAACGCTCTTACTGGAATACGCTTCCCTTGAGCACAGGGTATCCGCGTATTTAGCGCGGAATTTATATGTTGCCAGACAGATGGCCAATTCTTTCAATAAATTTATATTGTACCAATAAATGCCCAAAATTTGACAAAAAAAACCGGCATTTTTAAATTATACACCCAGTACGTAAATGTAAATAAATTCTGAAAAAAGTTTTGAAATAAATATATTTCTAAAATAAATGTCTTTATTTATTTTTATTGTAGTTTGAAGCTTTTATTTTGCACAACACTGTATTTAGATTTTTTTTTTGTTTGTAAAATTAATTTTATTGTTCACTTTTTTCAAAGTTGGTTTATTGGTGGTCATTTTAAAGCCAAATATCGATTGATTACCTCTTTAAGTTATTTAGGTGTTTGAATGTATTGTAAGTAGTATTGATGGATTATGAATAAGATATTTTATGTGTACCCTACACAATGTTATTATTGTTATTATTATTTTCAGAAAACCCTCTTTTAAATGGTTTAGAAAAGCCTGCCAATGACATTATTGAAAAACTAAGCGAAATAGTTACAGATAAATTTAAAAAAGTATAAAATTTTATAAAAAAAAATGTCTTGCTCATCTTTAAAATTCGTAAAAACGTGTGATAGTTTTCTCTAGAAGCTTTATTCGCAAATACAATTTCATCATTGGTTGCACGAAATCGTGTTACAAGTAGATTATCAGCATAATTATGTAGCTATAATTTGTTTCGGCCTCATTAAGAAGGGTATTCTATGATTTGCCACAGCCGTATTTTACAATTTTAGTTTTTTTTTTCAAAATCCCTTCATTTTCAAGATTGTTGAATTTCATAGTACATGAAAAAGCGTGAATTTAATCAAAATTTGTAACATTGATTAAATGATTAAATGGAATTTAACTGGTTTTGTAAAACAATCTGTTAATTACTTATAAAAAGGTATGATAAATAAATTACGACTTAAAGTTGAATAGTAAAGTAGTTTTTTTTAAACTAAAATCCAAATTAATTTAAACTGATTTTTTTTATAAAATCTTTACTGAAGTGTAATCAAATTATAATCGTACTTCAATCAATATTTAACAATAAAACAAAAAGCTAAATTTAATCAACATGTTTACAAATATGTTAATCTATTAAATAATTGGATTAACTGTTTAATCGTGTATTAAACAAGTTGCTTAATCCACATTTTAAGCTGAACTATTATTAGTTAATCCAATATTTGATAAGGGCTTCATATGAAAAACTTTTATATTCCATATAAAAAAAATGATTTTTTTTACAATAATGAATTTCGAGTGAAAATTTATTTTTATGCAAATTTAATTTACAAAACTTTTATTTTTTGGGTTTAATGTGATTGAATGTTTTTAATAAAATAAAACAAAATTATTAAGTTTTAAAAATTTAGTTACGTTTTGTAGCCGTTAAATTTAAAGTGAAATTTTTTCACGGGAAAAACGTTTTACTAGGCTCTATATAAAAAACACTTTTTCACTAGAAAAAAAAATTCTGATTTAATTCTAACCTTGATTACCAGGGAAGACAAAAAAAAGCAAAATTCAATGTATTCAAGGCAAAAAAAATATTAGCAAAAAGAAAAAGTAAAAAGTTGAGAAAAAAAACTTTTATTTTTTTAAAAAGGATCAAAACTGGCAAAACCAAAATTATTTTATTTGAAAAAAAAAACAGCAATTTAAAGTTAAAAATTTTAAGAAAAAGCTACTTTAAAGCTGAAAACTGGAAAATCCCAAAAAGTACAAAAAACCAAACCTCAAAAAAATTAACTAGAATTTAGAAATATTAACTTGTTTGGAGAAAAAATTAAAATGAAAACGGCGCCAAAGACACTTTTTACCAATATTTAATAAAATTTTCCTTAAAATTAAGAAACGAATTTTATTTAAAATTTGGTTAAAATTTCTAAACTATAGGAAAATTTTACTACAAAGAACTAAATTTCGATTAGAAAACAGTAAAATTTCCTCCTAATTAGTTCATATATCATCCTAAATTTTACTGTTAGTTAGGAAATGTTTCCTTGGTTTTAAGAAAAATTTCAAGAGATAATTTTTTTTACTAAAAACTAGGACTTAACTCCCTTAAAATAAGAAAATATTTTCTAATATCAAGTTAAATAGCACTTCTTTTACATGAAAATTATTCTTAAATTTAATAAAAATATTTTCTAATAAATTTGAAACTGTTTCTATGGTAAAGGTTAATTTTTTAAAGTACTTTACACTCATTGTGTAAGTATTTTCCCACTTTCGGACACTGCGAGGACAAGGACTGTGAGGACAAGCATTTTGCTATACATTTTTATCTTTAAATTAAATTGAATTATACTAAACTCATGTATTTAGAATATATATTAAATTTCATTAGCAAAAAGGTAAACAAATTAAAAAAAATGTACTGCAGGATATTCTGAAACGTAATAAATTTTGAATATTTATTTTAGTTTCCTTCGATCTTCTCTATTCATGCAATATTCCTTCTCGAGCTAAAGATCCTTTATTTATAAAAAATTTAATTATAAATATTGGGATAAATAAATATTTATAATTAAATATTTTATAAATAAAGGATCTTTAGCTCGATAAGGAATATTGCAGTAATAAATTTTGACAAAATAAGATCCTTTTTGTAGTTTATAACCGTTCTGCTTGAGAGAACTACAAAAAGGGACGCCCTAAGTGACACACGACATTTATGGCTAAGGAACACTGGGGGTCCTTTGTCTTCTAAAATTAACTAATTTAAGGAAATTGTTGCAAAAATACAAAATATCACAGTTACATTTCTTGTTATTATTGCAAAATGGAAAAAGATCATGAGTTTATTTTATGGGATTTTTATTAGCTTAAATTTTATTTGACATATACAAATTCAAACTTTTTTATTATTAAGTGAAACAAATAGTTCGTTAAATATAAAGTTTAATAAACGCTACGTCAATTTTAGGAAAGCCATTATGCCGTAATTTATAAAATGTGCTTGCGATATTATGTATTGTAGTCAGCAAACAAATTATTACATAAAAGCGCAACTCCGAATTTTTTTTTCTGCTAACAAAATTTTTAAAAAATATTTTAAGCTACTTTAAGTTCAATGTTAAAGACTGAGATTGGCATGTGAGCCATTTTTGAAGCACTCACCAAAAATTACAATCATGCACGATAATTTTTTTAAATGGTTACTTTAATTTGTGTTTTTTAGTTATATTTTTTTTTGGAAATTTGGAAAACTAACTAGTTTGTTTTTAATTTATTGTTTTTTCTTTTGGAATAGAATATTGAAAATAATTTAAACGTTTTCCCACAAAAAAAGATCCCATGCCAAATTTTATTATTTTTTAAAAATTAGAAAACTTTTACCTGAAAAAAAGAATATTTTATTAAAATTTTTAAAATTTATCTGAACTAAGTTGCCTGAAAATTTTCCTTAGAAATAGTTCATCAGTTTCTAAAAGCAAATAAATTTTTATTATAACATATGAAAAAATTCATTACTTTTTGTTTTTAATTATCTGAACTAATTTTTAGAAAACAATTCTTCAAAATTAGAAAGTGGTACATTTAAAAACTGAATTTGGAAATGGCTTTCTTAAAATTTAGTTAATTTTACTAGTCGCGAACAAAAAATGAACACACATTAAGTTTAAGTACTTTCTCGATTTAAGTTAAACCTATTTTTTTAACTAAATGGGTTTAAATTATGTCCTATTTTTTTTTTTTTTTTGAACTAAACCTAATTTTATTGAGTATGCAAATTTCTTAAAACTGAGATGTTTTTCTTAAAATTAATAAATTTGTATTTAATTGACTTGTATATTTCCCAAAATCAAGAAATATTACTTAGGAAAAATATGAACATATTCTGAGTATATAAACTATTTCGTTTTTTCTCAAACTTTGGAATTTTTATTCTTTTTAACAAAATTTTTCTAAGTTTTAATAAAATTTTACTTAAATTGAGGACAATTTATAAATAATTTTGAAGAAAATTTTTGATTACATTTTAGTTCATGTCTTTTTTTGAGTCTACGAGGGAAGTTCGAAAAGTCACAGACTTATTGATCCGCCCTCGTTAAAACTATTTCGCTTTTACCCAAACATAGCAATTTTTATTCATTTTAAGAAAATTTAACTTAAATTGAGGAAAATTTTTAAACTACTTTAAAAAAAATTTTAGATTAATTTTTAGTTCATGTCTCGTTTTTGAGTGTACTATGAGTAAAAAAAAGAAAAAACATCAAAGCAAGCAAATTTCTTTTCTCTGATGATTACAACTAATTTTAATAGGTAATTTTTATAACACACGTGCGGGAAAAAAGAGGTTAGTTAAAAATTGGGACCTGTACCGTGATAGGTGAAAAAAGGACCGGTTCCTAAAATACCTACCATTTGAATGGTCTAAAGGTCTATATCACGTTGTGGGTCTGAAAGTAATAGTCACGAGTTAGGTGAAAACAGTAACGGTTCTCAAAAACCATACCCCATGCTCGGTTTAAAACAGTGCTGTTCATTTCATGGGACAATTGTCCCCTACTCAACTCACATGTATTCTTACGCTCTTGCTTTTAATCGTCACTGAAACAGCGACGAGTGAACATGTGTAGCGGATGTATGCTGATTTTTTTTAATGCACTGAAAAATATTTATAGCAATGTACGAAAAATATTTTATGATAATACAAGATCTATAAAAATCTTTAATAGACTTAATAAAAAAACGCATTTTTTTAATATAAAAATTGAAATGTTTTTAAAAATTCGAGTCCGATCTTTCATTCTTTTATTCCGATTGAATGTATTTTTTTTTCCTAGCAAAAATTGCATTTTTTTAACAGGATAACATAATAAATCCAACATATTAAAGATATTTTATTAATATGTAAATACAATGAAATCATTAATATTGATTAAAAAAATCTACAACTTTTTGTTTCTTATACTATGAAAAAAAAGCCACCCTTATGTATGTATATATGTATTTATTTTTTTCTTTTCGAAAATTTAATTTTTGTTTAATTTTTACTTCTTTAAAACGGTTTTACACAAAACATTACAAGATTCATTTTTTCAATAAAAAAATAAATTCATACAGATACTAACACTGCTATTAGGACATTGAACATTTCTTACAGTGTAATTCTCATTTTCTCACTAACACAACTACATATTTATTTCTGAACAGCACTGGTTTAAAAGCGTGATGAGTTGGAAAGTAAGAGTCCAGTTATATGTTCTTTGGGGTTAGTTGTGTGGCATGTTCTTTTAGAGCAATCTTGTTACATATCACAGAGGATAATTTTCCCCCTTTTAGAACAAGCCCATGTTAAAGTGACCTGTCATTTTCATATAAAAAGAACCGGTCAGGTGATGTCCTGGGAAAGGCCCTTCTCCCGCAGTGTAGTAAGGGGGTGGGTCCTTTCACACCCGTTCTATTTTCACCGGTCGTGGAACAGTTGCTCTAATTTTAACTGACCCCTCTATTTTCTCATAGAAATTCTTATTATTGTTCATCATTCTACTTAATAATCTCTTAACAAATAAGTTATTCACGTGTATGTAATTAATATAGTAATTATTTTTAAATTATCTAATTTATTTGTACACTTACAAAATCTCATTTTTTTCAGTTACAAAATTATTACTTCGACTTGAGCAACAGGAGTGGGCTGTAACCGAATAAATTTTTGCTCTATATTTAAAATTTAAACCCATCATTATAATTTATTGAAAAATCATTAATTTGATATTTGTTAAAATACAAATCATGTGAAAAATACATTAAGCGTGTGAATATTTTTTAAATATCAAGTGTTGAACCAATTATTACTTAGCTCTAAAGGTAAAACAAAATTGTATGCTGGCCTTTCGGATGTACAGACAATTAATACCACACATTTCATTAATGAATGTACGAGTTTTTGTTTTTTTTTTTTCAGAATATTACTTGTATTTCAAAATATAGATTATGTATAAGGTTTGTTTTTTTTTTATTTTTTATTTTGTGAATGCGTCCTGTTTTTTGGGGTGTGCCAGTTTCTAACCCCAGGCAGATTTAACAAACAAAAATGAATTAACATCGAACTAATTACATTTACTTATTTGTTGGTTGGTTGAAGAGTAATTAAATGGAAATTTAAAAATTTTAAACAATATTTTGTTTTTGTATTTAAAGAAATGTACTAATTATGTACTTGTCATACCTTAATGAAATATTTTTAGGGATATACAAATATCTTAATATAATTTTATAGTTACCATTATAATCAAATTAAAGAAAAAATCCAAAATATTTACCTGTAAAGAAATTGAAGAAAAAATACATTAAAATCTTTTGTTTATAAAGCTGAACAATAAAAGCAAATAAGATATATTTCAAGAAAATCCATGGATAAATTTCAAAGTTTTAACCCATTTACATTCAACAAAATGTGTACATTTTCCAATAAATTGAAGTTACATTTATACCATACATTTCTATTGATATTGTATTAATAATTTTATATATTTCTTAGAACATATTGCCTCCAGAGCGGTGGAAAAAGGACCTACTCTTCAATCCATCCCGTGATCGGTTAAAACAGGTCCAGTTAGAAAAATCGAGACTGTTGCAAATAGGACCAGTAAACATCTTCTTAAATTTTGTTTGCATTTTACTAAAATTTAGTACATATTTTTACATACATTTAGTATAAATTTCTTCTTAAATTTGGTAAAAATTATTTGTAAACGAGTAAATTTTTAAACGCTTGAACTCGTGGTAATGCTAAATAAACTTTATTTTTAGTTTATAAATTATTTATATATTATGTTCATTCAAAATACACACACACACAAATTTCGCTTATTACTATTTATTAATTTGTAATTCTCATTAAGTGAAAACTTTCAGATGTATAAGTATTTTAAGTTTGCATCATACATAAAATCTAGGCAATCAATTTTATTTTTTTTTATATCAATTTTATTTTTTTATATTAATTTTATTTTTTTTTATATCAATATTAATGAAAACAATTATAATATTATTTTCGTTAATACATACAAATATTTTCAATTTGAAATTTATTGCTAAAATGATGATGACCTAAAATAAATTAGTTATACAATATAAACTATAAACCAAATGAGAATTGCATAGGTTAAAAATATTCTAACCCTTTTTAGGAATGCTATAGAAAACATTTTCTTAAATTTAAGAAGTTAACATACTTGGTTTAAATGAGTTAAAATATTTGAAGTAAATCTAAAGAAGTTCCATATTTAGATTTTGTGAGTGCTTCGGTAGGCTAGTTCGTAGTGTACTAACTTATCAGTGCGGGGGTCTTGAGTTCGATTCCCACCAGAGGCTCTGGTCTATTTTCGCTACAAGGAGCCGAGCTAGTGCTCGGTTAGGGAATTAGGATATAATTTGTAATTAATATAAATAAATAAATAGATTTTGTATTTTCAATCAATTTAAAATTTCCTTGGTTTATAAATTCTTATCATTTAAGATTTTTTACAAACAAGAAATAAATTTCTTAACGTTTTCAAAGAACATATAATTTAGGAGCTAGAGAGAGAGAGCTAGAGAAAAAATGAGCTAGAGAGAGAGAGAGAGCTAGAGAGAGAATAGAGCTAGAGAGAGAGATCTAGTGAGAGAGAGAGCTACATAGAGAGAGATATCTAGAGAGAGATCTAGGGAGAGAGAGAGCTACAGAGAGAGAGCTACAAAGAGAGATCTAGAGAGAGAGAGCTAGAAAGAGATCTAGAGAGAGCTAGAACGAGAGAGAGATCTAGAGGGAGGGAGAGATCTAAAGAGAGAGAGAGAAAGAGAGAGATCTAGAGAGAGAGAGAGATCTAGAGAGAGAGAGATTTAGAGAGAGAGAGAGATCTAGAAAGAGAGAGATCTAGAGAGAGATTGAGAGCTAAATAGAGAGAGAGAGCTAGAGAGAGATCTAGAGAGAGAGAGGTCCAGAGAGAGAGAAAGCTAGAGAGAGAGAGGTCTAGAGAGAGAGAGGTCTAGAGAGAGAGAGAGAGCTAGAGAGAGCTCTCTCCCTAGAGAAAGAGATATTTAGAGAGAGAGCTAGATAGAGAGAGCTAGACAGAGAGAGCTACAGAGAGAGCTGGAGAGAGAGCTAGAGAGAGAGAGCTAAACAGAGAGCTAGAGAGAGGAATAGAGAGAGATGGAGAGAGTACGAGAGATAAAGAGAGCGAGAGAGAGTGTGAAAGATAGAGATAGAGACAAAGAGAGAGAGAGAGCTAGAGAGACAGAGCTAGAGAGAGAGAGCAAAAGAGAGAGCTAAATAAAGATGGAATAATTAATGAAAGTTTAGCGTCAACTAAAATCAAATAAATTTGCATTATTTTAAATGCAAATATTTTTTGAAATTTTCGCCAGAAGCGTGGTAAAATAGGACACTAATTGCACGCATTCAACCCGCTTTGTCTAGAAACCTTAAATTTGAATAAGGAGTGAAATTGAAACATCAAAATTTGTTTTTTTTAACATTTAATAATTAATTTATATAAAATTTTATATTAATAATTAAATAATCCATAAATAGGCTAAAAACATCAAATTTTTTATAAAAACTCTCTGATACAAACAAAATACAAACGTTTTTATTTCTATTTTTTGCTCCGATTTAAAAGAATTTATAAACAGATTTTCAAACCATTTTATTTCTTATATATTAAGAAAATTTTATACATAATTTCCTTTTGAGTGCAACTATTTTAGGTCATAACTTATAATAATTTATAAAAAAAAAGGTATAAACTATTTTCCTTCAAATTTTTAAAATTAAGCTAAAAAAATTAAAAATATTTTTTAATAAAAAAGCGAAATAAAATCCCAAATGCAAATTTGTCAGCTAAATCAAACGTTTTTGTAGAAATAAAACACATGCAGTTCTAGTGATTTATTTTTTTGGTCGAAAAAAGCTTTTTTTAGAACTAAAAAGATTTTTGAAAAAAAAAATATGACAACACTGATTGGCATTATGATCGTGATTGTTGTTGTTTTTATTTTATTTGTTGAACTTTTTGTCTTTCACCTCCTCACCTTTTACCCACAAACAACAAATCCATACAAAGGTTTGTCATTTAAGTAAAACCCAAACAAATCTGTTTTAAACGAAAACTCTTTATTTACTTCTATTAACGACGTTTGCTTATGTCCTTCAATGGCTCAGTGGTCTAAGCGCTTTGTCACAAATACTTTTTTTCTTTTAGTCGCGCGATCGAGCCCCGTCTATTCAACTTTTTTTTAACACTTATTTTTATTTTCTTAAGACTTTTTGTTATTTTTTTTATTTTTTTTTTAACAAAACAAATGCGTCCAGCACAGTTGTCTTAACGATGTTGGTCAGCTTTTCTGTATAATTGGAGAACGGAAAGAGGAAAAGTTTCCAAATAAGGTACAAGCATCTTGGTTATCAATACACAACATCTGACCAAATGTTGGCGGGATCCTTGAATTGGGCGTGGCACAAAATAGATTAATTTATAAATTAAGAACGGTAAGACCGTAATTAAATACTCCATGTATGGGCTAAAAACATCAAAATTTTTATAAAAACTAAAATGTAATATGATCGAAAATCTTTAGTAGAACATATTTGCTGAAAGTAGTTATGACCAAAACCTAAAAAAATACCTATTTTCGGGAACCATAAATCTTTCAGAGTCCAAGTTTTATCACTAAACTAAATGGTAAATTTCCACTTAAAGATGTCCGTATATAAATATGTCCATTCCATATATGTCCATATATAAACTTCACTATTTTCCCAACCATGGTGAAGGGTATATAAGATTCGGCAAAGCCGAATTTAGCCGCTCTTACTTGTTTTTTAATTTTAATTTTTCTGGTTTGAGATCAAATTTAAGAGAAGATGACGAAAATTGTGAGAATCAGCGCTAGAGGGAGTGTTACCTGAACATCGCCAGGCTCATTCTGAGCTACTAATCACAAAAACTCATGATTTCAATGTCAATTTATGCTTTGAAAATCCCATATGCTTGCCATGATTAATTCTAAAAATAGATGAAAAAGCTGTTCAAAACCATGAGTTGTTATGGGTAGTGGTTCAGAATGAGCCTGTCGATGTCCAGGTCGAAAGTGTGGCACTCCCTCTAGCGCTGATCCTTATAATTTTTTTCAATCTTCTCTTAATTTTTTTTCAACATTTCATTGAATAAAATTTAATAAAACTTTTTATAACAATAAACATGCCTTTTGTGATTTATTTTGAGTGTATTTGTCTGTTCACATACACTTCTAAAATTTGATTAGATATATTATTTATCTACTGTTCACATAAATGTTTATCATTATAAATTGATCATAAACATGTACTTAACATTTTCAAATAAATCATAAAATCGTTTTGTGTTGAATCCCATAAAAATCAAACAAACAAAGCATAAGTTTTATAAACAACTTGGCTGCCAAAAAAAAGGGAAAAATTACAAAACAAGTAACGACAAAAAAACGAAAGTGTACTTAATTCATAAAAAAATTCTTTAAAAGCATAACATTGGCTTTGTTTTACATTCCCAAAAATATAAACAAAAACTTAACTCAAAAGACTACCCGAAGAGTACACAAATAAATAATAAACAAAACAAAAATAACCTGCTAAAATTCTACAGAAAAACAGCCAAAAATAATTTAATATCCGCGAGAAATTTGTTAAGCTTTCAAATATGTACATTAGAGGTGTTCAACGATGGATGGAAAATATCCAAAATAAATTTTAAGTGTTCCGAAAGGGCTAATTTTATCCTGTACCAGTCTAGCTGAAAGGCAACCAGGGTTCATTAATTTATTGTTTTAAAATGTAGTTGACTCAATATTTTTAACGGCTGACCGGTTTTTAGTCCAAACTTCGCTTTTTGCCTAACGCGATTTATTTTGAATTTTAATTCAGAGAAATTTTGAAGCAAAAATAGTAAATAAACTAAATCAAAAAAAAAAAAACTATTAAAAATATATACATAGTTGCTAAGCGAAACGTAGCGGTTATCGGTAAAGGTAATGCTATTTTAGATTATTTCGGTAACAGTATTTTAAGTGTAACGTTGCATCATTTATTTTCGTATCTGTATTTCAAGCATAAAGATATTTTCGGTAACGATATTTTAAGAATGGTATCGGTATTTTGAGATTTCGGGTATTTTATTTAATTCGGTTACGATATTTTAAGGGTAACGGTATCCAGTGATTTCGACTCATAAAAAAACAAATTAAAATGAGAATTCATCAAATTAATGTATCTTAAATACTCAAAAACCACATGCAATTCACAGAAGCAGAATTTTAAAAATAACGGTAATTGTATTTCAACGATAACGGTATTGCATTTATTTCAGTAACGGTATTTTAAGGCCATTGAAATTTAACATATTACAAAATTGATATTTTAATGAACATTGTATATTAGTTGTGTAAGGATAACGGTAGTTAATTAAAAGTATTTTATATCAATAACGGTATTTTAGCGATATTGCCTGCCAACACTGGTTCATACTTCAATTATTTTTCTACTCTAATTAATTTTTGTTTAAATTTATCCAACTTATTATTGGAAACTGTTCACTTTTTGTAAATAAGTAAATTTACCACGATTTTAAATGAAAGAAATTACACAAACTATGCGTAAATTAATTACACAGTGCAACACATAAATTGGTTCCTCTTTCGTACCCGGTTTTTTTTGAAGTGTATATCGAAACTAAAAAAAATCCGCAACGGACTTGGCCAGATTACATCGAAATTTTTTTTTATGGACACCCTAAGTTTTTGCACCCAAACATGATTTTTTTAAAAAAGGAAAATTTTTATGGAATCCATATATCATAAATCGTTCGGAATTTTGTTTTTATGTCTTTGGCAAAGTTGTAGATCCAAACCAAAGCAAAAAAATTCTCACATGGACCGACCCAAAAAAATTGCATCCACTGCATCAAAATTGCAAAAAATTGGGAAAAAATGCTATTTTTATGATTTTTTCATGATTTTGTCCTGAAATGGCTTAAATACTGGGAATTTAAGAAATCTTTCTTCAGCTAAATTATATCTAACAACAATATAAACAACTCTCTAGTACATGTCATCTTAATACGAACATTCCTTAACCCTAGAAAGCACATCTTTTTGCTCACACTTATTTTGCATAGCCAATGTTTGTCGTTTCGACAAAGAAAGACTATATAGGTTAATGCCGTTTTTGTTGTTACTTGTTTTCAAATTTACTATTTAAACATTTTATTGTTCTAATGCTGATATGTTTTTGAAAAAATGAATATATTTATTTTATTAATAAAAAGTAATTATTTTATAACGCATTGACACCATCAGGTATTGACACCGGGAGTATGCCTGTATAAGCGGCCACATATGTTTTGCATTTTAACATATGTTTATTTAACTTAGGGGAGTAATTGATACATGAGTAACACCGGGATTTGTCGTGTGAATTTGGGTCTTTTATCCACACCATTGGCTTCATGAAACTTAAATTTCTACCTCCTCGATGATACCAATCCAAAAGGCGGAAGTAACAAGTGCCACACACTGTATTTGGAGTGTAATATTCACCGCTGGGATCAACCTCATCGAAATAAGATGCATAGGCTAGCTTAAATTCCGGAGTAGACCTTTTCCTTTGCACACTTGTAGGCACCATATGACCACAAACTAAACAAAAATAATCAATGTTTGGACACCGGCTATTTTCCATATTGCACAATAGTTGAATTGTAAAATTTTGCACAAAACACGGATATAATTAGACTTTTCACTTTCGAATACACTTGTTGAATGACAATGAAACGATACTTGAACTGTTATTTATACTGCGTGCTAGTCTGATTGTCAAGTGTGTTTTATCTTCGTGTTGCACATCACACCAATTTTAAAATCCTGTTTAGGAAGATGAGGTGTTGTAAAAACCCAGTTCCACCTAAAAACCGCAACACGAAGATAAAACACACATGACAATCACACCCACTCAGAAACATTTTTTAAGAAGTTTGGCTATTTCCATATTATCATGAAAAAATAGCATTTTTTCCCAATTTTTTGCAATTTTGATGCAGTGGATGCAATTTTTTTGGGTCGGTCCATATGAGAATTTTTTTGCTTTGGTTTGGATCTACAACTTTGCCAAAGACATAAAAACAAAATTCCGAACGGTTTATGATATATGGATTCCATAAAAATTTTCCTTTTTTAAAAAAATCGTGTTTGGGTACAAAAACTTAGGGTGTCCAAAAAAAAAAATTCGATGTAATCTGGCCAAGTCCTTTGCAGGTTTTTTTTAGTTTCGATATATACTTCAAAAAAAAACGGGTATGAAGGAGGAACCACACGATGACCTTAAAAATGCTGCACTGTGTTATACACAAAAAAATTGTGTAAATATACATTGAAAATGTGTAGAAAATGTTTGCAAACTATGTGTAATTTTACCATTTTTGTGTGTAAATTTACTTAACTTTACTAGATTAAAAAAAAAATGTTAACATAAATTTATATAAAAATATTTAACTCTAAAACAAGGTTCAGATTTTGAGCACATTTCTCTTTGGAAAAAAATCTTAGATTCTGAGCACTTTTTCCCATAGAAAACTTTTTCTTAAGAAATAGGTCTTTTTTGCGTTCATATTGAACCCCTAAATACGTAGTTTCGTTATTTTAAACTTTTGGATTTAAAATGTATAAGGAATTTGAAAAACACGACAACACGTTTTTTGGGATACTGAAAATTTAATGCAAAAAAACACTCAGATTCTAAGTAATTTTTCACATATTCTTTATTTTTCCAAAACAATAACTATCAAAAACTTTTAGAGAATTTGAAAAGCACGAAAATACGTATTTTGAGGTTCAGTATGAACGTATTATTACAGAACTTTTTGCCTTAGAAAACATCAGAATATACAGGCTGGTTGAAAAGTTCCTGCGCTCACCAAGAGATGGCACTGCTAGCTCCAAACTTTTTTTTTTTCTCAAGTTGGTATAACTGTCCTGAGAACACATGCAAAGTTGCATGTCATTCTGTCAATTCTTTCTTGTGTTACAAGCCATTTGAAGTTGACGCGTCATTGATTTTTTTTAATATGGAAAAAATTAAATATCGTGCAGTCATTACACGCAGAAAAAAACATGGTTGCAATATGATCACTGCTACTATATTGTGCTTGCTGCTATTGGGTATGGTTGTCACAACCAAGTTATTGGTTTTCTAACCATCAATATGGTCGCTACCATCATTATTTAGTAAATATTTTACTATTTTATGATTGGCACCATCTATTTTATATCATGATTGGCTGCAACCATACTGAGGTAACACAAATTCTGACTATAAAAAAATATGATAATTATGCAACGATAAATGCTAGCAACAATCAATAAATAATTATACAATCAAAGAAAGGAAAGTTCCTAAAATCTATGGCATTTACTTAATAATTTTTCTTCAAAAAGTCCATAATATTAATTTTTTTTTAGAAACAAACATTTCTAAAGGAAATATTCTTAAATTAAATGAGCTTTTTTATAGTTTCTAACAACTTTTTCTTTAAGAAATTTCCTTAGATTATGGATCATAAAAGGATAATCCAGGAATCATAATATAGTAATTTTACATGAATAATTACGCATGAAAAAACTGTTTGGAAAGTTAGTGCCGCACACATTAACAATTCAACAAAAACTGGATCGAAAACAAATTTCTCAGCGTAATTTGGAGCGTTTTAAGCCAAATAAAATCGACTTCTTGCGTCGTTTTATAACTATGGATGACACTTGGATCCACCATCATGATCCTAAATTGAAACAAGAACGTTTACAGTGGACTGAAGCTGGTTGTTCAGCTCCAAAGCAGGTGAAGTCACAACGATCAGCAAAGAAGGTTATGGCATCAGTTTTTTGGGATGCAAAAGGAATTTTGTTGATTGATTATCTTCAGAAAAGTAAAACAATCAACTCTGAATATTATTGCAGCCTTTTGGGTCAGCTGGATGAAAAAATTCATGAAAAAAGACCTGGTTTAAAGAAGAAAAAAATCATTTTTCATCAAGACAATGCACCTGCTCACAAAAGTGTTTTGACGATGGCTAAATTCAAAGAATTAAAGTACGAATTGTTTGAACATCCACCGTATTCACCAGATTTGGCTCCCAGTGACTACTATCTCTTCAGAAATCTCAAACAATTCCTTCGTCGAAAGCATTTTTCGTCGAATGAAGAGGCCATAGCAGCCGTAGACGGTTATTTTCAGAGCTTCTGGAAAACCATTATAAGGATGGGATAAAATTATTGGAAGATCATTGAAACAAGTGTATTGAGCTTCTAGGAGATTATATTGAATAAAAAAATATATTTCGTAACAAAAACAGTATTCTTTCATTTCGAGCGCTGGAACTTTTCATATTCCATAAGTCTTTGGCGTGCAAAAGAAAAATCGAATTTTGAGAACTTTCAAGATTTATTTAATATTTATAAAGAAAAAGGTTTTATTCCGAGATCCTAAAAATCAAAAAAAAGAAGCCCTCAGAATCCTAAAAGAAGAAAAAGTTCCACGAACATAAGGAGTTTTTTTACAGCAGAAGGTTCTCAGAATCTGAAGGTTTTTCTATAGGAGAGCTTCCTCAAAATCAAGGGGCTTAACTATAGACAAAAGTTCCCACAATCTGAAGGTTTTTTTGAAGGAATATGTTTAGATTCTGATAGTTATTCTTTAGGAAAAATGTTCAGAACCTAAGAAAATGTAAAAAAGTCCTCAGAATCTGATTAAATTAAATTAAATTCTTAGAATCCAGAGTTTTTCTACATGAATAAGTCCTTACAATATGTAAGCATATCTAATGATTTTTTTTTACCCTTCATCATATATGTCAAAATATAGGTCTAAGAGCCCATAAAGTACATATATTAGTGATCTTCATGCAATTTTAAGTCGATTTAGCAATGTCCGTCTGTTGACATGGCGATCACGACACGAAGACACAAGTGTGCCTATTTTTACCTAGATTATTGGGCATCCTCTCGAGCAGTTTGCTATTGAAAATGAGCAAAATCAGTCCAGCGATTAAAAAGTTGTGAGTGAAAATGTAAAGATACCTCTAAATTTTCCATACAAATTGGTGTATTTTAGTACAATTTCATAGTAGCCACTGGTACATAATATATTTGCTCATATTTTTTCACCAGTCGATTAGAAATTCAAAATATTTTGTATTCACCTCAAAAAATTTTTTTTCACCAAAAAAATTGCTTTCGCATCCAAAAAAGTTTTTCACCTCACAAAATTTTTTTCACCTCCATAATTTTACTTCAAAAGTTTTTTAAATTATTAGTATCAAAAACAGTAGAGAACATTTTTTTAGGATACTGTTGGAGGGTATTTAAAGATTCGGCACTGCCGAATTTAGCCTTTTTCTAAATCCTCTATCAAAAGTGTCAGATTCTGATCAATTTTGCATGTGAGTACTTTTTACTATAAAAAAATCATTAAGGACCAATTTCTTTAAGAAAAAGCTTTATATTCGAAGAAAAGATTCTAGACTTTTTTTTAATAGAAAAAATACTCAGAACATAAGACATTTTCTATAGGAAAGCTCCAGTAGAAACTCAATAGATATTAAGCACTTTTTGATTTAAAAATGCCCCAGATTCCACAGCCTTTTTCTTTCAAGTAGAAAATAAATTCATGCTGGCAACCGAATTTTTTGAGTTATTACTACCGAATTTTTGTTGATTTGCTATAAATTCGGTTGTCATTACAATTCTGTTTTCTCTATGATTCTAAATATCCTTAGGAACAAGGATTTTTCTATTAAAAAAAAAATATATTTTTCTATCATAAAACATCAATATATTGTCTCAGTTTTAAATCAAATTAGTTTCTACACAGAAAAACTAAAATCAAGTTTCATTTTAAATATTTGTAAATACAATTCAAAATTTAATTGAATTTGGACCAGCAAAAGAATTTTTTATATTTATTAATTTTTTTTTGTTAAAATTAATTGAAATTTTTAATTTTTTATTTTAATCATATCAATTAAATTTTTAATCAAAGATATTTGACATTTTCAATTTTATAACTTTATAACTTTAATTAAAGTTCTAACTAAAAATCAATTAAAATTTTCATTAAATTTTTAATCAACTAAAATTTTAAAAAAAATTTTGAAATTCCAGATTCAAATCAATTAAAATTGTTTGTGTGTAATTCATCAACGCATGAAAATTTCTAAATATTTTGTACCAAATAGTTCATAGGAGTACCATAGTACTTTTGGGGTTCCAATAGTACCATCAAAAATACTATGATAACAACTGTATCATAACTGGTGCATGCGTTTCCGCAGTGTTGCCAAAATGGTTTGTTCGCATGTTCCCTTTTTCAAAGTTGAAATACCCAAAACTCCTTAACAAATTGATAAATAATCAAATTTTAATATTTTTTTTAAATGATTGTACGCAGATTTTGTTTGCTTAAAATTAAAAATAAATAATCTAGAAAAAAGGATGGCCTCATAAAAGAATTAAAATTTTAACAAATTTAAATTTTAAATTTTAAAATAGACTTTTAAAAACATGATTCTTTGATTTAATTTTTAAATGTGATTCAATTTTCAACGAATCGATTTGCAAAAATTCCGTTCATTGTTTGAAAAATTTTCTACTTTTATTCAATTAATATCAAATTCAGAGAATCAATTTGATTTTAGTTGATTCTCATTATAAAATCAATCAATAAGTGCGGTTATTTTACACATAATATTAAAAATATTTTTAATAAACTTTTTTTTGTTTTTTATTTAGGGATGTTATTTAGGCAATTCTGCAATTTAAATAACTATAATAAAAGTTAATATGTAAATAAATCAAACGAATGAGGGGGCTAGTCTACTTAATGGATTTTTGCTATGAACTAAGCTGGCACACGATTCCGTTGGTGATCGATTGTGAGCAAACCCGGCAGCCATTTTGCGGAAAGCTTTCTCATACCCAAGTGATCGTTCAAAATTGAAACCACTTAGCCAAGTGAGATGCCTATATGTCTTCCACAATCTATCGCACATTCAATCACCGATCGGCCAACACCATATCGTGAATTTTTCAACTGTTTTGTTTGCAGAGACCTCAACTGGGCATCCAGAACGTTCGCCAACTTCCGAGCTTGTAAGGCCACAACGAAAGTCAGTAAACAAATTTTTTACCATTGAAATCGATCGTGCAGAGTCCTCATAGTATTCATCTAGATTTTTATTGGTTTGATTGACGTTTTTTCGCAAAAAATAATGTTTAATGAACACTTGAAAATCACTTTTTTCTATTTTTCAAAAAATCCACGAGGTTGTATGTTTTGAACAGCTGTTAAACGCAAAGTAAATGACGGAACTAGCTCAAAATTTGACAGTAGTCTATTAAAAGGTTGTATTTGATGGGAGCAGTATTGCATTTCATATAACTACGAGGGAAGTTCAAAAATTCAAGGACTTATTAATCGTAATGTTGTCAGTAGTATTTATGGTAAACTAGAATATTTTGTACACCAAGTTCATTATCAATTAAAAATTAAATTGAAAGTAGTTGTTAAATAAAAAATTTTTTACTTTATTTAAGTAAATTTACAAACTATTTGTAAATTTGCAGAATGGAAATAAAATAAAACTAATTTAATCGAAAATGCTAAGACAAAATTCTATAAAAAATAATTCATTCGAATTACAATAGGTTCTTCAGAACTTTAAACTTTTTTTTATAAAAAAACGAGTTTTCTTAAAAAAAAACTAGTTTTTTAAAAAAAAAAAATGTTAAATTAACAATACTTGTCACATTTTGTATAACACAGGGTACATCAAACCATTCACCCGGTGTTATTTTGCTATATATTTTTTTGGGACTTTAAGTTTTTTCCATTAATTTTTGAAGATTACATTGGCGCCACCATTGTTGATGATGATTTAGGATTTTTTTACAGTGTTTTCCACCATTTGACTTAAAAAAAAAACCAAAGATAAAAGATTGAAGCGGTTAAATCGGGTAATACGAAAACGCATCCTTCAAAATATCCATTTTGTGCAGTTTTTCCGTGCTATTGTTGAAACCATATGTCCTCTTGTCCTAATTCATAAATTTGCGGCAATAAATACTAATTAATTAGGGTTCTGCATCGCTCAACTGTCACAGTAACTGTGCACGTCGTCCTCGAAAAAAATAAGGCTCGATAACACTTCCGGCGTAAATAGAGATGGAGTGGATGTGATATCTCTTTGTAAATGATACGTGGACTCTCAGTGCCACAGAAGCGCATATTTTGTTTGTTTGGCGTTCACATGAAAGTACCCCTCGTCGTTGGTGATGAATTTGAACAGAAAATCATCCATTGCATTCTTAAGGACGTGTTTTCTGTGTCTCCTTGATTCATAAATATCAAAACAAAACTGACAGTTGTGATTGTTTCCAACAGTTATATCATTTTCCAAAAGAGTGATACATTTTGGGTCACCTTGTATAACTGTAAAAAATCTCCAATAATAACATTCATAAATTTATTTAACAGTAAACATGCACTCGTAATACTTATTTGTATGCCAAATGTATCTTATCGTCATCTAACCAAAAATTACTAAATAAATGCAGACAATCGAATATTTGCTGAAATACAAAAGTAAATAGGACCGTATACAGAAAATAAATATGGGGCAGCTATCGCATATAAGCAATCATGCATTCATATATAAATCGATATAAACTGCCGAAAGCTAAAAATCTGCAGACCTCCCTAAAACAATTGATATTCCAGCACAGAAGCAACCAGCAAACTCCTTTACTAACGGCAACATTGATGAAGAAGATGAAAAAAAGCTGCATTTATTTTGCTTCCTTTCCTTTATGGCACTGGAAGTTGTATCTAATAACAATGCGACATGATGTTTTGTTTGCTTCTGTCAAATAATCAGAAAATTTATAAAAACAAATACAAAAAAAAAAAGAATCAACGAAAATCCTTAATGGTTAAATAGTGAGTGTTTTCAAACATCGTAGTCTGCCTCACAGAATTTTTGAAATTTTTAAATCTGAAAAAAAAAAAATCTGAAGACAAATAAAGAACCGTTGAATCACAGTCAAACTTCTTAAGCTATAAAGATTGAGGACGTGGTATTGGCCCAGAATAACAACGTAATGTACAACGATTGTCGCTGTGAGAGAAAACACGCCTGAAATAACATCGTACACCGTTGACTGCAAAAACTGTCATTGTATTTAAAGAGTAAAGGGTACCGTAGAGTATTTCCTCTCCTATATCTCTATCGCTTGGCAACGATATATTTTGGTTTTTACACGCATTGTTGGTTAATACTGAACTGCTTCGCATCCAGGCCAGAGAGTACGAACGAAATTTACGAACAACTTCCCCATGCTAAAGTTCTTTCTGCCCCTCGGGACCGTGTCGGCGTTTATTAATTACAGAAGAGTATACAGTTTTACGGCTTCTTTGTAGTATTGCCGGTATCTACGTTGTGTTACAATATTCTATCGATATAACCATGGGAGGTGTTCTGCTGAGATATTTGAACTCATCCTTTGAACCCTGAGTTTTCTCAGGAATACTCGTTTATCCAATAGATTTAATCCGTTTGCGGTCGATTGTGCAATGAACCGTTTAACGCATTACAGGGAGAATACGTTAATTACTCGGACTAGTCGTATGTGGAATAAACTACGTACGGAGATTAGGTGTCTTTCCTGACATCTTAATAAAGGGTGATTTTTTTGCTATTTGGTTTTTTAGTGTAAATTTTTTCAGTGTAATAAACGGATTCGTGACATGTGGCAAGGCCAAAAATGCTCAGTAAGGTTTATCATTTCACCATGAATAGACCACTGAGCGAAAAACGCTTGCAAAAGATTGAATTTTATTATCAAAGTTCGTGCTGTGTGAGAAATGTGTTTCTTAAATTACGTCCATTTTATGGTCGTCATTTTGCACCCACCCAACATGCTATTCAAGCTGTTGTGACCAAATTTTGCACCAGTTTTACTTTATTGGACATTAATCCACCAACCCGTATGCGAAGAATGCGTACCGAGGAGAATATTGCTGATATATCGGACAGTGTTAATACATCTTTCTACATCTACAAAAGATGATCCTTTCTCATTTTGTTCCATCTTACAACATTCGTTATATTAAGTGTCATCACTAAAAAAATTACAAAAAAATCGATTTTCTTTGTGCCATCACTAGCAAACTGACATTGCAAAAAATAAACAAAAAAAAAATATTCAACAAAGGAAAATGAGCGGCACATGTAAGAATTTCATTCTTTTGTCTACCAAAAATTCTTCGTCATCATCATCTTCTTCCAGAATGACCTTTAATATTTCAATGTACATACTGCATTAAAATTCGGGTCTGTTCTTGCAAAGCAAAAACTACTCCAATGATTAAATCCATTTTTATTTTTAACAAAAAATATGCGTCTTTTTCTTTTATTTTTTTGACAGCTGAATAAATGGCAGATGAAAGATGTTGCCAATGTAAATACATGTTTGGTGAATGGGTCTAAGAAAAGTTGGATGAAGATCCATTTTTCTATAGAAAACGAAGCTCATTTTTGGCTGAACAACAAAAAAAAATTTGTCGAATTTGGTGTGAAGGGCAGCCAGAGGCAGCTGCCAATGTACCCTGAAAGATGCACTGTTTGGTGCGGTTCGTGGGCCAGCGGCATTATTGGACCGTAAGTATTCAAGAACGATGAAAATCGTAACGTTACAGTCAATGGAGCAAGGTGCCGTGCGATGATTACCAAAATGGAAGAATTGGACTTGGTTGGTATATGATTTTAACAAGGCGTTGCCACATACCATACGGCACGCGACACCATGAACCTATTGAGAGGAGAGTTTGGTGAACAATTAATCTCACATTTTGGAGCAGTCCAGTGGCCGCCAAGATCATGCTATTTGTCCCCACTAGACTATTTTTTGTGGGGATACGTGAAGTTTCTCGTGTACAGGGACAAGCCGGCCACAATTGCAGCCTTGATACCGTCCGAATTGCTGTAAAAAGTATGACGAAATTGGAGCTCACATATGGACTACCTACAGCGTAGCCGCTGGCAACATTCACATGAAATAATCTTTAAAAAGTAAATGGCAGGCATTAATTTATCGCCAGAAATAAATATTTCATTTACTTTTGCCAATTTTCTGTTTGGACTTTCCTGTTTCGCATAACCTATTTTGCAGAAATCAACACAATGCACTGCACTAAGCCCACATAAGTTACATACATTATCTATGTTATCTAAATTCATCATACACTCAGAAAAAAAAGTTAGTAGAAAAATTTGTAAACAGTTTTCAATCGCACTGTACTATTTTTGTACTGATTTTTAGTAAAAATTATTATTTAGCAAATCTTTTTGCTGTTTACATTTTACAAATTACAGAATTTTTACAGAATATTTACAAATTTTTGTTGCTAATTTCAGAAATCATTTTACAAATTTTTGAAAACCGATTTGCTAAAATTAGCAAAAAAATATTACTGATTTTAAAAAAGTCGATATTAATAGAAATTTTATTTCTAATTAAAACTTACACCTACAAACTTAAATTTCCTTAAAATGTTACATAGACTAAAATAAGGGATCGGAAGTGAAGATACCGACTCATGTCTAAAAAGAGGACATCCACAAATTTAACCTTAAACTTAAACCTTAAAAGAAAAAAAAATTGACCAAAACATTTTTTAAAACAAAAATTACCAAATTAAAGCAAAATGATAAATTCGTTTATGTTTTAACAGTTTTTAAGATTTTAAAGCCTTTGATTTTTTTTTTATTTTGTATAAAATAATTTTGAAAAATATAATCAAAATGCTCGATAAAAAAAAAGTTTTAAACTTTGTACTAATATTAATAATATTTAGTAATTTGTTTTGCTGATTTTAGCAAACAGATTTTAAATTCCACTTTACAAAAAGTCTAATAAAAATTTAGTAGCGGATACTAATTTCATTTAGATCTTGCTAAGATTATCAAAAAATACCGCTGGGCTCAAATTAGCAGAATTTACCGTAATAACAGCAAAATTTTCAGTTGCCTTTACAGACTTTTTCTGGTGAGTGTATATGTATGTATGCTTTGTTTACAAATAGAAAAAAATATATTATATCAATTAATATTTTAATTAAGTGTACACTGTACACTAGGGTGGGTTGAAATATCCGCTTTTTTAGAATTTTGATTAGTAATATAAAAATTATTGTTCTTTGAAAAAGAAAATTTTTTTGGTAAAAAAAAATTTTTGGTCGATATCTCAGGCTCGCCCAACCCGGTTAAAGATAAAAATTTTTTTTTTCCAACTATGTTAATTGAAAATTTAATTCTCTCAATATTATTAATTACTGAATACTGTATGCGATTGATTGAAACAGAATCAAATTAAAATAATTATAATATCAATCAAAAGATTGATATTGATAATGATATTAAACAAAAAAGTGTATAAACGACTAGTTAAAATGTTTAAAGTAGTGCATGTTTAAATTCACTTACAAGGGAAGAACCGCAACCTAAGTACTCCGATTTGGATGAATAGAAAAAGGCAATCTAATAATAGAAAATGGCAATCTAGAAACAAAATGTGTAATTTTTTTCACCTATTCAATTGATCAAGGGGGTAAAACAGGGGGAAGAAATTTGGACTTTTTTGTTCGGCAGCATGTGGGATGTGTAAAAAATTATATATAGAAACTGCATTAAAATAATATATTCGTCAAAAGAGGAATTTCGATATACATAATACTCATGTTTTAGCATTGGATTGTGACGATGATCCAAAAAGTACCAAAAAAAGGTTTCGCGGAAAATTCATTTAAAACCAAAATATGATGAATATCAAAAATAAAAAAAAAAAAAATACGTGTCTCCTAAAATTTAATAAGGAACAAAACATTTGAATTTGCCAGACAAAAAAAATTAAACTTCTACGGCAGCAAATTCAAAAAAGCTAAATAGTGAAAAGAAAAAAGGTACCAGTCTAAAGAACTTAAGTTTAAATATCTGTAAAAGCTAGAAAAAAAACGTAATAAGAACCATTTTTGAACACCCTTGTTGATCCCTTAAAATACAGAGGTGGCTAAAAAGCCGGGACAGGAGGATCTTAGTTTATTTTATTGCGTATTTAAATTTCAGCAAAATCGGAGTGTTTAGATAAGTCTTAATTTAACATAATTTTAAAATGGTTTTTAACCAAATACGTTTTAAGTTACTTCTATAGTATAACACACGATTTAGTCATAAAAAGTCGCTTAAGATCTAAAATTCTGTAATTTGCATATTCAAAATATATTTTTTACTACGTCTTAAATATCATATAAATTAGATGTTTATTTTTTTTAAATCATACATTTAGGTGTAAAATATGTCCATGTTTGATTTGTAATAACATTTTTGAATATATTATGGTCTTGGGTGACAAATAGAAGTAATAAATTTTCTTAAGTATCTCATTTAAAACACAACGTCTGCGTACGTAAACAAAAATAGACTCATAAAATAGCTTTTGTTTTTTTCGAATTTTAACTCTATATCTGTAAATACTTGTACTTTCTTTATTTTTTGTAAACAAATACAATTTGAATATTTGGGGCGGCCGCCTTTGTACCAAAGCTATTTTCGTATATGGAGTTCGCCTTAACTCGAACTAAATTGTATGCCTTGCTCTATCCTTACATAATTTATTTGTTAGTTTTTGTTATTTTTAATATTTTATCAAATTATAAATACAAATATTTTAAAATTTTTTGTTTATATTTAAAAGGCAAAAGCCAAGAATTTCAAAGACTTGGCAGCATTTTTATAAATTCTTAATTTCAAAGCAGCAGCTCTAAAAAAAATGAAAAATTAATTTATTGGAGGAAAAATTGACACTTTTTACCAATATTTAATAAATTTTTCCTTAAAATTAACAAACAAATTTTACTTGAAAATTTGGTCAAAATTTCTAAATTATAGAAAACTTTTACTATTGAGAACTAAATTTTTATTAGAAAATAGTAAAATTTTCTCCTAATTAGTTCATATACAGGGGGCGGCATATTTATTTTGACGAAACTGCTGCCCGCTCTTTAGTATCAATAAATTCCAACATTGCAATTGTTTTTGTTGTTGTTTGCCAGTTCCCCTTAGATGAGAACATAAGCTATTACGTCGCAAGAAATTTTAATCAGTTGCATTATCTCTTTCGTCAAATAAGGTGATTTTCAGCAATTAGCGCGATTTTGATTTTGACAAAAGTATTTTTACGGACATTATTTTTAAAATTTGGTAAGTAAAAAAAACTTTTTTTTATAATAAAAAATTTATTTGGTTAAATTGGTACCTTGTAAATATTTTTCATTTCAATATGGTGAAAAAATCGGAGTTAAGCATTGAGGTTAGGGCTGAAATTGTCACCAAATATAATTGTGGTATTTCTGTAAAAGACATCTGTTGGGATTTGCCAGAAAGTATGTTGATAAGCCTCCAAGCTTCTGGAACCGGGTTTTGTGCACTGATGAGAGTAGTTTTGAGTATCATGGGTCACAAAAAAATACATATGTTCGACTTCCGAAGGAGACTCGTAAGAAACTAGCTCCAGTCAGCGAAAGAATGAGCCATGGTGGTGGCTCGGTAATGTTCTGGGGTTGTATTTCGGCCAATGGAGCTGGCGATTTAGTCCCGATCGATGGAACAATGATACGGAAGAGACCATTACTAAAGTAAAGGGGCTTTGGGAGGAAGTCCCTCCGGAAGTGTTCTCCAAACTCGTCGACTCTGTATTAAAACGATTGCGAAATCTTATAGATTCCAAGGGAGGATATGTATTTTACTAAAAATTTATAATTTATAATTTTATTCTTAATAATTGAATTAATTTTAATTTAAAACCTTTTGACAAAATACTTATGCCATTTGAAGAATTTGCATTTTCTTCTCAATACACTGAATTAGTATAAAATAAACCAATGAAATCTATATTGGTTTTATATTTATTAATTACCTAAACTTTTCTCATTTAATATTTTTAATTTCTATGACTGTTAAAAAAAATTAAAAAATACTCCAAATTTGCACTCGTCAAAATACTTTTGCCGCCCCCTGTACATATTATCTAAAATTTTACTGTTAGTTAGGAAATTTTTCCTTTATTTTAAGAAAAATTTTATTTTATTTAAGTTCATTAGATAATTTGTTTTCTAAAAACTAGGACTTAACTACCTAAAAATATGAAAATATTTTCTAATATCAAGTTAAAATTATCCTTAAATTTTATAAAAATTTTCTTATAAATATAAAACTGTTTCTATGGTAAAGGTTATTAATATATTTTACCATATATTTTAAAGTACTTTACACTCATTGTGCAAGTATTTTCCTACTTTTGGAGGACTTCCGCTTTGTGAGGACACTTCATTTAACAAACTTTTTGCTATACATTTTCATCATTAAATTAAATTGAAATATACTCATGCATAAAAAATATAAATTAAATTTCATTAGCAATAATGTAAACAAATTAAATAAATGTACTGCAGGATATCCTGAAACGTAATAACAAAGTCAGATCCTTTTCGTAGTTAATTAATAGTTCTGCTTAAGAGAAGTACAAAAAGGAACGCCCTAAGAGACACACGGCATCTAGGGCTAAGGAACCCTGGGTGTCTTTGTCTTCTTAAATTAACTAATTTAAGGAAATTGTTGCAAAAATACAAAATATCACAGTTACATTACTTGGACAATGGAAAAATGTCATAAGTTTATTTTATGACATTTTTAGCTTAAACTTTAATTGATATATACAAATTTTAACTTTTTTTATTATTAAAGCATGTAAACGAAAAATTTTTTACATTTTTATTTTTTAATAAAATTTAAACTAAAAATAACAAAATTCAAATTAATATTACAAATTAAGTACAATACTTTAAAGTTTTTAAAACTAGTAAAAAGTTTACGATTCGCGGCGAGATAATGCATAGGTGCGTATTTTACCTTTTAACCCACTCATATGTTTTTGGACACCTTTTCTACCAATTTTATTAACTACTTTATTCCATCTGAAGTGCAAATTTCTCTCAGTTTTAACTACCTTGGATGTTTTTCGCAGTATTAATTTTATATGAGCCCAAAATTTTTCCACTGGACGAAGTTCAGGGTAGTTTGGTGGATTGCACTCTTTTTCGACAAATTGTATATTATTGTTTCTAAGCCATTCTACAGTTTCTCTGGAATAATAAATTGTTGCTAAATCAGGCCAGAATATTGGTGGAGTAGAATGGAGTTTATACAAAGGCAATAAACGTTTTTTTAAACACTGTTTTATGTACGTTTGCCTGTTCAATGTGCCTCGTGTGACAAAAGGCTTAGTGAATTGCCCACAGCTGCAAATTGCTTGCCATACTAAGAACTTTTTTGCAAATTTGTCAACTTTTTTGTATTTAAATATTTTCTTTACACCTTATCTCATATATGCAGTATAGTATTGGTATCCAGGAATTTGCTTGAAATCCTCTTTGACATATGTTTCGTCATCCATCAATATACAGTTTTCTGGCCCGTTTTTTTGCTCTTACATCAACTTCATCTGTTCTGTTTGGCACTTTTATTACTTTGTATGATCTTAGCTTATATTTTTTTTTTTCTTTTTGAACATACATATGAGACACTTTAAAATTTTTCGCTAAATCTCGAACCGACATGTTTGGATTAGACATCAGTGCATTCCTCACTTTTAACGCCAATTTTTAATTAACAAATCCAGGAATTCGCCTAGATCCAGGTTTTCTTTCAGTGGAGTGGGTCCCCCTTAACCGGTTTATGATGTTCCTTGCAGTTGCTCGGGATGTACCACTTAGCCTTGCTATAGCTGCAAATGAGGCATTAGGGTTAATTAAAAAAGTGTCCACAATTTTTTTTCTCTGTTTTTCTAATTTTGATGTTGACGCCATAATCGTTTATTTAAAACTGAAAACTTTGTATGCATTTTGTTGTTTACGCATCACAGAATTTAAAAACTAACGGCACTTTTTTGTATTGTTTGTTTTCATCTCGAAACTCGCATTAGAATTTGTAAAAAATTTTTCGTTTACATGCTTTAGGTGAAAAAATATTTTTGGTGCCTTCGATAAATATAAAGTTTAATAGGCGTAACCTCAATTATAAGAAAGCATTTATGACGTAATGTATAAAATGTACTTGCGATATTTTCTATTGTAGTCATCAAACAAAATTATTACATAAAAGCGCTAATTCGAAATTTTTTACCTTTTGCTTACAAAATTTTAAAATATATTTTAAGCTATTTTAAGTTTAATTTTAAAGCCTGTTAAGATAAGCACCTGAGCGATTTTTGACTCACGCTCACTCACGAACCAAAAATTACAATCGTGCACGATAGTTTCCTTTAATAATATTTTTCCTTAAAAATTAGGAAAACTAACTACCCATCTAAAAATCGAAATATATATGAGCATACATGATCATACATGGGTCTGTATATGATCATACATGGGCATACATGGTCATATACGTCCATACATTGTTCAATATATGACCATACATGACATCATATATGATCATATATCTTCGGATCCGAAATTTGAGGGTATATGGACGTATATGATCATATGCGAGCATACATGAATAATATATGAGCATGTATGATAATATATGCACATATATCACCATATACCCTCAAATTTCGGATCCGAAGATATATGGTTATATATGAAATCATGTATGGACGTATATGACCATGTATGCCCATGTATGATCATATACAAGCCCATGTATGATCATGTATGTTCATATATTTTTCGATTTTTACATGGGTAGTTTGTTTTTAATCTATTACTTTTTTTTTTTTTTTTTTGAAATAATATTCAAAATAATTTTAAAAAATTTTATACCTATGTTTATTATTTTGCAATAAAAAAATACATTTTATTATAATTTTTAATATTTATCTAAACTAAGTTGCTTGAAAATTTTCCCTAGAAATAGTTCATCAGTTTCTAAAATTAAATAAATTTGTATTATTAAATAGGAAAAAATTTTCTACTTTTTGTTTTTAATTGCCTGAACTAATTTTTAGAAAACAATTCTCAAAAAATTAGAAAGTAGTAGATTTTAAAACTGAATTTAGAGTTAAAACTGAATTTAGAGGTTTTCTAAAATTTTGTTAATTTTTCTACTCGCGAGAAAAAATGAACACAAATTAAGTTCAAGTATTTTCTAATTTTAAGTTCGACACATTTTTTGAACTAAATGGGAGTAAATTATGTTCTAATTTTTTTTTCTTTTTGTATAAAATTTAATTTTATTACATTTTAATATGCAAATTTCTTAAAACTGAGATGTTTTTCTTAAAAATTAATAAATATTTATTAAATATAATTGTTTTTTTTTTCCTAAAATCAAGAAATATTACTTAGGTAAGATATAAACTATTTCTGAGTATATAAACTATTTCGTTTTTAACATAGGAATTTTTATTAATTTTAAGAAAATTTTTTTAAGTTTTAATAAAATTTTACTTAAATTGAGGAAAATTTTTAAACTATTTTAAATAAAATTTTGGATTAATTTTTAGTTTATGTCCTTTTGTTCTTTTTTTTTTTTTTGAGTGTATATCTATAACTACTTAGCAAGTCTATATCTATTTAAATTTGATGGAATAGTTTTTTTATAAAAAAAAAATTCGGAATAAAGCAAACCTATATAAATAAATTTATAAGCTAAGGAAAGAACAAAAAAAAAAAATAATAATTTTTACTGAAGGTAGATTAAAATTTCTGTAATTTTCCTTTCGCTAAATTTATTCAGTTATTTTACAGAGCTATTGTTTTGTCTTACCTATTTACCTGTTTTTTATACAAAAAATATCGAAGGAATAAAATTTAAATTTTTAAAAATTCAAACATCTAAAGGGTCTCCCAAGAAGAACGCAATTTTTAAATCTGGCAACATTCGAAGTGTCATTGTTTGACATTTGAACAATTGTTATTGTTTGCTAGTAGAAGGTACGAGGTTAGTAAAAATGGAGCGCTACACGAATGAACAACGCATTCTCATTGTGAAATTGTTTTACCAAAATGGTGAAAGTTTTGCGGCTACAGTTCGCAAATTGCGATCAATTTGGGGTCACAATAATGCTCCAAAAGAGTCAACTGTACAGAGATTAATGGATAAATTTACCGAAACTGGGTTTGTTAGTGATGTAAAGACAACAACGCGCCATCGACCAGGTCGATCGACCGAAAATGTCGCAGCTGTACGTGATGATGTCGCTCAAACTCCATCCACCTCAATTCGACACCGAGCTCAGCAAATTGTTGTCTCCAAATCCACTTTGCAGCGAATTTTGACGAAAGATTTGCATCTTCATGCATACAAAGTTCAATTCACTCAGGAACTGAAGCCAGCTGACCATGGACAGCGAAGGGAGTTCGTTAATTGGGTATTGGAGAGACAACATGAAAATGCTGATTTTGCCGATAAAATCATCTTCAGTGACGAGGCCCATTTTCATCTTGATGGCTTCGTCAATAGGCAGAATTGTCGCATTTGGGGTGAGGAAAATCCTCGAGTGATTCACGAGAAGCAAATGCATCCTCAACGTGTCACTGTGTGGTGTGGTTTTTGGGCTGGAGGAATCATTGGACCTTTTTTTTATGAAAATGAGGCAGGTCAAGCGCAAACAGTCAATGGTGTTCGGTATCGTGAAATGATAACCAGTTTTTTCTTGCCTAGAATTGAAGAAATGAATGTGGAGGTCATGTGGTTCCAACAAGACGGCGCCACATGCCATACAGCCAGAGAAACAATTCAATTGCTGCATCAGTCATTTCCCGGTCGTGTTATTTCGCGTTTTGGAGATCAGAATTGGCCGCCTAGATCGTGCGATTTAACATCATTAGATTTTTTTCTTTGGGGTTTTTTGAAGTCGATGGTTTACGCGAATAAGCCGACGACGACTCAAGCCTTAAAAGAGGAAATTGGACGCTGCATTAATAAAATACCGCAGCATTCATGCAAAACGGTCATTGAAAATTTCATTAAAAGATCGCGTGCATGCCAGCAAAGCCGCGGCGGCCATCTGCACGATATATTGTTCCATGCATAACCTCATTCTGTCTACTTTACGATATAATAAAGTTTCACGATTTTTTTTTAAATATCTGTGTTTTATTTAAAATTTAAAAATTGCGTTCTTCTTGGGACACCCTTTACATAGAAATATTTTGATGGCCCGCTGCGCTAAAAAAGACATCTATATTTTATAACTTGTTTTCTTTAGTATGATCATAAAATTAATTTATACGACATTAAAACAATTGTATTTAAAAAAAATAGCAATAAAGTTAATGCTAAATTTCCAAATAAAATAATAAAATTTAAACTGCTTTTAAATCGAAATCAAATACTTAAAAAAATGCTAATAAGAAAAGAAACATATGAGAAAATTATTGTGTTTTGCATAAAACCATTAAAATGTAAACCTGAAAATTATATGAAAACAGGTAATAATAATAAAAAAAAAACAAATAAGATTAAACTTAAAACTAAAAAAAAAAAACTATTAAAATAGTGCTAAAAATGTTGTTGTTCTTTAATGAATTACATATAACTTATCTTACAACGAAAAAAAAGTGCGTAAATTGCGCAATTGCAAACATTTACATTTAATGAAACCGTAATTGAGTACAAAGAACAATTCAACACACCTGTCCTCTAGCGCTGTTAGGTTTAACTAAAATACGTTCAAATTTTATTGGACTGCTGTAGTTCTCAAAATCATCTTCAGAGAAAAATTTAGCTGCTGCAATATACGAAAAATTTTAAAAATGGGTAAAAACAAGGTCAAATTGATTAAAAAAGTTTAAAGTCGGGCATGGCGCCCATATTATATTCTATCCTGAGGGAGGGTCATTTTGACTGACTAAAATGCTTATACATACATTTTTTTTAATGTCATCATACTCAATGCAAGAACGTATAAAATTTTTTCAATTTTATTATCTTGTTACTACGAGTACACAAATAAAATATCTTCAACATTTTAATACTGAACTAAAAATTAATCCAAAATTTCCTTTAAAATAGTTTAAAAATTTTCCTCAATTTAAGTAAAATTTTATTAAAACTTAGAAAATTTTTCTAAGAATGAATAAAAATTCCTTAGTTTGGGTAAAAACGAAATAGTTTATATACTGAGAAATAGTTCATATCTTTCCTAAGTAATATTTCTTGCTTTTAGGAGAAAAACAAGTATAATAAATAATAAAAATTTATAAATTTGTAAGAAAAACATCTTAGTTATAAGAATTTTCATGTTAAAATATAACAAAACTATTTTTATAAATTTTTGTATATATTATTCGATCTCTCTGTTTTAATAATTTAATGTTACTAACGAATAGTAAACACTAATTTTTTTATTAAATTGAAAAAATTGTGGGGATCAGCGCTAGAGGATGTGCACACTTTCGATCTGAGCGACGAGATCATCGTCAGCCTTCTTATGAACCACCCAACCCACAAACAACTTATGAGTGTGTGATATACTCTAAAGAAAATGGCTATGCGAAATTTCTTTTCCATTTAGAATATAATTTACTTCCATTTAGTTAAAAAAATGTGTACCTTAAATGAGAAAGTCTTTGCATTCAATGTTTGTTAAGTTTTTCTTTCGCGAGTAGTAAAATTAACTAAATTTTAGAAAGCCATTTCTAAATTTAGTTTTTAAGTCTACCACTTTCTAATTTTTAAGAATTCTCTTCCAAAAATTAGTTCAGACAATTGAAAACAAAAAGTAATAAATTTGTATCCTATGTAATAATAAAAATTTATTTGATTTTAGAAACTGATGAACTATTTCTACGAAAAATTTTCATACAACTTAGTTCAGATAAATTTTAAAAATTTTTTCAATATATATATTTTTTTTTCAAGTAAAAGTTTGCTAATATTTGACAAATACTAACCTTAGGTATATGATTTTTTTATAAAAATTTCTTCAGATAAATTAAAAAAAAAAAAAAAAAACATGAGTAAATCTTTCTTAAAAAGAAGAAAAGTTATTTTTTTTTTTTGAAAACGTTTAATTTATTTTCAATATTTTTCTACCAACAATTTTGCAACAATTTCCTTAAATTATTTAATTTAAGAAGACAAAGGACCCCCAGTGTTCCTTAGCCATAGAACCATTAATTAACTACAAAAAAGATCTGACTATGTTACAATTTATCTCATTTCAGGATATCCTGCAGTACATTTTTTTAATTTGTTTACATTTTTGCTAATGAAATTTAATTTATATTTTAAAAATATGAGTTAAGTATAATTTAATTTAAAGACAAAAATGTATAGCAAAAAGCTTGTTAATAGCAGTGTCCTCACAAAGCGGAGGTCCTCTGAAAGTGGGAAAATACTTACACAATGAGTGTAAATATATTACCTTTGCCATAGAAACAGTTTCATATTTATTAGAAATTTTTTATCAAATTTAAGGATAATTTTCATTTAAAAGAAGTGCTATTAAACTTGATGTTAGAAAATAATTTCTTATTTTTTGAGAGTTAAGTCCTAGTTTTTAGTAAAAAATCATCTAATGAATAAAATAATTTTTTTTTTAAACCAATGAAACATTTCCTGACTAATAGTAAAATTTTAGATGATGTATGAACTTATTAGGAGAATTTTTAGTGTTAAATAATTTTTTTTTAACCTAGCAAAAAAGAGCGCAGCCTATTATTATAGTTTGCGATGAATGATAATTTTTTTTATCAAATATACAAAATTAACATTTTTTCACGCCCACAATTAGTATCAATATTTTGACCTAACCCAGCAAAACTACACATTACCTAATAATGGGTAAAGTAATGTGTAGCCATAGGGGCTTATGGATTACTTTACACCTTACTTCACTGATGAATTTTACAGGCGATGAGCCTTAAAGTATTGTATATACCCATTACTTTAGAGGTGATAATGTAAGGGGTTACTTATATGGTTATGAGAATGAAAAAAAGTAATGTATCTAAAAATAGATTTTTAAAAAGAGGAATTTTATTTAAAATGTTTGTAATTAAAAATAATGTGGTCAAGATGGGAATCGAACCAGGGAACTCTGGTTACCAGCCAAGAACTCTACCCACTGAGCTATCGACGCATATAGTATTTGATTGCTTTAAACTTAAATGAATTGTTGCGCTTCGTTTTTCGCTAGTGTTATCAAAGCAAACATACATTACCCTTTTGCTTACAAAAAAACACAAAGTAATGTATCTAAAAACAGATTTTTAAAAATATTTCAATTATTACTTTACATTTATAAATCATATATTACGTAATCAATAATCAGTAACTTATTACTTTATGCTTGCAAATAATGAAAAAGGTAACGAGCTATCATTACAAGGTAACGCATGAGAATATCGCATCCATTACCAAAGCTTTGCTGGTAATTTTTTGGCTACCTTACTTTTGCTTTATTTACTATTAAATGGCGTTAAAGTTTTGGAAATTGGTGGCAACATAAAATTTAGATTTTCGCCAACGAAATAAATTCCTAAGCCACAGTGTGGCGCTAGAGGACAGGTGTGACACTTGTTTTAGGTAAACAAACAGATTTTATTCGACTACATATCATTTGTTTAACTACTTATTTAATATCAGAAAATTAGAATAGGAATATACAATAACAAAAGTGCGTAATGTAAGGTTTAGTAAAATTTTGAATACTCTTCACATTTTTGGTTGTTTAAATGGTGATCACAGCTCTCGTAAAAAAAATAGTTAGCTAATTGTCAAATATTTACGGAGTGAGTCAAAATATTTACAGAGTGAGTAAAATTTGTCGGGGAATTCCAAATTTATAGCGAAAAATACATATACATCGAGAACCGAAATAGTCATCAAATTTTATTAAAGCCCAGTGAACATTTGGGAAACAATTCAAATGCATTTCGGTTGTCTTAGATTTATTAATTGTTACCCAGCAAAAATATGGTATCAACTACTTACCAGCCTATTTACTTCGCAATGTCAAACATATAATGTGTAATAATAAATTTTTGGCTATTTATCATTATTTTTTGGTTTTTTGTAAGTGAGAAAATAATGACTACTCATTACTTTTGAGAAATAGCGAACAAAAGTAATTAAGCTAGTAAATTGGCTGGTAAGTAGTTGATACCATGTTTTTGCTGGGTATACATCAGTGGTGGGCAAGTGCGGCCCATTGTCGATTTTAGTGCGGCTTACGTGAAAATTTTTAATTCGTCCTTTTTATTTATTTATTTATTTATTTATTTATATATTTATTTATTTATTTTTTTTTTATTTATTTCATAAACTTTATTCCGCATTTGGTTTAATTTTTTTTCTAAAATTTTGGGGAAAAAAAGATCTAAACCCATGTAAAAATCGAAATATATATGAACATACATGATCATACATGGGCTTGTATATGATCATACATGGGCATACATGGTCATATACGTCCATACATGATCTCATATATGACCATATATCTTCGGATCCGAAATTTGAGGGTATATGGTGATATATGTGCATATATTAGGTCCATATACCCTCAAATTTCAGATCCGAAGATATATGATCATATATGAGATCATGTATGGTCATATATTAAACAATGTATGGACGTATATGACCATGTATTCCCATGTATGATCATATACAGGCCCATGTATGATCATGTATGCTCATATATATTTCGATTTTTAGATGGGAAGCCAAATTTTCCACGTAATTGGTGAAAACTTAATTGATATTTTAGTTGTAAGTTTTTAATTGTTTGCTAAGAAATGTATGTTATCACTATGTGAGTTTCTCCCTTTAGCTTTAGATTTTGAAAGATCGGGTAATGCAGAAAATTTTTGTAATGGTAAATGCAGCTACAAGGAAATCGGACTTTTGAAGCCGTCCATTAAGAAATTTTAAAGCTGGAAATGTACTATATTAAGTATTTAAATTATTTTCTATAGAGGACTTTTTGCTATTTTCTGATTCAGATGACTTTTCTTTAGAAGACTATTCAGATTATATTTTCTTGTAGAAATTCCTTAGATTCTGTGGAATTTTTTCTTTAGAAAATGCTTAAATTCTAAGAACCTTTTAGTAGAGATAATCCTTAGATACTGAGGATTTTTTTTTTGAAAACTCTGAACGTTTTTCTAAAGAAAGTCCGAATATTATAAGAAATATTTTCGATAGAAAACTCTTAAGGATATAATGATTTTTTGCATAAAAAACTTTCATTCTGAAGATTTTTTCTACATAATAACTCTTTGATTATGAAGATTTTTTGATGACTTTTCCTATAAAAAATCGTCAGATTCTGAACTTTTTGCAAAAATAAATTTCATATTCTAACCCAGCAAAAACAAACATTACCAAGTAATTAAGGGAGTAAGTAGCTCACTGGTTACCAGGCTATTTACTCGTTTAACTACTTTTGTTCGCGATGTCCCAAAATTAATGGGTGGTCATTACCCTCTCGCTTATAAAAAAAGTGAGAATAATGAAATACCAGCATGGTTACTCATGATGAAGAAATAAGTGGTTACTTACAATAGTAAAGTAAGTAGTTACCATTAGTAAAATTATAGTGGACCTTTCTCAAGGAAAAGTTTTCTTACTTAAAGAAATCGATAAAAATAATTTGTATTTGAAATTATAAAACAAAAATATTTAAAATACCTACTTTTAGCATTCAAAAATTTAAGTTTATATAGGTCCAATGCTACAGTGTATCGCAAAAGTAAGTATGCAGCATAAAAATAATCAAACATCTCTATTTTTGTCGAAAAATATGCCGAAGTATTTATTTTTTTCTTCCAGTTACAATAACATATGGTATTGCCTTATTATATCCCGTTATCATTTCTAAAAAATATGCAGTTTTTAAAGAAAAAGTGAACGATTGTGATTAAAAATTCGAATCAATACCGAAATTGCGTTTTTATTGGAAATTTTTCTAAATTTGAATTATGGCTGCTTGTGGAAAAGAACTTTCACAAGACTAAAAAAGTGTTATTGTTAAATTTTATAAAGAGAAGAAAAGCCAACTTGAAATTGCCAAAGTTATCAATAAAAGTAGTTCCACACGACAGAAAATTATAGAAAAATTATAATAAGAAGACTCGAACTGGGTGTCCAAAAACATTCAATAACAGGGAGAAATGAATTATCACAAGAAAAATAGAAGCAAATCCCAAGAAGAGCGCTCCAAAAGTACTGGCAAAAATAGAAAAAAAGTCTGGAAAAAACTGTAACCCACAAACCATTCATCGGGGCTGCATTCTTCCGGTTAACATGGCCGTAACATTTGCAAAAAACCATTTGCCAACAGCACCAATAGAAGAAAACCTTTGGACTTCGTAATGGAGTACAAAAATAGAGATGAAAATTTTTGGAAACCAGTTATTTTTTCCGACTAAAGTAAATATAATATTTTTGGCTAGGATGGGTATCAAAAAGTGTGGAGAAAAGTGAACATTGAGCTCGATCCAAAAAATATGGCTGCGACAGTAAAAAATGGTGGTGGATCGGGTATGGTATGGGGGTTAATGACAGCATTTGGTGCTGGAATTCTGGTGATGATCAATGAAACAATGGATTAAAAGGTTTATTTGAACATTTTAAATAATAACTTACATCAAAGTGAAGCTAAATTGGGACTAACAGGATCATTTGTATTCCAACAAGACAATGATCCTAATAATACAGCCCATAATGTTAGAGAATGGTTTTTGTATAGAGCGCCAAAACAATTAAAAACTACCCCCCAATCTTCTGATTTAAACCCAATTGAACACCTGTGGGATTATCTCGAAAAAAAATTAGAACTCTTAGCATTACGAGCAAAGATACCCTTAAAGCTGCACTATTGAGGAGTGGCATGAAATTCTACCTTCGGTTATCCAAAATCTTATCGCATCTATGTCATCAAGGTTGGAATCACTTAAAAAGGCCAATGGCTATCCAACAAAATATTTAATGTCCGCCTGACTTCAAGGATTCAATCATAGTGCCGATTTTTGTGAACTGCAACTTACTTTTGAGGCATAAATTCGAACCATTTTTTTTTTTTACTCTATTATTATTATTACCAAGTAATGAATTAGAAATTATTTTGTTTTTTAATATTTTTCTTAAGTTAACATATAAAATAAATGAAAAAAATAAAATTTTTATGTTTTTTTTTTCAAATCTTAAGCCAATTTTTCAATCATTTCATTTTGAAATATTGCTGCATACTTACTTTTGTGATACACTGTATATCACATTAGAACCCCTTTAAAATCTTAAAATTTTTGCAAAATCACCTTTTACAGCAGATAATTTTCTATTTTGTTTTATATATTTTTTTAAATAAATTAATCAATAAATATTAAAACATCAGAAATTCGAATTCGGTACTTATTTCAGTACCTACCAGTCAATCATTATTTTTCATATACATATAAGTACTTCTACAATCCATTATCAGTAGGTAATTATTTTGTATTTTAAAGTAATGCAAAAGATTTATCATTACATAGTAATCTACACTGTAATGACATGTCATTGCCATGTTTTTGCTGGCAAGGACTATAAAAAATTATGCAATTCTAAGGAATTTTCTTTGAAAGAACTCTTAGATTTAGGCATCCTTTTACCATAGTAAAACTCTAAGATTTTGAGAATTTTTGTTTTTACAAGAATCATCATTCAATTATAACTTTTTTCTTATGAAAATCCCTTACATTCAAATGACTTTTTCCTGTTGAAAAATTTACAGATAATAAGGACATATAAAATTTAAATTTAAACAAAATTTAAATGTTGCTGAAAATTTAGATATAATTAAAAAGGTATTTTTAGACACATTGTGTTTATTATTAATAAACGCAATATGTCTACATATTTAATATTAAACATTGTATCCTTTACCTCCTTTGAATAGAGTAAATTTAAACAAAAATTTATTAGATTGTGTAAAAGTTTGTGTTTTAATTCTTCTTTAAAAAAAAAACACAAAAATAACTCTCTAGGTTTGTATCTCTAAACAGCGACTGAATTAACACTTTTCAAACCTAAACCAACAACAGGAGGTGCAGAGTTAACAATCAAAGGCCACCGAGCCAAATTCAGAGATTCGAGTTGAAAACCTAGAATCGAGCCAAAAAAAAAAACACTAAGCCAAGTTCATATAATATTTGAGTCAAGTTGAATCGGTGGCTTTATAAAAAATTACAGTATGGTCCTCGATAACAAATACGTGGCCACCACTGCTATTGAATAAGTTTTTTTTACAAAAAAGCAAATCAAAAATATTGACAAAAAACACAGCTTTTTCTTTTTAATTACCACCTAAATTCTCTTTTCCTCTGTGTGCTAGTAGTGAAAGAAACCAAAACAAAAAAACCGCGACTCTTTAAACATTTATTTTTTTGTTATTAATTCATAGTCTCATGTATGGAGGGAATAAAATAAAGAATCATTATTTCTACTTATAAGAAACAATCGAACTCAATCCATACTACAACGCACTTATCATATCGTATCGTACCACAATCATTTAGCACTATACATCGAGAAATTATAAGCAAAATAGGAAATTAGTGCAAAATGATTGATCAACCTCGACTTTATGGTGGGCTACAGATTGAAAACAATTTGATTAGGTTAGATAAGGTCGAAAAGAGGAAGGACCGACCATGCGCCCTTTGTGATCACGAAAAAATTGGAGACATACACCTATGCCAGAGAATCGGCATGTTTTACGCTGTTCAAAACCACGTAAAAAAACAAACAATTTGATTAACTTACTAAATTAATTTTTTTTATTGGGAACCAATATGTTCTCAAAATTGTTTTCACTGCAGAGAATGATAAGTCAATTGACTTTAAAGGACCTATCCAGTGACCGGTCACCCGAGAATATTTTACTAAATTGGTACAAAGTATTTTTTTTTTGTAGCGATAGTGTTTTTTCCATTTCTACTTTTTATTAATTTTTTTCTTCAGTAATTATTTGAGACATGAAGGGTTCTTTAATATAGGGACCGGTCACTTTAACATGCGCTCGTCATAGCACGGGGTGAATTGCACTTTGTGACATGTCACCGGACTGACGCAGAAGAACCTGCCAAAAAATTAAACCTGTGGATGTGTCTAGAATTTCATACATCATAACTCATTTAATTAAAAAACTATTGCAAGAATTTGAAAAAAAACTGCTTGTAAGGAAAGTGAGAAACCCCTCTTGCGTCTTCGCATCGTGATCACCGCTCAAATGGAACGGATAGGCAGCGAGATATACAATATGACAGAATTTTTGTTTGCCATGTTCCACTAGGAAATAATAAAATACAACAACATCATACACTCTGCCTTCTTTTAATACATTTTTGGAAGGCAAACAAATTAGCGCTAACAATGCGCTTTAATCTCTGCAGTGCTTCAAAAATCTTGTCAATTTTATCTTAAATTAATAGACTACTGGAAAGAGTGATGTATACTGGACCTATGGAAATAAAGGTAGTTGCTGGTCGGTTAATAAATAAAATCCATGTACATGTAATCATTTGGAGATTACTAAACACTGCTATGGTTCGTAAATAAAATTCATCTTAACTCACTAAATGAATCTCGATTAGTTCTCATACACCCAGCTTCATGCTGAGAACCCTGTTCTGAAGTGAAGGCATTCTGCATCGAGCGAAACAAATGGTAGTCAGAAGGGGCAAGCTCTGGGCTATAAGGCGGGCGAGCCAAAACTTCCCATTCACTGTTTTCCAAATAGTTTTTGACCTGTCTTGCAACAAGTGACCGAGCGTTGTCATGATGGCCTCGTGTCTGGCCGAATATCCTGGTCGTTTTTCGTTGATTTTTCTCTTCAAATGAATCAATTGTGTTCGGTACAGGTCCCCTGTCATCCTCTGACCCGATTTTAATAACTCATAATACAAAACACCCTTCTGATCCCACCAAATACAGAGCATTACCTTAGCGCCATAGATATTCGGCTTCGGCGTTGATTTGGCTTGTTGGCCGGGCTTCACATATGACTTCTTGCGCTTGGGGTTATATTTATGTATCTATTATTCATCACCAGTAACAACACGATGCGAAAATTACTTCTTTTTGTAGCGTTCAAGCAGCATTGCCGACATGCAAAATCGCCTTTCAACGTATTTCGGCTATAATTCATATGGGACCCAATTTTCTTGCATTTAAAAAAATCCCAATGGCTTGTTGTGTGACTCCGAATGAAAATGCAAGTTCTTCTTGCGTTTGACAACAATCTCGTCGAGAACTGCTTCCAATTCCTCATTTTCAAACTTTTTTGGATGACCAGGCCTTTCATTGTCTTCTGTGTCGAAATCATCACTTTTGAATTGTGCAATCGTGGATAACTTTCAGCAGCCGTTTTCTTCAAATGAAAGAAGGTTATCAGACTTCCCCGCAAAACATTTTCGACATTATTATAGCGATTGAAAAAAATGTGTGTTAACACTTTGACGTCTATCGAATACTGAATTATAATTACATACGTTTACCCTCTAAAATACCACGTTTGTTATTATTGACACAAACCATATGTGATATTTATGCCATCTGTTGTCCAAATCGACATTTTAAACTTGTATACCCAATATATACAGTTTACACTATAAGACGCAAATAATGTAGATGAAAGTCGTATCTCAATGAAAAATAAGGATTCTCGGAGTGAAAATTAATACAAAGCCACTTTATAAAATGCACATTATCTTAAAAAGTAGCGAGTTAGAGCGATCCTGATAGGTAATATTTTTGTTACATTGGTGTGTTAATACACACCGATAAGAAATAAATAAATATGAGCCGGGTATGATCCCGGTCATTTCATTTGCATTTTAATGAGACATACGTATTTATGAAATTTTTTGTACGATGTTCTTTCCGAGGTTATCATGAAAATTACAAAGATTTTCTTTATTTTCAGATGTGGATTGAACGACAAATATTCATCAATCCCAAGGCATAACAAGGGATCTTGAAATATATTAGGTGCCTGAATTAATAATGGTAGTTTTTTTTTTTAAATTAACCGATTTATTGTGCAAAAAATTTTACAAATATATTATTCAAAGTATTGTCCATTACTGGGTCACAACTTTTCCCATATTTCTGGCTTGGGAAAATGACACGTCTTTTGAGGCAATCCAAACATCGATCGATTCGTTGTATTCTTCATATCAAGTGAACTTCTGCTGGGACAGGTTATGTGTCATCGTCCGGAATAAGTAGCTGTCGGAAGAAAAATACGGCGGATGGTGTAGGACTTTCCATTTGAGGGTATCTAAGTAGATAAGATTAGATCCGAAAGGCCCTATGCACCGCGACCAAAAGATGTTGATCTTTTGTGCAGCCTAATTCTCTGCCTTAAATATTGAGGCACATATTTCCAAATTTCCAAGGGGGATAATGTATATTCACCAAGGAGTTTTAGTCTCCTGCCGCGAAGCCTAAGACACACGCAGAGTATATGTTCCGCTGTCTCAGCATCCAATTCACAGAACCTACAAATATCTGAGTCAGACAGACCTCTGATCCTCAAATGATATCAGAGATTACAGTGTCTAGTGAAAAATCCTGTTAAGGCCCTTAAGTCCTTCCTGTTCAGAGAAAGAAGTTTCCTACATTTTTCACTAGACAAGACGATAAATCTTATAGCTTGGCGCTGGCTAATGGTAGCTTTTCAGCACTCAATGGCCTTTAATTCCCTCTATATACGAGTAGGCCATGGGTACACTACAGAATGGTTCAGGGCCAAAGAAGTGACAACGAGTCCCGCAATTGGCCAACCTCGTTGCCCACATGCCCCTCATTCCCAGGAACCTAGGTAAGAATTAATTTGTTGGATCCACCAAGTATATTGAGATACTCAATGCAGTCCAGGACAAGCTTAGACGACACGTCATAGGACAACAATGCCCTAAGTGCCGCTTGACTGTACGAAAGACTATAAATAAATGCCGCCCTTGATCCCTGTTCGGGCTCCCAAGATTTGCTGGTCCAAATGCTGGTCCATGAGGATCACATCATAATTCCTTGTAAAAATCTGCTTTGGTAACATCTTATGGTTTTTCAAGGAACAACCCCATGTGGTCTCGCAGGTCACCTCCCTTGATATTACCAAACTTCTAGAGATGCACAACACCCCTACAGACGTCTTCCTTTACCGAGATATGTATATGAGATATATTAAGCTAGTCGGATACAAGTAGTTATCTAAGTGGGTCAAGACCCTTGGAACGTTTGGCCGAGCATTGTTATCTGCAAAATCACTTTGTTGTGTTTTTCTTTATATTCCGGCTGTTTTTGCTGTTTTGCAGCTCAAACGCAAGATTTGGGTCCTATAGAGTTTTTCCGTGAACATTTCATTCAGCTTGAGCAGCTCATAGTAGATCAAGCAGCGCTTTTCTCACCAAATACGGAGCACAACTTTCATGCTAAGAATATAAGGTTTTGCGAAGCATGTTAATGGGTGTTCGGGCAAAACCTTAGGGTTGTCGTAATGGTTTCACTTTTTATCCCCAGCCACATTGCGATGCATAATAAACACTTCTTTTTTTGGCGTTCGAGGAGCTGTTGTTCACAAGCACAAAACTGCCTTCGTATGACACCTAGTTGCCTTGCTTTTGAATGAATACCATGAGGTTTAGGCGTTTGCTGACTGTCGATTCATCCACTCCCAATAATTCTAACAAATTCTGAAGAGTTTGGAATTCATCCACATAGATCAATGATTACAATTCTTCGTCTTCAAACTTTTTGAGTTAAAATAGCCGGGTATTCCTTTCTTCGAGCTGACGATTGTTCAGTTTGAGCATGCTTGCCATAAGCTTCAACTAAGATTCGATGACCCTTGGCCGCACTTTTCTTCATATGAAAGTAATGAAGGAGAACTCACTTCTCCTCCCCCACCACCCAATAAATTAATTTGTTCACCCACCAATGACACATCTTATATAAAACACTTCAGTTCTGTAGGGTATGCATAGTGTAAAACTATGCCGAAATGAAAAAAGAAATAACAAAAAAAAAAAAATCTTGTATTATTTTGGCCTTCAAAAAGTTTGGCGGTTATTGAACCAACAACAACAATATACCCAAAAACACAATATACTTACTAACTACAACAACATACACATGCCACAAGAACTCTCTATGGCTTAGCCAAAAGCCCAGACAACAAAAACAACACAACACAACCCAACAAAATCATAATATTTACAAACACATTTACAGAATACCTCTTCTTTTTTTCATTATCATTCTTACACACACACACACTTACAACAAAACACGCACACTTGCAAACAAAAAGCGTTCGAAAAACGCTTATTTTACTTGTTTATTAAACAAAAACACAAAATAAACGTCTGTCTGTTGAACGTTCCCACCATACAAAAGTAAAGGGCAACAAACCGCCGCATAGTTGAATTGACTTATATAGTACAACATTCAAAATTTCGTATTTTTGGTATTTCGCAAAAGAATTATACGCAGAATATGTTTGTATTTAGAAGAACAAGCATAATTTCTGTATATGTATGGTTGGTATTAACGCAGTGTATTACAGTGAACGATATTTAATTAGAGTTACCATTCACTTTCATTCAAGGGATTTTTATTATTATTAAACTCTAATGTAAGACAAATTAACAATGACTATCTGAGGGTTAAATTTGAAGTTTAATATTTAATAACTTTTATTAAATAAAAGAAGTCCTTAGAATTTTAGAGGTTTCCTGGTTTGGAGGGGGATTTTCAAGTACATCATTTTATTCATAGCAAATTTAAACTTCTTATTTTACAGTTGGCTCTGTCTTCTATGTAGACATCCTCGAATTTATATTATGTTTTTATAAAAAACGCCGAATAAAACTCAAAAACATTGAAATATCTAGTACTTTTGTTTCTTTAAGACCTTTTCACCTTCATTATTGAGTTAAGATTCAGTTAAGTGAACCGTCCGCCACCGTTTATTTAATTTGCTCATTGTATTGCAATGGTAAGAGCCTCACTTCATTACTCGGAAAGACAGTAGAATGAATCTTGGTCTTGCTTATTCACAGATTGGGAAGCTCTTCAATTTAGGGCATTTTCCTTGACTTTGCTGGCGTCTTTAATCAGCCTCACTTCATTACTTGGGGAGATATGGGAATGAATTTTGGCCTTCCTTGTTCAAGACAGCAATGAGCCAACTTTTCTTTGTGCCATCCAACAGGCTTACACGAGGGGCGAGTTTGTTTAGATGGTGGTTCATTCAGCTGCCTCACATAATGGGAAGCTCTTTAATTTAGGTAATTTTGGGAGTTTTTATTCACTTTGCTGGCGTTTTTAGTAACGTGTGTACGAATGCAATATTATATAGCGGGCCCAGAACGGGAGCTGCCATACCAGTTAGAGCTGCTAATTAATATATGCAGAATGGGATAACGCCAATGTGGGGAAGGTGGCGCCTAGTAGAATTCTTCAGGCGGGAGGTGCTTATGAGCGGAAGGGCTCGGATAACTGTAAAAGCAGATTATGTAGGCGTTGTCGTCACCGGGAAGTAAATGGCTACTATTACTTCTGTGATGGAGACGACAATGGGGGTAAAAAAGCGGAGGGCGACCAGAGTGGCACTAGATGTTAATCCTGCGGAGACGGTTATGATACTCTTTACTAACAGTACCAATAAACAAGGGCGGATAAATAAGTCCGTGACGTTTCGAACTTCTCTCATGGTTATATGAAATGCAACACTGCCCCCATAAAGTACCACCTGTTAATAGACTACTGTCAAATTTTGAGCAGGTTCCCTCATTTACATTGCGTTTAACAGCAGGATTTTTCGAGGTCCATTAAATAGGCATTTTTTTTTATCAATAAGTTCATCGTTGAAGCTAAATCTCTTTCCACCGAGCCATTTCTTCAGGTTTGGAAATAGGAAATAGTCACTGGGGGCTAAATCTAGAGAGTAAAGCGAATTAGGGGGCAATTCGTAGTCTACTTCATGGATTTTTGCCGTGGAAACTAAGCTGTCACACGATTCCGTTGGTGGTCGATTGTGAGCAAACGCAGCAGCCATCTTGCGGAAAGCTTTCTCATACCCAAGTGATAGTTTAAAATTAAAACCACTGAGCCATGTGCTATCGAACATTCAATCTCCGAACGGTCAACACCATATCGTGAATTTTTTTAATTGTTTTGTTTGTAGAGACCTCAAATGGGCGTACAGAACGTTCAGCATCTTTCGTGCTTGTAAGGCCACAACGAAAGTCAGTAAACCACTTTTTTACCATTGAAATCGTCCTCATAGTATTTATCAAGCTTTTCCTTGGTTTGATTGATGTTTTTTTCGCAAAAAATAATTTTTAATGAGCACTCGAAATTTACTTTTTTTCATTTTTAAAAAAGTCCACAAGGTTGTATGTTTTGAACTACTGTTAAACCCAAAGTAAATGACGGAACAATAGTCTAGGTGGTACTTGATGGGAGCAGTGTTGCATTTCATATTACTACGAGGGAGGTTCGAAAAGTCACGGACTTATTAATCTGCCCTTGTTGATCCTTGGACCATGCCCAGTTTGGGTGGTATACACATTGTTCTGAAACAGCATACAAAGTTCGGGGAGGTAATTTTGGCAAGCAAGTTGTCTTGGAAACTTAATGTTGAGCAGAAGATCATAAATAACACTAATGACACTTGTAAATTTATCAAAAATTCTGGGGAAAACATGAGGTATAGCACCTAATCTCACGCATTAAATTTATACGGCAGTTTACTTTGTATGAGAAAGGTGCATTGGGGATGCAAATTTTAGCATTATCTTTTGGTTGGCTTTAAACGTCACTATTGGGAGTTTGGATGATTGACAGATCTACGCTCTGATCACAAAACCTTAAATAGCAGATCGTTCTAAAATGCGAAGAGGATGCCGAGACTGCGATTCCCTGTCCAGAGATAGATATCAAGGTGTCGAATAGTATGAACTTCCACCATGACTGCAGAATTTTTTAGGCGGAAGTTCTGAAGGACGCCAAAATGTCTGCTGATCTTACTTATGCTTGTGATACAATTGGTTATTACGATAATATCTCCGTCAATCTGACAAACAAGATTGCGCACGAAATGTGAAAATGGAGAATTCAGTTGCCTATGGAAAGGATAATGAACATTAATGTACCAATCCAGTTTTTAAACGGTATTTAGACTTCACTATAATGGGCTGGACTGAGGCCGTTGAGGAAATACCGAAACTTGTGTCGAAAGTTATTTTAAGAGTATACGATACTAACGCGAAGAAACATCTGCAATCCATAACCAGAAGCGATTGTGTACATTTCTGGTGGGGGTACTGAGGAGTCATTGGGGTTCTAGCCAAGAGAGCTTGAAAGCTGGTGAGTGATAATTGTAGATATTGAAGGGTATCAGGAGATTGGGAGACATTTGAGCATATCATGTGTCACTATCCTAAAGGCTTAAAAAAAATAAAAACATAAACAAATTTATGATTTTGTATAAATTTGCTAATAATAATTTTAGTACTTTTTTTGAATTTTAGGATAAAATTTTCAGTATTTCTAAAAATCAGCCCTTAAAATAATAAAAAAAAAATTTAGTTTTATCTTAAGTGGATGTCCTACTTTTGTACATGAGTCGGTTGTGAAAAGTATCTTCACTTCCGATCCCTATTTTCAACCTATAAAACAAGTAGCGACTGGCAAGTAAAATATTTTCTCTTGTTTTTCAACCAGTCCCTTAGAATTGAATAATATTTTATATACACCTCAAAATTTTTTTTCACCACAAAAAAATTTTTTTGCCTCAAAAAATTTTTCTCACCTCAAAATGTTTTTTCATCCATAAAATTTGTTTTCACATCCAAAAAAGTTTTTCACCTCAAAAAATTTTATTCACCACCATAATTTCACTTCTAAAGTGGTTTTTACATTAATTGTATCAATACCAGTCAGATCATTTTTTTTAGGACATTGGTGGAGGATATTCGGCACAGCCGAAGATAAGACTTTTTTTACTGGTAAAAATTAGTAATTTTTATTGAAAATTTTTAGAAATCGGCTTTTTAAAAATTTGTATAATGTTTTCTGAAGTTAGCAACAAAAATTTGCTAATATTCTTTAAAAATTCTGGAATTTGTAAAATGTAAAAAGCAAACAAAATTTACTAAATAATAATTTTTTTACTAAAAATCAGTACAAATATACATAGTAAAGTAGGATTGAAAATAGTTTAGAAAATTTTCTACTAACTGCTTTTTCTGCACAGCTCAGCCTCTCATACATATCGTAGGGTACTCCTTCGGTGTTCCCTTATCACTTAACAACGCCAAAGCAATATTAACGTAACAGGGTTAGGAACTAAAAAGCTTCAAACAATTTCGCCAACTCTGCATCAGATGGCGCCCAATAACTGTTTTAAGATCAGGCATCTGGCCATATTTGAAGTCCTTCATCTTTCACCACCTTTTGTCGCCCCACTTTCTCCAAAGAAAATAACACAGTTATTAACAGAAATAAGTTTCTGAGTGTTACTTAACTTCCCAGCAAAATTTTGATAATGGGTGCGATATTCTCATGCGTTACCTTGTAATGATAGCTCGTTACCTTTTTCATTATTTGCAAGCATAAAGTAATAAGTTACTCATTATTGATTATGTAATATATGATTTATAAATGTAAAGTAATAATTGAAATATTTTTGAAAAACTATTTTTAGATACATTACTTTGTGTTTTTTTGTAAGCAAAAGGGTAATGTATGTTTGTTTTGATAACACTAGCGAAAAAAACGAAGCGCAACAATTCATTTAAGTTTAAAGCAATCAAATACCATAGAGGTCGATAGCTCAGTGGGTAGAGTTCTTGGCTGGCAAACAGATTTCCCTGGTTCAACTCCCAACTTGACCACATTATTTTACAAGCCACTTGAAGTTGACGTGTCATTGATTTTTTTAATATGGAAAAAAAAAATTGAATATCGTGCAGTCATTAGATTCTTTGTTTTGAAGGGTTTAAAAGCAAAGGAAATTTATGAACAATTGTTAGAAATGCATAAGGAGTCCTCACCTTCAAAACGCACCGTTGAATTTTGGGCTGGTGAATTTAAACGTGGTCGTACCAGCCTTAAAGACGATCCACGCGAAGGACGACCAAAAACTGCAACCACAGCAGAAATCATTGGGCAGGTACATAATATGGTTAGTGAAGATCCAAGTTTGACTAAGCGTGAAATTGCTAATGCCATAGGCATCTCAGACGAACGAGTACTCCATATTTTACATGAAGAATTACGTATGAAAAAACTGTTTTTTTAACAATTCAACAAAAACTGGACCGAAAACAAATTCGTCAGCGTAATTTGGAGCATTTTAAGCCGAATTAAACCGACTTCTTGCATCGTTTTATAACTATGGATGAGACTAGGATCTACCACCATGATCCTAAATTGAAACAAGAACGTTTACAGTGGACTGAAGCTGGTTTTTCAGCTCCAAAGCAGGTGAAGTCACAACGATCAGTAAAGAAGGTTATGGCATCAGTTTTTTGGGATGCAAAAGGAATTTTGTTGATTGATTATCTTCAGAAAGGTAAAACAATCAACTCTGAATATTATTGCAGCCTTTGGGATCAGCTGGATGACGGTTATTTTGCAGAGCTTCCGAAAAACCATTATAAGGATGGGATAAAATTATTGGAAGATCATTGGAACAAGTGTATTGAGCTTCTAGGAGATTATATTGAATAAAAAAATATATTTCGTAACAAAAACAGTATTCTTTCATTTCGAGCGCAGGAACTTTTCAACCAACCTGTACTTTTTCCATTTTCGTAACCATATAAGAAACCCCTTCCATTATCACCTCTAAAGTAATGGGTATATACATTACTTTGAGGCTCATCGCCTGTAAAACTCATCAATGAAGTAAGGTGTAAAGTAATCAATCGGCCCCTATGGCTATACATTACTTTACCCATTATTTGGTAATGTGTGTTGGGTTCTTAATAATCAAACAAACGTGAGCTAAAGTTATCTTCCTAACAAGCACTATGACGTTTGTGTTTTTGTTGTTTTTTGCTTTTTTAATATAAACAAACTGCTTATAATTAAATATCGTCAAGTTTATGTAAATACATATAAATGTGTGAAACGACATACACGCGCCGATTTTTATTTTTCTTTTTTATTATTATTATTTATAAGAAGTTTGAAGTTTCGAAAACACAACACATTTTTTTTCCAGGTCTTTTACATACCACATTAGTAGTAGCAGCAGTAGAATACCTTTCTAAAAAACAACTACTACGTTATATTTCAAATTATTTATGCATGTCGAATATGTTACAAAAACTTAAGAAGACATTAGCCAATTCATTAAGATTTCTTAAAAGAATTTTAATGATTCTACTAGTTTTAATGATTTTTTATTTTTTTTTTTTTTTTTGAATAAATAAAAAGAAGCTAATTTCAAGTTTCAGCTTTCATTTATGGTTTTCAGATTATATGGCTGCAATAAACAATCAATTTAATATACACTGAGAGAATTTAGAAATTGTTTGCACAAACCACAAATTAACAGCAATCTAATGGTCAACAGAGTTATTAACATTTGAACTTTGAAGGTATACTTTAAAATTTAAATTAGAAAAGTTTATTTTGGGACACTTCGTTCGTAGTGAAATGTTTTTTTTTCGTTTCTGTTTTGCTCCACAGATTCTGAATTACCTACCTTAATGTTAGCTTACTATAATTAAAAAATAATGTTTGGCCTCTTTTTCCAAAAATATACGTCGGTGTGTGTACTTTATTGTAAATATTTTGAAAACTTTATGTACCTAATTTCTCAAAACACTTGTGTGAAGTAAAGTCAATTTTCAATGTAAATTGTTTGTGTAACAAAAACCATTTCTAAAGAAATAACACAACACTTCAACAAAATGTTTTAAGCTCCCCCCCCCCCCCGCTCCCCCGACCCATATAAATCAATCAAAATATTTAAAACCAGATCAAACTTGCCAAAAAAAAGTAAGTAAATAAAAATAAAAAAATAAAAAACAAAATTCCCCAACGAAACTATTGTAAATTTTTAACTTTAACTATTCAATACCTGTTCTTTTTTCAGACACCAACACAATAAACGTATTGTTAACATCGTTATTATTATTATTATTACAGACTGTGTATTTGTATGTTAACATTAAATATTTATTTGGGTAAAAAACATTTATAAACAAAAAGGTAAATGAACCACATATTAAATAGGCACACAAATATTCAAAATCGAAACAATTTAAACTTTCTATCGACTTTTGTAAATAAACAGATAATAATAAAAAAAAAAAAAAAAAACAATTGTAAACTTAAAGTATGTGTGAAATTATTACAAATTTATAGCCATAGAAGGGGGAGCATTCGCCAAAGTGGCACATTCCCTCGTCGGAATGTTATTAAATGCTGCCCATCAATAATTTAATCGTCATGGATCAATTATCATACTGTTACATAAATTCAATTAATTAATTTCCATTTACCCGCAGAAACAGAAATCACCATATGGCAGCCTTAAATTATAAATCAATTTACAGGTTGGTTGAAAAGTTCCTGCGCTCGAAATGAAAGAATACTGTTTTTGTTACGAAATATATTTTTTTATGCAATACAATCTCCTAGAAGCTCAGTACACTTATTCCAATGATCTGCCAATAATTTTATCCCATCCTTATAATGGTTTTCCGGAAGCTCTGCAAAATAACCGTCTGCGGCTGCTATGGCCTGTTCATTCAACGAAAAATGCTTTCCACGAAGGAATTGTTTGAGATTTCTGAAGAGTTAGTAGTCACTGGGAGCCAAATCTGGTGAATACGGTGGATGTTCAAGCAATTCGTACTTTAATTCTTTGAATTTAGCCATCGTCAAAACACTTTTGTGAGCAGGTGCATTGTCTTGATGAAAAATGATTTTTTTCTTCTTTAAACTAGGACTTTTCTCACGAATTTTTTCATCCAGCTGATCCAAAAGGCTTAAATAATATTCAGAGTTGATTGTTTTACCTTTCTGAAGATAATCAATTAACAAAATTCCTTTTGCATCCCAAAAAACTGATGCCATAAACTTCTTTGCTGATCGTTGTGACTTCACCTGCTTTGGAGCTGAACAATTAGCTTCAGTCCACTGTAAACGTTCTTGTTTCAATTTAGGATCATGGTGGTAGATCCAAGTCTCATCCATAGTTATAAAACGACGCAAGAAGTCAGTTTTATTCGGCTTAAAACGCTCCAAATTACGCTGAGAAATTTGTTTTCGATCCAGTTTTTGTTGAATTGTTAATGTTTGCGGCACTAACAGTTTTTTCATACGTAATTCTTCATGTAAAATATGGAGTACTCGTTCGTCTGAGATGCCTTTGGCATTAGCAATTTCACGCTTAGTCAAACTTGGATCTTCACTAACCATATTATGTACCTGCTCAATGATTTCTGCGCGTCCTGCGCGTAGATCGTCTTTAAGGCCGGTACGACCACGTTTAAATTCACCAGTCCAAAATTCAACGGTGCTTTTTGTTCTTAAACCTTCAAAACAAAAAATCTAATGACTGCACGATATTCAATTTTTTCCATATTAAAAAAAAATCAATGACACGTCAACTTCAAATGGCTTGTAAACAAAGAAAGAATTGACAGAATGACATGCAACTTTGCATGTGTTCTCAGGACAGTTATACCTGAGAAAAAAAAGTTTGGAGCTAACAGTGCCATCTCTTGGTGAGCGCCTGAAGTTAGACACAAATTTTGAACAAAATGGGAGTTAACTATGTTTTAAATTTTTTTAACTAAACTAAGTTTTATTACATTTAAGTGTGATAATTTCTTAAAACTGAGATGTTTTCCTTAAAAATTGATTAATTTTTATTAAATAAACTTGTTTTGTTTTTCCTAAAATCAAGAAATATTACTTAGGAAAGATATGAACTGTTACTGAGTAATATGAATTATTTCGTTTTTAACCAAACAAAGGAATTTGAATTCTTTTTAAGAAAATTTTTCGAAGTTTTCATAAAATTTTACTTTGTTATCCGTGCTCTCTAATGATTTTAACCGCAGCCGCTGCCGTCGTTATTTTGGGATAGTGTTTTTACAGAGCGGCAGCCGCTTGGCGCCCAAAATGGGCAGACAGTCTTTTTTTAACCACATTAACTTGAAATTTATTGTTTCACTATGATATGCTATCAGTTACATTGGTTCAATAAGAGGGAGCGAATGCTCCCCCTTTTACTCTACATTTAAATAATATCGTGTGACAAATGCTAAAAATATGTAGAATGTTTGTACTCGTTTTTATATATCAGTAGATAAAAAAATCAACCGAAATCATAACAAATACAGTGTAACCATAAAAAGACTTCAGTTTTTGTTTACAATAAAATACAAAAACATCCGCTTTCGCATTAGAGTTGCCACATGGACTAAAATAATTTGGATTGTCAAGTTTCTTTAGAACTTTTCAAGTTAAAAATGATAAATTTTAAAATTTATAATTAAAAAAGAGAGATTGAATAATATAAACAAATAATTACTTTAATTTGCATATCTAAAAAATTCAGCAAAAAACATTCAATCGCTCTTTGTCACTAAAAAAAATAATAGTCTTGTATATTAAATTAACGGCAAAACAAATTGTACTAAATTTTCACGTGAAATTGATTATGGTGAAAAAATATTTTTTCCACGTGAAATCAAAACAACATACTATCCTTAAGTAAGTTGTTCGGAATTTACGCGAAAAATATGATTTTTCACGGCAACGAATTTCACGTGAATATCTTTTCACATTACCTTTATTAACATAATTATTACAATTTAAATTATGATTTGAGAATATTAAAGTTCGAGTGAAATTTTTTCACGGGGAAAAAAAAAACAATTTACTTTGAGTAAAACTAGTCTAAAGTTTGATAATGTTGTGTTAATATTTAATTATGACTTTTTAAATGAAAAGCGGGGTTCCATGCTTTATAAATTTATTCCAAAAGTTTGACGTCAAACTGTCATATCATATGCTGCATGACCTTTTTAATTGTAAGGTGTTAAAGAATTGCAAAATAAGATTAAAAATTTAAGCTGACACTGTACTAAATCACCTATATAACATATATATTTTTTAAATAATACAGTCCGTTTCATAAATACATCCATTTCTTGTAAAATAACGACTTTCTTGTGGAAAAAGTACTTAGAATAAAATAAAATAATTTTTTATAAAAAATGTCGGTAGAAACCAAGAGTTGCTTTGTACGAAAAGGTTTCTTATACAAAATACTAGATTTTTAGAAATTTTTCTAATAGAAACATTTTAAGATTCTCTGGACTTTTCCTTAACGTAAAATTTTCAGATTCTGCAAACTGTTTCTTAGATAAAAATTCATATATTCTTAAAAAAAAAAAAACTTTCTTTGATAGTCTAAAGACTTTCCATCACGAAAACTACTTAGATTCTAATGACTTTTTCTGGTACAAATGTTCTTAGGTTAACTCAAAAAAAAAAAAAAAAAAAAAAAACATGAACTAAAAATTAATCCAAAATTTTCTTTAAAATAGTTTAAAAATTTTCCTCAATTTAAATAAAATTTTATTAAAACTTAGAAAAATTTTCTTAAAATTAATAAAAAAATTCCTATATTTGGGTAAAAACGAAATAGTTATATACTTAGAAATAGTTCATATTTCTCCTAAGTAATATTTCTTGATTTTAGAAAAAAAAAAACAAATATATTAAATAAAAATTTATCAATTTTTAAGAAAACCATCTTAGTTTTAAGAAATTTGCATACTTAAATGTAATAAAACTAAGTTTAGTTAAAAAAAAATTTAACATAATTTACTACCATTTAGTTCAAAAAATGTGTCTAACTTAAAATGAGAAAGTACTTGAACTTAATGTGTGTTAATTTTTGTTTCGCGAGTAGTAAAATTAACTAAATTTTAGAAAGCCATTTCTAAATTCAGTTTTTAAGACTAATAAGAATTGTTTTCTAAAAATTAGTTCAGACGATTTTTTCCAATGCAATAATAAAAATTTACTTGATTTTAGAAACTGATGAACAATTTCTACACTCAAAAAAAAAGAAATGAACTAAATGTAATCAAAAAATTTTTTTAAAAAGAATAAAAATTCCTAAGTTTGAGGAAACACGAAATAGTTTATATACTCAGAAATATTTCATATTTTTCCTAAGTAATATTTCTTGATTTTAGGAAAAAAACAATTCAATTAAATTAAAATGTATTAATTTAAAAAAACATCTTAGTTTTAAGAAAATTGCATACTCAAATGTAATAAAATTAAGTTTAGTTCAAAAAAAAAAATTAAGGACATAATTTACTCCCATTTAGTTCAAAAAATGTGTCTAACTTAAATCGAGAAAGTACTTGAACTAAATGTGTGTTAATTTTTTGTACGCGAGAAGTAAAATTAACTAAATTTTAGAAAGCCATTTCCAAATTCAGTTTTTAAGTATACCACTTTCTAATTTTGAAGAATTGTTTTCTAAAAATTAGTTCAGACAATTAAAAAACAAAAGGTAATAAATTTTTTTCTTTGTAATAATAAAAATTTACTTGATTTTAGAAACTGATGAACTATTTCTAAGGAAAATTGTTATGCAATTTAGTTCAGATAAATGTTAATAAAATATTATTTTTTTCAGGTAAAAGTTTTCTAATTCTTAAAATATAATAAAATTTGCTGTATGATTTTTAAAAACAAACCAGTTAGTTTTCCTAATTTTTAAGGAAAAATATTATTAAATAAAAAAAATTAAAGTAACCATTTAAAAAACTATCGTACATGATTGTAATTTTTGGTTCGTGCGTGAGCGTGTGTCAAAAATCTCCCATCTCTAATCAAAACAGTCTTTAACATTGAACTTAATGAAGCTTTTAATATTTTATTAAAATTTTGTTACCAAAAGGTTAAAAATTTCGCTTTTATGTAATAAATTTGTTTGTTGACTACAATACAAAATATCGCAGGCACAATTTATATATTAAGGCATAAATGCTTTCCTGACGTAGCGCTTATTAAACTTTATATTTATCGAACTATATTTTTCACACAATTTGTATATTTCAAATAATGTTAAATCTAAAAATCCCATTAAATAAACTTATGACTTTTCCATTTTCCAATAATAACAAGAAATGTAACTGTGATATTTTGTATTTTTGTAACTATTTCCTTAAATTAGTTTATTTAAGAAGACAAAGGACTCCCAGTGTTCCTTAGTCATAGATGCCCTGTGTCACTTAGGGCGTCCCTTTTTGTAGTTATCTCAAGCAGAACCGTTAATTAACTACGAAAAGGATCTGACTTTGTCACAATTTATTACGTTTCAGGATATCCCGCAGTTAATTTTTTTTAATTTGTTTACCTTTTTGCTAATGAAATTTAATTAATCACCCGTATTCTAGTTGTCGTCATCGACACAAGACAATGTCGTCTTGGGATTTTTTTTTGAAATTGGTATTCCCGTTGTCGTTATCGAAAATAATTGATAACTGTCGACAAGTATTGGGTATTCTGTAAGAAAATGTGACGACGATATTGTCTTGAAACGACTCTGATTTTGTCGACACAGTTTTTAGTAACGACTTGAGGAAAAGTAATGAATGAAAAAAAAACGGAAAAAAGGAAGAAATATCAAATTTTGAAATGCACTTGGCCCACCGAGAATAATGTGAGAGGGATGGCAGAAGGTAAAGAAAGTATGATCATATAAAGTGCATTATAAAAATATAACAAAAGATATTGGATTTCTGTATGAGAAGTCTTCTTTCCAATACTAAATTTTCTTTATTTTCTTCATCACTGGTATCAGAATTTAAATTACACATAAAAAACATTTTTTTGCAAAAATAATAAACAAAATAAATCTGCCGACTCAATTTTTAGAGATGTGTTTTTGTTTAAATCGATAAACTGTCGACGTCGTTACAACACTGTTTTAGAATACCAATTTGGTGTCGAAGTGATGTCGACGTCGAAGCAAAGTGATGTTGACTCAAAAACGACGACGACATTGATAACGACAACTAGAATAAGGGTGAATATTTTTAATTCATGTATTTATAGTATAATTCAATTTAATTTTAAGACAAAAATTTATAGCAAAAAGCTTTTTTAGAAAGTGGAAAGATAATTACACAATAAGTGTAAAGTACTTTAAAATATATTATCTTTATCATAGAAACAGTTTCATATTTATTGGAAAATTTAATCAAATTTAAGGATAATTTTCACTTAAAATAAGTGCAATTAAAACTTGATGTTAGAAAATACTTTCTTATTTTTAGGAAGTTAAGTTCTAGTTTTTAGTAAAAAAAAAAATTATCTAATGAACTTAAATAAAAAAAAATTCTTAAAACCAAGGAAACGTTTCCTAACTAACAGTACAATTTTAGATGATGTATGAACTAATTAGGAGAAAATTTTACTGTTTTCTAATAAATATTTAGTTCTCAGTAGTAAAATTTTTCTATAATTTAGAAATTTTTACCAAATTTTAAATAAAATTTATTTATTCATTTTAAGGAAAATTTTATTAAATATTGGTAAAAAGTGTCTTTGGCGCCGTTTTCATTTTAATTTTTCCTTCAAATCAGTTAATTTTTCTAAATTCTAGTTCATTTTTTTTTTCGAGTGTAACACATCATGTTAGCCGTGTTTCAAGTAAGGGTTAAAACGTAAAATTATTAACGATAATGTAAATCTCTTTTTACATGGCTGCTATCAGTTTATAGTGAATGTTCCTCTTACTTGTCGCACAAACACAGCAATTCTAGGTAATATACGGTACCTATTCCAAAAGCACTTTTTTCATGACAAAAAAAAGATCTTTTGTTAACAAAAAACGTAATTACTACCAGTTGTTCAAATTAAACAATAACTTGATTGATTCAAATTTTATAGAGAGGTGCAAAGTCTAACTTAATACCTACAGATATGTACGTTAATGAAACGTACTGTAGGTATTTTATAATCTGTTGTTATTTTAACCAAAAAAAAACTATTGCGTTGTTTAACACATTTTTTTTTTTTTTTTTGCAATAAATATTTAAATCAAAAAACATTAGAACATTGTTTATAAACAACATTCTTAATACTTTAAATTTCTACAATATTTTGTTGTACTTTCTTCTATTCTTCTATTCAGAAAAAAAAAATTTAAATCCACAATAAAATGCGCATGAAATCCAGAAAATATTAAATATTATAAAAACTAACCATATTTCTTTTTGCGTTTTAAAAAATAAATTAAAAATTGGTGTATAAAATAGAAAGAGGCCTTGAAAGATAAACTATCACCTGCGATAAAAAAAATAAAATACTAAACTACGTTTTACGCACGTATATGATGCAGACATGTTAAATAAAAATCAAATTTATTAAAATATAATTATATTATATATTTTATATATAATCAATTTCAAAATCTTCAGATTCAAATGCTAATACTTGAAGACATAGTGGGAGAATTTATTTATTTATGTTATTTTTTGTTGGATATTAAATCACATAAATACAAATTTTATTATCCTAAACTTGTGATATTTACATTCTTAATGCTCGACTCATTCATTATATATGCCACCAGTACCGCAGTAACACACAGTGGTACCAAACAAAAACAAATATATTTTTTGAAAAATTTAGTTTCATAATTATGTTTACACAGCACTCAGCAATAGTATGTATGAAAATATTGTGAAAATCTGGCATCACCTTGTGAACAACAAAATGTAAACAAATAATAAATTTAAATTATTTAGGAAAACTTAATAATATAAGTTGAAAATGACATAAAATTGCGTTGTTAATTGAAAATAAAGTTAAAGAAAAACATTTTGAATATTAATAAAAAATTCCTATGTTTGGGTAAAAACGAAATAGTTTATATACTCAGATTTAGTTCATATCTTTCCTAAGTAATATTTCCTAATTTTAGGGGAAAAAAATAAAAATTTTAAATCATCTAAGTTTAAAGAAATTTGCATACTAAAAAATAATAAAAATAAGTTAAATAAAAAAAAAAATTGAAAAATTATTTACTCCCATTTAGTTCAAAAAATGTGTCTAACTTACTTTAGCTTAATATGTGTTCATTTTTTGTTTGCGAGTAGTAACATTAACTAAATTTTAGAAAGCCATTTCGAAATTCAGTTTTTAAGACTAAATTAGTAGATTTTTTTTTTAATTAGTTCAGATAATAAAAACAAAAAATAATAAATTTTTTCCAATGTAATAATAAAAATTTATTTGGTCTTAGAAACTGATGAACTATTTCCAAGGTAAAATTTTCATGCAACTTAGTTCAGATAAATTTTAATAATTTTAATAAAATATTTTTCTTTATGTAAAAGTTTTCTAATTTTTGAGAAATAAAAAAATCTTTAAAATTTCTTCAAGATAAATTTAAAAAAAACTCGAGTAAAATTTTCTTAAATCGAGGAACAATATAGTTTTTTATTTTGGATATTTTTTTTAAACAATAAATTAAAAACAAATTAGTTAATTTTTTTTTTAATTTTAAAGAAAAAAATATTATTTCAGGGAACAAATTAAAGCATCCACTAAAAAATGATCGTGCATCTCTAACTTTAAGTCTTTAATATTGAACTATAAGTAGATTAAAATATATTTTAAAATTTTTTATGTAAAAATTTTGTTTGCTAACTACAATACAAAATATCGCAAGCACATTTAATACATTACCGTATAATGGCTTTCCTATAATTGACGTTGCTCATATTAAACTTTATAATAATCGAAGGCACTAAAACTATTTTTTTTTTTGACTTAGTAATAAAAAAAGTTAAAATTATAGTTTAAGCTAAAATTGTCTTAAAATATATTTTTCTATTTTCCAATAATAACAAGAAATAAAACTGTGATATTTTGAATTTTTGCAACAATTTCCTTAAATTTGTTAATTTAAGAAGACAAAGGACACCCAGTGTTCCTTAGCCACAGATGCCGAGTGTCAGTTAGGGCATCCCTATTGGTAGTTCTCTCAAGCAAAAACGTTATTTAACTACGAAAATGATCTGTCACAAGCAGAAGTCCTCCGAAAGTGGGGAGTATTTTAAATACTTTAAAAGTACTTAAGAATATATGGTAAAATATATTACCATGTATACAGTTTCATATTTATTAGAAAATTTTTATCAAATTTAAGGATAATTTTCACTTAAAAGAAGTGCAATAAAAACTTGATGTTAGAAAATATTTTTTTTAGTTTTTAGTTAAAGGCCTAGTTTTAGTGAAAAAATATCTAATAAACTAAAATAAAATAGAATTTTTCCTAAAACCAAGGAAACATTTCTTAACTAAAAGTAAAATTTAAGATAATATATGAACTAATTTGGAGGAAATTTTGCTGTTTTCTAAAAAAAATTTAGTTCTTAACAGTAAAATTTTTATATAATTTAGAAATTTTGAGCAAATTTTAAGTTAAATTTGTTTCTTAATTTAAAGAAATATATTTTTTGAATATTGGTAATTAAAAAAAGTTTCTTTGGCGCCGTTTTGATTTCAATTTTTTCTTATAAAACAAGGCGCCACATTGTTTATTATTTTTATTTGAAGCTATTAAAAATAAATGATCTCAATGAATTTGTAACATGGGAAAAATTGGCCAAAAATAATGAATTAAAGTTCTAATTGCTTCATTACGAACCTTATTCGCTAGATTTGTCTCCTTCGGATTTTTTTCTTTTTCAAACTTGAAGAAAAAATGGCTCTAGACAGTTCTTCCCATATACAGAGTATCGAAGCTATTGACATAGCTGGAAAATGTGTATCTAGATAAAAAAAAATTATTTTGATAAATAAAGAAAATTATTCACAAATTTGTTGTTTTCTTTGTTTGATCGGCAAATTTTGGGACCGCCCAGGAAAACTTAGGTAATAGGTGCGATAAATTCATGCATTACATTGTAATGTATAGTCCTTATATGCATAATTATTTTCCAATATTAAGTAATTAGAACGATTTTCATATCGATTTTTCATATCTTCAGCATTATTTTGAAATGTAAAATAATGAGTTACCTGTAATTGGTTAAATAATACATTACTTTGTAATGTACACTTTTTACCATCAGTATTATTTTGAAATATCAAATAATGAGTTACCGATTGTTGGTTACAGAATGCATTACAATTTAACAAAAAATAATGGCTCTAAAAATTGACAAATTAATTCAAATCATTCGTAGCATACATAAAAAGCAATATTTGATAAATAATTTGTATGTTTCCTTATTTATTCTCTATTTGCAAAAAGGTGGATATACATTACTTTACCCATTATTTGGTAATGTGTGGTTTTGCTGGGTTCTTTAATCGTAATAATAAATTTTGCACTCTGCCAGTAAATTAATAGCTTTTTAGAAATATATTAAATTTTAGGTTATTTTTTTATTTTTGTTTGCAAAATGTTGTGGCTGCCAAACCGAAATCCAGTTTAGCTGTAAACAGGGATAATTTGAAACTGAATTTTACTTGATTTTAAACGCTATTTCGGTAAAGTGTAAATTCAGTATCAATTTTTTTTTTTCAGCATACGATCACATGTACCCCAACATCATATAAGGGTTAATGTTCTGAATTTAAATTAAGAATATTATTCTCAGACCTAAAAAAATAACCAATAACTAGTCTCATCAATATTCACTCAGAATTATTTGTTTTATTAATATTTTAAAAAAACATTTTGAAATCCCCTAAAATTTGACTTTTGACCTTATATAGGGCGGGCAATTTTTTGCCCCAGTTTAGAAGATTAAAGTATTTGTTCTAGTGTTGTAATATTACGTCCAACAATATATGTAGAATTTTAAAAAGGAAAACTTGCCTAAAAGTTATATAAATAACAAAAAGAAATTGTGATTTTCTTAAAATTCGCTGAAATAAAATCGCTGCAGTAGCTTAATGAAAAATGGAATTCCTAAAATTTTTGGAGATTTTAATTCCCAATATTGGCTTAATAACACCTTAAAAACCAATTGTTGGTTTTTTGAAATTTCTTTAAAAAATATGTGAAATTTAAAAATTGGAGATTAGAAAACAGCATTTACAAAATTTCGACTTATTTGGTATTAAATCAAAATAAGTTAGCAAAACACAAGAGATCAAACACTTTTTCTCTTTTTCCCCTCGTAATCTGTTTTTCAAACTTCAGGGACGTTTGGGCACGTCTTTCCAATTCACCGAACACATTTACAAAATTTTGACTTATTTGGTATTAAATTAAAATGAGTTAGCAAAACACAAGAGATCAAACACTTTTTCTCTTTTTCCCCTCGTAATCTGTTTTTCAAACTTCAGGGACGTTTGGGCACGTCTTTCCAATTCACCGATTATGCAAATTTTTTGAGAGACGTATTTTTATAACTTAATAAACATCTCTAGAGGCAGGACCACACAATAACTCACAATTTGTATTTATTTATTTATTTATTTATTTATTTATTTATTTATTTATTTATTTATTTATTTATTATTTTTGAGATTCCTAATTCCAGGTTTCACTACTTCGTGGTCTTAATCCACCTTATACAGTTTACTTTTGATAAAAAAAAGAACCGGTGCGAGAACGGGTACCAATAGACCAGCCAGGTGATGTATCTTGTGGCAGTTCTGTTTCACACAGGGTAATTTCACAAACCCCGCCTAGAGGCCTTCTAGCTGGTTAAGTTTGCGACCACTGTGCTCACATGTATAAATATTTTTGGTAAACATTTTACATGTCATTAAAAAGATAAATAAGTCTGAAATATGTCGAAAAGAGTATTAAAAATTTAGGCAAAAAAAAAAACAAATAAAAATGATTATGTATATTATTTTATAAATTAGCTCATGGAACTGTGATATTTAAAGTAAAACTAAGTGTTATTGAGACCTTAACGATTTCTTTTTTAACTTACTAACAATGATTAAATTTTCAGTTGAAAAAAATATAAATATTATTTTGCTAATTCGATGCATAACATTTATCATGCAGCTAAACAAAATATAGTTAAATATGATTGGCAATTGTTAATTATCATAGTATGATCCTAATGATTATACTGATCATATTATTATTTTTTTAATATTTATACAGTCTATGGAAAATAAATTGCTTACAGACTAAATTATTATCACTGAAGATGATTTTTTCATCACTTGCGATCATATTATGATCACTAGGAATAAAATATGATGATATCAATCATAAAATTATACTCTATTTTACTATTATATTATATTTTTTACTTTGAACAAGCGATCAGGGGACACCCTACTAATGGAGTGCATAGCGTTAGCAAAAGGAAGTTAGGCTAAAGGCTAGAGGAAAGAGGGAGTAGTGTCTGCGGGAAAAAAGGGTTCAGCTGGGAATTGGGACCTGTCCCGGGATAGGTGAAAACTCAACAGGTTCCGAAAAAAACATATCAAGAGATAGGTTAAAAGAGCACCGATTCCTAAAGTACATATCAAGTGACTGGTTTAAAAGTCACGACTGGTCCTTTTAGACCAGTCCTGTGAAATGTCACAGAGGGCAATTGACCCCTCCTAGGACAAGCCCATGTTAAACTGATCGGTCCCGTGACCGGTCCCTACCACAATGAACCGGCCATGTGACGTGTCCTTGGATAGGTCCTTTTCCCGCGGGGTGGCTCTAAAGGTAATTAATTCCACATACGGATAGTACGACTAAAGAAAGAATTTTTCCTGTAATATTAGATAGGCGAGTTATTCGAACCAAAATCGGGCCCCAGGAAGAAATTCACTTATCTTCTCGGCAGATGACCTCCCATGGTAATATCGATAAAACACTGTAACACACCCGACGCTCCCCCGATAATGCAATTAGTCAATTGATAATCACCGACGCCCTCCTTTGAACACGATCCAGAGGCTGCGACATATACTTTGAAGCCATATGAACAGAAACTGGTTAAGAAAACCTGAACACTTAAAAGCGGATACCACATTGAATTCTCATGCCTAAAACATCAAAAGCATCCGATTCTGATTTGAAGATTGATCCAAAAGGTAATTTTTAAAAATGAGAAAAATCAAGGGAGAAAGAACGGAACCTTACAGTGACCCTGAATTCAGATAAAACTTGTCGGATGAGACCCCATCTATAACCAGACCTTTAAAAACATAATTGCTTAAATCAATTTTCAAATCTGATTTAAATTTTGATGAATTAATTCTTAGGATGTCTTCCGGACCTGGCCTATTTCTATTATCACAGTATATTAATACTCTATAGAGCAAAAATTTTGTCCGTTTTTCCCAATCTAGCTTAGTTTTCAAAATACCGGACATTTTAAAAAAATGCCATTTTATAAAATGGCGAATATCTCAGAAACTTTGCGAGATAGCGCAAAACGGACAAAATTTTTGCTAAGCTTAAAAAAGGTCACCCTTCGATTCGGTAGATTCCCGAAAAGTTTCATGGAATTTTTGTAAAACAGCCACAGGGTGACTATATTTTTTTTTATCAATTGATATAACAAATTTCGTTTCGAGTTCACCCAGTAGCTGTTTTATAAAAATAGATACATCGGGATGTCTTCCGGACCTGGCCTATTTTTGTTATCGCAGTATATTAATACTTTAGTAGAGTAAAAATTTTGTCCTTTTTGCGCTATCTCGCTTTGTTTCCGACATAACGGTCACTTTAAAAAATTCAAAAAAAGGCGAATATCTGGAAAACTAAGCGAGATTTGCAAGTTAATTTTAATGTTTTTTTTATTTTGTTTTAATTCACAAATCAAATTAATCTTTGATTCAATTGAATCGAAAAAGATTCAAACGAAATTTTAAATTAAATTTAATAGACCGATTCCTACAGAAAAAGGTTGCTTATACAAAACTAGCGGATCCCGGCGTGCTTCGATACGCATGAATATTAACATTGAATAGAATTCATTGGTTCTTTTGTTTTTCGATCCACGAGTTCGATGAAAAAAAAACCTTAAAATGATCACTCACTGACAGCTGTCAATGTTTATGCGTGTATGCGCTACAACGTGTATTTACCGTGTGTATGAAGTCAGCACACAGTATACATACTGCACACGCTCATGGGCGCCTACGTATTTGTTGTTGTTTTTTTGCATGAACAAAATCACATGTTGGCATGAAAAGTCATAACTCAGGAACGCGTCGACCGATTTCGTGCAAACTATAGATAAACCATCTACCCGACCATACGAAGAAACCCTTAAAACATAATCAAATTCGGTTTGACCATTCGTGAGTTATAAAGTCACAACACACTTGCAATAATTTTATATATATATATATAGATTCAAGATTTTTAAAAATTTTAGATTATATGAACTTTTGCCTAGAGAAAAATTTTTAGATTCTGCCAACTGTTTATTAGATAAAAATTTATATATTCTTAAAAAAAAAAACTCAGATTCTAAGGCCTTTCTTTAAATAAAAAATATTTAGATTCTGAGAACTTTTTATTTTGAAAAATTCTTAGATTCTAATGACTTTTTCTAGTAGAAATATTCTTAGATTCAAAGGACTTTTTCTAAAAGAAAATTTTGAGACTTAGAAAATCTTTAACACGTCTTATAATCTAAGGATTTGTGGTGTATATTTGTTGGGAACTGGGATATATAATCAAGTTGACGAGTTTGGCGAGGTGTGGCTTTCTCTGACTTTTGTTTTAATGCATATATTAGGGGTTTATGATCTGTGAAAAGTGTGAATTGTCTGTCGACACAGATTTTTCTATTAGCCCATAGAATCTATGTTTTTTTATTGGAAAGAAAGTCCTTAGAATTTAAAAATTATTTTGAAGAAATTTTCTTTAAAAAGAGTCCATAAAATTAAATAAGTTTTCTTGAACAAGTTGTTAATATCAAATTTTTTCTTAAGCAAAAACATTTTTTAAAGGAATATTTAATGTTCAACCGCGACACCCTGTAGTACACCATGTGTTAAAACAGGCTGACTCTAAAGATAATTTTTTAAATGTTTAAAATCTCCTGTTCAAAATTTTTTCCGGATTGGATCAGTAGTTGAAAATATATATAATTATTTAATTTTTTTTTTGTAGTTTTAAACCACTGTGCCTTACAATGTTATCAAACAAATCAATCATACTGAATTGCCAACGTGTTAATAATTAAATGCAAGACGCTATCACTGACCTTGCCAAAATATGTTTTTATGAGTATTAAATTTTTCCGTTCCTTCTTTTTAATGTTTATTGTTATTGTTTTATTTTGCAAAAAAAAAATAAATAAATTTCTAAGGCAAACGTATAAACACTACAAATAGCTTTAATTTCAATGTCACTGATAACTTACAAACAGAACATGCGTAAAAATTTCAATGGCAACAAGTAATAAAAGCTTAAGTTAACATAGGGGTTTTGGCATACAAGGAAAGTACACCAATCTAAACACGGCGATTTTGCTGAAACCTGTCTTGGCTTTAGGGCCACTTTTGAATTTTAAGGGGTTCAGAAATATATATTTGGTCCGTTTTTCAGCTTTTTAAGGTATTTAAACTAAAGGAACGATATGCTGGTGTTGTATCGTTGGAAAGGGATTTTTAAGGGCTTTTTACTGATACCTACCTCTTTTTGGTAGTTTTTTACTGTTGTAAAATTTTTCAAAAATTTTGCGTAGTTTATATTCTGCATAATTTGTTTATTTATAAATTTTAGAGGATATTTTTTATTTATTTGATATTCGTACTATTTTTAATTTTAACAAATTAATTTTTGGCGAATCTGGTACTTTTTGTAAACATACTTTTTGCTAAAACATAAGCATTATTCCAATCAGACTTCCCCATTTGACGAATATATTATTTCAATGTAATTTTTACATAGAATTCCCAACGTTTACGACATGCCGCTACACAAAAAGGTACTCTCAAACAAAAAAAAAAAATACATGAACTAAAAACTAATACAAAATTTATTTTAAAATAGTATAAAAATGTTCCTCAATTTAAGTCAAATTTTATTTAAACTTAAAAAAATTTTCTTAAAAAGAATAAAAATTTAATTTTGGAGTAAAAATGAAATAGTTTATATACTCAGTAACAGTTCATATCTTTCCTACGTAATATTTTTTGATTTTAGGAAAAACACAAGTCTTTAAATAAAAATGGATCTATTTTTAAGAAAATCATCTTAGTTTAAAGAAATTTACATACTAAAATATAATAAAACTAAGTTTAGTTTAAAACAAATTTAGAACATAATTTACTCCCATTTAGTTCCAAAAATGTGTCTAACTAAAAATGATAAAGTACGTGAACTTAATGTGTATTCATTTTTCTCTCGCGAGTACTAAATTTAACTAAATTTTAGAAAGACATTCTAAATTCAGTTTTTAAGACTATCACTTTTTAACTTTTAAGAATTATTTTTTTAAAAATAAGTTCAGGCAATTAAAAATAAAAAGTAATAAATTTATTTCTAAGTTATAATAAAAATTTATTTGGTTTTAGAAACTATTTCTAGGGAAAATTTTCATACAATTTAGTTCAGGTAAATTTTAAAAATTTTAATAAAATATTTTTTTAAGTAAATGTTTACTAAATTTTGAGAAATAATAAACTTAGGTATAGGATTTTTTTCTTAAAAAATTTTTCAGATAAATTTAAAAAAAAATCAATAAATTTTTCATAAATCGAGAAACAATTTAGTTTTTATGGAATAACGTTTTTGTTTCCAATATTAAAAAAAAAAAAAAATAAATAAAAAGAAAATAGTTAATTTTCCTAGTTTAAAAAAAAAATATTAGTTCAGGAAACAAATTAAAAAATTTCTAAATTTCGTGCTTTTATGTAATTACTTTGTTTGCTGACTACAATACAAAATATCGCAAGGACATTTTTTCATTACGGCATAATGTCTTTCCTATAATTGACGTTGCGCCTATTAAACTTTATAATTATCGAAGACACTAAAAGAATTTTTTTGTACTTAATGATAAAAAAAAGTATAAATTTGTATATGTCAATTAAAGTATAAGCTAAAAATGCCTTAAAATAAACTTATGACATTTTTTAATAATAACAAGAAATGTAGCTGTGATATTTTGCATTTTTGCAACAATTTCCTTAAATTAGCAAACTTAAGAAGACAAAGGACCCCCAGTGTTCCTAAGCCATAGATGCCGTTTGTCACTTAGGGCTTCCTTTTTTGTAGTTCTCTCTAGGAGAACCATTAATTAACAACGAAAAGGATCTGACTTTGTCACAATTTATTAAGTTTCAGGATATCCTGCAGTACAATTTTTTAAATTTGTTTACCTGTTTGCTAATAAAATTTAATTTATATTTTAAATAATCTTACATGAGCTTAGTATAATTCAATTTAATTTAAAGACAAAAATGTATGGGAAAAAGCTTGTAAAGAGCAGTGTCCTCGCAAAGCGGAAGTCCTCCGAAAGTGGGTAAATACAATGAGTGTAAAGTACTTTAAAATATATTACCTTTACCATAGAAACTGGTTCATATTTATTAGAAAATTTTTATTAAATTTAAGAATAATTTTCATTTAAAAGAAATGTTATATAACTTAATGTAAGAAAATGTTTTCTTATTTTTAGAGAGTTAAGTTAATGAACTTAAATACAATAAAATTTTTCTTTAAATCAAGGTAACATTTCCTTAGTAAAAGTGAAATTTAAAATGATATATGAACTAATTAAGAGGAAGTTTAGTTATATTTTCTAATAAAAATTTAGTTCTTAATCGTAAAAATTTTCTATAATTCAGAAATTTTGACCAAATTTTAAATAAAATTTGTTTTTATGTGGTGATTTTAGTTTGGCTTAAGGTCATTAGTTGTTTAGAAACAAATGTAAAAATATAAAATTAAAAACAACTAGTTTTATATTTTTATATTAATAACATTTGTTTTTATTCAATATTTCGATCTAAGTTTTAGATCATCTTTTAATCCTCGAAGTGGCACATGGTTCTGGCCAGACATATTTAATTTTCATGCTTCAATTTAGCATACTTCTATTTTAGGTACATGGCTGTAATTTCAGGTAATCTCCCAAAATATTGTTGGATTTCGATGTATAAATTAATAATTGAAAAAAAGTTCTTGGAACAGGACAAAAAAGCCAAATAAAAAATCTTCACCTTACTTTTGGTACATGGTGTCTGGCCAGACCCCTATGCATTTTGCATGAACGCATAGGCAAAGCACATGGCACGAGTTGGAAATTTGTATTTACTTTATTCTTTTATGCTTCTTTCTTTCTTCTGATTTTGTTTGTGAGTTAGTTATTCATTGAACGTTGAACAGTGAAGAAGTAATCTAGTTTTTGCGCGGTAATTTTGAACTTGTGAATAATTTTACGCAGGTAAATTTGTTGCGTTGTTAGTATATTATGGCTGATGAACTGGAATTTATTTATAATACACGCTTGCGTAGCGCGAATTTGCAACCCCAATTGTCAGAGGCATTAGTGCGTGATTTTCAAAGTCAGGTAGAAGCTGATGAAAATTATGATGTTTTTAAAAACGATGGTGACGACACTGCTGATTATGTGCCAGAAGATGATGCATCAGACATAGAAAATGATTTGGAAATTGAACCTAACGAACTTTATGATAGTGATGAAGACGTAGATGAAGAAGAAGAAAGTGGAAATGATGCTGAAGCAGCAAATGAGGTCGACTCAGGCTGTTTTTATGGTAAAGACGGTACTAAATGGAACGAAACTGAACCCCCTGCATCTCGTTTGCGCCAGCATAATATCATGCGTTTTCGATCTGGAACAAAAACAAGGCTCACCAATCCAGTTGAGGTATTCAAGCTATTTTTCTCAACCAATATTACGTTCGTCATCATTAGTGAAACAAATCGGCATGGGCGAGAATCAATTAGAAAATGGAATGAAGAACATCCAGAGTCTACCCAAAGAAAATGGATTGATTTGACAAGCTCTGAGCTAGATGCATTCATTGGGATTTTGTTGGTTTCTGGTCTCAGCCATAATAATATGCAAGACTCCAGTATATTGTGGCGTTCTGATTCGCTGCCCATATTCCGTGCGGCTATGTCGCACAAACGATTCATTACTCTGTCCAGATATATTCGTTTCGATAATAGTCGTACGCGGGCATTCCGACAGCAAACATATAAAGCAGCTCCTATCCGGGACCTTTGGAATTTTCTCAATGAAAATCTGCAAAATTATTATGAACCTTATGAAAATATCACCATCGATGAGCAGTTGTTTCCGTATCGTGGGCGCACAAAGTTCACCCAATATATCCCATCAAAACCTGCAAGGTATGGGATCAAAGTTTGGTGGGCATGCGATGCTAAGACTAAATTTCCATTGAAAGGAAAACTATACACTGGAAAGGAAGGAGACAATCGGGAGATAAATCAAGGTAAAAACGTTCTAATGTATTTCGCAAATTGTTACGCAAACAGCGGCAGAACAATTATTTCTGATAATTTTTTCACCTCATTGAACGGCGCTAAACGACTGGCTGTTATGGGACTGGCATTTGTTGGCACCATTCGAGCAAACAAAAGATGTCTTCCTAAGGAAGTTATGAAGAGCACCAGACGACCAATTCTTTCAAGTGTGTTTGGTTTTCATGAAAACCTTGTTGCACTTTGCAGCTACGTGCCCAAAAAAAATAAGGCAGTCAATTTAATTTCAACCGTGCATTACACGAAATATGTTGAAGGCGTAGCCATGAAACCGGAAGCAATTTTATTTTATAATTCAACTAAAGCCGGAGTCGATACGATGGATCAAATGCTAACTCATTACACAACAAAACGGTCAACCAGACGCTGGACACACGCGTTTTCTTGCATTGGCAAGTTACATTATATGTAAGCTAAATGATGAAAATACAAGAAAAGAAAGAAGACGCATATTTTTATATAAACTTGCAAAGCAATTGGTACTGGCCAACGTTGAAAATCGCATCAATAATCCGCACATTGTGGCTCAACCAACAACTCGTATAGCATTTGAAGCGTACTTTGGGAGACCTCTCAATATAGCAAACCGTAATGTAGCTTCACGCAGTGGTCCAGACACACTAGCTGCCAAAAAAGATTGCAGAATTTGCCTGCAGCAAGGGGACAAAATACGCCGTAAGACACGCAGCAACATTCAAAAGTAGATTATTTATGTTTTTGTTGCCTTCCGCAAAATTCTGAATAAAAAAATCAATGTATTCTTCATAATAATTTTCTATTTTGTCATAAACATTTATTACTTTACCCGTAATAAAGAGAAATATATATAGAACAAAAAAATTGTTGCCCTTTTCATTCCAAAGAATTTTTCAGGTCTATTTTTTCTTCCTCAGGTAGCTAATAACATAGTAAAAAGAAATAGAAACACAAAATATGACAAATATTTTCCTATCTTAGTAAAAAATTTAACGGCAAACAGACCTTATTTCCATACAAATGCATGTAAATGTATAGGGGTCTGGCCAGACACCATGTGACAGAACTAAGGGCTCAAAATATGTGCCTGAAGAAGGGTTAAAAATTTTCTAAGCATAATTAATTTTCCCGAGCCGCAACTTCTAGACTTCACTGTCAGGTAATTGTCAAGTTGACACAGGGTCAAATAAAGTTATATTAATTAAATTTGTTTCTTAATTTTAAGGAAAATTTTATTAAATTTTGGTATAAAGTGACTGAGCTTTTTTCCATTTCAATTCTTACTCCAAATAAGTTAATTTTTCTAAATTCATTTTTTTTTTTGGGTGTACCCAAAAATATCCAAATATATTTTCACGAGTTGGCTGAAAAACTAACAAAAGTTGTTTTTAGATTTTATTTTTTTGTTACATATCCAAACTTTATCAAAATCGAAGTGTTTGGTTTCTTGATAGTTTATTGGCTTAAATGAAAAAACCAAAATCCTAACCCATAAAAAAACTCTGATTGCGGTAAAATTTTGATATTATAAAGTTCATAAAACTAACACATCTAGATTTTAAATAATCCAAAACAATTTAGAGTTATTCGGAAATGTTCTGTATTTCACTTTTAGGTGAAAGTGAAAATTTCATAAATTTTTTTCTAAACATTTTTTTTAATTTTATTCAAAATTTCATTAATTTATTTGTAGTTATTTTTTTTTTCGTAGAATAAGAAAAATTTTCGTATTTTTAACAAAATTCAGTTTAGTCAATAATTGACTAATTTTACAAAATTAACAAAAACTTTTTAACGACATAAACAGTATTTTTTCAAATCCAACAAAACTTAAAATTATATCTGAAATTGTTTATTTAAAAAACAAAACATTTTCATAAAATATTTTATCATTAAAATTTTTTTTATTAAAAATTACCTTCAGGCATTGAATTTAATGCAGTAATTTTTAGTTTACGAAAAAATAATATGTTTTACAAAAAACATTCGTTGTGCGAAACAACGAAACATAACGTAAAAAGTTTTCGTTTATATTACGTACGAAATTTATATCAGTGTGATTATTTTATTTCAGTTTCAGAATTCAACATAAAAAATTTAAAAGTCGTTTTTAAATTATGATTATTAAAAAATATAAAAGATTAAAAAAAGAATAGGGTCAGATTAAACAACAACAATTTAAATAAAATAAAACAAAATATAATTTTGATTAAATTACTGTTTCAACCTATTCGCGGTCAGTGGATTCCCTGAAATTTTTAGTTCGGCCGTTTGCTATGCTATGTTCGGACACGGTTGTAGGTCCATATTGTGGAGGCTTAAAAAATGTATAAGCACCCCCACTCCTGGGATGGGAACACAAAAATTTAATTTTTTTCCGAATATGAATACGGGACTTCATATTAACCTTCCCCACTAATTTTTCTCCCTATCCCGTCCGTTATATCATACTAAAAAATAAAAAATAAAAGTTTTGTATATTAAATTGACAAGAAAACAAATTGTATTAAATAATCTTGTGAAATTCATTATCGTGAAAAATCTTTTTTTTTTTGGTATATAAAATATAACAGTCGAAACAACTTACTATGCTTTATTTGTACAGTAATATAATTTAATTCTTGCTGTTTTAATTCCTGTAAAACCTCAAGTTAATACGATCGCTTAATTATGTTTAAATTAGCTTTCATAGTTTAATTAATGTCCCAATGACCCGAAGCTTTTGATGTTAAGGTTTTGTTATTGCGTTAAATACATGGAGGTACTGCCAGTACAATAACCCGTATATACAATTGATGATAGAAACTAATTTATTTAGTTAGTATGATGTTATTCTAATAAAAAAAAAAACAAAGTTAAACGCAAACGATGTGAAAATATTGTACAGAGTTTGAAAGAATTTATTATTTCTTAAAAATAAAACTTACAAATTCAAAAAAAAAAAAACATGGTTACTACAATCATAATCGAATAACACTACAGATATTTTTGGTTTGTAGTAAAAATAATATACACTCAAAAAAAATTAACTAGAATTTAGGAAAATGAACTTATTCAGATAAAAAATTGAAATGAAAATGGCGCCAAACACACTTTTTACCAAAATTTTATAAAATTTAGCTTGAAATCAAGAAAAAAATTTAATAAAAATTTGGTCAATTTTTCTAAATTATAGAAAAATTTTACTATTGAGAAGTAAATTTTTCTTAAAAAACAGTAAAAGTACCTCCTTTTTAGTTCATACATTATTTAAAATTGTACTGTTAGTTAGAAAATGTTTTCTTGGTTTTAAGAAAAATTTAATTCTATATCTGTTTATTAGATAATTTTTTTACTAAAAACTAGAACTTAACTGTCTAAAAATAAATAAATATTTTCAACAACAAGTTACATAGCACTTCTTTTAAGTAAAAATTATACTTATCCTGCTTCTATGGTAAAGGGAATATATTTTACCATATATTTTGAAGTATTTTCCCATTTTCAGAGGGCTTCCGCTTTGTGAGGACACTGCTCTTAACAAGCTTTTTGCCATACATTTTTGTCTTAAAATTAAAGCAATTTTTTTCTAGAACTACAAAAAGGCACACCCTAAGTGCCATACGGCATCTATGGCTAAAGACTGAGGGTCCTTTGTCTTCTTAAATTAACTAATTTGAAATTGTTACAAAAATACAAAATATCACAGTTACATTTCTTGTTATTATTGAAAATTTTTTTATTTAATGGAAGTTTTAGCTCAAACTTTAATTGACCTACAAATTTTAAGTTTTTTATTATTAAGTGAAAAAAAAAGTAGTTTTAGTTCCTTCGATAAATATAAAGTTTAATAAGCGCAACGTTAATTATAGAAAAGCCATTATGCCGTTATGTATAAAATGTGCTTGCGATATTTTGTATTGTAGTCAACAAACAAAATTATTACATAAAATCGCAAATTCGAAATTTTTAACCTTTTCCTAACAAAATTTTAAAAAAATATTTTAAGATATTTTAAGTTCAATTTTTAAGACTGTTAATATTAGAGATGGGCATGTGAGCCATTTTTAAATCACGCACCTAAAATTACAATCATGCACGATCATTTTTTTAAATTGTTACTTTAATTTGTTTCCTTTAATAATATTTTTTTCTTGAAAATTAGGAAAATTAACTATTTTTTTTTAATTTATTGTGTTTTTTTAAGAATATTGAAAATAATTTAAACGTTTTCCAAGAAAAAAATCCTGTACCAAATTTCATTATTTATTAAAAATTAGAAAACATTTACTTGAAAAAAAAAAATAATATTTATTAAAATTAAAATTTTTTAAATTCATCTGAACTAAGTTGCATGAAAATTTTCCTTAGATATAGTTCATCAGTTTCTAAAATGAAGTAAATTTTTATTATTACATAGGAAAAAAATTTATTACTTTTTATATTTAATTGTCTGAACTAATTTTAGAAAAACAATTCTTCAAAATTAGAAAGTGGTATACTTAAAAACTGAATTTGGAAATGGTTTTCTAAAATTTAGGTTATTTTACTACTCGTTAACAAAAAATGAACACACATTAAGTTCAAGTACTTTCTCGATTTAAGTAAGACACATTTTTTGAACTAAATGGGAGTAAATTATGTCCTAAACTTTTATTTTTTTTTTTAACTAAACCTAATTTTATTGTATTTGAGTATGCAAATTTTTTAAAACTAAGATCTTTTTTCTTAAAATTAATAAATTTTTATTTAATTGACTTGTTTTTTCCTAAAATCAAGAAATATTACTTAGGAAAAATATGAAATATTTCTGAGTATATAAACTATTTTGTTTTTCCTCAAACTTAGGAATTTTTATTCTTTTTATGAAAATTTTACTTAAATTGAGAACAATTTATAAACTATTTTGAAGGAAATTTTTGATTACATTTAAGTTCATGTCTTTTCTCTTGAGTGTAGTTATCATAGTAGGATAATAAAATTGTTATTATTTTACCACAATATGTTTTAAAATCAACATATAATTATCCTAGTGCATATAATCCTAATTGATGATGAAATCATCCTTACTTACTAATCATAATGTGATCGGTATACGCAGAGAAAAAACATGATTTTATTAGGGGTATGGTTGTAACAACCATGTTATGAAACTAATACAAATATATTCTATATAAAGATTTTATATTTTAAATTTCTTTTAATAAAAAAAATAATAATTTAAAAAAGAAATATATTTATATATGTGTATTTTTTTATTTTACCATATTAATAAAAATCAATTTTTAAAATAAAAAGTCTGTTGAACCCAAGAGTTTCTTATACAAAATACTAGATTTTTAGAAATCTTTCTGATAGAAACATTTTTAGATTATATGATTCTGCAAACTATTTCTTAGTTTAAAATTTAAATATTCTTAAAAATACTTAGATGCTAAAAAAAATTCTTAGATTCTGAGGACATTTCATCATGCAAACATCTACATTCTAAGAACATTTTCTAAATGGAAAATTCTGAGACTCTATCTACAAAAATCTTAAAAATAATATTAGAATCTAAGAAATTTTCTATAACAAAAAGTCCATACAATAGGATTTTTTATTAATAGCCTGTTCCTCGATCTCAAACGAAAAACTAGTCGAACGATAGCAAGTCACTCGAATTCGAGTCAATTTGGGTTTCTCTATTTCGAAAGGCTTCGATCGACTTGACTTACGTGTGTCAATTTTTGTTTCTTACGCATTTACAAATCACAGAGATGCCAGATCATATATTTTGAGCATTTGTTAAAATTTTCTTTAAAAGTAGCAAAAATACTACTAAACTGCTTAAAGACAAAAACAACCCTGTTTAACAGTGATCAGCTGTATATGACAAATGAAATAAAAAAAAATAACAATAAACAAATCAATTTTTATTTGAAAAGTCTGTTTATTTGTGACAATTTTTGTTATCGATTGGTTGTGGGTGAAATTGTTGTTTGAAGAGCTTTTCTGTTGCCTGTTGTCTGTTCGGTGCGGTCACTGCTTAAGTCCTTGTAAAATAAAAATATGAGTTTCTTGGGCAAACGTAAGCCACAAACAACACACACATACCTTTTCCACTCAGCAACAGCGTAATAGGGGGTGAAACGGAGTTTAGTTTTCTGGTCAAATTTTCCTCCTCTGCGGAAAATTTGTTTGCTCCGAACACCAGAGTCCTTCTGGCAAAATCAGGCCTTTCTTCCATATAAAATACAAGCGTCTTCGGATGGTCCATTGCTGATTTTTTTTAACTAAAATTTAAAATTTTAATAAACTATAAATATTTGTATTATTTTGTACTTACTTTTTGTTATCCATTGCTTTTTTACTTCATTTTGCTTTTAAAAATATCAAATATATATTTACTCGACAAAAAAATAGCAAGTGACTGATTTTGACATTTGCGTTCGAGCTGTTCGAAATAGAGAAACCAAATTTTGTATGAAAACAGTTACGTTTTCATTCGACTTGTCGTTCGAGTCATCGTTCGCATAGAAATAGAGTTAGAGAAACCAAAATCAGTTTTCTTTCGACTAGAAAGCGAACGAACGTGTTCTTTCGAAATAGAGGAACAGGCTAAAAAAAAGTCGTTAGAATTTAAATTTTTTTTAAGTATTTTTCTTCAAAAAAAAGTACATGGGATCAAAAAAGTTTTCTTGAAAAAGTGTCTTAATATCAATTTTTTTTCTTTAGGAAAAACATTTCTTAAAGAAATATTCTAAAATTTAAACAATTTTTTTTATCGTTTCGAGTAATAATATAACTGTATGGACAATGTTATGGTAAAATTATGGTTATTTTATTATCATAATATGATTACTGTATTATAGTATGACTATGGTTGTCACAATCGTAATCCCAAAAAAAAATATATGTATATGATGCTCTTTGAATATGATTGCCACAAACCATGTTTTTTCTTAGCATGCAGTAGAAGCACATCGATTGCTCACCGAAACTTATCCTGAATATATTCCCTGAATTTCATCCTGCGAGGTTTTTTGTGCGGTTCAAAAGTAGTGATTTTGACGCGGACCACAAAGACCGCCCAGTTAGAAGGCGATAAATTGGAGGCATTACTCCATTAAGATTGCTGTCAAACTCAGGAAAAGTTGTAAAAATCATAGGGAGTCACTGAAGCAGCAATTTTAAAACGTTTGCAAACAGCAGGATTCATTAAAAAACAAAGAAATTGGGTACCACACAATTTGAAGCCGAGAGACGACTTTGCATATCCTAAATGCTTCTTAAACGCCATAAAAAGAAGTCATTTTTACATCAAATCGTTACTGGCGGTAAAATAGTGACCCATATGGCCACCCAAAAAGCAAATAATCATATGTGGAGTCCGGCCAACCAACCAAATCAACGCCAAAGCAAAATATCCATGGCGCCAAGGTAATGCTCTGTATTTGGTGGAATCAGAAGGGTCAACAGATCGGATTAAGATTTTTCCGAATTTGTAAAACCTTTAATATGCCAAAAATTAAACCATTTTCGTTTTTAAAGTAAACAATGAGCTTTTTTCTTTCAATAGGGGTAAAGTTTTGAAAAATTTAGTAACCAGAGATGCCATATTAAAATTATGAAAAATTGTCAAAAAATAAAAGAACTTTAGAAAATTGCTCAAAAATCGTAAAAGGCATACAGATAAAATTTTGTACATAAGTTTAATTGTATTTTGTCTAAGAAATACACAAAAAATTTAAATTTTGATAAAATCTTAACCCATTAAGTGTATACAAAGCTTCCAAATTCGACAGAGCGTAATAAAAGTTTAGCAGAGACAAAAAAAAATTCTTATTGAGAAACCAATACATCTGTATAATAAATTTTTACAAAAAATTTCCACGAGATCAATGATTGTTAAAAAAATGGGTTAACTTTCCACCTAAGACTATTGTGGGGGGGGGGACTATAGGTGGGGTTAAACGAAAAACTTAAGTTTTTAAAATTAAAAATCCTTGATATAATTAAAGGAAAATTTAAATTTCTACTGGGATTTTAGTGCGATTTGCAATTGAATGAATTCAAGAGGAATTCATTAAGCTGAAAAAATAATTCCTTGACCAAAAGTGTAATGAAAAAGATTTGAATGAATTAAATTTTTTAAAGGAATAAGAAAAAAATTAATAAATTCCTTTAATATAAATGAAATGCAAAAATTAATTAATTTAAATACTTAAACTTTTTCACAAAAAAACAAGGAATTAGAGAATTAATTCCTTTACAGCTCTGTGATTTTAGCATGTAAAAATATATTATATGATTATTAGGCTGATACTTATAATTCAACCCTCATTAGAAACCAAAAATTTATCTGAAATATTCAAAACTTAGTGATTTGTATTTCCCTTTACGTTCAAAGTTCAAATGGATAATGTTGTCATGCAAGAAATATATTGTGGCGAAATTCGTGACATTCTGTTAATTTGTTCAGAATCCTTGATATAAAAATGATCTATCAAATTTCCAAAAAAAAAAACAGAAATTTCCTCTAACATCATACTTCAGATTCTAGAACATGTCACCGAACTGTACTTTTGGGGAGGGATTTAGTTAGTTAAAAATGATCTGTCACTTTTACACAACAGTCCAAAATTGATTCCTACCAATATGCCGCCGATTTAATCTAGAATATGTCACCCAACTGTCTTTTCGGGGGTAGTTTAGTAACACGTTCTTAGTTACTACATAGCACAAGGGGTGAATTTTTCTCTCTTGTGCGAAAATCGAAAATTAGTTCAAGTTTATGAAAAATTGCAATTATTTAATGAAAAGTACAACAAAACATCGTCAGCGATTTGTTGCAAAAATTCATTAATATCGTCAAAATTACTTTCCTCCATGTAAGTGACACCCTAATGTTTACATTTCATATTTTGTTGTCAATGAATGAAATATGAAATGCAAAAGCGGGAATGCGTAAACGTAAAAATTTAACGATGTAAACAATATAACACGAACAGCAACAACTACAGAAAATAAACAAAACAAATAAAAAAAAGAAACTAAAAATAAAAATAAAGAATACCAAATAAAAATAAAAGTTAAAACTGGTATAAGAAATATTACAAAAACAAAAAAAAAAAACATTTTTGCCATCAAAATTTGTTTGTTTGTTGTTTTGTTTTTTTATTTTACAACTGCTCAACGTAATGGAAAATAGTTGTTGTTTTTATTGATATAGAAAAATATTGGAGTCAATGAAACTAACACGGCTACACTCAGGGAGAGAGTTCATAGAATTTTGTCTTCAATGTTACACTTCACAAATAAAATGAAGCTTTTTCATAAACATGTAAATTGATGACATTTTTCTTCATATTTATGAAACTTTTTTTGAACATGAATATTTCAATTCAATTTCCTATTTGCAGCCATATTTTATATACATATTTTTCTTAGTACACTCAGAGAAAAGAACATGATTGCAACATGATCACAGCTACTATATTATGCTTGCTGCATTCAGGTATGGTTGTCACAATTAAGTTAAGGGTTTATAAATACACTAAAAAAAAAATTACATGAACTAAAATGTAATCAAAAATTTCCTTCAAAATAGTTTATAAATTGTCCTCAATTTAAGTAAAATTTTATTAAAACTTAGAAAAATTTTTTTAAAAAGAATAAAATTTCATAAGTTTGAGAAAAAATGAAATAGTTTATATACTCAGAAATAGTTCATATTTGTCCTAAGTAATATTTCTTGATATTAGGAAAAAAAAAAAAAACAAGTCAAATAAATAAAAATTTATTAATTTTAAGAAAAAACATCTTTGTTTTAAGAAATTTTAATACTCAAATGTAATAAAATTAAGTTTAGTTCACAAACAAAAAAAAAAAAAAAAAATTAGGACATTATTTACTTCTATTTAGTTCAAAAAATGTGTCTAACTTAAATCGAGAAAGTATTTGAACTTAATGTGTGTTCATTTTTTGTTCGCTAGTAGTAAAATAGAAAGCCATATCCAAATTCAGTTTTTAAGTATACCACTTTCTAATTTTGAAGAATTGTTTTCTAAAAATTAGTTCAGACAATTAAAAATAATAAAAATAAAATAATAAAAAAATATACTTGATTTTAAAAACTGATGAACTATTTCTAAAGAAAATTTTCATGCAACTTAGTTCAGATAAATTTTAAAAATTTTAATAAAATATCCTTGTTTTCAAGTAAAAGTTTTCTAATTTTTGAATAATAATAAAATTTGGTATACGATTTTTTTTGTTGGAAAACGTTTAAATTATTTTTAATATTCTATTCCAAAAAAACAATCAATTAAAAACAGTTAGTTTAGTTAGTTTTCCTAATTTTCAAGAAAAAATATTATTAAATAAAAGAAATTAAAGTAACCCTTTAAAAAAACTATAGTGCATGATTGTAATTTTTGGTTCGTATTCGTGCGTGAGTCAAAAATGTCTCACGTGCCCACCTCTAATCTTAACAGTCTTAAATATTGAACTTAAAGTAACTTAAAATATTTTTTTAAAATTTTGTTAGCAAAGGGTAACAAATTTTGAATTTGCGCTTTTATGTAATAAATTTGTTTGCTGACAAAATATCGCAAGCACATTTTATACATAACGGCATAATGGCTTTCCTTTAAGTGACGTAGCGCTTATTAAACTTTATTTTTATCGAACTATTTTTTTGGCTTTATAATAAAAAAAGTTTAAATTTGTATATGTCAAATAAAGTTTAAGCTACAAATTCCATAAAATAAACTTATGACATATTTCCATTTCCCAATAATAACAAGAAATGTAACTGTGATGTGTTTGTGCAACAATTTCCTTTAATTAGTTAATTTAAGAAGACAAAGGACCCCCAGTGTTCGTTAGCCATAGATGCCGTGTGCCACTTAGGGCGTCAGTTTTGTAGTTCTCTTAAGCAGAACCGTTAATTAACTACGAAAATGATCTGACTCTGTCACAATTTATTACGTTTCAGGATATCCTGCAGTACATTTTTTTAATTTGTTTATCTTTTTGCTAATGAAATTTAATTTATATTTTAAATACATGAAATTAGTATAATTCAATTTAGTTTTAAAACAAAATTGTAAAGCAAAATACTTGTTAAGAGCAGTGTCCTCACAAATCGGAAGTCCTTCGAAAGTGGAAAAATACTTACACAATGAGTGTAAAGTACTTTAAAATATATGGTAAAATATATTCCCTTTACCATAGAAGCAGGATAAGGATAATTTTCACTTAAAAGAGTGCTATTTAACTTGATGTTAGAAAATATTTTCTTATTTTTAGGGAGTTAAGTCCTAGTTTTTAGTAAAAAAATTATCTAATGAACTTGAATAAAAAAAATTCTTCTTAAAAGCAAGGAAACATTTCCTAACAGTAAAATTTTAGATGATGTATGAACTAATTAGGAGGAAATTTTACTGTTTTCTAATAATAATATAGTTCTCAATAGTAAAATTTTTCTATAGTTTAGAAATTTTGACCAAATTTAAAGTAAAATTTGTTTGTTTCAATTTTTCCTCTAAATAAGTTAATTTTTCTAAATTCTAGTTGTAGTTTCAACCATCAATATGATCGCTGCCATCATTATTACAGTAAATATTTTATTATTTCATGATTACCACTCAACTATTTTATAACATGATTGGCTGTAATCATACTGACTATGAAAATAATATGATAACTATGGAACTATAAAATGCTGATAACAATAAATGAATTATTTTAAGTCAAAGATAACATGACTTTGACATTTACAGTCATCATACTGTATGGTTTCAATAAAAGAAAATTGTTTCAGTTCAGTCACATAAGTAAAAATGATAATACATATATGATTATTTTCACCTGGGGAGTTTTATTTTCAAAAATGCCTTGTACGTATAACATTATAATATATACTAAACAATTCATTGTCAAAAAAAATGTATTATTAAAAAGGTTCTCCATTAAGATTTTATATTTTTTAATTATTTTTAATGCAAACAATAATAATTTTTTTTTTATAAAATATATTTATTACTTAATTTCTTGTAAAATAATGACTTTCTAGTGGAAAAAGTACTCAGAATAATAATAAAATAATTTTTTTAACAAAAGGTCTGCAGAACCCAAGAGTTATTTTTTAGGAAAAGGTTTCTTATACTAAATACTAGATTTTTAGAAATTTTTCTGTTATAAACATTTTTAGATTCTATGAACTCTTCCTTAAATTCTCAGATTCACACAAACTGTTTACAAGGACGGATCAATAAGTCCGTAACTTTTCGAACTTCCCTCGTAGTTATATGAAATGTAACACTGCTCCCATCAAGTGCCACCTGTTAATAGACTACTGTAAAATTTTGAGCAAGTTCCGTCATTTACTTTGCGTTTAACAGCTGTTCAAAACATACAACCTCGTGGAGTTTTTTTAAAAATGGAAAAAGTGAATTTACAGTGGTCATTAAACATTATTTTTTGCGAAAAAAAACCACCAATCAAACCAAGGAAAAGCTTGATAAATACTATGGGGACTCTACACCATCGATTTCAATGGGAAAAAAGTGATTTACTGACTTCCGTTGTGGCCTTACATGCACGGAAAATGCCGAACGCTCTGGACGCTCAGTTGAGGTCGCCCAAAACAATTGAAAAAATTCATGATATGGTGTTGGCCGATCGGAGATTGAATGTGCGATAGATTGTGGAAGACATAGACATCTCACATGGCTTAGTGGTTTTAATTTTGAACGATCACTTGGGTATGGGAATGCTTTCCGCAAGATGGCTGCCGCGTTTGCTCATCGATCGACCACCAACGGAATCGTGTGACAGCTTAGTTTCCATGACAAAAATTCCCCTTATTCTCCGGATTTAGCCCCCAGTGACTATTCCCTATTTCCAAACCTAAGGAAATGGCTCGGTGAAGAGAGATTTAGCTCCGACAATGATACAAAAAGAGATACGAAAATTGGAGAAACGTTGGACTAAATGTATTGAGCTAAAAGGAGATTATGTGGAAAAATATATATTTTTTTTTGTTGCAAAAAAAAAACTGTATTTCATTCAAAAAGTCACGGACTTATTGACCCTCCCTCGTATTAGATAACAATTTATATATTTAAAAAAAGCATAGATTCTAAAAAAATCCTAGATTCCGAGGACTCTTTATTATGAAAACTAGTTAGATTCTAAGAACTTTTTCTACATATTAGAAATATTCGTAGATTATATGGACTTCTGAAACTCCAAGGACTAACTAAAAAAAATTTTAAAAATGTCCTTAGAATCTAAGAATTTTTTAGTTCTTAAAATTTAATTTTTTTTTCAAGAATTTTCCTTAAAAGAAGTCCATAGAATTAAAGAAGTTTTCTTGAAAAAGTCCTTAATATCAAATATTTCTTTTGGGGGAAAAATATTTCTTAAGGAAATATTCTTAAATTTAAAGTACTTCATGATAGTTAGTAGGATTTTAGATCTTTTTATAATGGGTGGTCCAACCATAATGCACGATGTTAATTGTGAGCGACACCTTAATGTCAAGTATTTTACCCATCTTAATTTGACATTTCTTTGTTTGAGTTTTTGGCAAATTTAACCAAGGAAATGTACACAATTGCACAGCGTGTTAAGATTGTTAAAGCCTTTTACGGAAATGGGCGTTCAAATCAAAATGCATTTCGTGCACTTGGTGATTTTTTTGGTCAGCATAATCCACCAAATGTGTCCAAAATCGGGAGAATTGAGCGCAAATTTCAGCAAACCGGTTAGTTTGGTGCGGTTTATGGGCTGACGGCGTCATCGGGCCGTACTTCTTCCAAAATGAGGTCGGCCAAGCAGTTACCATGAATGGTGTTCGCCATCGCGAGATGATAACGGATTTCTTGTGGCCACGGATGGTGCCACTTGCCACACAGCCAACGAAACAATGGCTCTTTTCCGCGACAAATTCAATGACCGTGTTATCTCACTTCCTGGCGATGTTAATTGGGCGCCCCGATCATGTGATTTGACACCATTCGACTTCTTTCTTTGGGGATATTTAAAAGAAAAAGTGTACGTCAATAAGCCAGCAACAATTCAAGAGCTAAGGGCTCACTAACGACATTGAACCTCAATTATGCCTCAGAGTCATTGAAAATATGGACCATCGGATAAAGGTTTGCAATCGAATCCATGACGAGCATTTGGTCGAAATTTTGTTTCACACATAATTGTCATAGATCTTAATAAAAAATATTAATATAATTCTCTGAAAACTTTTTGTTTTATTTACAATTAACATCATGCATTATAATTGGACCACCCTTTATAACTGCAGGAACCATATTATGTTTGTTTTTATTATCATAATATTATAACTATATTATAGTACAACTATGTTTGGAGCAATCATAATCCCAAAAATATCTGATGCTCTTGGAATATGATTGCCCCAACCATGTTTTTTCTCTGCATGTTTGGGAGAGGGGTTAGAAGAAAATTTGATTTAATGAATTCTTGGCCACTGTTTAAAATTCATTCATTTATAAAAATTAATCGAATTTGATTTTGATTTTGTATTTCATATATCTTTACATTTAAAATTTGTGATGCCATAATTTTTTAAAAACAAAAAACTAATTTTTGAGTTCTCTGCCACAGTTTTGTAAATAACACACAATCTTCAACGAAACGTCGCATGCCATCGAATATATCCGCCAACGTGTTTTTGTTTTATCAGCCCTTAGGTCAATTCTCGTTCTGTGATAATGTGAAGTAAAAAAAAACTTTTCATTTTCGTTTTCATAAGCACTTTTCACTCGAACTTTTCACAAATACATAAATTGCGATTCTCGTATGTATTATGAAAAAACTGTTTCATTCGCACTGTACCCATGAAAATTTTGTAACTGTGTTATCCAAAATTTAAAGCAAAAGTCAAAACAGAGAAAAACGTAAACAAAAGTGAAATAAGTTCGTAAAATTTATTTTAAATAATTATATAAAAATATGTGGATTAATTGTATTATTGGATATTACTCAAAGAATTCCGGATGAACAAAGGTAAGACAGTGATGTTACAAGCATTTCATTGCAGTAAATAATTTAATAATTTATAGGAATTTTTTGAGAGTGCTGAGACGCATACTTCGTGCTGACCACAATCCATTCGAGATGACAACCGACAAGCACTTCATGGATTTATATCGGCTTACTTTAAGTGAACTATATTTGGTGCGCGTATGAAGTCTAATATTACTTAAAGAAAAAAAATTCATAAAGAATATAAATAAACTATAAATAAATATGCCATACTTTTGCCATTTTTCACTGTCCTTTTGGGTCCCACTAAAACTGTTAAGGCTCACCGCTAATTCGTTACACTTTTCGTCTCTAAGTTTGGCATCATCTGCAGTTACAAATCTGTAAATATGGGATTAATAAAAGTGTGATTATGGTTATTAAGCTACTTACTTATCGTTTGCAATGTCCACATGCTTTTCTTAATAATTAATTAAATACCCCTTTTGGCTTTCGCTGGCACGCTTTCCTCTTACAATATTCTCTTTTTTTTTCACTTATAAATAGTCTGTGTAAACAATTTTTTCATATGAAAATATTTTGACAGTTGTTTGCACTGTTACACAAAACAAGAATCGCCAGTGCTGTGCAATCGTGAAAATATCTTGTTTCGTTCCACTTTTTTTTTCATATGAAAACGTTTTGATATTTCTTTACATTTTTTCACAGAACGCGAATCAAAAGTACTATGAAAACGTGAAAAAACTTTTCATTTCACCGTTTCACAGAACGAGAATTGACCTCCTGGTGTAGGGTATAAATAAGAATGAATAAAATTATTACAATCAAATTTAGTAATTCGTAAAAATCAACAAGTAAAATGTTTTTTTTTTGGAAGTCATCTCGTACCACACACAAACTTTAAAATCCCTTTTTGTACACGCATTATCATTAATACAATTTGAATTATGATTGACTTTGACCGTATGGTTCGCAGTCGCCCCCCTCTTTTTTTAAAAAAAAAATTAATGCTTTTTATTTAAAGACGATAATTTTTATTTTTTTTTTATTTTATTTTTTTTTTTTTTTTTGGGAACATACAAATTTCTGCGTATAAGGTGACTGTGTATAGATAAGATTTAAAAGACGATGATGAAGTTAAGAAATGATAATAATGTAAATATTTTATTTAAACTTATTCATGTGTTTGAAAAAAAGAGTGACCATTATATGAGAATCTTAAAATAATTATAACTGCTTGAAAAATTGTGCAAATTAAAAAAAAAGTTATATTTTTTATAAAAAAAAAATTGTCAAAAATAATAATCTTAATATTTTTTACATTTAGACGTGTCTTGTAAAAACAAAATGGCGGCAAACTTTTTTATTCGCACCACACAAATTCGAAAATTTTAGAGGTACTTTATTTTTACCAAAAAAAGTCTGTAATAGCAACTGAAAATTTTGCTGTTATTACGGGAAATTTTGCTATTTTGAGCACAGCGGAATTTTTTGCTAATTTTAGCAATACATGTCTGCTGACGTGTAGTACAATAAAATTAGAAGCTGCTACTAAATTTTAGTAAACTTTTTGTAAAGTGGAATTTATAATCGGTTTACTAAAATTAGCAAAAAAAAAATTAGTAAATATTATTATTACTACAATCAAATTAGTATGAAAAATTAGTAAAAGCTACTAAATTTAGGTAAATTTCTGTAAACTGCAGTTTAAAAAAGATTGGTGCTAAAATCAGCAACAGATTTTGCTAAATATTAGTGAAATGGAAATAGCAGGAAATTTAATAATTGCTACTTAACATTGGTAAAATTAAATATGTACAAAAGTTTATTAAATTAAATTATATCCAATTAAAAAAAAATTTTTTTTTTGATAAATATTAGTGAATGATTTGTAAAATATAGCAAAATTTTAATTAAAAAAAAAAATATTAAAATGCACAAATTAACACAATTATTTTTAGGTAAAATTGTTATACTTTAAAGCTGCTAATTTCTTTTGAAATTTATATTTTTTTATCGAGCAAAATTTTTTTATTTTACTTATTTTTTTTTCAAAAAATATTTAAGACAAAATTAGAAAAAAAAAATAAAAATTCAAAGGCTTAAAAATAGCAAAAAAATAAACGAATTTATCATTTTGTTTTCATTTGCTAATTTTTGTTTTGACAAATATTTTTAGTCATTTTTTTGGATTTTAATAGCAAATTTAAATTGTTTTCTTTTTTAAAGAAATATTTATTAATTCAATAAAAAATTAGGTAACAATTGATCAAAATTAACGCCTCAGCGCCTTATAAGAGGCTATAGTAAGCAAATTAACATTATATGTTTAGGAGATTAATTACATAATATTCCTTTTTATATTTAAATATTTTGCAAATTTAAAAAAAAAAAAAAAAATAAAATAAGAAATTAACATAAGAAGCGTTTCTATGTTTTGGAGTAAATAGCTTTTAATGTGATTCTTAAACGTTTAAAGAACTTGTATATTTCGTAAGTCGACTGGTAGTTGATTATACTCATGTGGTCCAGCAAAAGAAGTACGCTGTTTAGTCAGGTCCAGACGACATCTTACTGAACTTAGATTTGAAGCTGGTCTGGTATTACACTCAGAAAAAAAAGTTAGTAGAAAAATTTGTAAACGGTTTTCAATCCCACTTTACTATTTTTGTACTGATGTTTAGTAAAAAAATTATTATTTAGCAAATCTGTTTGCTATTTACATTTTACAAATTACAGAATTTTTACAGAATATCTACAAATTTTTGTTGCTAATTCCAGAAATCATTTTACAAATTTTTGAAAACCGATTTGCTAAAATTAAAACCGATTTGCTAAATTTAAAAAAGTCGATATTGATGGAAATGTTATATCTAATAATTTAAACTTATACATACAAACTTAAATTGCCCTAAAATGTTATATAGGATTAAAAAAGGGATCGGAAGTGAAGATACCGACTCATGTCTAAAAATAGGACATCCACTTAAAATAGCACTAAAAAGGGGTTTTTAGAATCAGCCCTAAAAACAATTAAATTTAACATTAAAAGTAAAAAAAAATTGACTAACATATTTTTCAAAACAGAAATTACCAAATTAAAACAAAATGATAAATTCGTTTATGTTTTGACAATTTTTAAGATTTTTAAGCCTTTGATTTTTTTTTAATTTTGTATAAAACATCTTTTAAAAAATATAATCAAAATTTTTGATGCTCGATAAAAAAAATAAATCTAAAACTTTGTACTAATATTAATAGTATTTAGTAAATTTTTTTGTTGATTTTGGCAAACAGATTTTAAATTCCACTTTACAAAAAGTCTACTTAAATTTAGTAGCGGCTACTAATTTTTCTACTAATTTCATTGTACTACACATCAGCAGACATCTGTTGCTAAGATTAGCAAAAAATACCGCTGGGCTCAAATTAGCAGAATATCCCGTAATAACAGCAAAATGTTCAGTTGCCATTACAGACTTTTTTTTGGTGAGTGTACGTCTCGTTTGAAATAAATTTTTGGTAAACTGAATGGTTTGTTGAGGATTTCCTCTCAATGATTTAAAAACATACGTTAAAATTTTATGTTTATATAGACCTCGAATCGGCAAAATATTTCTAGCATAAGTTCTAAACAAATCCAACGTAAAATGCGTTAATGGAAGGTTATAAACAAGCTTTAGAGCTTTATTTTGAGCAGACTGGAGGGATTTTAATGATTGATTAATTTTGCACCCGTATATTATTGGAAGATATGTCAAATGGGAATGTACAAGTGACTGGTAAAGCAGCAATTTTGCATCAAGGCTGAACTTATTTTTAAACTTTAGGGAGCAATTTTTAGAACTTTTTAGTGCTATTTTAAGTGGACGTCCTATTTTTGGACACCAGTCGATTGTGAAAAGTATATTCACTTCCGATCCCTTTTTTCAACCTATGTAAGATTTTAAGGCAATAAATAATTTTAGTAAATTTTTTCTGCTAATTTTAGCAAATCGGTTTTCAAAAATTTGTAAAATGATTTCTGAAATTAGCAACAAAAATTTGTAAATATTCTGTAAAAATTCTGTAATTTGTTAAATGTAAATAGCAAAAAAAATTACTAAATAACATTGTTTTTACTAAAAATCAGTACAAAAATTGTAAAGATTGAAAATTGTTTAGAAATATTTCTATTAACTTTTTTTCAGAGTTTTGATTTATAATTTTCGATTCCTGTTCAGATTTTACACAACTCTTGTCCATCTGAAATATGACACTTTGATGTTGATTTATTTTATTCAGAAAATTATTATTTATCTGGTCACTCTAACCCTAAGTACAAAAATTTGAAAATTATTTCTTCTTCATATATTGCTCGTTTTATGAATGAATAAATTATTTAATAAACATTTTACAACAAATTCAATTGTAAACATTATCAGCAGCAGCGGCCACATTAAATTTGATATTTGTAATTGAAATAAATATGATTTTAATAAAATGATCATTTAATTTGTTATTGAAAGTTTAATGAACCATATAACATATTTTTTATTTTTAATGCTCTAATGATGTAAATTTTACAATTCCAATTATTTAACTAATAATTTATTGTAAAAACATGAATTTTATTCAGTATTAATGTTTTCACTAAAATTTCTGAAAATCAACAAATACTTTTTTTTTTATTTTATTTTTTTTGTGGAATTTAAGTTTTTAACTTTTTGTGGTTTTTGTTAATTTGCAAATTTAGGCATAAATTATTTAATTAACATGTTAAAATATTAGTTTATTTAATATATTCATTTCATTTGTAGTTTTTGATATGCAAGAACACCAGCGTAGTCAGATTATGGCAGATACACACAGAAAAAAAAATATTTTTTAATCAAGCAGAATTAACATTAAATTAATGAGAAACTGCTTGGAAATCCAGCAAAGTTTATTTTCTTTTTGATTTAATTATGTTTCTATTTATTTTCAAATTAATTAAAATATGAAAAATTTTATTTTAACTAGAATCATAATTACTTTAATAAGATTTATACTTAATTTTAAAAGTTTGTATAGAAAAAACTAAAATGTTTTTTTAATTAAGAGAATAATTGATTTAACTTTGATTTGTTAATCTCAGTGTAAGTTAATTTGTCTAAAATATATGTTAACAATAATTTTTTAGCACATGACTTAAACATATTTTAGGAGAAGTTGTCACCTTAATCCTGTGGGTAAAAATGGGTCAGTTGTAGTTTCTGTTACTGTTTTCGCCAGTTACGGCGCATTTTAATAAAGCGGTACAAACATGCTTGAAAAAGCGTAAATTTTTCTAATCTCTCCGTAATTAATTAATTTATTTTAATACAAATTTGTTTATTGTAGATCTGTTAAGTTGTACTTTCAGTTTTTTTTTTGTGTTCGACTTAACATCATTTTTATATTTAAATCTACATTTATAAATTTCTTGCCTTTATATATTTGTTTGGCATTTTTAATTGTTAAAGCGTTTTTTTATTATGATTGGAATTTCATTTAATTAAAATTTTTAATTTAGATTATTTTTTTTTAATTTAAATTGATGTTATCTGTTTTTTTTAATATTTTTTTCAATTTACATTTTGTTTTTAGTTTTTTTGGAAATGATTAATTAATCGGCCTCAAAGGACCTATCCCGTGGCCGTTAATTTTTCTTTTATCTTTCTGCTGGAAAAAAGGGGATCAGTTGGGAATTGGAACATGTCCCGTGATAGATGAAAACTGGACCGGTTCTGAAAATAGAAAAGGGGACCATCTTCTAAAGTACCTACCACGTGGCCAGTCATGACATATTCTTTTGCGTTGGTTCTGTAATATGCTCTTTGGGGTTAGTTGTTTGACCGAATCCTACTGACGCCCAGTCGATTTTTCACATACTCACTTTTTAAATTAATTCGGGGAAAATCTATTTTCAGACACATCCCCGTTTGTGCCCTTTGTGTCAGTTCTGTGACTGGTAATTTTTGCGTAAGTCTTGTGACGGTTTCGTTTGTGTTAAACTCGTGACAGGCTCTATGACGTTACTTAAATATGGGCAGCCCATATTTAAGTGACCGGTTCCTTTTATATAAAACAACCGGTCTGAGGACTGGTCCCTGATCCAACGGAACTGTCACGTGACATGGCCGGTGACAAGTTCGCTTCACACAGAGTGTAACTTTAAATTATGGATTATAACTTTAAAAACCATTAAAAAAAATTGGAATTCGATATGGCGGAAAAATTTTTTAAAAGTGATAGAATTTATTTGAAATTTTTTACAAATGAATCTGATATAAGATATTCAAAATTGCAAATATATTAAATAAAAAAAAAACTCTATTTTAGATTGGACTTTTAGAATTTAAAAAATTGAACTTTAGATTCTTATTTACCAACCTCAAAAACCCGGGAGTGAAAATTTTTTACAGAATGAAAGCGATTAAACCAGCCGTCAAAAGCTCCCCAAGTTTGAGATAGTAATTCAATGTATGTTTTGTTTTGTTTTTTTATTTTTTCACTACACCAAATTATAAATAAATGTTTAATGCATCGCAAGTCCAATATACCCAATAAAAAGGCAAACGCCTAAGAACGGGTTAAATGCAGAGAAAAAACTTGGTTGGGGACAATCATATGCGAAGAGCATCATATATTGTTGGGATTATGAATGTGCCAACCATATTCGTACTATAATATAGTTCTATTATGATAATAAAATAACTATAATTTTACCATAATATGGTGACTACAGTCATATTATGTTGCGAAAATTACCATATTATAGTTTTACATAAATATATTATGATCTTGAAATTATCATAATATGATCCCATGTTTGGAGTTTAACCTTTTAGTATATAGGTTATTTTCTTCTAATTCCCATACCCATGTAAAAATCAAAATAAATATGAACACACGCAGACAAAAAACATGGTTGCAACATGATCACTACTATATTCGGCTTTCTGCATTCGGGTATGATTGTCACAATCAAGTTTATGGTTTTTAAATAATATCTAACCATTTACATGGTAACTACCATCATTATTATAGAAAGTATTTTATTTTTTCATGATTACCACTTTCTATTTTCTAACATGATTTGCTGTAGCCATACTGTAGTAACAAAAATTCGGATTATGAAAAAAATGTGATAATAAATTTGGAACTATAAAATGCTGACAACAGTCAATGCATGATTACCCAACAAAAATAAATGGAAGTGATTCTTAAGGAATCACTTTTTCATTGATTCCAAAGTATCATTTAGTTCTGATTTTTCCCATTCTAAAGAAAAAGAATTTCACATCTTACAAAAATGTGATTTTTAATGAAGTTTACATCTTTTCAAATCTATGACGGGTTAATTTTTTTTTTAATAATAAAAGTTAAACGTTAACAATAGATATTTTCATATATTGATATTCATAACTATGGTTAAGTACTAAACTTTTGAATTGATGAAAGCTTTGTAACTGCCGAAATGCATTTTTATACCCTCCACCATATATGGTGAGGGTATATATCAGTTTGTCATTCCGTTTGTAATATGTCGAAATATAGGTTTAAGACCCCATAAAGTATATATATTCGTGATCCTTATGTCTGTCTGTCTGTCTGTTGAAGACGCAAGCGGGGGTGCCTATTATTGAACATCCTCCCGAGCAGTTTGGTATATAAAATGAGCAAAATCGGTCAAGCGGTTCAAAAGTTATGAGTGAAAATGTGAAGGTACCTCTAAATTTTCCATACAAATTTGTACAATTTTTCTGTATCTATTTTTGTTTTCTGTTAAGTAAGTAAAAATGTTATTAAGTCTTCTTCTTGTTCGATTACATTTACAGTCTTACATACTATGAGAATAATAACATTTTAGAGCTATATGTGTGTTACTCTAATAACTAAGTTAACGTTAAAAGCAACAATGTTAAAGTCGCTAACAGAGCAGACCTCTGTAAATAACATTGCTAAAACTAAATAACAAAAGTTCGTTACATAAATTGACAAAACATATTCATATTACAGTTCATGCAAAATTTAGTATATACGTATATCATATTCAGCCCCTATGGTGGAGGGTATTCAAAGATTCGGTACAGCCAAATTTAGGCCTTTTTTACTTGTTTGTACTATGTACCTTTATTTGTGTATAAATATATTTAGTTGAACCCCGATGGTCATAACTACAACGTATCAAACACTTTTACTTAAGAAAAAGATGCCAAATTACTTTTATAAAATAAAAAAAATTCCACCCTACGTAAAAATCATTGGTTCCGATCCAAATTTTCACAACACCGGCATCAAAATCACTGCTTCTTTTTCTCTTCTTTTGCTACTTTTTTTGCTGGCTTTAAACCAAAAAAAAAATAAAACATGACTTTGACATTTACAGTCATAAGTCAGGTTTCAATAAAAGGAAATTGTATCAGTTCAATCACCCATGTAAATTTGAAAATATGTTATATGCTCATTTTCACCCGGGGAGTTTTATTTTTAAAAATGCCTTATACATATAACGTTATAATATAATATATAACTTTTTTTTGCAATATGTTTATTAATTCATAGAAAGAGTACTAAAAATATTAATAAAATAATTTTTCCTTAGAACCAAATAGTTGTCTTAAGAACTAAATAGTTGTTTTAAGAAATTTTTCTAATAGAAAAAAAATCTCAGATCAAATTGTCTTTTAGATAAAAATTCATATATATATAAAAAAAAATATATTCTTAAAAATTCTTAGATTTTAAGGACCTTTCATCATAAAAATTACTTTAATTTTAAATACCTTTTCTAGTAAAAACTCTTATATACTAAGGACTTTTTGTGGAAAAAAAAAATCTGAGACTCTAAGGACTATCTAAAAAAAAATCTTAAAAATTTCCTTAGAATCTAAGAATTTTTCTATTAGAAAAAGTCTATAGCATCTATGTTTGTTATTATAAAAATAGTTCTTAGAATTTACATTTATTTTTAAGTATTTTTCTTTAAAAAAGTCCATAGAATCAAAGCAGATTTCTTGAGAAAAATTCTTAATATCAAATTTTTCGTTAGGAAAAACATTTCCTCAAGAAATATTCGTAAATTAAAAGAACTTTTTGGTAGTTTTGAATCATAATATAACTGTAGGGGAAATATTATGGTAAAATTATGGTTATTTTATTATAATAATATGATAACTATATTATAGTACGACTATGGTTGGCACAATCATAATCCCAAAAATATATGATGCTCTTCGAATGTGTTTGCTCCCATCATGTTTTTTCTCTGCATGCATACTTAATAATAATCCTCCTTTCAGAAAATGCTATAAATTTTGCGATTGGCCCCTAATGTCAGTTCTGTTTTGACATTTGTGTAGTAAACACATGCGAAATACACGTTAATAAACAATGTTACGCTACACTGCTCCAGAACGCGGAATATTGGTGACTATTTATTTGAGCAATAATGAAGATGATTTTTCATCAAAAATAATCATGAGTGATGAGGCCCATTTCCATCTTAGCGGGTACGTAAATAAGCAAAATTTACGCTTCTGGGGCACTGAAAATCCCCGTGTAACCCACGAAGAGTCATTACACCCGCTCAAAGTCACTGTATGGTGTGCTGTTTTCGCTGGAGGAGTCATCGGACCTTTTTTCTTCGAAGACGTCGCGGGCCAAACGGTTACTGTGAATGGTGAGCGCTACAGAGCAATGATTAACGAGTTCTTTTGCCGCAACTTGATGAATTGGGATTGGAAAACATGTGGTTCCAACAGGACAGTGCAACGCCACACACTGCACGTGCCACAACCGATATGCTGAAGGATGCATTTCCCGGGCGCCTATACGCAGAGAAAAAACATAGTTGCAACATGATCACTGCTACTATATTGTGCTTGCTGCAATCGGGTATGGTTGTCACAACCATATTATTGGTTGTCTAACCATCAACATGGTCGCTACCATCATTATTATAGTAAATATTTCACTATTTTATGATTGCCACCTTCTATTTTATAACATGATTGGCTGTAACCATACTGTGGTAACAAATATTCTGGCTATGAAAAAAATATGATAATTATGCAACCATAAAATGCTGGCAACAATCAAAGAAAAATTATACACAAAATAAAACATGACTTTGACATTTACATTCCTAATACGAGTATTGTCTTGTTTTCATAAAAACCAAAATGTCTTAAAAAAACAATCATATATTGTTTTCTAAAACTGGACAAACATCAGATGGGTACAAAATACCTTTCATGTGGCATTAAAACATTTCATCAATTGACCTATTAGGATCCAGTTTATTTTTTTTTAAACTTTAGAAGATTTTTTTGAGGGTTTCTTTCGAAAATTCCTCATACATGTAATATTATTTACAACAATCAATTCATTGTCAAAAAGATTCTATATAAAGATTTTATATGGATCATATTATGATAATCCAAAAATCATAATATAGTTATGGGGACCATAATGTAATAACATTTTAAGAATACTATGATTAGATGCAATCATATTATGATAAATTCAACATCATAATATGTTTATTTAGAATCATAATATGGTAATTTTTGGATCGTAATATAACTGTAGGGTCAGTATTATGGTAAAATTATGGATATTTTATTAAATATGATAACCACAATATAGTACGACTATGTTTGGCACAATCATAAACCCAAAAATATATGATGCTCTTCGAATATGATTCTCCCAACCATGTTTTTTCTTTGCGTGTAATCTCCCGTTTTGGCGATTTGCACTGGCCAGCAAGATTGCCTGATTTGACCGCTCCAGACTTCTTTTTGTGGGGCTTTTTGAATTCGCGGGTTTATGTCAACAAGCCTCAGACTCTTGCAGCTCTTAAAGACAATATCCGTCAAGAATGTGAGGACCTATTGCCGGAAGTTTTGGCCAAAGTGATGGAAAATGCCATAAAAAGGGCTCAAATGACAATCAACTGTGGCGGCGGCCATTTACATGACATCATATTCTTGACTTGATGTAAAAAAAATTAGAAGACCAAATAAAAATAATCCACAAGAAGAATCAAAGTTTTTAATTTTTTTTAAATTACAGCCAAAAAACATCGGAAGGTTATTTTTGCGCCACCCTGTACATGATCATACATGGGCTTGCATATATATTGTCATACATTAGCACTCAAAGTTATATACTACGTACATGCATGATTCAATATATGACCATACATTATGTCATATATGAACATATATTTTCGGATTCAAAATTGAGGGTTATATGGCCGAATTTTGAGGAAGCATTTGCTATTTATTTTTTTTTTTTTTGACTTGAGGACTGATTCGTTCACTTTTTTCTGAATCATGTGATCTCTATGCGTGGATTAATCCAGAATTGTGAATGATACGTTACATGTTTTTGTTTTTCAATTGAAAAACCTTATTTATTTTTAACCTACTACTACATTGTTATCAAGAAATTTAACTAACCGCATGGAGTTTCCAACAAAATTACCCGCATTGCAATCTTTACATGTAATCAGCATAAATTAATAGAATACCAAGAAAAACATTTAGTTATAAAATTAATCCTCAAGATTCCAGAAGTGTTGTATGTTTATGTTTTATTATTGTGCAATACTCAAATAATTTCAGAATCTAAGCTATTACATTATTTTTTTTTCGAGGGAAAAAAATCAAATGATAATATTTCTTAACCACTACCCCTTATCTTAAAAACAAAAATGTATTCATTTGATTACCATTATGATAGATATCTGCAAATTATTATTTGTTTAATAATACATACTAACAATTGCAATATGTTTCCCAAACATTTTTTATATTCTCAAATATTATCATTATGAGTGTATCATGCATAAGGTGACCATTCGTACCAATTTCATAAGTAGGGGAATATGGTATATTATGGGAAGTGGAGTAATGTTGAAAATCGCAGTTTTTGAATATTTCGCTTGCAAATTCTCAAACATTAATCTTATGGCTGAATACTTTTTTAAGAAATGCTTTTTTAGAGAGAAAATTTATTATTAGGGGAATTTTCAAAAAAAAAAAAAAAACTTTTTTGATTCTAAGGCCTTTTTTTAAAGAAAAATACTTAAAAAAAATTTTAAATTTTAAGGACTTTTTTTAATAAAATAAAACATAGCTTCTAAGGACTTTTTATAATAGAAAAATTCCTAAATTCTAAGGGTATTTTTAATTTTTTTTATATAAACCTCAGAGTCTCAGAATTTTTCTTGTAGAAAAAGTCTTTAGAATTTTATAATTTTTTAAGATGAAAAGTCGTCAAAATCTAAGAATTTTTTATTCAAAGGCCTTAAAATCTGATTTTTTTAAGAATATATGAATTTTTATCTAAGAAATAGTTTGCAGAAACTGAGAATTTTACCTTAAGGAAAAGTCTATAGAATATAAAAATGTTTTTATCAGAAAACTTTATAAAAATCTAGTATTTTGTATACGAAATCTTTTCGTACAAAAGAACTCCTGAGTTCTACAGACTTTTTCTTATAAAAAATTATTTTATTAATAATCTGAGTACACAAGGAAGTCATTAATTTACAATAAATAAGTTAATAAACATATTTTTTCCAAATAATTTTTTATTGAAAATAATTAAAAAAATATAAAATTTTTATATAGAATCTCTTTGACAATCAATTGATTAGTGTAAATCATAATCTTATATGTGAGGGCGGATCAATAAGTCCGTGACTTTTCGAACATCCCTCGTAGTTATATGAAATGCAACACTGCTCCCATCAAGTACCACCTGTTAATAGACTACTGTCAAATTTTGAGAAAGTTCCGTCATTTACTTTGCGTTTAACATCTGTTCAAAACATACAACCTCGTGGAGTTTTTTAAAAATGGAAAAAGTGAATTTCGAGTGCCCACTAAACATTATTTTTGCGAAAAAAAAGCGTCAATCAAACCAAGAAAAAGCTTGATAAATACTATGGGGACCCTGCACCATCGATTTCAATGGCAAAAAAATTGGTTTACTGGCTTTCGTTGTGGTCGCACAAGTACAAATGACTCCGAACTTTCTGGACGGCCAATCGAGGTCAATACACCCGAAAATGTCAAAAAAAAATCCACGATATGGTGTTGGCCGATCGAAGAGTAAAAGTGCGTGAGATTGTTGATGCCATGGTTGTGCAGTGTGGTTTCGATTTTAATGATCAGTTGGATTTAAAAAACTGTCTGCAAGATAGGTGACGCATTTGCTCGCAATTAACCATAAACGTAATCCTGTGACAACTTCAAAGGATTGGCAAAATTCCATGAATTGGGCTACGAAGTTTAGCCCCCAGTGACTATTTCCTATTTCCAAACCTAAAGAAATGGCTCGGTGGAAAGAGATTTAGCTGCAACGATGAAATTATTGATCAAGCAAATGCCTTTTTTATGGAAGGGATACAAAAATTGGAAAAACGTTGGACTAAGTGTATGGAGCTTAAAGGAGATTATGTTAAAAAATATTTTTTTTTTTTTTTTTGCAAAAAAAAATGTGTTTCATTCAAAAAGTCACGGATTTATTGATCCGCCCTCGAATAAGGCATATTCGAAAATAAAAACCCCCTGTTGAAAATTATCATATATCGTATTATCATTTTGACTTGATAATTTTTTTTCTGAAAACCAGACAGTATTATGACTGTAAATGTCAAAGTCATAATTTATTTGATTTATAATTACCCAGCAAAAATGAAGCTGCCAAAGAAGCAATAAAAGCATCACTACTATGGCAAAGGCATCACTTCTTTTCTGATGATTTCATCGATGAATTTAACATTAGCGTGTCATAGAATGGAAGTATTCAAATGTAGCTACTAGTATTACTAATACTTTACTCTAAAGAAGCAATGATAATACAATGATTAGGTATTCTGATGCATGAGTGGAAAATGTTCATATACTTTGTAGTATTTAAGCTTTGATGAAAATTTAATTCAAAAGAATGCAGAAAAATAAGTTTAAAGAAGCGAAATGTATGCATTGATATACAAATACTCTTTATTAAAATAAATAACATACATAATTCTGAATTAATGAAGAAGCTTTTTTGGCCAACTTTAAAATATTTTTAAAAAATTTTAATGAATTTTTGGATAAATTTAAAATATTTTTGTATAATTTAAAAACTGGTTAAACAATTTTGAAACATTTTTAGACAATTTTAAAATATTTTTGAATAATTGTAAATAATATTTGAACAATACTAAATAATATTTGAACAATTTTAAAACATTTTTCGACAATTTGAAATAATTTTAACACAATTTTAAAATTATTTTTATAAATTCTGAATTAAAACTGGAAATGGTGTAGTGTTAAATAATAAACATAATGCAAAAATGCACAGATTGCGTCGTCGTAAACATTTAAGGTTGAAAAAATGCAAATGACAGTTTCAATTAAAGTTTAAAAAAAAATCTATTTTTCTTGATATTTCAAAACTTTTATAAAATTTTCAAAACTGCATAAAATCTAACCCTCATGAAATTTTAAACTAAAATAAAAAAAATGATTTAATAAAAATATTAAAAAATTTCATCAGAATTATTTTTTCAATTTAAATAAATGCTTTAGATTCAAAAAATATACGATATACTACAAGTTATGCTTTAGAAGTAATGAAGAGTGATATTTTAAGATATGCATCGGGTTTATATCCAGATCACTGCATTTGAAATATGAACACATGAATTCTTTTGGAAGTGCCTTGGAATAACATCAAAAAATCATAAAAAATTGCCAACTGAAGTTTAGGAAGCAATGAAAGAAGTTATAGTCACAGAATGACTACCATTTTTTTGCTGGGTATTCATTGATTATTGTTAGTATTTTATAGTGTCATAATTATCCTATTTTTTTTTTAATAGGCAAAATTTGGTTACAGTCGATCATATTATAAAAAATAAGGTGGCAATTACGAAATAATAAAATATTTACTTTTATAATGATGGTAGCGACCATATTAATGGTAAGAACTTATTTATAAACCAATAACTTGATTGTGGCAACCATACCCGAATTCAGCAAGCATAATATAGTAGCAGTGATCATATTGCAATCATGTGTTTTCTGTCCGTGCAGTCAGGTAAAAATAAATTGGGTTAATATGGGAATGGCAAAACGTTTTGCCAAAAAAAACTAAACTACACAGATACACACTACAAATTATGTTTGTAATTATGAACATATTTCATAGAAAATTTTTGTAAATACAATAAAAAAAAAATATCTGTTTAAAAAGGCACAAACAATGGAATTTTTAAATACAAAAAACTTTTTGATATTTTTTTGTAACTTCAATTTTTATTTTCAATGAATTTTTATATCAAAAATAACAATTTACAAACATTTCAAATAAAAAATTGTTAGAAATCGAATTTACATTTATAAAAAAAAGTTTTTAATTACTTAAAATGTTGTGATACTTTTTTCTGTGTAATTTCAATTTCAGTCATTTTAATAATAAATATAATTTTATTGATATTTCTTTAACTTCTTTTATTTTTCTAAAAATTAATGGATATTTGTCTTTTTACAATTCTTCAATTTTTATATTTTATATGATGTTATTACACATAAAATTTGTAATTTATATGGTTTCGAATAAAACTTTGTTCATTTCTCAATTTCTCCAACTTTTTTCAAACTATCCCAAAACTTATTGTTTCGAAAATCCAACAAAAGGAGGAACAAGTTTGTTTTGTTTATTACACTCAGAAAAAAAAGTTAGTAGAAAAATTTGTAAACGGTTTTCAATCCCATTTTACTATTATTGTACTGATTTTTAGTAAAAAATTATTATTTAGCAAATTTTTTTGCTATTTACATTTTACAAATTACAGAGTTTTTACAGAATATTTACAAATTTTTGTTGCTAATTTGAGAAATCATTTACAAATTTTTGAAAACCGATTTGCTAAAATTGGCAAAAAAAATACTAATTTTAAAAAAGTGGATATTGAGGGAAATTTTATTTCTAATTAAAACTTATACCTACAAACTAAAATTGCCTTAAAATATTACATAGATTAAAAAAAAGGGATCGAAAGTGAACATACCGACTCATGTCTGAAAATAGGACATCCACTAAAAATAGCACTAAAATATTTTTTTAGTTCTAAAAATCAGCCCAAAAACAATTAAAATAGGACCCTAAAAGTAAAAAAAAATTTCTTAAAAATGTTTAAAACAGAAATTACCAAATAAAAACAAAATCATACATTCGTTTATGTTTTTACAATTTTCAAGCCTTTGCTTTTTTTTAATTTTGTCTAAAATATTAAAAAAAAAAATAAATAAAAAAAAAAATTTTGATTCTCGATGAAAAAAATAAATTTAAAATTTTGTACTAATATTAATAATATTTAGTAATTTTTTTCTGCTGATTTTAGCAAACAGATTTTAAATTCCACTTTACAAAAAGTTTACTTAAATTTAGTAGCGGCACAACCCCCGAGTAGGGGAAATTTCTCATCTACCAGAATCTATTGTCAGAAACCCGTAATTTTGGAAAAAGTTTGAAATTGTTGTACAGTGTTATTAAAGGAGTTTATAAGGTGATCTCAGTATCGTTTTAATGCATCATCGTTAAAAAAACAACAGAGTTGTTAAAAGATTTTCTGTTTGGGGTTTCTTTTTGTTAGCACAAAACAGTTGTTTACAACATAATTGTAATTAACAAATTTTTGAACTGACTTCAAGTGATCAAGGACTGGTCACCCTAATCATGTACCCTACGAGTGTGAATCTAAAGTTCATTGATATTGTAAATATTTTCTTAATTATTGTGCAGTTATTTTGTGGTTTTCTTAATAACAACAACAAACAAATATTTGTAATATAAATATAATAATGGAAATAAATACGCAGTTGGAATTATGTAAGACTTTTCTGTACTTAGGAAGCAAACTATTGCTTTGAAAAAACTGTCTTATTTTCAGTAAATTACAGTTTCAGTTAACAGTTAACTTTGCAACTTTTTTCTATGCTGGATCGGTCTCCGGATATATCAATTTAACAGTCAGAAAATATGTTAAAAAACGTATCTACAAAAAAAAATAAAAGATGAACTAAAATAAAAAGTAGTTTAAAATTTTTTCCCAATTTAAGTCAAATTTTATTCAAACTAAGAAAAATTTATCTAAAGTCAATAAAATTTCGAAATAGTTTATAACACTCAGAAATAGTTCATATCTTTCCTAAGTAATATTTCTTGATTTAAGGAAAAAAAACAAGTATATTAAATAAAGTAATTTGCATACTAATATATAATAAAATTAAGTTTAGTTCAAAAAACAAAAAAATTCAGGACATTTAGTTCAAAATATGTGTCTAACTTAAAATGAGAAAGTATTTGAACTTATGTGTGTTCTTTTTTTTCACGAGTAGTACAATTAACTGAATTTAAGAAAGCCTTTTCTAAATTCAGTTTTTAAGTCTAAATTGTTAGAATTGTTTTCTAAAAATAAGTTCAGGCAATTAAAAACAAAATGTAATAAATTTTTACCTATGTAATAATAATTTTTTTTTTAGTTTTTGATTTTAGAAACTGATGAACTGTTTCTAGGAAAAATTTTCATGCAACTTAGTTCAGATAATTTATAAGAAATAATAACATAGGATTTTTTCGTTGTTGAAAACGTTTAACTTATTTTCAATCTTTTTTCGAAAAAAAAAAAAATAATAATTAATAATTGAACATAAAGTAGCTTAAAATATATTTTAAAATTTCGTTAGAAAAAGGAAAAAAAAAAACTAAAATACAAAATATCACAAGCACATTTTATACATTACGGCATTATTGCTTTCCTATAAATGACGCTGCACCTATTAAACGAAGGCACTAAAACTATTTTTTTCTTTTAATAAAAAAGATAAAGTTTGTATATGTCAATTAAAGTTTAAGTAACAAGAAATGTAACTGTGATATTTTGTATTTTTGCAACAATTTCCTTGATTTAGTTAATTTAAGAAGACAAAGGACCCCCAGTGTTCCTTAGCCATAGATGCCCGTGTGTCACTTAGGGCGTCCCTTTTTGTAGTTCTCTCAAGCTGAACCGTAATTAACTGCGAAAAGGTACTGACTTTGTCACAGTTTATTACGTTTCAGGATATTCTGCAATACATTTCTTAAATTTGTTTACCTTTTTTTTATGAAATTTAATTTATATTTTAAATACATGAATTTAGTATAATTCAATTTAATGATAAAAATGTATAACAAAAATACTTACACAATGAGTGTAAAGTACTTTAAAATATAGGTAATATATTTTACCATAGAAACATTTTCATATTTAATAGAAAATTTTTTCTCAAATTAAGGATAATTTTCACTTAAAAGAAATGTTATATAACTTGATGTTAAAATATATTTTCTTATTTCAGTATTAGAAAAGGCCTTAGATTCTAAGCATTTGTCTGAAAAAGTCTGAAGAATTTGATAATTTTTTTTAATATAAAACAGTCCTCAGAATCTGACGTTTTCTTTACATCAAAATCTTCGCAGGATCTGGAGATTCTAAGAGAGATTTCTTTATCAAAGGAAAGTATATTAAAAGGCCATATTAAACGAGGGTTGTTGTTACAGAATAATTTAACAGAGTTTGAAGTTCTTATAAAATGACAAAATAACTTTTGAATCTGACAATGACCTCAGAGCTAGAGTTTTTTACATACAAAAATAATAAACATTTCCCGCAAAATATTATTATTTAATAGTAGTATAAAAATGATTTTCTCTATTTCCTTTTTTAATAAAAATAATCTACATACATATTTTCAGCTTTATTGTTAGGAAAAAAAACACATATGAGATGAAGAAAACTATTAAACATTTCTATATGTTCTAATAACATCAAATTGTATGGTATATTTAGTTCAAAATATATGTAAATATTATATCTAAATATGTATGATGATATGTTGTTATAATACCCAAACCATTTGGTCATAAAAGTGATGAATTTATGGCAAACGTCTGTTTTGTATAAAAACTAAACCAAATTTGATTCCCGAACAAAATCAGGCAACATATTTATTTATATTTATGCATTAGAGTGGTCCTTAGTGGTTGTAGTGAAAATGGGTTGATGGAGAAAAATTTAGCATAGCACAGCAGAACCAAACACATTACAAAATAATGGGTAAAGTAATGTATAGCCACAGGGGACGACGCATTACCTTACACCTTACTTCATTAATGAATTTTACAGGGAATGAACCTTAAAATATAGTATGCTGACTTACCAATATGCTTACAAAAAACGAAAAAGTAATAGGTTACCTTTATACAAATATACCCAAAAAATGAACTAGAATTTAGAAAAATTAACTTATTAAGAGAAAAAATTGAAATGAAAACGTCTCCAAAGATACTTTTTACCGAAAATTTAATAAAATTTTCATTGAAATAAAGAAACAAATTTTACTTCAAATTTGTTAAAAATTTCTAAATTATAGAAAAATTTTACTACTGAGAAGTAAATTTTTATTAGAAAACAGTAAAATTTTCTCCTAATTTGTTAATATATCATCTTAAACTTTACTTTTAGTTACGAAATGTTTCCTTGGTTTTAAGAAAAATTTTATTTTAAGTTTATTAAATAATTTTTTATACTAAAAACAAGGAATGAAAATATTTTCTACCATCAAGTTAAATAGCACTTCTTTTAAGTGATTTTCCTTAAATTTGATCAAAAAATTTTTTAATAAATATGAAACAATTTACTTTGTACTCATTGTGTAAATATTTTCCCACTTTCGAAGGACATCCGCTTTGTGAGGACACTGTTTGAAACAAACTTTTTGCTATACATTTTTATATTTAAATTAAATTGAATTTTACTAAATTCATGTATTTAAAATATAAATTAAATTTCATTGGCAAAACCGTAAACAAATTAGAAAAAAATGTACTGCAGGATATCCTGAAACGTAATAAATTGTGACAAAGTCAGATCCTTTACGTAGTTAATTAACGGTTCTGCTTCAGAGAACTACAAAAAGGGACGCCCTATGTGACACACGGCATCTATGGCTAAGGAACACTGGGGGTCCTTGGTCTTCTAAAATTAACTAATTTAAGGAAATTGTTGCAAAAATACAAAATATCACCGTTACATTTGTTGTTATTATTGGAAAATGGAAAAATGTTATAAATTTATTTTATGGCATTTTTTGCTTAAACTTTAATTTAACTTTTTTTTATTATTAAGTGAAAAAAATAGTTTTAGTGCCTTCGATAAGTATAAAGTATTACATTAAAGCGCAAGTTTGAAATTTTTTGCTACTAAACTACTTTTAGTTCAATATTTAAGACTGTTAAGATTGTAGATGGGCACGTGAGCGATCTTTGACTCACGCACGATCACGAACCAAAAAGTACATTCATGCACGATAATTTTTTAATTGTATACTTTAATTTGTTTCCTACAATAATATTTTTTCTTTAAAATTAGGAAAATTAACTAGTTTGTTTTTATTTTTTAAATATTGAAAATAAGTTAAAAGTTTTCCAACAAAAATTAAATTTTTCCTCGATTAAAGAAAAATTTACTCGTTTTTTTTTTTAATGTTACTGAAGAAATTTTAAGGATAAAAATCCTAAAAATGAGAAAACTTTAACTTGAAAAAAATACTATTTTATTAAAATTTTTAAAATTTATCTGAACTAAATTGTATGAAAATTTTCCCTAGAAACAATTCATCGGTATCTAAAATCAAATAAATTTTTATCATTACATAGGAAAAAATTAAATACTTTTTGTTTTTAATTTCCTAAACTAATTTTTAGAAAACAATTCTTAAAAATTAGAAAGTGGTAGACTTGAAAACTGAATTAAGAAATGGCTTTCTAAAATTTAGTTAATTTTACTACTCGCCAGAAAAAAATTAACTCACATTATTAAGTTCAAGTACTTTCTTATCTTAAGTTAAACACATTTTTGAACTTAATGGAAGTAAATTATGTTTTAATTTTTTTTTGAACTAAACTTATTTTTATTATATTTTATGTAGTATGAAAATTTCCTAAAACTAAAATGTTTTTCTTAAAAATTGGTCAATTTTTATTTAATATATTTCTTTTTTTCTAAAATCAAGAAATATTACTTAGGAAAGTTAGGAACTATTTCTGAGTATATAAACTAGTTCGTTTTTACCCAAACATGGGAATTTTTAATCATTTTAAGCAAATTTTTTGAAAGTTTAAATAAAATTTGGCTTGAATTGAGGAAAATTTTTAAATTATTTTAAAGAAAATTTTGGATTAATTTTTAGTTCATGTCTTCTTTTTTGAGTGTAGGAAGTGAAAATAAACATATAGTGTGCAATATAATATAAATAATTATACAAATTATTTTTTAAATATTTTTTTAAAATAAGTTTGTCAGTTTTAGAGTTTATATTAAATTGTAATGCATTATGTATCTATTTATTGCTAACTAATTATTTTGTGTCGAAAAATAATCTACCAGTATGAGGAGTTTACTAAGTTATGAGGTAATCGTATCGTTTCCATTACCAAAGCTTTCCTACATAGCTGGTAGAGGACGTAGTAGCTTATCTAGTTTTTAATTTATATACTTTTTTCTATGGAAAACCTCGCCCATAAAATCTAAGGTCCACTCTAATACGGTACTAGGGTGGTAGCAATTTCAATTTCGTGAATTTTTAAGGATTGCCGAGCACAATTTATTGACAATGGCTTAAAAATATTTATTCTGAAAATTTGAGATCTTTAAACTGCGGCGCATCCCGTTTGAAATTTCGGAGTTTTTAAACAAATCAAAAAAAAAATATATATATAAACTTAAAATTTTTATTGATACATTTGAAAAATTCGAAATTTCGATAGCTGGTCGCCTCGGGTTAAGCTTGTCTGATTTGGTCCAAAATATTCGTCATAGATATTTTGGACAAAGTGTCACCTAATTCTTCCCGACAATCCACGGAAGTGGACGAAAATTGTTTTCTTATACAAATCGCTGGCACCCTAATACATACACAAATTAAAAAAAAACACCAAAAAATCCTAAATAAATGTATTTATATTAATCTTGAAATAAATATATATATTGTATGGATGAGATGTCTATATTTTTATTTCTCACCCAGCCGTATGCATTGGGTCAGATATTTAATTTTTCCGGTCATGAAACGATTAGTAAAAATTGTCAAATAGAGGGCGGATCAATAAGTCCGTGACTTTTCGAATGAAACACAGTTTTTTTTTTGGAAAAAAAAAAAATATTTTTCAACATAATCTCCTTATAGCTCAATACACTTAGTCCAACGTTTCTCCAATTTTTGTATCCCTTCCAAAAGAAATAGGATTTTTGAGGCCCATAAAATAGGCATTTTTTTATCATTAATTTCATCCTTCCACCGAGCCATTTCTTTAGGTTTGAAAATAGTCACTGGGGGCTAAGTCCGGAGAATATGCATCAACAATGTCACGCACTTTTACTCTTCGATCGGTCAACATATCGTGGATTTTTTCGACATTTTCGGGTGTATTGACCTCAATTGGCCATCCAGAATGTTCAGCGTCATTTGTACTTGTAAGACCGCAACGAAAGTCAGTAAACCACTTTTTTACCATTGAAATCGATGGTACAGAGTCCCCATAGTATTTATCAAGCTTTTCCTTGGTTTGATTGATGGTTTTTATTTGCAAAAAATTATGTTTAATGAGCACTCGAAATTCACTTTTTCCATTTTTAAAAAAAGCCACAAGGTTGTATGTTTTGAACAGCTGTTAAACGCAAAGTAAATGACTGAACTTGCTCAAAGTTTGACAGTAGTCTATTAATAGGTGGTACTTGATGGTAGCAGTGTTGCATTTTATATAACTACGAGGGAAGTTCGAAAAGTCACGGACTTATTGATCCGCCCTCATATCTTATCACTTTTTTAAACACCAGTCGACTGACGACAACAAATGTCGTCGCGATTACTTTAAACTAACATTTCACTCGAACCTGAAAGGCCTTATTTCATAATTTAATTTGTAAAAATGAAAAAATAAATCACAATCAAAATAAGACCAAAATGTCGCCTTTTTATCATATATCATTATATATTCAATTTGCGTTAACAGAAGTAATATACAATTTTCATGTGAAACTAGTTATTGTGAAAAATCTTATTCAATACTCGTATAATTTTTTCATGCGCAGTGCTGTGTAAATTTCGATAGATTTTTCAGATCGATAATAGAAAATGGAAACATAAGAACAAACTTTTTTGGCAAAACTGGGGATGCGCATGCACTAGTTATGATAAAGTCGGTACCAAAGTATTTTTTGTGCTGCTATTGGAAAATCAAAAGTACTATGGTACTCCTCTCAACTATTTGTTACAAAATATTTAGAAATTTTCATGCGTTGATGAATTACACACAAAAAATTTTAATTGATATGAATCTGGAATTTTAATCAAAAATTTCAGTCAAAAATTTAAATTAATTTGACGCTGGCATTTTAATTAAAAATTTGATTAAAATTTTAATGGATTTTTGTTTAGATCTTTAATTAAAGTTTTAATTAATATAATTACAACTTTAATTGAAAATGTTGAAGATTTTTGATTATAAATTTATTTGATATGATTAAAAAATAATTGAAAAATTTTAACTAATTTTAACAAAAAAAAAAATAATAAATTGATTTCTTTTCTGTTCCAAATTCAATTAAATTTTTAATTGTATTTACAAATATTTTAATTGAAACTCAATTTTAGTGTTTTCTGTGAATGCAGTTGTGAGATATATTCTATTTGATTTACATGACGATTTTTATTATTCTCTTATCTTTTCTTCTCTTTAACACGTTTTTACTGACAAAAATTTTAATAAAAATTTAAAGTCAGTTTTTAAAATGGCGCCATTTTGAATTTTGAAAATCTAACTACCCATGTAAAAATCGAAATATATACGAGCATACATGATCATACATGGGCCTGTATATGATCATACATCGGCATACATGGTCATATACGTCCATACATTGTTCAATATATAACCATACATGATCTCGTATACACTATTGGACAAAATAAAGTGCAACTCTATATATGTTTCCTATCGTTGAAGAAAAAATAATTATAATGAATTCAATTGTTTAAAATTTAACTGAATTTATTTATTTAATCAACTATATGATACAAAAAAGAAAAAAACATAAATATTAAACTTCAAATTTTTTCATAAATTCAACAAATCTAAACATAGTAAAAGATTTTGTTGGACAAAATAAAGTGCAAATTCAAAATATTTTAATATAAAACATAAACATAATAAAATATTTATACTTTGTTGCTCCTCCCTTATTGATAATGACCTCTCTTAGTCTGTTGGGAATACTTGAAGCCAGATTTTTAATAATATTTTGTGGAATCACCTTCCATTCGGATTGCATTTTTTCCCAAAATGTTGGAATGTTGGTACGTGATTCCATTGGAATTTTATCATAGAGAATGGTCCATAGGTGCTCAATAGGGTTTAAATCAGGGCTCTGTGCCGGCCAATCTAGTTTTTCGATGTTATTATCCCTGAAATAATTGTTTGCCACCTTACTCGTGTGCTTGGGGTCATTATCCTGCTGAAAGATAAAGTCCTCCAAGCACATTTCCTCAGCACTACTATTAAGATTTTCTTGCAAAATGTTAATGTAATGCTCTCCAGTCATTTTGGAGTCGACTTTTACTAGTCGCCCTACACCTGCTGAGGAAAAACACCCCCATACCATTAGGCTTCCCCCTCCATGCTTAACAGTATGTGTTAAGTTTTTAGACTTAAGCTTCTGAGAAGGCTCACACCACACACGCTTTCGACGTTTTTCATTTTTCAACTCAAATTTCGACTCGTCTGACCAGATAACTTTATCCCAAAATGTTTTTGGCATGTTTAGATATTTTCTGGCAAAGTTTAATCGCTTTTTTATATTTGCAGGACGTAACAGTGGTTTTTTCTTTGCAAAGGTGTTTTTTAAACCGACTTCATTTAGCCTTCTGCGTATGGTTCGGGATGAAACGCTTAATTTTAATTCATCTTTTACCACTCTGGATGAAGAAAATGGTTTTTTTTAATCAAAATTGCGATATGATGGTCGTCGCGCTGCGAAGTATTGCGTTTTCTTCCACACAGTTTCTTAAAACTTTCATTTGAGTTCCTGGTTTCGTACATTTGAACTATTTTTCTTGCTCCTGACGAAGAAATTTCATATTTTTGGGCCAGATTTTTGTATGTAAGACCATTTTCACGGTCTTTTACTAATAAATCCTTCACTTCTTTAGATAAATGTTTCATTTTATGTTGTCTGAAGCTGTTGGGTTTTTTGGGCTATTGTTTTGTACTTTAAAATAATACTAGAAACAAAAAATTAAGATATTATGAACGTATTCACATTTTAAAAGAGTTTACCATTAATTTTTAATTCAATATTTGGACAATAAAAAAAATAACTGTACATGTAACAAAATTGCACTTTATTTTGACCAACTGCAAAACAGCCCCACTATTTGATTTTTATTCCCAGCGCAGCAAGATAAGACTAAACACATTTTTTATTTATTACAAAGTAAACAAAACAGGTCTAGGAATAACGGGATAGTATACGTCTTTTTTATAAATTCTCTTAGAATTTCTTTTTTAACATTTCTTTTACACCGTACTCAATTGCACTTTAAATTGTCCAATAGTGTATGATCACATATCTTCGGATCTGAAATTTGAGGGTATATGGACGTATATGATCATATAAGAGCATACATGAATAATATATGAGCATGTATGATAATATATGCACATATATGACCATATACCCTCAAATTTCGGATCCGAAGATATATGGTCATATATGAGATCATGTATGGACGTATATGTATGCCCATGTATGATCATATACAAGCCCATGTATGATCATGTATGTTCATATATATTTCGATTTTTACATGGGTCTTAGATCCGCTATATTGAATTTCACAAAACATCTAGCAGCATTGAAAAGTATGGAAATATTTTTATATGATCCTTAAAAATATAATCTACACTACATCAATTTAAGAGAGAAGTGCTTTACTGTTCTTTGATTTTTTTGTCAACCATGCCACCGGCCGATTAAATGGCTTTTAAAATTATAATCGATAATTTAAATCTACACACAATTTTAGAGAGAAGTGTGGACCTGTTAAAAATAATTAATTGTCAATAAATGAACTAAAAAATACGTAAAATTAAACGATATTTAGTTTATTTCGCGCTTTTCAATGTTATAAATATTAACACCAAAGTATAATCGGCTCGTCTAGAACCAGTATTGGAACTTGTTTTAGAACTAGTTCATAGCCAGTTATACCTTACATTTAAGTTCCTTGCAATTAGTCCCGGAACTAATACCATGGAACTATTGCATTTCTAGTGAAACCATTTGTAGAATTGATATGGTTGGAAATCGATTGTAAAAAAAATTGCTGGGTTATTGTGACAGTGCTTCTTTTTTTTTTTAAACTACGGGCTAGATATCACATAAATTTGTTGACCAAAATATGAGTTGTGTGGCCCATTGTGCACTGGTATAAAAATACGACAGTTTTTTTTTTTTTTTGTTTGTATATTAGACCTCACGCAAACGTCAGCGTTTAGATCAAACTGACTGACTAGTGAGGTAGATGGCGTTGAAAAGGAAAGAAGAGGGAGGCCCAAATCTGTGCATTTGAATTAACTAGAAAGATTTTCTTATCTTATGCCAACTTATGTTTCCCCTTCATTAATTTTGTATCTAGTCATATGTTCACCAAAGAGGAAAACTGGGGGAGTGAGACATATTTTATTTAGTGATATGACTAAAAATACATACACACACTTTAGTTTTAAGTATAATTTATATTACAGTTATATTTTTTTTTTGGATTTTGGGAATTTTCTTCCTTTATTCGTTTGGAAATTATAAAAAAAAAATAAAAATTTCCAAAACAAAGTTCATATTTTTTTTTTCATTTTTGTTTATGGGGGTGTGGTATTTAGTATATGTAGTACGTATATATTATATGGTATATATATACTTTTTTTTTGTTTGTTAAATATGATTAAACATATTGTTTATATTTTAGCTGACTATTCTTTTGGCGTTTAGTTTCTTTTTATTTTTTGCAAATCTTTTTGGCGTAGGATTTTCTGCTAACTGGGTCAATTTATTTTTAATATCCTGCTTAAATCGATACAGTTAAGTGACGTGTGGTTCAAATCAGAGCCCCCCATTCTCAAATGTTCGAATGTTTTCGGTTGCTGCATCCGAAAAGTCAGTTGTCACAATCCTATTTTTGCTGTTCCAACTCAAATAGGTTGCTGTAACTGCAAGAGGGCTGGATCAACCAAACAGGCAGTGTGGCAACCCGATTTTCAGTTGTAGCAATCGAAGGAATGGGTGGTGGGCACTAAATTAAGTGTATGATACAAAAAAAATTGTGAATTTTTGAAAATTCCCGCCCCTAGAAATGTTCGTTTAGTTGTAGAGCCTCGTCTAGCATAAAATTATGATACACTCAGAAAAAAATTGGCAGAAAAATTTGTAAATGGTTTTCAATCCCACTTTACTATTTTTGTACTAATTTTTAGTAAAAAAAATTAAATTTAGCAAATCTTTTTACTATTTAAATTTTACAAATTACAAAAAATAAATTTGAAATTTTGTACTAATATTAATAATATGTATTTAGTAAATTTTTTTGCTGATTTTAGCAAACAGATTTTAAATTCCACTTTACAAAATTTTTACTAAAATTTAGTAGCGGCAGCTAATTTTTTCTACAAATTTCATCAGCAGACATGTGTTGCTAAGTGTAGCAAGAAAATACGCTAGGCTCAAATTAGCAAAATTTCATAACAACAAAATTTTTTTGGGAGTGTAATCGGACGTCGTGAAGAGCTGCCACATCGGCGGTAAAGTTTGAAAAAGGGATTACAAGGGGAAAATATGATTTTTAATTAATTTTCTCAAAAATTCTTATATTCTAATACGAATTAAGGAATTATAATTAACAGTAAATTATCTTTCTAATAAGGCAATAAAAATCAAAATCGATTGAAAAACAGCCAAGTTATTAAAACTTCCCCCGTCAATTATTACGTCACAGAGCACTTGATCAACAAATTCGATAACCAATGTACTTAAGTCAGAAATATTTTTCATCTTTTTTTTCGAACTAATTCTATATAAATCTGAATTTTTAAGCACTGGTTTCAAATCTCCAATTTTAAATTTTAAAAAAGTTTCTTTAAAGATATTTCAAAAAATCAACGATTGGATTTAAGGGTATTCTCTTTTTCGTTTGGCGAGGGCAGCATTTTAATTTCAGCTGATTTCGAGCAGGGACTGAAACCAAACCCGAACCCAAACGGGTTCAGGTTCGCTGTTTATAAAAACTTTAAACCCGAACCCCCTGAACCCAAAAATTTAACTAGGTTCGGGTTCCAAAATTTAAAAAATTTTTTATAGAAAAAGCATAAAAAATATTACATTTCTTGCATTCAAGTTTAAATTGCTTGACACTTATCTAATGCACGCAGAGAAAAAACTTGGTTGCAATATGATCGCTGCTACTATAGTGTGCTTGCTGCGATCCGGTATGGTTGTCAGAACCCAAGTTATTGGGTTTCTAACCATCAACATAATCGCTACCATCATTATTTAGTAAATATTTTACTATTTTATGATTGTCACCTTCTATTATTATATCATGATTGGCTGTAACCATACTGTGGTAATAAAAATTCTGATTATGGAAAAAATATGATAATTATGCAACGATAAAATGCTGGCTAAATAATTATACATCAAATAAAACATGACTTTAACATTTACAGTCATAATATTGTCTTGTTTTCATAAAAACCAAAATTTTATCAGTTCAGTCAGTTTATTTTTGCTACAAAATGTTTATCAAAACTGGACAAATATCAGATGGGTAGAAAATACCTTTCACATGTCATTAAAACATTTCATCAATTGACCTTTTAAGATCCAGTTAATTTTTTTAAAGGGGGTTTTTTGAAAATTACTTATACATATAATATTATTTACACTAATCAAATTCATTGTCAAAAAGTTTCAATTGAAAGATTTATATTTTTTAATTCTTTTCAATAAAAACAATTATTATTATTATTTTTTTAAATACGTTTATTAATTCATTTCTTATAAAAAGCTCTAAAAATAATAATGAAATTTTTTTTTATAATTAAAAGTCTGTAGAACCCAAGATTTTTTTTTTTTTTGTACGAAAAGTTTTCTTACACAAAATAATATATATTTATAAATTTATTTGATAAAAACATTTTTAGATTCTATGGACTTTTCATTAAACTAAAATTCTCAGATTCTCCAAACTTTTTCTTAGAAAAAAAATTCATAGATTCTGAAGATTTTTTCTTAAAGAAAAATTTTTAAAAACTTTTTAAAAAAAAACTTAAAAATGTCTTACAAAAAGTTTTTAAGTATTTTTCTTAAAAAAAATTTCACAGAATCAAAGTTTTATTATAAAAAACAAACTATAAAAATTTGCAGACATTCAGTTGGAGTTGATATTTTCTGTTAAATGTAAAATTTTATGTTTTCTGTTTTTAAAAATTGAAATTGATATAATTCTTTCTTGTTTTTTTTGACAAAATATACATATAATATTATTTACACTAATCAAATTCATTGTCAAAAAGTTTCAATTGAAAGATTTTATATTTTTTAATTCTTTTCAATAAAAACAATTATTATTATTTTTTTAAATACGTTTATTAATTCATTTCTTATAAAAAGTTCTAAAAATAATAATGAAATTTTTTTTTATAATTAAAAGTCTGTAGAACCCAAGATTTTTTTTTTTTTTTTTTGTACGAAAAGTTTTCTTACACAAAATAATATATATTTATAAATTTATTTGATAAAAACATTTTTAGATTCTATGGACTTTTCATTAAACTAAAATTCTCAGATTCTCCAAACTTTTTCTTAGAAAAAAAATTCATAGATTCTGAAGATTTTTTCTTAAAGAAAAATTTTTAAAAACTTTTTAAAAAAAAACTTAAAAATGTCTTACAAAAAGTTTTTAAGTATTTTTCTTAAAAAAAATTTCACAGAATCAAAGTTTTATTGAAAGAAAAGTTCTTAGAATTTATGATTTTTTCCTTAAAAATTTTTCTTTAAAATGTCTTTAATGTCAATTTTTTTTATAAAAAACATTTCTTAAATTTAGTTTCTAAGAACTTTTCCTATAAGAAATTTTCTTAGATTATAGATCATATAATTATAATCCAGGAATTATAATATAGTTATGAGGGACCATAATATAATAAAATTTTGTTCATACTGATTACGTGCGATCATATTATGATAAATTCAATATAACATGTTTATTTAGGACCATAATATTGTAATTTTCGAATCATAATATATTTGTAGGAACCATTTTATGGTAAAAATATGGTTATTTTATTATAATAATACTATGGTTAAAAATGCTAATAAAAAACATAATTTAAAATCAATTGAAATTTTAAAAAATTTGCAAATGTAAAGAGAAGAGAATTTTATGAGAGAAACAAAATCTTTCTTCTCAGGAGAAGGAACCATTTTCCAAATCAAAGAACAAATTTTAAAAAAAAAAACTTAAAAAATATATTAATTATAAATTTAAACGAAAATTTATTTGAAAAATAAATAAATTTTTTATTAATAAAACATTTATACTTTTTTTAAATGTGGAACCCGAACCCTAAATCGAACCGAACCCGAACCTGAAATTCTTTTTTTCGATTAATCCGAACCTGAAATCATTTTTTTTCAGGGTTTCAGTCCCTGATTTCGAGAAAACAGCCATTTTTGTGACTTATTTAGGTTTTAGCTAAGTTTTTCCTTTGTTTTTTACAAATTGCATAGGCCTTTGGGCGGAATATTTAAAAAAAAATTATATATACATATAAAATCCATCAATACGTTTGAATTATTGCGAAATGGAGACATATTCAATTTTCACTGTTTAAGGTCAAAGGTTAAATTTTAGATTTTTTTTAAACATATTAAAATAAAAAATATTTCTCAAGGGATATTGATGAAACTACTTGATATTATTTACTTTACAAAATTTTCTTACTTTATTTCAGAAAATTTAATTGACCGCCTTGCAGCTGCGATTTGCAGGTTTTTTTTTTTTTTGTTTAAGCTCTTTCTCTTCTAGCGGTCGCAGCTTTTCTAAAACTTCGGGCTCTGAGAAGATAAAAATATGTATTAGCCAAAATTGTTGCTTGAAACGATTTTAAAAATTTTAAAAATTTCGCTATTATTCAACTAAAAAATTTTTTTAATACAGTGCATCTATGAAACGTTGCAAGGTACAACACATTTTTCAACTATTTTTCAGGAAATTTGACATTTATATCTACAACACAACATTAATGGTGAACCATAGAATGTTATACCAGCTTTTTGATTAAAGCAATAAAATTTTAATTAAACAAAATAGTATTTTATTATTAAGCGAAAGTTATATTATGGAGGAAAGAATATTTAAATAGGACCCAAACAAACGATTTTTATACCCTACACCACTAAGTGATCAGGGTATTATTAGTTTGTAAAGTGTGGTTAAATTTTAAGGGCCGATGTTGATTTTAAATAAACACAAATTATTAAGGATATTATTGTCATTTCTTTTTATTATGATAATACGCCATGTTCAATTATGTATGGAACAAAATATCGGCCAAATGGTGGCCGCGACCTCGGCGGCACACCTCCATCCGATGGTCCAAATTTTCGATGACGCTGAGGCACAATTGAGGTTATTTGCCGTTAATGTGCCGAATTATCTCATTCTTTAGCTCTTGAATTGTTGCTGGCTTATCGACGTACACCTCTTCTTTCAAATAACCCCAAAGAAAGAAGTCTAACAATGTCAAGTCGCATGATCTTGGCGGCCAATTGACATCGCCACCACGTGAGATAACACGGCCATTGAATTTGTCGCGCAATAGAGCCATTATTTCGTTAGCTGTGTGGCAAATGGCACCGTCCTGTTGAAACCACATATCGTCCAGGGTCATATCTTCAATTCCAGGCCACAATAAGTTCGTTATCATCTCGCGATAGCGAACACCATTCACGGTAAATGCTTGGCCGACCTTATGACACACTATCGCGAACAACAGCAATGTTTTACGCAGAACGAACTGGGCGAGCATGCACAGGTGTTTTCAAAGACCCGGTTTGCTGAAATTTGCCCACAATTTTCCCGATTGTGAACACATTCGGTCGATTATGCTGACCAAAAAAAATCACGAAGTGCACGAAATGCATTTTGATTTGAACGCCCATTTTCATAATAAGCCTGAATAACTTTAACGCGTTGCTCGATTGTGTATCTTTCCATGGTTCAAATTGAGTTAGTCTGAAATTGAGAAATGTCAAATGAAATGCAGAAAAAAACTTGACGTTTAGGTGTGGTTCACATTCAACATCGGCCCTTAAAATTTAACCACCCTTTATATGAATCGATGCATAATGCAAGACCCTCTCATGATGTCTGAAGGTCCTTTCTGAATTGGGCTTAAATCGTATTTAGACTGTAAATGATATGACCATCAAATTTGAAGTAAGTCGGAACATATTTGGCCTTAGTCCCCCTATAAATCCCCTTCTCGGTATTCGCTTAAATGAACATTAATCAAACTAAAGGTCGCAAATATAAAGATATTTGACACATCTCCCACGGAAAGGTCCTTTGTGAATTGAGATTTTATAGTAATTAGGCACAGAGAAAACCTTAGATGTTTGGTTGACTGTTAAATAGGACCTTAAATCAGGCCTTTAAGTTTAAAGAAAAATCAGCCATATTTAGACTGCATGTTTGCAAATAGTACAGTAAAAATAAAAAAAAAATAATTAATTAATTAATTTTTATGTTTATTTTAGGAAGAACATACACTCACATATTATTTTAAAAAACAAACTATCAAAATTTGCAGACATTCAGTTGGAGTTGATATTTTCCGTTAAATGTAAAATTTTATGTTTTCTGTTTTTAAAAATTGAAATTGATATAATTCTTTCTTGTTTTTTTGACAAAATAATTTTTATATATACAAAATTATTTCAATAAAAATTACAATAAATTATTCAAATATAGATACACACAGAAAATAAAAAAATATATACATCTGTGTGTGTTGTGTTTTATTAAATTACATACAAATAAAAAAAATTTCAATTTGAAAAACAAACCACAAAAATCGTTTTTTATACTTTTTGTCAGTAAAAAATTTATAGTTATTTTAAACGACTTTCGATTAGTTTTACTACTTTTATCGATTATTAAACATTGATTGAAAATAAACAACAAAATGGGCTGAATATAATGAAAACTCAGTAGTCCTCTTTTTGATTGTATTATCGATTTCGTTAATATGTATTTTAGATAATTTTTAATGAAATAATATTGTGAGTGTACACTAAATATACAAAAATACTAATAAAAACACTTTTGTTTTTAGTAAAAACATTTTTTTTTTTCAGAAGTATGACAAGAAGTCTAGACAAACAGAAGACAAGACTGTTAGAAACTACCAACAATGAGTTCCGTCAAATAAAAACAAATTATTCTGAGTGTGAGAAAAAATTTTCACTTGTCTGTCAGTCGTTTCTGATCTTTTTAAAGCTTTAACACAAAAATCCCTCGCAATAAATATTCAGCACAATTAAAAGATATAATATTAAGTGATTTCAATAAAGGTGAATCGGTTACATGCATTGCAAAAAAAATTTGGCATTCACCATAATTTCCCGAATTATAAGCCGTTCTCGATCTTTGGGTTTGCTGATTATCAAACTTGGAGGTGGGCGACCGCGGAAAATCACCAAATACGAGGATCAGGCAATAATTCGGATTATAAAAAAGATCCCTTTGTATCAGCAATATCTATTGCAAATCAATTGTAATTATACATTACGCCCAGATCTATACAAAGACGAGCTGTAGAAGGCGGCTTTATTTCCCAAAGGAATAAGTGGTCCCGACTCGATATTGCAAATTAACACGTTAATTAGACTACCGCTTGACTAGACTACTACTCTGACAATTCGAAATTTAATTTAAAGGGTTCCGTCGGTTTGGATCTACACTCAGAAAAAAAAGTTAGTAGAAAAATTTGTAAACGGTTTTCAATCTTATATTTCTATGTTCTTTTTACAGATTTTTAGTGAAAAAATATTATTTAGTAAATTTTTTTGCTATATACATTTTACAAAATACAGAATTTTTACAGAATATTTACAAATTTGTGTTGCTAACTTTAGAAATCATTTTACAAAATTTTGGAAAACCGATTTGCTAAAATTAGCAAAAAATTTACTAATTTTTAAAAAGTGGATAGTTTTTTCCAATAATTATAACTTCTACATACAAACTTAAATTGTCTTAAAATATTACATAGGTTGAAAAAAGGGATCGGAAGCGAAGGTACTTTTCACAACCGACTCATATCCAAAAATAGCACTAAAAACTTTTTTAGTTCTAAAAATCAGCCCTTAAAACAATTAATCTTCTTGATCTTAATTAAAATCCAAAAATATACTAAAAATAATTTTTAAAACAAAAATTAGCAAATTAAAAGGAAATGAGAAATTCATTTAGGTTTTAACTAGTTTAAAATCCTTTTGTTAAATTTTTTCTAAAATATTTTTTTGAAAAAAATACATAAATAAAAAAATGTTCGATAAATTTTTATAATTGAATTCGTAAGACAATTTCAGAAGAAATTAGCAGCTTTAAAGTGTAATAAGTGTATCTAAAAATAATTTAGTTAATTTGTGCATTTTAATAATTTTTTTTCATAAATTAAAATTTTGCTATATTTTACAATTCATTGAATTTACAGCAATTTACTAACATTTAGTAGCACTTACTAATTTTTAAACTAATTTAATTGTACTAATTATTAATAATATTTATTAATTTTTTTTGCTGATTTTAGCAATCCGATTTGAAATAGCACTTTAAAAAAGGTTTACTAAAATTCAGTAAAGGCTACTAATTTTTTCTACTAATTTCATTTCACTACACGTCAACAGATATGTGTTGCTAAGATTAGCGAAAAATTCCACTGGGCTCAAAAAAGTAAAATTTTCCGTAATAACAGGAAAATTTTGAGTTGCCATTACAGACTTTTATTGGTGAGTGTAGTGCGTAGACCAAGAGGACAATCCACGGTATACGAAAGGCACCGTTAAGCACGGAGAGGGTAATATAATGATCTGGGGATATTTTTCGGCTAATGGAATTGGACCAATCCATAAGATAAACGGTATAATGGATCATTTTATGTACAACGGCATTTTACAAAATGTTATGCTACCACACGCAGAGGAAGTGCACTCAAAAAAATAATGAACTAGAATTTAGAAAAATGAACTTATTTAGAGAAAAAATTTAAATGAAAACAACGTCGCAGACACTTTTTACCAATATTTAATAAAATTCACCTTGAAATTAAGAAACAAATTTAATTTAAAATTAGGTAAAAATTTCTAAATTATAGAAAAATTTTACTACTGAGAACTAAATTTTTATTAGAAAACACTAAAACTTCCTCTTAATTAGTTCATACATCATCTAAAATTTTACTGTTAGTTAGGTAATGTTTCCCTGGTTTTAAGAAAAATTTTATTTTATTTAAGTTTATAAGATAATTTTTTTTACTAAAAACTAGGACTTAACTCCCTAAAAATAAGAAAGTATTTTCTAAGGACAAGTTAAAAAGCACTTCTTTTAAGTGAAAATTATCCTAATCCAGCTTCTATGGTAAATGTAATATATTTTAAAGTACATACTTTACACTCATTGAGTAATGCCTGGTTTTCATTATGTCATATGAACTGACAAGAAAAACTGACTCAAATGAATTCTCGTCATTTTGTGTCAAATGCGTTTTCATTACATCTTAAAAACTGACAATAAGTCGATAAAGCAGAGCGTGTTAAAGACTTATGTCAAATTTTGGTGTCAGTTGACTGAGACGCCGTTTTCATTACAAAGGTCAAATATGATGCATAAACTTTTGGCGAGCGAACAGCTGATTAGAAAATATTAATTTGAGGTGAATAAAAAGTGAAAAAAAATTAAAAATAATAAAATTGAAACAAATGGCTGTAGCTAGTGCGGCGCTTTGAGTTATTAAAATCCTAAAGCGCTTGGAAAAATAAAAGAAAGCATTGAAATTAATTTTTCCAGGAAAAAAAATAACAGCTTTGCGCTCGCCAAACAAAAAAAAAATGACAACTTGTTGTCAATTTTATTTTTGATAAAAAATGCTGCCATATCTGCTGACAAACTGAAATTTGACGTTTTCACTTGTATGTCCTTTTAGAAGGCAGTTCGTGTGCATAACTGACTGCAAATTCATATGACAACCCGTTTTCATACAATTGCCAACAATTTGGACAAATTGAAATTAAAAGTGACATAGTGAAAACCATGCATAAGTATTTTCCCACTTTCGGAGGACTTCCGCAGGATATCCTACTACTGCAGAACTACTGCAGGATATCCTAAAACGTAATAAAGTCAGATCCTTATTGTAGCTCATTAACGGTTCTGCTTGAGAGAACTACAAAAATGGACGCCCTAAGTTGCACACGGCATCTATGGCTAAGGAACACTGGGGGGTCCTTTGTCTTCTTAAATTAACAAATTTAAAGAAATTGTTGCAAAAATACAAAATATCATAGTTACATTTCTTGTTATTATTGGAAAATAGAAAAATGTCATAAGTTTATTTTATGGGATTTTTAGCTTAAACTTTATTTGACATATACAAAGCCAAACTTTTTTATTTTTAAGTGAAAAAAATAGTTCGTTAAATATAAAGTTTAATAAGCGCTACGTTAATTATAGGAAAGCCATTATGCCGTAATGTATAAAATGTACTTGCAATATTTTGTATTGTAGTGAGCAAATAAAATTATTACATTATTAAAAATTTTAAAAAAATATTTTAAGCTACTTTAAGTTCAATGTTAAAGACTGTTAAGATTAGAGATGGGCATGTGAGCCATTTTTGAATCAAGCACCTTAATTTACAATCATGCACGATAATTTTTTTAAATGGTTACTTCAAATTGTTTCCTTTAATAATATTTTTTCTTGGAAATTAGGAAAACTAACTAGTTTGTTTTTAATTTATTGAATGTTGAAAATAATTTAAACGTTTCCAAAAAAAAAAAAAAAAATCCTATACCTAATGTTACTATTTCTCAAAAATTATAAAACTTTTACTTGAAAAAAAAAAAAGAATATTTTATTAAAATTTATCTGAACTAAATTGCATGAAAATTTTACTTAGAAATAGTTCATCAGTTTCTAAAATCAAGTAAATTTTTATTATTACAAAAAAATGTATAACTTTTTGTTTTTAATTGTCTGCACTAATTTTTAGAAAACAATTCTTCAAAATTAGAAAGTGTTATACCTAAAAACTAAATTTGGAAATGGCTTTTTAAAATTTAGTTAATTTTACTACTCGCGAAAGAAAAAATTAACACACATTAAGTTCAAGTACTACACATTTTTTGAACTAAATGGAAGTAAATAATGTCCTAATTTTTTTTTGTGAACTAAACTTAATTTTATTACATTTGAGTATTAAAATTTCTTAAAACTAAGATGTTTTTTCTTAAAATTAATAAATTTTTATTTAATTGAATTGTTTTTTTTTTTTCCTAAAATCAAGAAATATAACTTAGGAGAAATATGAACTATTTCTGAGTATATAAACTCAGAATTTTTATTCTTTTTAAGAAAATTCTTCCAAATTTTATTAAAATTTTACTTAAATTGAGGACAATTTATAAACTATTTTGAAGGAAGTTTTTAATTACATTTTAGTTCATGTTTTTTTTTAACCAGGATAACCACCACAAACACACAGCTAAATGTTTGAAAGAGTGGTTTGTTGAAAATAAGATCAATGTATTGAATTGGCCAGCACGGGAAATTGTAGCGGTTTTATCAAATTCAATTGCAGCATTTTTAAAAATAAAGAATACGAAATTAAATATTAAAGAAAAAATTATTTTTTAGAATATTGAGTTGGTGCTTGCTTTAATTTTGTCGCATGACTTTAACGAATATTTCTAATTTTATATAAATATATTCGTTTTAAATTAAGTATAATATTATGTTCTTATTTTTATAGTAAAACTACACAGAATAAAATTACAAAATGTTGTTTGTAATATTGAACATCGTCCACAGAATATTTTTGTAAATACAAAAAAAAATATTTTTTAAAAAGGCACCAACAATGGAATTTGTAAATACAAAAAACTTTTTGTTATTTTTTTCTTACTAAAATTTTTATTTTCAAAGAATTTGTATATGAAAAGTGACAATTTACAAATATTTCAAACAAAAAAATGTTAGAAATCGAGTTTAAATTTTAACAAATATTTTTAATTACTTTAAATTTTGTGATACTTTTTTCTCTGTAGTGTATAATTGTAATAAATGAAAAACAAAAAATTAAATCTAACCAAGTTTTCTTATTTTATTGAAATGCAAATGTAGTAAGCATAACCCCCTGCTTTAGTATTGTCCAATACTGTATGTTAATAAAAACGCATCAGAACCTTTCACGGAATTCCTGCCGCTTCCCGAAATTCGATACAAATTACACTTAATGTAAAGTATCCAGCACGCCCGCCTTTCATTTTTGTACCAGCTATTTTCACAAGATAGGATCACTTCTAAAAAATACAAAGTGTACAAAATTATTCTGTAAAAAAGTTGTACCACTTTCCATACAAAATTGTGAAAATGTTGTCTAATTTGAATAATATAAAATTATGCAAAATTATTCATAAATATTTTTCTTAGCTACTTGTGTTTAACTGTAGGCTCTAATTCGCACACTGGCCTTGAAGTTGCCAATTTCTATTGAGATCAAGATTTTATTTTTACTTGTGCCAAAATATATAATATTTCTTATTCGCACACGATTGTTTTAAGTATTTATGATATTTTTATGTGACATTTCTACAATTTATTATAATTTTAATTTGTTTTTTTGTTTTTTTGCAATATGTGCTACAGGTTTACTATTCATACAAAATGGGTGAAGTTGAACATTTGTTAGCAATATAGAAAAAAATTTGCAAATGATATTTCAAATACTAGAATGTATTAGGATACTATAAACAACAATTTTCTTCCTTCTCCATCGTATTTTAGCAAAAGTTCAAGAACATTCAGGCGGTATGAAGAATACAATTCTTAAATAAATTAGCAAAAATAACTGCAATTTTAACGGTATCAAAACTTTATATGATCTGATAGTGGAATTAATAAAAATCACAAATAAACCATTAAAATTTAATGGAAATAGCAGAACTCGATTTTAATAATTTTATACCAAAATCCTCATAATTCCATAAAAGTTGTTAGAAGATTACCGTGAATGGTAGTTATTTCTTTTGGTTAAACTGAAATTGTCTTTAAAAATTACAAAAAAAAAATATTTTTACACAAAAGTTTTATAAACATACAGGATTTAGGAACTGTGCAAGGTGACTAAATAAATTCTAAACTTAATACAAATTGACAAAAGTGTTTAACATTTCTTTGAAAAATATTTAATAATATTTTTAAATTTCCAATAAATTAAGAAACCTAAATTAAGTTTAGATTTTATTTAGCCAGTTCACACCAATCCTTAATTATTTAAAAAAAATCTTCATTTTGAAAAGAAAAATCGTCAAAATATTGTATTCCTAAAAGCATACAAATTTAGATAAATCGTCAATCTGGCAGTTGTTTAAGGACAACTAGAAAATTTTTTTGCATTTAAATAATTTGTTGCGCAATAACTATTTTTTATGCACAAGTATAAGATGGGATCAAGATATTTCCTAATTTTTAAAAACTTTAATATGCTAAAAAATTATCCAATTTTCTTTTTTATCTGGTTAATGATTTATTTTCTTTGAAGAAGTGAAAAAGTTTCAAAACTTAAGCAGCCGGCGTTGCCATATTTTAAAAAAAAATATAAAACAGGTAGAGAGATAGGGTACGTTTGTAAATGCAGTAGTTGCGCATCACTGCAGCATAATAAAAGTAAAACATTCAAAAAAGCATCATTAGACAGCACTGATTTACGCCAAACGTTTTTTTATGCAAACAATTGGCAGTGCTGCCGCAAATTTTTGCAAATATGGCATCATTAAAGTTTCTGATGCAATATTGCGAAATTAGTCTTCATTTTAATTTTAATTGATTTTTAATAATCAAAAGTCGTTTCATTCTTTTTTTATTATAAGTTAACAAAGAGTTTTCATTTTACCATCACATATTTATCTTTTGCAAAACGTTCTTACAAATAAACTGTGCAGTTTTTGAGCAGTAGCAAAGCATCTGCAACAGATGATCACGCATCAGCAACATAAATTGGCATAACTGCCGCAGTGATGCGCAAGTTTTCTGTATTTACGAACGTACCCATACCTAGCAAAAAAAAAAATGGTAGTCATTCTGTGGCTATAGCTTATTTCATTGCTTCCTATACTTCAGTTGACATTTTTTATGATTTTTTGGTGTTATTCTAAGGCACTTCCAAAAGAATTCATGTGGTCATATTTTAAATGCAATGATCTGGATATAAACCCGAAGCATATCTTAAAAAATCACCCTTGATTACTTCTAAAGCATAAGTTATAGTACATCGTATATTTTTTGAATCTCAAGCATTTATTCAAATTGAAAAAAATAGTTCTTTTTTAATTTTTTTATTAAATCATTTTTTATATTTTAGTTTAAAATTTCATGAGGGTTCGAATTTATGCAGTTTTGTAATTTTTAATAAAAGTTTTGAAAAATCAAGTAAAACTGATTTTTTTTAACCTTTAATTGACACTAGCTGGCCTGTCATTTAAATTTTTTCAGCCTTTATGACGACGCAATCTGTGCATTTTTGCATTATGTTTATTACTTAACACTACACCATTTCCAGTTTTAATTCAGAATTTTTCAAAATAATTTTAAAATTGTGTAAAAATTATTTCAAATTGCCCAAGAATGTTTTAAATTTGTGCAAAAATTATTTAAAATTGTTCAAAAATTTTTTAAAATTGTCTAAAAATGTTTCCCAATTGTACAACCAGTTTTTAAATTTTCCAAAAATATTTAAAATTTGTCCAGAAATTTATTAAAATTTTTGAAAAATGTTTTAAAAATGCTTTTTCACTAATCCAGAATTATTTATTTGTTTTAATAAAGAGTATTTGTATATCAATGCATACAGTTCGCTTCTTTAAACTTATTTTTCTACATTCTTATGAATTAAATTTTTATCACTCATACATCAGAATCATTGAATTGTCATTGCTTCCTTAGAGTAAAGTAAAAGTAATGCTAGTAGCTACATTTGAATACTTCCATCCTATGACACGCTAATGTTAAATTCATCGATGAAACCATCAGAAAAGAAGTAATGCCTTTGCCATAGTAGTGATGCTTTTATTGCTTCTTTGGCAGCTTTATTTTTGCTGGGTAATAGTATCTTGCAATGAACAATGGTTATCCGTTAAATCGTTACCCTTTAACTGCACTGTTTAAATTTTAATTTTAATTATGTTTACCACCCCTAGAGGGCGCGATCAAACAAAAAAAAACAAAAAATGCTTATTGGGAATCCAATAATTTCGTTTCAAAAATTCCAACGGGATCGATAAGTGGTTTCCAAACAAAAAATGGATATTTGAAAATACACAAAAAAAGTTAATCTAAAATTTCCTTTAAAAAAATGTAAAAATGTTCCTCAATTTAGGTAAAATTTTATCAAAACTTAGAGAAAAAAATTTTAAAATTAATAAAAATTCCTTTGTTTGGGTAAAACCAAAAAAGTTTATATACTCAGAAATAGTTCATATCTTTTCTAAGTAATATTTCTTGATTTTAGCAAAAAAAGCAATTATATTAAATAAAAATTAATCAATTTTTAAGAAAAACTTAGTTTTAAGGAACTCGCATACTAAAATATAATAAAACTTAAAAAGAAAAAAATAATACATAATTTACTCCCATTTAGTTGTGTCTAACTAAAAATGGGAAACTACTTGACTTAATGTGCGTAAATTTTTTTCTCGCGAGTAGTAAAATTAACTAAGTTTTAGAAAGCCATTTCTAAATTTAGTTTTCAAGTCTACTACTTTCTAATTTTTAAGAATTGTTTTTTAATAATCAGTTCAGGCAATTAAAAACTTAGTTCAGATAAATTGTAAAAATCTTAAAAAAAAATATTTTCTTTTTTCCAAGTAAACGTTTTCTAATTTTTGAGAAATAAAAACCTTAGGTAAATATAGGATTTGTTTTTTGTTGGAAAACGTTTAAATTATTTTAAATATTTTTTTCAAAAAAAAAAAAATAATAATTTAAATTAAAAACAAACTAGTTAATTTAGCAAATTTTAAAGAAAAAATATTATTAAAGGATACAAATTAAAGAAACCATTAACAAAATTATCGTGCATGATTGTAATTTTTGGTTCGTGATCGTGCATGAGCGTGAGACAAAAATGGCTCACATGCCCATCGCTAATCTTAACAGTCTTAAATATTGAACTTAAAATAAAAAAATTAACTTATTTGAAGGACAAATAATGGTTTTCCTATAATTGACGTAGCGCCTATTAAACTTTATATTTATCGAAGGCAATAAAACTATTTTTTTTCACTTAATAATAAAAGAAGTTAAAATTTGAATATGTCTATTAAAGTTTAAGCTAAAAAATTCATAAAATAAACATTTTTCCATTTTCCAATAATATCAAGAAATGTAACTGTGATATTTTGTATTTTTGCAACAATTTTCTTAAATAAGTTAATTTAAGAAGACAAAGGACACCCAGTGTTCCTTAGCCATAAATGCCGTGTGTCACTTAGGGCGTCCCTATTAGTAGTTCTCTCAAGCAAAAACGTTTATTAACTACGTCAAGGATCTGACTTTGTCACAATTTATTACGTTTCAGGATATACTGCAGTACATTTTTTTAATTTGCTTTTTGCTAATAAAATTTAAGTTATATTTCAAATACATTAGTCTAGTATAATTCAATTTAGACGAAAATGTATAGCAAAAAGCTGGTTAAGAGCAATGTCCTCACAAAGCAGAAGTCCTCCGAAAGTGGGAAAATACTTACACAAATAGTGTTATGTTATTTATTTATTTATTTATTTATTATTTTATTTCCAAAAAGATTTACAATTCATTTACCTATGTACCTTGCAAAGCCAGAGTGGCTTGTCTGCAGGTTAAAAGTTAAACAAAGTTGTAGTTATCTATTTTATATAGTTAGTATTCATTGCAAGTTCAAAAATGTTTTCTTAATTATTTTTCTTATTTTATTTGTGTTAGTAGTATTTATGATGTCTGGTGGCATCATATTAAAAATAGTCGGTAACATAACGTTAAGAGTGCTTTTGCCATAATTGTTTTTAAACTTCTGGACGTTGTATCTTCCATCAGCTTTTCTTTTGGTGTTGTATTTATGGTCTATCTTTTGTAGAAATCTGGCATCGTTGTAGAATTCGATGGCTAATGTCGTATAATTGATACTTTTAACATTCAATATATTTTCTTCTGTAGCTATTTTGTTGTTGTTGACATTTGCTGTTGTTGCTGTTGTTAAATTGTTTCTTGAGATGTTGTTGTTATTATCTAGTGCATTTTCAGTGTTGAGATTGTAGTGGGTATTGTTATAGGTGCTTTCATTGCTTATGTTATTTGTTTGATGCATGCTGTTGGCTGAATTGTTTTCTGATATGTTGTTGTTAGTATTGCTTCCGATATTTGTTGTGATGTTGTTTACATTTGTTACAATAGTTTGTATCGTTGTATTATTGGTTTGTATCGTTTTTGTGTTTCTTTTTTTGAGTATTTTAAGGAGCTTGTTTTGGGTCTCTTGTAGGATTCTACAGTGTTTTGAGTTTCCCCAAGCCGTTATTCCATGGCGTATATGTGATTCCACAAGCGAGTAATAAGCTTGCCGTAGCACAGCATTACTGGAACAGTTTTTTAGTTGGTATAGCATATACGCAGCTTTCCTCATTTTCTTTCTTACTTCATCTATATGCGTATTCCAAGTAAAATTGTGATCGACATGTACTCCTAGATACTTGTATGTATTCACAAGTTCGATTATAGTAGAACATTGACCACTGTCGCATACAAGATCGTGTAATTTGTTTTTATGTAAACATTTCGTTTCATGATATGTTAAGTCTATGTCTGTATATAGTATATGGGGTGGTTTAATATGCATGACTTTAGTCTTTGAAGCATTTATTACAAGACCGTGATCATGACACCATCTAGTTGCTATATTCAGCTGGTGTTGCATTATCTGTTTAGCGTTTTCAATATTTTTGTGAGCTACAACAATCGCAGTATCATCTGCATATGCAAAGGTTTTGCTCATATCAAGAATTTTCATTAAATCATTTGCATATATAATGTAAAGTATTGGTCCCAGTTTTGAACCTTGTGGGACGCCATAGTTAAAATTCATTTCACCGCTTAATTTTGTAGAGATTTTTACAAAATACTTTCTTAGATTTAGGTAGTTTTTGAACCACTCTATACATTTCCCTCTTATTCCGATTTTTTCTAGCATTTGTAAAAGCTTAGTATGGCAAAGAGTGTCAAATGCTTTACTAAAATCTATGTATAGCGTAAGACAGTGATGATGTTTACTAAGTTGTTCATTGATAAAATTTGAAAAATTGCCGAGAAGTTTATTAATATTTTTTCCCTTTTGGAAACCAAATTGATTGTTACTAATAATATTATATTTGATAATAAATTCTGTAAGTCTTTTACACACAATTTCTTCCATGATTTTTTCAATGACTGGTAGAATAGCGATTGGTCTGTAGTTGTTGATTTCAGCTCTTTTGCCACTTTTGTAAATTGGTCTTATTATTGATACTTTAAACATATCTGGGATTGTCGCAGTATCAATTATAAGATTTATAAGTTTCGTTATAATCGGGGTCATTTCAATTGCGTTGTTTTTTAAATCGATTGCTCTTATTTTATCAAATCCGGCGCTTTTATTTACATTAAGTGTGTTTAGGATGTTAAAAATTTCTTCCTCGCTAGTATTTGTTAGATATATGGAATTTTGGAGAACATTTGAAATGTTGTTTATTGTTTTGATTTGACAATTATGTAAGATTTGGTTGACGTTTTCTTTGAAATTTATTGCAAAATTGTTACATATGTCCGTTACATTTTGATTTTTAAAATTTTTAATTATAGTTTCATCGACATTATTTGATTTCTTACCGATAATTTCGTTTATAAGTTTCCACGTTAATCGTATGTTACTTCTATTTTCAAAGAACTTATTTTTATAATAAATATTTTTTGCATAATTCAATTTTTTGTTCACTATATTTCTATATTTTTTATATTCTTTTTCATAATCTTTATTGTTTCTACATAAATACCATTTTTTATAAAGTTTATCCCTATTTTGACAACATCTTATCAAGTATTCACTCATCCACGGGTTTGTGATTCGATTCTTTCTTAGTGTATTGTTTATTTCTGAGTTTTTATAGATGTTTTTAAATTTATTGTATATGGTGTTAAACATATCATTTGCATCTGTTAAATTATATAATTCGTGCCATTGGGTTGTACGTATCTGGTTATTTACTTTATTATTGCATATTCTTTTATTTGGTGTATTCTCTATATAATTTGGTATCATTTCGTTTTCTGAGAGACAACATACAAGGGTAAAGTGATCGGAAATATTTGTTTTTATAATTCCTGCATATGCGTTTGTGTTTATGTTTCTATTTCATACTTTAAGATATAGGGTAAAATATGTTACCTTTACCATAGAAACAGTTTCATATTTATTAGAAAATATTTTTTTATCAAATTTAAGGATAATTTTCACTTAAAAGAAGTGCTATTTAACTTGATGTTAAAACATATTTTCTTATTTTTAGGGAGTTAAGTTCTAGTTTTTAGTAAAAACAAGTTAAAAAGGGCTAAATTCGGCTGTGCCGAATCTTTGAATACCCTCCACCATAGGGGCTGAATATGATATACGTATATACTAAATTTTGCATGAACTGTAATATGAATATGTTTTGTCAATTTATGTAACGAACTTTTGTTATTTAGTTTTAGTAATGTTATTTATTTAGTTTTAGCAATGTTATTTACAGAGGTCTGCTCTGTTAGCGACTTTAACATTGTTGATTTTTACGTTAACTTAGTTATTAGAGTAACACACAATAAATGTAATCGAACAATAAGAAGACTTAATAACATTTTTACTTACTTAACAAAAAAAAAAAAATATATACAGAAAAATTGTACAAATTTGTATGGAAAATTTAGAGGTACCTTCACATTTTCACTCATAACTTTTGAACCGCTGAACCGATTTTGCTCATTTTAAATACCAAACTGCTCGGGAGGATGTTCAATAATCTGGGTAAAAATAGGCACCCCCGCTTGCGTCTTCGCGTCGTGATCGGCAATTTCAACAGACAGACGGACAGACGGACATCGCTAAATCGACTTAAAATTGCATAAGGATCACGAATATATATACTTTATGGGGTCTTAAACCTATATTTCGACATGTTACAAACGGAATGACAAACTGATATATACCCTCACCATATATGGTGGAGGGTATAAAAATTATCCAATGAACAAATAAAATTTAATTTTTCTTAAAACCAAGGAAACATTTCCTAACTAACAGAAAAATTTAAGATAATATACGAACTAATTGGGAGGAAATTTTACTCTTTTTTAATATAAAATTTTGTTCTCAATAATAAAATTTTTCTATAATTTAGAAATTTCGACCAAATTTAAGTAAAATTTGTGTCAAGGTATTTTTTTTAAAATTTTGATAAGTGTCTGGCGCCGTTTTGGTTTCAATTTTTCCTCCAAATGAGTTATTTTTTCTTAATTCTAGTTATTTTTTTTTTTTTTTGTGTAACTGTTCAAAATGTTGTAGTTTCCTATATGAAATTTGAATTTAACTGTTTGTTTAAATAAAACGGGAAATTTAGTAATCAGTACTTAAACGGCCATAGTATTTACTGGAAGCAAATAATTCAGTAATTTAAAAACCGCAAAATAATTTAAGATTTTGACTTTAAGCAAAAAAAAAAAAAAATAGACAAAAATTGTCATTCAGATTTTTCAAATATGTATTCGAAAAGTCAATTTTGTTATTTTTTGATGATATGTTATTAAAAATTTTTATAAAAAAAAAAAACAACCATAAATAAAAATGTGAATCATGAATCATAAATTCTCCAAATTTATTTCAAGATAAAACACTTAAAAAACATATATCTGTCTGATGCTTATATTTTTTTATCTTAAGCACAGTAAGTTTTAAGATTTTTATGGGAAATACTTTTATACCCCATATAAAAAAAAGTTTTATGTGAATATTTAGTAAAATTTAATATTACGAAATAAAAACTATTAATTTTAACAATTCAAATTACTATTTTAGGACATTAAAGTTAGAGTGATTTTTTTTTACGGTAAAAAATACTATGATTTTTACAATAGATGATATGAGACCCCTAACATCAACATTAAGCAATGGTACATCAACGATTTTATCCTTGTAAAAAACTTAAACCAAAAATTCGCATATATATGTAGTTTTTTAATAATATTTCTAGAAATGTGTTTTCAAAAACTTTTCGAAAAATAGAATTTTAAAAAAACCGGTTTCGGTTTTTGCAGAAAAAACCGGTCAACCGGTTTTTTCGGTTTTTTTTTTTAATTTGAATAAAAAGCTTATATAATTTGTTAATTATTAAAAAAAAAACAGAAATTTAATATATAAAGTAATAAAAATAAAAAAATACATTCTTTGAAAAAAAAAAATTTTTTTTTATTGTATTTCGTTTCAACATTTCATTCATTGGTTTTAATATTTTTTAATATAATATCTTAAAAATTAATATTATAAAACTATATTCATATCAAATGAATAGAGATCATTAAGTTTGTAAATTGGGTAAAATAAGGTACGTTAGTAATTTGAACGTTTAAAACGTTTGGCATTAAATAAGTTTTTTTAATATTACATTTTAAATATGTAAAAAGAAAATCTATTTTTCACTTCTAAAATAATATTTTAGAAATAATATGCAATTTAAATGTTTCGTTTTAAGACGATTTTTTTGTTTGCTTTTGATAAAGCTAGAAGTGGAAAATACTCTTTCACTCATAGTAGATGTTGGACAAATAGTCAAGAAACAATTATATAAATTATCCAACTTTTCAGTTATTTTGTCGCATTTATCAAGATATATGAAATTATCATATAATGATGAATGATTTTGTACAGCCTCTTTTTTAGGATTTTGAATATTGTTTATTGTGTTATTTAGATCAGAAATTAAACTATTTGAATTTGGAATAGCCAAAGTTAAGTCTTCATCGGAATATATCAGACTTACATCTAAATCTTCATAACCAAACAAACGATTATAAAAGTGTTCGGAAAAAATAAAAGAGACCAAATAACCCAGTTGGTGAACGTAATTAAAAAAACCGGTTAACCGAACAAAAAAGACCGGTTTTCGGTTTTCTTCGAATTTACAAAATATTCGAAACCGATCGGTTTTTGAAATTAAAAAAACCGGTTGACCGGTTGTCGGTTCCGGTTTTTGCATACTTTAATTTTGTATGAAAAAATTGTAATTCACAATTTTTCTATAAAAAAAAATCCTGCAGTTAAAATTGGCTTGATGGCAACACTGTTTGAAACGGAACGGTTGCTGAATGGTAAATTATAAATTGAAGAACTTCTTTGTTTTCTGTTTTATTAATAATTATTAAACGAGTTTTTATTTATTTGCAGCGTTAATTTGTATAAATTTACCTGAGTTATTAATAAAAAAAAAAATTCGCCCATCTAAGATCTAAATGGAATTTGATTTATAAGGTATTTCAGTAAAAAGAGAAATTAATTCGTCAATTTAAAAGAGTAATTTAAGATTTATCAAAAAATCGTCACTTGAGTATTTTCCTAACAAGAAAATCGCCAAATGAAAAAATTTAAAATAAGTGGCAGCCCTGCTAACAGCAGCTTACTTAAAATATTGAATATTTATCAAAGAAATCGTTTTGTTCTCAACAAAACAGCTTTAGCATGAAAAAAAATATCAAAATATAATTACAAAAAAAATTACCTTTTACATTTCCTTAACCGTCTAATTTTTGCCAAAAACTTTTCACATCTTTTTTGTTATATTCTTTAACATTATATATTTGCAAACACGCACATATTTTTCTTGCCAAATACCAAATACCTTCTCTTTATTTTTTATTATAAACCATTTACAAAAACAACTACTAAATACATAACTGACTTTTTTGCATGGGAACACGAAAACTCACGAACTACGTACAATAGAGAAAAAATCTAATCACCGATCATTTTAGCTACTGCAATTTATCGTATAATTTTAAACACATTTTTCATGAATTAATATTAAACAATTTAAAGAAAATTTGTAAAAAGATGATTATGCTACACTTTTATTATATTTTGCAATAAAAAGATTTATATTTTCTTAATTATTTTAACAAAATTTTATATCAATTAAAAGACACAAATACCGAACGTCCATTTCGTCTAAAACTGTCGCGCAAACTGAAAATTGCAATAGAGACTGAGGAAGAAGTATCTAAATGGGAACTAAATTGGAAGTATGTACTAATAGGAAGAAGTAAATGTTGTTGTTATTTAAAAGCTTTACTAATAACAAATATGTCAAAATTTCTAGCAATGCATTGACTAATGAAAGTGAGTGAATGCAATTAATTCACTCAAGAATGTCAGTATGATAGATGAGAGTTGGAAATGTTGGTACAATTTGACTGTTGTTAAACTTATTAACGTACAAATGAAACGTTTTTTTTAGTAATATATAAAAACGGTTCTTATGCTACTACATGCATCGCTTTGGTGTTTCTGGTCCATGGTGATGATAGGTACAAAGTTGTAGTCGCTATGCGTTGTTGCCTTTTTGGATTCTACTGTTTCTCTAAATGAAAAGAAGACTTTACGAAAATTGAATGACAAAGTTCAGTAAAGAAAAGAAACAACCTAAACTAAATTAAGTTTATCTTAACCGTTACTAGCCCAGCGTTGTCATATCGTCAGCTTATTATTGGTCCGTAGTGAGAAAAACTATACAGAAAGTTTGGATTGATTTTCTTAAAATTAACATGATAGATATTTTTTTTTACTTTAATCACGCATTCCGGCACATATTGTAAACATTATTGTAAATTTTCATACCTTTATAAACAATAAATCAAAAGTTATTAAAAGTTTTCTTAAAAAAGAATTTCTTGTTTTGTGGTGCATATCAAATTTTTTTTGAAAATCGACTTTTTTTGGTGCATATCCACAATAATTTGTTTTATCTGACTTGTTTTCTATATGGATTAAAATAGGATGTCAGTGAAAATCACCATTAAAATGAAAGAATAGACCTATATTTATAAAATTTGGCGTTTAGGAATCTTATTTCTAAATAATAAATGCAAATTTTTATTTTTTTTCAGATTTATTAGTAATATAACAAAAAAATAAACAGTTCAACTGTTATGATAAAATAATACATTTTATAAATATATGTCTTTAAATATTACAGTTTAATAAGAGTCTTTTAATTTCATTTTTTATACTATTAAAAAAATAGTTATTTAAATTAACCCAAAATTTTTTCTTGGTTTTAAATTAAATCTTAAGTAAATTTCGAAAATACATTTTATGGTTGTTTGGCAGAAATATTAGTAAGTCTTTGATATCTTTTTTCTTCTCATTTGGGATAGTTGACTGTGACAAAGTATTAAGGTTTTGGGACAAAACATTTTGCGGAGTTTGGAAACATTTTCTTGAACCTGATTTTATTATTGTAATTGTTTGAAATTCGTTATCTCTCCCAGAGTTTTTAAATTCAATATGAAATTCGTCTGATTTTGTGTACACCAGTACTTTAATTTTACAAAATGGAACTTTTCTAAAGTCCAATTTATTTGCCAACACTGAATAGGCGTGAAAATTATTTGGAAGCATTTCCAAAATTTTTAATTGCGTTTTATTTGTCGGCATACTTTTATGCAATTGTATGAGATGAAGTGGGCTATGGATCTCAATATTTTTTAAGTATCTATCAATTACACCATGGACGTAGTCAACTTCTTGAATTAATGAATGTCCTGGCTCCGAAAACTTTTGTATTGTCATATAAATATCTTTTTTTTTTAAGAAATATTTTTAAAGCTGTTGAATTTATTTTATATTTATTTTGCGGAACGCAGAAATCACTCCATAACGTCAAAGTTTTAATGCCAGGATATTCTTTAACAAGTTCATTTAAAATTTTAATTAATGCACTGGCAATGTCGTTACCATTGCGGCCACTATGAGCTTCCGTCTATAAAGCACAATATGTAAAGGGTTTTACAGTTGGGATTATAACAGTTGCAGTAAGGTTATACATATTTAATTTTCTTTTATAGTAAAAGGTACACGCGTTTCCCTTTGGTAGGCTAAATACACTTTGTAAATCATAGCAAATAATAGCCTTGGTATTGTCTAAGTTTTTTCTATCATTATCACGATCAGCTTTTAATGCATTGTTGTGGCAATGCTGCAAAACAATAATGAAGTTAATTTTTTAAGTTTTTACATGCAAAATTGAATGCAAATACCAAATGGTGGCGTACGTAGCAAAACAATGCTTATTTAACGTCAAAATTGTGGATATAAAGCAAAGTCGACGCTGGATATCTTAGAAATGAATCAAGATATCGCGAAATGGGTTTCGGAATTGGAAAGAGGATAATTATATTATATATTATCCATTCCTAACTCAATTTTTACACAAATGGTGGATACACCATACCAATAATAAGCTGACGATATGACGAACCGATATATTCGTATCGGTAGTTGATTTAACAGCACAGCAAAAAGCAAAAAAAAAATTGTATATTATCATTCCAGGGTTGTCATAAATTGATTTTAAAAATTTAAATGTCGGAATTTTTTAAAAAATCTTGATTACTTAAAAATTATATGGCACAATATTTAATCACAGCCAATTTGATATTCTTTAATATCTGTTGTAATATCTAGCACATCTTGTTTAATTCCAAAAATGGTGGATCGAATTAGATCCATCAATATATTTTTGGGGATTAAGTAACATCTAAATTGATATGAAAAATAACAGATCAAATTGGATACAGCAAAATATTTGGGGATATTATGTGAGAACCAAATTGATCCGTCAAATGACAGATCAAATTAGATCCAGCAATATATATAGGAATTTTGTAAATGTTTCGAAAATGCCAGATCAAATTGTATCAGATAAGATTCAATAATATATTATATGGAATCTAGTTTATTAAAAAATAAACAAAATTAAAAAAAAAAAAATAAAATTCAATAATGCCCTCGGCAGGATTTGAAGCCAGTCTGCCAAATAAGTAGTTAGACTTTTAAAACATAATTCCTCAAATCAATAATTCGCAAATTCATTTTTATGATTAAATATTTTACTACCATGATTCAATCTATATTTTATTGGAAAATTCAAATTGATTTAAATAATTCTTTTTATAAATCAAAAGAAATAATTCAATTTTAAATCAAACATACAAATCAATTTTGATTTCATTCGCAAATCAAAAAAATAATTATTTTGATTCACAAATTCAAAATAATATGATTTGATTTGCGTATTAAAATATTCATTTTTTTTAATTACGACTAAATTATATTTTTGGCATTGAAATTTTATTGGCATTACTAATGCTAATGAAATTGTACTAATGCCTTAAAAACTAATTACAATTGCTCAAAAAACATTAGTTTACAAAAAAAGGGATGTTTGACTTGCTTTACTTATGCCCGTAATTAAAACCAATATATAGCTACCAGTGCTAACGAATAGACAAAAAAAATCAATAGATATCTAAGCAATGGTAGGTATCTATTGCTGGAAATTATGGGCATTAGACCGTTTTATAAAATAGATCCCTTGGGATATCTCCCAAACTTGGTCTATATTTATTATCGCAATATATAAATACTCTTGTAGAACAAAAATTTTGCACGTTTTGCACTATCTCAATTAATTTTCGAGATACCGTCCATTTTTAAAAATGGCGAATATCTCGGAATCTAATCGAGATAGTGCAAAACGGACAAAATTTTTCTAAAGCTGGTGAAAGGTTACCAGATTCGGTAAGTTGAACAGATTCGGTAAGTCCGCGAAGGGTTTCAAGTAGTTTTTATAAAACAGCCAGAGGGTGACTTTTTTTCTATCATTTTATAATACAAATTTTGTTTCCCGTTCCATTTCGGTCGTATAAAAATAGTTGGCAGTTTTATAAAAAAAAAAGGTTTCTCGGGGTGTCTTTCCGATCCGGCCTATTTGTATTATCGCAGTATATTAATACTCTATCAGAGCAAAAATTTTGTACCTTTTGCCCTATTCGCTTAGTTTTCGACAAAATTTTTGCAAAGCTCGACAGATTCATATAAAAATAGGTCACCCTGTGGCTGTTTTGCCCTATCTCGCTTTGTTTTTATGATACTGGCCATTTTACAAAATGGTGAATATCTAAAAAACTAAGCGAGACAGCGCAAAATGGACAACATTTTTGCAACATAATTTTTTTTTATCTGCAAGCCAATTTTAATTCGCAATCAAATCAATAATTTTTTAATTCTCGAATTAAAAAAGAATTATGTTTGAAATGATTTGATTCGATTAAATCAAAAATGATTCAAATAAAATTGATTAATCAATTATGATTTTAAATCTGATTTAATAATATTGAATCAACTCGCTGAATTACAAAAAGAATTATTTTTTTCGCGAATTAATTCAGTAAATATTTATCTTTCTCAAGATCTAGTTGTAGTCAACCGCTTAAACGCTGTTCGTGTTATTGGTATTCCGGGACTAATATATAATGCTATATACATATAATGACTGAATTTTTTTTGCCTAATAATTCTATTTTCCTAGATTTAGGAATTCTGTAGTGAACATGGATGATATTCTATGTGCTCTAAATAATATACTGATATGTAAATTATCGACTACACCATTATGGGCTTGTTTTGGTTTTTTGGATCCAGCAGGTCCCAGGGGCACAGCTCCTTTAACACAAAGGAGCAAAAATTTTCTTTTTTCACTTCAAGTGGTGATATTTTTTTTTTTTTTTTTTTTTTTGGAGCGGTGCAAGGAGGAATTAACTTTTCCTTTTTTTACCACCTAGTATTTAATAAAACGAAATGCAAATTTGGAATCGTAAGAAGATGTCCTTTAATATAAGACATCACACTTAATGTTTTGGGTGTTTTTCGTTTTTTTCGGACCTAGGGGGCGCAGGGGCCCGGCCCCCTTAACACAATAATTTTTTTATTTTTTAGTAGGAGTGCCCGAAAAAGTAAACTTTTGCCAATTTCTTCATAATTATTTAAAAAAAATGCTTTATTAAAATAAAAAAATAATAATATCCATTTCAACAAAACAGCTTTTTTATTACACAAAACTTTTTTTTAATTACAGTAGAATCTCGTAAAAGTTAATGGCTTGGTTAATTTAACCGGATTTCAGCGCCCACATGTCGCTTTAAAATGTTTACTATTTAGTTAATATTTCTGAACGTATGAATTTTTGAAACCACTTTTTAAAACTTCTCAGTTTATTGGTATTCCCTGAATTTCTTTTCTGTTTTAAGCTGCAAAAACCTACAATCTTCATCGTCAAACAACATTGATTTTGTCAGTCGTGAGCGTTTAATTTCAGAGTTGTGCATTGTTTATTAAAAAATGTGCAGAACAAATCATAGCAAATCAGATTAGATTTTATGGGGATGGAGATTTAAAAAAAAAAAAATTATCAAGGTTTTCACGGACGCGTTAAGCGTTGGATTATGGTGTATCTACAGTAGCCATCTCAAAAAAAAAGAAACAAGTCATAAAATTTTCGATGCTTATTATAAAAAAGCACACAAGAAAACACAACATAAACCGAAATATGCTGATGTTGGGGAATGCTTGTATAAATGGGTCTTGAACTAACGACATCGTAATTGTGCAACGACTGGTACAATTTTAAAATCAATTGCTAGGGACGAAATCGCCATACTGCAATCCTCGAAAAATATTAAATGCCAGTGACAAATGGCTGACAAATTTGTGGTGAAATCATTACAAGCGATACGTCGGATGTAATATCTTTCATTTATAATTTACGAGCCATAATTGATAAAATGGACATCTCCGACTCGCAACTATATAATGCAGATGAATCTGGCTTATGTTTTTATCGTTTTTTACCGGATAAAACATTTGTCACCGCAAACGAAAAGACCGCAGCGGGCCGAAACATCGCAAAGGAAATAATTTGCTAAAAAAAAATTTACCACCAAAGGCATTGTTACTGATAAATAACAGCATAAATGTTGTTTTGCCACCTTAATCAGTGTGGAATGAATTGCTGCAAGCTGTTCTTATAAAATCGTGGAATATGATAATAAAAGTGGGATGATTATCAATACGATAGTGAAGACGACATTCCGTTGTCTAAATTGATTAAATCAAATAGTGCTTACACGATTGCCGTTGTCGAAGGTGGGTGATATTGTTGACATCAGCGTGGATGACATTGAAAATTGGAGCAAGGATCAAATTATGGAAGATAACGATAACTTCGAAGTGTCCGTTAATGATAACGACGGGTCAGTTATCGAGCAAGATATTCAACAACCAAAACTGAGCTTCTTGAAAGCAGTTGAAAGTACAAACACCTTGACAAAATGGTTTGAAAACCATAACTATGCAAATCAGGTGTCAGACCTTGTTAATATGCGCATGAATATGTCCAGATCTATTACACAAAAGAAAAAAGTCTCTACTGCTTCTTTAAATCACTCCATATAAATTATAATTAAGTTTGGCCACACGAAATTGGACAAGAGTGACTGTGAAAGTTAAACCAGCCTGTATAAATTTAATCTAAGCTTCTGTTTTATTGTGATGAAAAATAACTCGTAGAAATATATTTAACGCGTTATTTCTTAAAAATGTATGTATGTTTATTATTGTATTTTTTCAATTCCGAAAACCGCTTAGAAAAGTTAATAGTTCGAAAAAGTAAATTAAATTACCCTTTTTATTTTTTTCGAGATTCTACTGTATATCAAAATATAAAGATTTACCACCACCTACACTGGTTAAACAAAAGTATCTTTTAAAACAACAACAATTTTGTATGTAAACAAAAAAAATTCAAAACTTAAGCAAGAAAATATTAATGTATAATTACAAAAAAATATACCTTTTACATTTCCTTATCCGCTTAATTTTTGCCAAAAACTTTTCATAGCTGTTATTTTATATTCTTTTAAACATTACGTATTTGCAAACACACACACACAAATTTTACTTTTTTTCTTGCTTTATTAAACCTTTTTTGAATTTAACCAAATACCTTTTCTTTATTTTTTTTATAAACCATTTACAAAAACAACTACTAAATACATAACTGACTTTTTTGCATGGGAACACGAAAACTCACGAACTACGTACAATAGAGAAAAAATCTAATCACCGATCATTTCAGCTACTGCAATTTATCGTATAATTTTAAACACTTTTTTCACGAATTTATATTAAACAATTTTAAGAAATTTTATGGAAAGATGATTATGCTACACTTGTATTATATTTTGCAATAAAAAGATTTATATTTTCTTAATACAATTAAAAGACACAAATACCGAACGTCCATTTCGTCTAAAACTGTCGCGCAAACTGAAAATTGCAATAGAGACTGAATAAGAAGTATGTAAATGGGAACTAAATTGGAAGTATGTACTAATAGGAAGAAGTATATGTTGTTGTTATTTAAAAGCTTTACTAATAACAAATATGTCAAAATTTCTAGCAATGCATTGACTAATGAAGTGAGTGAATGCAATTAATTCACTCAAGAAGGTCAGTATGATAGATGAGAGTTGGAAATGTTGGTACAATTTGACTGTTGTTAAACTCATTAACGTACAAATGAAACGTTTTTTTTTATTAATACATAATAACGGTTCTTATGCTACTACATGCATCGCTTTGGTGTTTCTGTTCCTTGGTGATGATGGGTACAAAGTTGTAGTTGCTATGCGTTGTTTCCTTTTTTGGTTTCTACTGTTTCTTAAAATTAAAAGTAGACTTTACGAAAATTGAATGACAAAGTTCGGTTAAGAAAAAGAAATCTAAACAAAATTGAGTTTATATTAACCCTTATTATTCCAGCGTTGCCATAAACGACACAACTTCACGAACCGATATATTCGAATCGGCAATTAATTTAACAGCGCAGTATAAAGCATAAAGATAGTATAAAAGTTTGGCGACAACCACAAAAAAAAAAACAAATTAATTTAAAATATATCAATGTCGGAAACTTTAAAAAATCTTGATTACCCAATTAAAAAACAATTATACGGCACAATATTTTATTATATCCATTTTCATACTATTTAATATCTTCTTTAATATCAACCAGATCTTATTTGATCAATATATGTTATTGGATTTAGTAACATCTTAATTATTGCTGAAAATGCCAGGTGCCGGATTACGGCATTCGTGATCGAACGAAATTGTTCGAAAACTGTTTTTTAAAAAAGTTACCACAATAATACTAATAATGATAACACCAACTTTAACTTTTATTTCCAATCTGGGGCCAAACTACAACATCCCTGATGGAAAATATTCCGTTCTAATGTTTGATTTTTAGAAATAAAAAACTAATTTTGATCGAAAAATTACGATCACGAATGCCGTAATTCGACCCCAGATCAAATTGTATCAGTTTATATAGAAAATATATTGTATGGAATCTAGTTTTTTTAATATATAAATAGAATATTCAAAAACCGAAACCGAAAACCAGTCAACCGGTTTCTTTATTTTTAAAAACCGATCGGTTTCGAATATTTTGTAAATTCGAAGAAAACCGAAAACCGGTATTTTTTGTTCGGTTAACCGGTTTTTTTAACTACATCACCATCTGAGTTACTTTGTCTCTTTTATTTTTTCCGAACACTTTTATAATCGTTTGTTTGGTTATGAAGATTTGGATGTAAGTCTGATAGATTCCCATGAAGACTTAACTTTGGATATTCCAAATACAAATAGTTTAATTTCTGATCTAAATAACACAATAAACAGTATTCAAAATCCTAAAAAAGAGACTGTACAAAATCATTCATCATTATATGATGATTTCATATATCTTGATAAATGCGACAAAAGAACTGAAAAGTTGGAAAATTTATATAATTGTTACTTGACTATTTGTCCAACATCTACTATTAGTGAAAGAGTATTTTCCACTTCTAGCTTTATCAAAAGCAAACAAAAAAATCGTTTTAAAACGAAACATTTAAACTGCATATTATTTCTAAAATATTATTTTAGAAGTGAAAAATAGATTTTCTTTTTACATATTTAAAATATAATATTAAAAAACTTATTTAATGCCAAACGTTTTAAGCCTTCAATTTACTAACTTACCTAATTTTACCAATTTACAAACTCAATGATCTCTATTCATTTGATATGAATATAGTTTTATAATATTAATTTTTAGATATTATATTAAAATATTAAAAAATATTGGTTTTAAATTAATTTTTTGTTGAAATGAAATACGATAAAAAATTAAATTTAAATGAATGTATACATATGTATATATATATATATTTTTTTCAAAGAATGTATTTTTTTTATTTTCATTACTTTATAAATTAAATTTGTTTTTTTTTGTAATAAAAACAAATAACAAATTATATAAGCTTTTTATTCAAATTAAAAAAAGCCGAAAAAGCCGGTTGACCGGTTTTTTCTGCAAAAACCGAAACCGAAACCGGATTTTTTTAAATTCTATTTTTCGAAAAAAACCGAAACCGCTTTTTTCAAAAGGCCGGTTATATAAAAACGAAATTATATATAAACGAAATTTTGTTAAAAAAAAAATTAAAATACAATTGAAAAATTACCTCAGCAGGGTTTGCCAAAATTGTAGCCTTGCTGCTATAAAAAAAGCTCTATTTATTAGACTATATTGTTCGTGTAATAAATATATTCGGGAATTTGAAGAAATGGAGAAAATTGTATCGACTAAATCTATGATTATTTTTTAACATATTGCTTGCGACAAACTATTATTTTTGGTACAGCGTCATATTAAGTCTTCACAGTACGGTTTTGTATCGGAAAGACCTACGGCAAAGTATTGCAACTCTAATTTGGAGTCGGTATTTCTAATTGATTTAATATATATAGACTTGACAAAACTTTTGGCCGTGTTTCACATGAAAAATATTTAATTAAATTTCACTCGAATTTATTGAATTGCCTTTAATATTAATTATATTTTTTCTATTTTTGGCGAACCATAGGGAGGCGTGTTAGGGCCGTTGCAATTTAATATCTTTATAAATGACATTCAATACTGTTTTTTTACGAAGAAATTCTGCAGATTTTAGTGATGCATACCCTAGTAAATTTGTTATATAGAAGCAATTTTCTTCCTACAGGCGAAAAAGTTTCAAAAATTAGACAGCCAGGGTGTGGCCATATTAAAATTTTTAAAAATTGTCTAAAAAGAGTAATATTTTTTAAAAATTCTCAAAAATCATGAAAGATAAAATTTTAAACATAAGATTGAAAGAATTTTGTGTATACATTTAAAAATTAATGAGAAGAACTTTTCATTTAAATGAAAAGTTATTACACCGGCTTTTAAGTGACTTTTCATTTATTTAAATTACATTTTCAATAATTTCAAACTATCCCAGCAAAAATAAATGGAAGTGATTCTTAAGGAATCAATTTTTCATTGATTCCAAAGTATCATTTAGTTCTGATTTTCCCATTCTAAAGCAGTTCTTTTTCACAACTTCCAAAAATGTGATTTTTAATGAAATTTAACTCTTTTCAAATCTATGACGGAAAACTTATTCTAAAAATAATAAAAGTTAAACGTTTACAATAGATATTATCATATAAATTTGTTATTCATTACTATGGCTAAGTACTAAACTTTGGTTATTTTGAAAAAAGTTATCAGGTTTAAGTCATTTGTATCAATTTTTCACATTAAATTTCGAATAAAGTAATTTAAAAATAAGGCTCGATTACTGAATGTGAATAATTGAAAGTTTTGTAAACAGCCGAAACGCACGTTTTGTACTTTGCATCTTTATTTGTTTATAAATATATTAGTTAAGCCCCGATGGTCATCAGTTGCCAACTACTATATATCAATCGGTTTTACTTAAGAAAAACATGCCAATGACTGTTATATGATGGAAAAATTGGTAAGTATAATTAACTAAATTTATCAGTTTGTTGTCTGTTACGAATAGTCAGCTTATGACCATTGATACAGAAAATTTTATTTAGGAATATCAAAAGATCTCATTTTTCACTAAACCATAAGAAGGGCTTTAGATGCAATGAAAAATGATCATAAAAGAAAACTTCCACCCTATGACACCCCTATGTAAAAATCATTGGTTCCGATCCAAATTTTCACAACACCGGAATCAAAATCACTGCTTCTTTTTCCCTTCTTTTGTTACTTTTTTTTTTGCTGGGATGTTAATGAAATATTTGGACACAGTCAGTGATGTGATGGTAAATTTTACCCCTTTTTTATTTTACTAAAAAAAATTTTATGAAAAACATTTCTTTATAATTAAAAAAATAATAAAATTGAATAATTTTTATACATTTCAACAAAACAGGCTCTTTATTTCACAACCCATTTTTTTTATTAAATCAAAATATAAAGAGATGGTCAAATTTACCACCACCTCCAGTTAAGGGTTAAACAAAAGTATATTTTAAAACAACAACAATTTTGTATGTTGACCTACGATTTTCTTTGATTTTGAGAACTTTAAAACTTCTGCAGGAAAATATTAAAATATAATTACAAAAAAATTACCTTTTACTTTTCCTTATCCGCTTAAATTTTGCCACAAATGTTTCAGAACTTTTCTATTCTTTAACATTATGTATTTGCAAACACACACAAACAAATTATATTTGAATATACTTTTCTTACTTTTTTGCTTTCTTTATTAAACCTTTTTTGAATTTAACAAAAATTACTAATAAACACAACTGACTTTTTTGCATGGAAACACGAAAACGCACGAACTACATACGATAAAGAAAAAAATATTATTACCGATCATCTTAGCTACTGCAATTTATTGTATAATTTTAAACTCTTTTTTTCACGAATTTATATTAAACAATTTAAAGAAATTTTATGGAAAGATGATTATGCTACACTTTTATTGTATTTTTCTTTAAAAAGATTTATATTTTCTTAATTATTTTAACAAAATTTGAATACAATTAAAAGACACAAATACCGAACGTCCATTTCGTCTAAAACTGTCGCGCAAACTGAAAATTGCAATAGAGACTGAGGAAGAAGTATGTAAATGGGAACTAAATTGGAAGTATGTACTAATAGGAAGAAGTAGATGTTGTTGTTATTTAAAAGCTTTACTAATAACAAATATGTCAAAATTTCTAGCAACGCATTGACTAATGAAGTGAGTGAATGCAATTAATTCACTCAAGAATGTCAGTATGATAGATGAGAGTTGGAAGTGAAAAATGCATTTTTATGATGGACAGATCCATCAAAATGATCAAGTGAAATCAAAAGTATATTGGGGAAACTGCTCCCCAACTGTTTTGGAATTTGATATTTTAAGGCTTGATTCGAAATATTTGTAAGAATATTATTCAGAACATAAAAAGTATCGCGGTAAAAATTATTTAGAAAACAACAATAAAAAGCTTATAGTAACCCAGCAAAATAACAGCTGAGGAAGAAGTAGTTAAACACTACATCCCAGCAAAATAAGAGCTGAGGAAGAACCCAGCAAAATAAAATGGATGTTATTCTTTACGAATCTCTTTTTCAGAACATCCAAAGAAGTTGATAGTGCAAATTTTTCGATTTGTAAGAAGTCATTTTAAGCAACTTCCAAAAATGTTGATATTAACCCCTACTAGTAAAAAACAATTATTTAGTTGGTCCAAAAATGGTTGATTCCTGCAGTTATTAAATGCCTTATTGAAAACATATTTTCCATAAAAATTCATGGCGTGTTCAAAATCACATTTTTAACGTAAAAAAAGCCACACCCTATATTTATTTTGTAGTCCCTATATTTAACTACTTCCGTAAACTAATGAAAAAGTCCATCTGCTCATCGATTTTTCATAGCACCGAAACAAACTACTTCCTGCCAATGACACGTCAATGTTAAAATCATTAATGATTCACCGAAATTTTCACAACTTCGTGTTCAGTAGATGTAGTGTTTAACTAATTCTTCCTCAGCTCTTATTTTGCTGGGAAGTAGTTAAACACTACATCTACTGAACACGAAGTTGTGAAAATTTCGGTGAATCATTAATGATTTTAACATTGACGTGTCATTGGCAGGAAGTAGTTTGTTTCGGTGCTATGAAAAATCGATGAGCAGATGGACTTTTTCATTAGTTTACGGAAGTTGTTAAATATATCGGGACTACAAAATAAATATAGGGAGTGACTTTTTTTAAGTTAAAAATGTGATTTTGAACACGCCAAGAATTATTATTCCGACCAGGACAAAGTGAATATCACTGGTATGCAAAATATGTTTTCAATAAGGCATTTAATGACTGCAGGAATTAACCATTTATGGACCAACTAAATAATTGTGTTTTTTTTACTAGTAGGGGTTAGTACCAATATTTTGAAAGTTGTTTAAAATGACTTCTTACAAATCGAAAAACTTGCACTATTAACTTCTTTGGATGTTCTGAAAAAGAGATTCGTAAAGAATAACATCCATTTTATTTTGCTGGGATCTACTGAACCCGAAGTTGTGAAAATTTCGGTGAATCATTAATGATTTTAACATTGACGTGTAATTGCGAGGAAGTAGTTTGTTACGGTGCTATGAAAAATCGATGAACAGATGAACTTTTTCATTAGTTTACGGAAGTTGTTAAATATAGGGACTACAAAATAAAAATAGGGAGTGGCTTTGCCAAGAATTATTATTCCGACCAGGACAAAGTTCATATTACTATAATTATAAATTGTTATAAAAAAATATTAATTATTAAAAAATGTATATGCTTTTCAATGGAATTGTTACAAAAAAGTTTATTCTTATGACTTCATAAGTAGGAGTTAATATCAACATTTTGGAAGTTGCTTAAAATTACTTCTTACAAATCGAAAAATTGGCACTATTAACTTTTTGGATGGTCTGAAAAAGAGATTCGTAAGTATTCCATGAGTCAATAGTATTTTGTAGGAATACAAATGAGATTTAGCAGGAAAAAGTATTAGAATCTGGAGCATATAAAAATTTTTTAAAAAAAAGTTTGCACAAATGAAAAATTGATTTCTGGGTAAAATAATCTGAGAATTTGAGTTTATTTCAATATTAGGGCAGAGGATGGAATAATTTGACACACTTTTTGTAAAGCTCTGGCACTTCTTAAACAATAATTCTTATTCAAAAATTATTTTTAATTTAAATATCTTCATAGATAAACTTATACGAAATTTTTTTCTTCTAATTACTCGTTTTTCGTAAAAGCCTAAAACGTCAAAACTCTCCCAAACTAGGAAGACATTCGCCAAAATAATTGCATACAATTTCAACAAAAATTAGTTAATGCAAAAAAGTCGATATTTTCATGATTGAAATAAAGGGTGGTTAAATTTTAAGGGCCGATGTTGAATGTTAACCACACCTAAACGTCAAGTTTTAATCTGCATTTCATTTGACATTTCTCAATTTCAGACAAACTAAATTTGAACCATGTAAAGATACACAATCGAGCAACGCGTTAAAGTTATTCAGGCTTTTTATGAAAATTGGCGTTCAAATCAAAATGCATTTTGTCATTTTTTAGTCAGCATAATCGGCCAATTGTGTCCACAGTCGGGATAATTGTGCACATATATCTGCAAATTGGGTCTGTAGGAAATGAGAAAACACCCGTCAACCTCGACTTCGCTATTACGAGATCATAACAGAACTCTTGAAGCCAGAAATTGAGGATATGGATGTGCACGATATATGGTTTCAACAGGACAATGCCACTTGCTAACGAAACAATGGCTTCTTTGCGAGACAAATTCAATGGCCGTGTTATCTCACGTGGTGGCGATGCCAATTGGCCGCCAAGATCATGTGATTTGACACCGTTGGACTTCTTTCTTTAGGGTTATTTGAAAGAAAAGGTGTTCGTCGATAAGCTAGCAACAATTCAAGAGCTTATTCGGCACATTAACGGCATAGAAACTTAATTTTCTCAATTTTTAACCGATTTTACTTAGAAGGACACTGACTTTGAGGTTATTGTTGTTTTAAAAGAACATTAGAAAAAACCCTCGTAGGAAATGAACAAGTTTAAAAAAAATTAAAAATTTTTACATTATTGAAAAAATCTCTACATATTTATATTAATAGTACACGGGAAGTATATATATTTGGAAAGAGCACGTTCGTTTCTTATTAATGCCGTTGACCAGTTGAAAAATGACTGAGTTAGAAAAGTTTAAGTGCGCCAGTCCAAAAAAAAATACTCTTTTTCCCCATATCTCGTAATTTTGAGGGTATATTGCAACTAATAAAACCGGTTTTATAATACACTCAGCCAGACCTACAACCTACACTAGGTCATTTCGCAAGTTCTTTTTCAGTGTAACACCGTGTTTTCAGTAGTATAAACATGTTTCGGAAAAACGTTTGTAAAATTTTTGGAATGACTACTATACAAATTTTCAGAATTACTAAAATTCAAAATTTTTTAATTTTCGTACATGTAGGGGGCTCTCTAACGCCCAAACAAAACTCAATTGCAACAGCTGATCACTGTTTCGTCTATGTCCTAAATATCGTCTGGTCCCGATGTGGAAGAGTGCAGAAGTCTTTGTTTAGATCATTCAATGAAGTAACGAAGGAAAGATCAATACGCTTGTTATTCAAATTGTTTGTGGTATTTTTCCGGTTGGCGAATCACATAGCCTCGATAAAATGCCAAAATAAGTAAGAAAAAAGATGTGCTGATAGATATAAAAATTTTAAAAGTAGGCACGCAAGCTTTGATGGTTTCAATCCATTTTAAGGTCCATTTCAAGGGTCAAGTTTTTAATATCGGAAAAGCTTGTTTTTTATCCATTTATAGCTACATATGATGACAACAATTGAGGCCCTATGCTCCTTACTTTTTTAACTCTAAGTGCCGCATTGCAGCATTACTGTTCAATTAACATTAGCTGGACATTGATTATTTTCAATGTTTTTGTAGTTAATGTGAGTAGTTTGATGCTCCAGTGGGGTATGGCTTTGCATATCCAGTGCATAATTTTTGTACAACTACCAAAAAAAAGTCGGTAATGGCAACTGAAAATTTTGCTGTTAATACGGGAAATTTCGCCAATTTGAGCCCAGCGGTATTTTTTGCAACACATGGCTGCGGACGTGTAGTACAATGCAATTTGTAAAAAATTAGCTGCCGCTACTAATTTTTAGTAAACTTTTTGTAAAGTGGTATTTAAAATCTTTATGCTAAAATCAACAAAAAAAATACTAAATATTATTATTATTAGTACAAAATTTCAAATTTATTTTTTTATCGAACATCAAAATTTTTTTATTTTATTAATTTTTTTCAAAAAATATTTTAGACAAATAATAAAAAAAACAAGTAAGAGCGGCTAAATTCGGCTATGCCGAATCTTATATACCCTTCACCATGGTTGGGAAAAAACTGAAGTTTATATATGGACATATATGGAATGGACAGATTTATATACGGACGCCTTTAAGATGAAATTAACCATTTAGTTTGGAGATAAAACTTGGACTCGGGAATATAGGTACTTTAAAAAAATTTATGTTTTGGGCATAACTTTTTTGTATCTGAACCGATATTTCCGAGTTTTTCAGCAAATATGTTATACTAAAGATTTTCGATCTTTTGCTATATAAGACGTATCCATAGGTCATAATACAGCTCTAGAATAGTGTTTGTTGTTTGTGTATAAAAGGTGAAGAGGTGAAAGAAAAGAATTTCAACAAATCGTTAAAAGAAATCACTACAACTGCATGTGTTTTATTTCTACAAAATAGTTTGATTTAGCTGGCAAATTTACATTTGGGATTTTATTTCGCTTTTTTATTAGAAATATTTGTAATTTCTTTAGCTTAATTTTAAAAATTTGAAGGAAAATAGTTTATAATTTTTTTTTATAAATTATTATAAGTTATGACCTAAAATAGTTGCACTCAAAGGTAAATTATGTATAAAATGTTCTTAATATGTGAGAAATAAAATGGTTTAAAAATCTTTTTATAAATTCTTTTAAATCGGAGCAAAAAAAAGAAATAAAACCGTTTGTATTTTGTTTGTATCAGAGGGTTTTTATAAAAATTTTGATGTTTTTAGCCTATTTATGGATTATTTAATTATTAATATTAAATTTTATTTAAATTAATTATTAAATGTAAAAAAAAAACAAAAAATAAACAAAAAAAAATCTTAAGAAAATAAAAAAAAAATGTACAAAAAAAAAGTGAATTGACCTGACCGAGATTCGAACCCGCGGCCTTAGAGAAAAAAAGTATTTGTGACATGGCGTCTAGACAACTGAGCTATTGAAGCTCATACAAAATCATCGTCAATAGATGTACATATATAAAAGTCTTCGTTCATTAGGGATTTGTTTAGTTTTTATTTAAATGACAAATCTTTGTATGTGTGTTGTTTGTGTATAAAAGGTGGAGATGAAAGAAAAGAATTTTAATTATTAATATAAAATGTTATATAAATTAATTTTTAAATGTTAAAAAAAAAACCAAAAATAAGCAAAAAAAAATATTAAGAAAATAATAAAAAAAATGTACAAAAAAAAAGTGAATTGACCTGAGCGAGATTTGAACCTCGAACTCCGCGGGCTTAGAGAAAAAAAGTATTTGTGACATAGCGTCTAGACAACTGAGCTATTGAAGCTCACACAAAATCATCGTCAATAGATGTACATATATAAAAGTCTTCGTCATTAGGGATTTGTTTAGTTTTTATTTAAATGACAAATCTTTGTATGTGTGTTGTTTGTGTATAAATGGTGTAGATGAAAGAAAAGAATTTTAACACATGGATGTGTTGTTATGCTCAAAATTCTACATACATATTAAACAAAGGGATTTTACTGGAAAAATTAGAGGTAGTCCTGGTTTTTTGCTAATATCTCAGCCATTTATTAACCGATCTGTCTGATTTTTAATAGCAAACAGAAATGGATCACATGTAACAGAAATAAAAAAGAATCAAGTCCTCATCACGTCTGGGTTCTTCGGAAAACCCATTTCAACACACAGACGGACAGACGGACAGACGGACATCGTTAAATCAACTTCGCTCTTCATAAGGACCCAGAATATATATACTTTATAGGGTCTAAGATCAATATTGTAGAAATTACAAACGGAATGACAAACTTATATATACCCTTCCACCTGTGGTGAAGGGTATAATTAAAGGTTTAAACATTGTTAAAACAAACGAATTTATCATTTTGTTTTAATTTATTTTTTGAAAATTATTTTAGTAATTTTTTTTACTTTTAAGGTCAAATTTTAATTGTTTCTAGGGCTGATTTTTAGAACCAAAAAAACTTTTTAGTGCTATTTTAATTTTTTTAACATGAGCAGTATATTCACTTTCGATCCCTTTTTTTTAATCTATGTAACATTTTAAGGCAATTTAAGTTTGTAAGTATAAGTTTTAATTAGACATAACATTTCCTTCAATACCCACTTTATTAAGATTAGTAATTTTTTTTTTTTTTGCTTATTTTAGCAAATCAGTTTTCAAAAATTTTAAATATTAAATAATAAATTTTTTACTAAAAATTAGTACAAAAATAGTAAAATACAAATTTTACAAATTTTTCTACTAACTTTTTTTTCTGAGTGTAGGAACAAGAGGAACTTATATGTATGTGGACAGCAATATAGAGAAACCCACGAGTAAAAATATTATGCCACTCAAAAGTTCTAGATTTGTATTCACTGACAGTGCTAAAGAAATGCACTGTATGGTGTTTCAAGGTACACCGCTCACACTTTCAATGAATCTATCTATTTCATAGCAGTTTCCTTGTCTTTTAAATAATATGGAAAGGAACCGTTTTTTTGCTGGCAGCAAAATGTATGATTTCCCTGTTGCTAGGTTTCATAAAATACAATGCGACTTCTATGTAAGTTCTGTTTTCACATACGGTTAGTATATGGTATAAAATAATCTCAAAAGTATATGCAGCAAAATAAATATATATTAAGGGGAAAGGGAAGCAAGAGAGAAAGAGAATGACTGAGCTTAACAATATGATATTTTGCAACTGAGTATTTTTGTTCTATTTCCTAGTGAGTGGAAACGGAAATATTAAAATGGAAAGGAAAATACATTCATACATTACATAACACGACGTTCGTGGCGAGATGAGATGGGTGACTATGTTTTTGTATATTATGTATTTTATTGTTGTATGAATACGCATCTGAAGCAACACGTGATCTGGAAACCCCTTCTAAGATCAGAGAAGTGTGTTTAACCAGGAATGGAAAATTGGATTTTTTAATATGCTTTTTATTTTTAATTAAACCTCTTTTAATGGAATGGTAATATTTTGAATTCGACGGTTATTTATTTAAAGTTTTTGGAATACAAAATTTAAGCATTTTAATTTCTAAATTCTTAAAAAATTCGAAAAATTTGCCCAGCAAAATATCTTTGATTTAAAATAAAAAAGTTTTTGCATATTTAAAATTCGTTTTACTCGAATGATCTTTTGAAAAACTTTTAAAATTACAAATATATAATTTGGAAGTTATATTAAGAAACCCTGGCCCGTAATTATAGTCCCGCACTAAAGTCGGCCTTTTTTAAATTAAATCAAAAACCTGTCTTGCTATTATAGCCAGAATTAAAGCAAGTTTTAAGTTGAACCGGCTTTAAATGGGTATCACATCAAATGTACTAAATGCCTGCATACATTTTGTGCCAAAAAATAAATAAGTGGCAACATTGATCAGCTGATTTTATATTAGTTGCAAAAAAAAATAAAGAAAAGTGTGCAATGGAAAAATGTGAAAAGGAAAAACTTTAGAAAAAAGGTGTATTTTTTTTAGTAACAATTTATTAAATTAATATAAATAATGCAAGATCCCTTATTTATTGATATAATTTTTCTTTCAATATTTTGCAAGTCAAACATATTTGTTTCACAAATATTCTCTTGGCGAAAAACAGCTGTTAAAAGTGTTGTTACACTTAGGCCCATTATTATAACTTGCCGATAGCTAAAGTGAGGATGATAACGGACAGATTATTAGTTTTTCGTTATTATAAGTATACTTTAACCTAAAAGTGACCGATAAGCTAAAGGTAAGTTCATCTTACCTTTAACTTTTAACGTAAGCTTTAAGCATTTGAAGTTGCCACATTTTCTGCTCTGCAGTGTAGTTACCGTGTAGTTTTTAGACCGTATCTTTGCTGTTTGGTTTATTTCTGTGTTTCAGCGTCGACAATGTAAATTTTTTACAATAAACATTTTTATTTTTAACACAAATCGAAGAAATTTTGTTTTTCGTTTGTATTTTTTGTTTGTTGTAAGTAAATAAATAAATAAAAGTACATCGTTGCCACTACGTATTTTTAAAAACCATTTTAATTTGTCAAAAGTAATCGGTTTTTGCTCTGGTAATGCCATATTTTCAAAAAACTTAATTTTATTTTATAAGGAAGTTGTAATAACCAAAAAAGTTAAAGGTCACTTTATTCCTCACTTTAGCTAAAGTTACCTTTAACTAACACGCACCTTAAAGGCAAGTTATAATATTGGGCCTTAATCAAATCAACTTTAGCCAGTTTTAATTTTAAAGCAGACTTTAATGGTTATAGTATACTTTTACTTGTCTATAGTAGGCCTAAAGTCGACTTTTAAGAAAAACATACTTTAGAACACCTAAATTATACTTTATTTTTGACTATGACTACGCGCCTCTGATTTTAGAAATTTTTTTCCAAAAATTTAAAAGAAAAATCCAAAGATTCTGAGATAATTCCCACATTTTGAAATACGAGGGTAAGTCAATAAGTCTTTGGAAAATCATATACGGATCACTAAGAATCTTAAAACAAAGTAGATAATGTCATCTTGCAAAAGACGACTGGCAAATTTTTGGAAAAATACGTCATTAATTTTTTTTGGCAACAATCGATTAATTGACCTAACTTTTGCTATTTCGAAAAATTGGCAAAGAAATTAATTTCATGCTGCCATCGAACACTTCTACTAGAAAAATAAAAGATGAGTGAGATGAAGTCTATGACACATCTTTAAGTGGATAAATGAATTAAAACGTGACCGTACAGCCACAAATGATAAACCTAGTTCAGGACAACCAGTTGAGGCAGTAACTTCGAAAACATTGATAAAATCCACGATATAGTTGAGGCCATGGGCATATGACATGATTCAGTGATATCAATTTTGCACAAAAAATTGCTGGTGAAATACTATCCACAAGTTGGGTACGGCGTTTGTGACTGACTTAGTAGGTGGTTTAGAGTTTTTCCGTCGCGATTTTGTAAGTTCATCGCCAATACACAACTATTGATGAATTGTCGATTCACCACAATACACCAGAAATAAAACAAAGCTCAAAGCAATAGATTTTACCAAGTGAATCCGCTCCGAAAAAAATAAAGACTGTGATATATGCTGGTAAGGTATTTGGCAACGATTTATTGGGATATGCCTGGAGTTATCTACATATTGACGACTTGAAATAAATGAAGAATATTATTCATTAATATTAAGAAAAAGTGATTTTCCATCCAGGTAATGCTCGGGTGCACACTTATACAGTTTCGATAGCAACAAGTTTAGGTTCGAATTGTTGCCGCATTCACCTTATTCTCCAGATTTGACACCCAGCAACATTATCCTGTTTTAGCAAATTTTAAGAAAAAGCTCAGCAAAAAAGATCCGAGTCGAATGAGCAGGTTCTCTCTGTAACGAAAGTTTATTCTGAGGACCTTCAGAAATCTAATTCAGCGGAGGACTTAGAAAAATTGGAAAATCGCTGGATGAATTATAATGAGCTAAAAGGAGAGACTATGTTGAAAAATTGGTTTTAATTTTTTCCAAAGTTATTTCAAATTCTCCAGGCCATTAATACGTCAAAAATCACTTTACTACGAAATCAACTTTTGCTAATGCTATATTATTTTTTTTCTTGGCTACAAAAATATTAAGATAACACTAACTATGGTCAAAATGGGATTTTGTTTAAAAAAATATTTTCAAACTCCAATTTCGGTTTTTTTAAAATTTTGTTTAACAAAATTTATGCTTTCAGGTTTTATTAAAGAATAAAATTTAGAACTATTATAAATGTCCTTCTTTTAGTTTTACACTCAGAAAAAAAAGTTAGTAGAAAAATTTGTAAACGGTTTTCAATCCCACTTTAGTATTTTTGTACTGATTATTGGTAAAAAAATTATTATTTAGCAAATTTTTTTGCTATCTACATTTTGCAAATTACAGAGTTTTTACAGAATATTTACAAATTTTTGTTGCTAATTTCAGAAATCATTTTACAAATTTTTGAAAACCGGTTTGCTAAAATTAGCAAAAAAAATTACTAATTCTAAAAAAGTGGATATTGAAGGAAATGTTACTTCTAATTAAAACTTACACCTACAAACTTAAATTGCCTCAAAATGTTACATATAATAAAAAAAAAAAGGATCGGAAGTGAATATACCGACTCATAGGACATCCAATTAAAATAGCACCAACAAGTTTTTTTAGTTCTAAAAATTAGCCCTATAACCAAAAAAAAAAAAATTTATTTAAAATGGGTTTCAAAACAGTAATTACCAAATTAATACAAAATGATAAATTCGTTTATGTTTTTATAATTTTTAAACCTTTGATTATTATTTTTTTTTAATTTTGTCTAAAATATTTAAAAAAAAAAATAAATAAATTTAAAATTTTGTATTAATATTCACAATATTTAGTAAATTTTTTTTGCTGATTTTAGAAAACCGGTTTTAAATTCCACTTTACAAAAAGTTTACTAAAATTTAGTAGCGGCTACTAATTTCATTGTACTACACGTCAGCTGACATGTGTTGCTAAGATCAGCAAAAAATACCGCTGGCTGAAATTAGCAAAATTTTCCGTAATAACAGCAAAATCATCAGTTGCCATTACAGACTCTTTTTGGTGAGTGTACGCTGACATCTATTTTATTTCGGCGAATTCGGAGAAGGGGAAACAAGTGGAAACATTTTTTAATTATTTCTAAAATCAAATAAACAAAATTAATACATATATGCAAAAAAAAATTATTAATTTTTGAATATTAAATACTAATATTTTCTAAAATTTATTTAAAACAATTTTTTTTTGTTTAAATATCTTAAGGAGCACAGTTTAATAAGATTTTTTCGGTAGCCAGCTTTGTTTTTTGTTTGTAGATGAAAAAAAAATCGCTAGGTTTAGCCATAAAACAGCTAAAATAGCAACCTCTCTGCCAAAATTAGTCAGTCATAGAAATTTTGACAACTGTTTATTAATAAAGCTTTAATAACAACAACACCCTTTTTAACACCTTATTTACTACAAGCATACATAACCTTCTTCTCTCGTTATTGCATTTCTTTAGTTCTTGCATAATTGTTATACGGTTTGGACGCGCGGCTCATGTGAATTTTTTTATATCGAAATTGTGTGTGTTTATATATTAACAGTAATTAAAATTATATTAAATAAAACTTAATTTCAAGTGTTCCTTAATATATTTGAACTATAATTTTATTATTTTATATAAAAAATTCTAGAAAATATTTAGTATATAAAATTAAATGATAAATTGTGTTGCAAGATGATCGGTGGTTACATTCATGTTCGCGCGTGCTCGTTTGATTTTCATCAATTAATGGTGTCTACTGTGTTGTCGTTGTTAACGAGTTTTATAATAAAAACACAAGTGCTAGTTCATATAAAAGAAACCTCATAAAGGATTTTTAGGAAAATAATTAAAATTTAAGGTAAGAATATTAATTTTATGAAAAGTTTGTAACAAAATCTTTTTGGAAAGCATATAAAAAAAGGTATATTCAAGTAAATTATTTTTTTTTATATTGATTTACACTTGCAACCTTTTTTGAGAGCAAATATTTTTATAACCATTAAACGGCCTTTAGACGATGTAATGCATTTAAGGGAAAAGTTTTTGGAATCTCAATTTTTTTTCCGAAATCAATAGTATTGGGGTGGGAAAGGCATAAAGGCACTTAAAAGGTATCAGCTTGACTTCGAATAATAACGCTTTTAATTTTGTTGTTACAGTGCAAGCTCGAATTTCACGACTAATTAAAAAACAGACCTGTCGCGAAAACTGAATTTTCGCAATAACAGAACCCAAGTTTTATTAAAAAATTTTATGTAATTTTTAAAATTAGGAATGTTTTTATTGATATATTTACATTTTAAAATTTTTTTAAGAAATTGCAGATTTTGAGTTGCTTTTTTTCAAATTATTTTTAAGAATAACAACTGAATCACAGAGTTCATACACAGAGTGAAAAAAGCGCTATAAAACTACCAATATTGACACCATCCGTTGTGAAAAGTGAGCTAAGCACGTTTGTGCTCAATTTGACAACGGATGGAGAACTCGTTTTCTTTTCAATGCGTCAGTGAACTTGATTTGCTTGAAGCTTTGTCTAAAGTTTTATCTAAATCTGTTGGTATTGATAATATTTCAATTAGGTTTTTTAAAATGGTTTTTCCCTATATTGTAGATATCATTCTGAATTTATTTAACACCATCCTCATGACCTCCCAATTCCCAACAGCTTGGAAAACGGCACGTGTTGTTCCTATTCCTAAATCTAGAGTAGTTCATGGACCTGATGATTTCAGACCCATTTCTATTCTTCCTTCGCTGTCTAAAATCATGGAACATTTATTTAAAAATCAAATCCTTCAATCTTCTTTTACTAATATATATGATTCCCAATATGCATTTCGGCAAGGATATAACACAACGTCTTTGCTTTTGGAGCTTACAGATGCTGCTAGAGAGTTTGTTAACCTTAATAGATTATGTGTTCAGGTTTCACTTGATCTTTCTAAGGCTTTCAACTCCATCAATTTCATTCGTTTGGTTACTAAGCTCAGGGACAAATTCAATTTTTCTAAGTCAGCTTGTAAGCTTATTTTTTCGTACCTATGTGGCAGATCTCAATTTGTTTCTGTTGGCGGCGTTAGGTCGAATCTGTTACCTCTTCATTCTGGTGTCCCTCAGGGATCTGTTTTGGGGCCACTTTTATTTATACTTTATATCAATGATCTTCAACTATGTGTAAATTCTCGTATTTGTAGGCCATTTCTATATGCTGATGATGTATTTTTACTCTTTGGTGGCAAACGTGAATTTTCGGAGTTACTAGAGTGTAATGTTAACGATACACTTGATAGCATTTTACGCTGGACACCATGCAATTCGCTTTCATTAAATCCGTCCAAATCCAAAGCTACGATGATTGGACCTTCTGATCGATTTATTTTTGATCTTGATATATTTTTGGATAATGTTCAGATTCAGTTTGTTAATTGGGTTAAGTGCTTGGGTGTTGTAATTGATAGTAGGCTTTCGTTTAAAAATCACATTGATACCTTGTGTTGTAGAGTTTGGAGTGCTTTGCGGAGAATTTATTCATCTAATATTTATTTACCTTTTCCAGTAAGGCAAAAGTTGGCTCATTCTCTCTTATTTTCACAGGTCTTGTATGGCCTTGAGGTTGTCTCTGGTACTATCGGTGCCAATTTTGATAGGATAAAACGTTCTGTTAATGTCATCGTACGATTTGTTTACAACGTTCGTCGTTATGATCATATTTCTTTATATGTACAACGTTTTCTTGGAACCTCGTTCGATTTCGCAAATTATCGTTTATTACTTCTTTTCTATAAAGTTATCAGGACTGGTAGACCTGCTCTTTTGCGCAGGAACTTCGTTTTTTCACGGTCAACGAGAAATCCTCAATAATTTATTCCCCGGATTAGAAACTCAAAATATGAAGACACTGCTCTTAACAAGCTTTTTGCTATACAACTTTGTCTGAAAACTAAATTGAATTATACTAAATTCATGTGCATATTTAATATATAATTTAAATTTCACTAAAAGGTAAACAAATTAAAAAAATGTACTGCAGGATATCCTGAAACGTAATAAATTGTGACAAAGTCAGATCCTTTTCGTAACACACCGCATCTATGTCTAAGGAAGTTTGGGGGTCCTTTGTCTTCTTAAATTAACTAATTTAAGGAAATTGTTGCACAAATACAAAATATCACAGTTACATATCTTGTTTTTATTGGAAAATGTAAAATGTCATAAGTTTATTTTATTGGATTTTTAGCTTAAACTTTATTTGACATATACAAATTTAAACTTTTATATTATTAAGTGAAAAAAATAGTTCGATGAATATAAAGTTTAATAAGCGCTACGTCATTTATGGGAAAGCCAATATGCCGTAATGTATAAAATGTACCTGCGATATTTTGTATTGTAGTCAACAAACAAATTTATTACATAAAAGCGCGAATTCGAAATTTTTACCCTTTGCTAACAAAATTTTAAATATATTTTAAGCTACTTTAAGTTCAATATTTAAGACTGTTAAGATTAGAGATGGGCACGCTCACACTCGATCACGAACCAAAAATTACAATCATGTACGATAGTTTTTTTAAATGGTTACTTTAATTTATTAATATTTAATAATATTTTTTATTGAAAATTAGGAAAACTAACTGGTTTGTTTTTATTGATTGTTTTTTTTTAATAGAATATTAAAAATAATTTAAACGTTTTCCAACAAAAAAAAATCCTATACCATTTTTTATTATTTTTAAAAATTAGAAAACTTTTACTTAAAAAATAGAATTTTTTATTAAAATTTTTAAAAATTATCTGAACTAAGTTGCATAAAAATTTTCCTCAGAAATAGTTCATCAATTTCTAAAATCAAGTAAATTTTTATTATTACATAGGAAAAAATTTATTACTTTCTGTTTTTAATTGTCTGAAAATTTTAGAAAACAATTCTTCAAAATTAGAAAGTGGTACTTAAAAACTGAGTTTGGAAATGGCTTTCTTAAAATTTAGTTAATTTTACTACTCGCGAAAGAAAAAATTAACACACATTTAGTTCAATCGAAGTTAGACACATTTTTGAAAGAAAATTTTTCTAAGCTTTAATAAAATTTGACTTAAATTGAGGACAATTTATAAACTATTTTTAAGGAAATTTTTGATTACATTTTAGTTTATGTCTTTTTTTTAAGTAGAAAATGTTCACAAAATAATTTAAAGTTAAGGTAAGAATATAAATTTTGTGAAATCTTTGTGGAAAGGGAAATATACAAAGGAAAAAGTCAGATCAATTAATATTTTTTTTTTTTTGAGAGTAAATATTATTCTCACAACAATTTCACAATAAGTGTTTAAACACATCAAATGAAGTTGCCGCCAGCAACAAAACTATTTTTCCCAAATATATTTTATATGAAGAGCAAAATGCTGCCAAAGCAACAGGCAGGCAAATATGTACTTTGATTAAAATACAGTTCGCAAATAAAAATATATTTGAATGAAAATCGATTGTATTCAAGGTAATTAGGCACACAAAATCGTGAGTATCTGGCTGAAGTTAGGGCTGTGAATGTTAAATGAGACCGCAAATCTTGCCTACAAAGTTAGGAAAAATCAAACCATATTTTGATCTAGTTATCATAAAAATCTTCTTTCTTTTCCGTCTTAAAGTTTTGTATTAGTTTTATATGATGGGTTAGAAAAAAATATTTTTGACACCAGATTTTAAAATCTAGTTTGGGAATAATAGTGACTTTTTTGGTTTTTATGGTAGAAAATAACATTTGCAACTCGACTGCATTTTCATCTTGACAAATTTGTACAAAAAAAAAAAATTTGAAGCAATTTCGAAAACCTTATAACCGTCATACAAAAATGACATATGCATGCAAAATAGAATCGATTATTTGAAAAGATTCAGGACAATCAGAGCATTTTTTGTGCGGCGCCAGGTTCTCAAAGTCAGTAACTTGGGTTAAAACGACACTTTGTCGAGTAACTCAAAAACTATATATCCTATACAGCACAAATGTTCCGCGAGCACACAATATTTTAATAAATTGAGAAATGTCAAATGAAATGCAGAAGAAAACTTGACGTTTAGGTGTGGTTCACATCCAACATCGGCCTTAAAATTTAACCATCCTTTATATTTCAAAATAATTTTTTAGTTTAAAATTTCTTTAAAAATAATATTTATATATTTATATATATATATATATATATATATATATATATATGTAATACATTTAAAGAGAGAAAATTGATTTTTTAATTAAATTACAAAATGATTGACGTTGTAGTTCTAGCTGTAGTTTACAATATACAAGCTCCTGTACATGAAGCCTCGGTCTCCGGTATTCAGAAAGAATAAACGGAAATGTGCATAGCTTTCGCTACTTTTTTTAAGAGGATTAACTTTTATTTTTGAAAAGTATAAGAATAAATCTTAATTTACTACAAAATTTTGTGTTTTTAAATTTTACAAAAACCTCGTAAGCGACAGGATTTGTAAATTGCTGCTTGCGCCAAAAACAAATTTGTCTGCAGTTACTTGTAAGATACAAACTTTTTCACAAAATGTTTCTACACCCTTCCGAGAGTCGCAAAGCCATGATTTGTAAACAATTTATATTAAAACTCATATTTAAAAAGTTTTTTTTCGTATTGTGAAAAATGAGTTGTTGGCCCTTACGTGGGCGCGACGGTGTAAACGCAACTCCAAAATACGAGTACGTATTTTCGTTTTCTTCAAGTTTTCGTTTTAATATTTCTATGGAATTTGAAAATAAACTAGATTTCGAGCGTAATGTAAACGCAATTAAAGGGAAAAGTTTTTGAAATCAAGAGTTTCGGTATTGGTGTCGGTATTAGTTATTGATTTGAAAGGATACTTAAAAATTAAATATGTTATGTTTTTTTTTCTTCAAATAATCAAATGGCAACCCTGGAACAATAATTTTTATAATTTATATAGCCAAGACTTCGAACTATTACATGATTTTTACTTTGTTTTTATATCTAAAATTATCGGAAATTTAAAAAGAGGTGTTACTTTAAAGCAACGGCAGTGTAAAATGGGTTAAAAAATTACGTTATTAATAAAATAATGCCTTAATAAAGGTAAAGAGAAAACAAATATGGCTAGCAATAAATATTAATAGATAAATATTCCGACTAAATGCAATCTAGCGATTTTTTTTAATAGCCATAGAAAAAAATCGCTAGATCTGGCCATAAAACAGCTAAAATAGCAACCTCGCTGACCAAATAAGTCAATCATAGAAATTTTGACAACTATTTATTAATAAAGCTTTAATTACAACAACAATTTAACTAGAACCTTATTTACTACATTCATACATAAACTTTTTGTCTCAATAATGCATTTCTTTAGTTCTTGCATAATTGTTATACGGTTTCGACGCACGGCTCTTGTGGGTTTTTATTGTGTCAAAGTTGTGTGTGTTTAAATCTTAACAAAAATTAAAATCTTATTAAATAAAACTTAAATCCAAGTGGTTCTTTAAATATTTAAAAAAAAAAAAAATTAATATTTTAAAACAAATTATAGAAAATATTTAATATAAAATCATAAATAACGATTGTAGATGATCGGTGGTTATATTCATGTTCGCCCGTGTTCGTTTGTTTTTTCCTCTATTAATTGTGTTTATTGTGTTGTAGTTGTTGTCGTTGTAAAAAGAGTTTTTATAATTAAAAGCACAAGTACCAACTAGTTCATATAAAAGAAACCTCATAAAGGAGAAAGCGCTTAGAAAATAATTAAAAGTTAAGGTAAGAATATAAATTTTATAAAAAGTTTGTAACAATATTTTTAAGGAAAGGAATTAAAAAAAAGGTATATTTAGGTAAATAAATTTTTTTATGCTAATTTACTCTTGTAAACTTTGTTTTTTTTTTTTTTTTTTGATAGTAAATATTCTTGTATTAATTTATTAAGAGGCCTAAAGAGGATGCTCTACAACCAGAGAGTAAATTTGTATGGAAAATTTAGGGGTAGCTTTACATTTTCATTCATAAGCAATACCGTTTTTGCTTATTTACAATTCAAATTTGCGTAGGCAATGTTGCTATTTCTCGGCTAGATCTAGCAATATTTTTTTCATAAAGTTATTTTACCAATTTTTTTTTTAATTATGTAATTTTCTTTAAGTATTGAGGATTAACAATTTTTTAAGTTGTTATAAAGGTAAATTAAACAATTTTTTAGGTTATTTTAGCCGTTTTTTATATTAAGCCATACACTAAAAAAAATTTAACTAGAATTTAGAAAAATAACTTATTTGGTGGAAAAATTGTAATCAAAAAGACACTTTTTTACCAATATTTAATAAAATTTTCCTTGGAAACAATTTTTTTTTTCTTCAAATTTGGTCAAAATTTCTAAATTATAGAAAAATTTTACTACTAAGAAGTAAATTTTTATTTGAAAACAGTAAAATTTCCTTCTAATTAGTTCATACATCACCTAAAATTTTACTGTTAGTTAGAAAATGTTTCCTTGGTTTTAAGAAAAATTTTATTTTATTTAAGTTCATTAGATAATTTTTTTACTTAAAGTCCTAGACTTAGCTCCCTAAAAATAGGAAAATATTTTCTAACATCAAGTTAAATAGCACTTCTTTTAAGTGAAAATGATCCTTAAATTTGATACAAATTTTCTTATAAATATGAAACTGTTTCTATGGTAAAGGTAATATATTTCACCATATATTTTAATGTACTTTACACTCATTGTGTAAGTATTTTCCCACTTTCGGATGACTTCCGCTTTGTGTGGATACTGCTCTTAACAAGCTTTTTGCTATACGTAATAAATTGTGACAAAGTCAGATCCTTTTCGCAAGTGGCACACGGCATCTGTGGCTAAGGAATACTGGGGATCCTTTTGTCTTCTTAAATTAACTAATTTAAGAAAATTGTTGCAAAAATACAAAATATCCCAGTTACATTTCTTGTTATTATTGGAAAATGGAAAAATGTTATAAGTTTATTTTATGGGATTTTTTAGCTTTAACTTTAATTGACATATACAAATTGTAACTTTTTTATTATTAAGTGGAAAAAAAATATTTTTAGTGTCTTCGAAAAATATAAAGTTTAATAGGCGCAAAGTCAATTATAGAAAAGCCATTATGCCGAAATGTATAACTGTGCTTACGATATTTTGTATTGTAGTCAGCAAACAAAATTTTTACATAAAAGCGAAAATTCGATTTTTATTTTTATTTTCCTTTTGCTAATTAAATTTTAAAACATATTTTAAGCAATTTCAAGTTTAATATTTAAGACTGTTAAGATTAGAGATGGGCACATGAGCCATTTTTGACTCACGCTCACGCACAATCACGAAACAAAAATTACAAACATGCACAATAATTCTTTTAAATTGTTATTTTTATTTGTTTCCTTTAATAATATTTTTTCTTAAAAATTAGGAAAATTAACTAGTTTGTTTTTAATTTATTGTTTTTTTTTGGAAAAGAATATTGAAAATAATTTAAACGTTTTCCAACATGAAAAAAATTCTATACCTAAATTTCTTATTTTTCAAAAATTAGAAAACTTTTACTTGAAAAAAATAATATTTTATTAAAATTTATTTGAACTAAGTTGCATGAAAATTTTACTTAGAAATAGTTCATAAGTTTCTAAAATCAAGTAAATTTTTATTATTACATAGGAAAATATTTATTACTTTTTGTATTTAATTGTCTGAAGTAATTTTTAGAAAACAATTTCTAAAAATTAGAAAGTGGTAGACTTAAAAACTGAATTTAGAAATGGCTTTTTAACATATAGTTAATTTTACTACTCGCAAAAAAAACGAACACACATTAAAATAAGTTCAAGTACTTTCTCATTTAAAGTTAAACACATTTTTGGAACTAACTGGGAGTATATTATGTCCTAAACTTTTCTTTGAACTAAACTTAATTATATTAAATTTGAGTATGCAAATTTTTTAAAACTAAGATGTTTTTTCTTAAAATTAATAAATTTTTGTTTAATTGACTTGTTTTTTTCTAAAATCAAGAAATATTACTTAGGATAAATATGAACTAATTCTGAGTATATAAACTATTACGTTTTTACCCAAACAGGAATTTTTATTTATTTTAAGAAAATTTTTCTATGTTTTAATAAAATTTTACTTAAATTGAGGAACATTTTTAGACTATTTTAAAGGAAATTTTGGTTTAATTTTTAGTTCATGTCTTTTTTTTTAGTGTAGAAAATATTTATATTGCATATATCCGAAGATTTACTATATTTTCCTTTCTAATTTTTTTTTTTATTAGGAGTTTTTTGAACAATTTGAACGCCTTTTTAGTTTTAATTTTAATTTCAATGTAAACTTGGCCGATTGAATTTATTAAAAAGGGCAAAAATTATTGATAGCCAGGGAGATAAATTTTTTTCGTGTTCATTTTTTTTTTTGGAGAACAGGACCTAGAAATTTTTTATAAGATACACTCAGAAAAAAAGTTAGTAGAAAAGTTTGTAAACGGTTTTCAATCCCACTTTCCCATTTATGTACTGATTTTTAGTAAAAAAAATTATTATTTAGTAAATTTTTTTGCTATTTACATTTTACAAATTACAGAACTTTAAAAGAATATTTACAAATTTTTGAAAACCGATTTGCTAAAATGAGAAAAATAAATTACTTATTTTTAAAAAGTGGATTTTGAAGGAAATGTTATTTCTAATAATTACGGCTTATACAAACAAACTTAAATTACCTTAAAATGTTACATGGATTGAAAAAAGGGATCAGTAGTGATGATACTTTTCACATCTGACTCTGACTCATATCCAAAAATAGAACATCCCCTTAAAATAGCACTAAAACTTTTTTAGTTCTAAATTAAAATCCAAAAAATTTACTTAAATTATTTTTGAAAACAAAAATTAGCAAATTAATACAAAATGATAAATTCGTTTATGTTTTAGGTAGTTTTTAAACTTTTGATTTTTTTTTAATTTTGTCTAAAATATTTAAAAAAAAATAAAACAATTTTGTTCGATAAATAAGGTATGTCCTTAGAATTGTTTTTATTAAAAAAGTATATAGAATCTATGTTTTTTAAATCAAAATAAGTCCTTAGAGTTTCAAAATTTTATGGAAGTATTTTTCTCTAAAAAAGTTTATAGAATCAAAGAAGTTTTCTGAAAAAAGTTCTTAATATCAAATTTTTTTTGGAAAAAACATTTCTCAAGGAATTATCTTAAATTTAAAGAAATTTTTCAAAGCTTCGAATCATAAGATAACTGTAGGGACTATATTTAGTAAAATTATGGTTATTTTATCATAATAATATGATAACTATATTATAGTCCGACTATGGTTAGCACAAACATAATTCCAAAAATATATAATGCTCTTCGAATAAAATGTTTTTTTCTCTGCGTGCATACAAAGTCATAGTTTTTATACCTCCCTTTTACCCCTTAAATTTGAGATTGGGTCGATAAGAACAAAAACAGGGGCTTATTAATTTTGCTTCCTCTTCAACATATCGAAATTTCAGCTGAATCAGAATTCCCACTTGGAAGAGTTCCCTTACCCAGAACAACTTTAAAATTTTTTGAACTTGCAGTGTATTTCATTAATTTTGCTAAAGCATGCTGCTGCTATTGAAGTAAACTGTAATTAAATTTAATTCAAGCCTCGGAACTGCAAAACAATGTTGGAATTATAATTTATTTTAAAATATTGTCAGTAAAATTACTTATAACTAGGGTTACCAGAGCAATAAAGGATTTCCACTAACACAAATTTAAAGTTGAATTGTAAATGATAAAGAATTTTGTACAACTGTCACGTATTTATAGAATCCTTCAACAAAACTTTTTTTTTAAATTTGTATATTTCTTCTCCTTTTTTCTTCTCTGATGTAGATGATTTTGTATGAGCTACTATCAATGATTAATGATTATACGCGTTATGAAAGATAATTTGATTTTTTTAAGCTTGTTTTGTTTAACAAAAAAAATATGCAATTTAAGTAAGATCAATACATAACAAAAAAAAATTTCTTAGAAAATAAAGATAAACATTCAAACCTAAAAACAAAATTAATATAAAACTTTTTAAACTGATGTGTTTTTTTTTTTTTTTGAGTTAAAGATTAATAGCAGTTTTTAGACGAACGTATAAAATATGAATGAATGATTATATGAACAATGTTAAAAGGGAGTATTATTTTATTTAAAAAGGAAATGAAATGTTTGAGATATTTTTTCATGTGAATGTTTCATTCTTTTTCTGCAAATTGATTTTTAGCAAAACATTATTTTAACCATTGACAAATGTAATTTTGATTTAGTTACAAACAATTTTTGTAAACGAAATGGAAAGGAAAGTAAAATAAACCGTCAAATCATTGTTCGAATAAAAACATTAAAATAAATGTACTTGTCATGATAAAGTCCTTTTTTCTGTAAATTTTTGCTTTTGTATCATTTTCTTAACCCAACATTTAAACGTTAAATCGTTGTGGCAAGGGGGAAGGTATTCTAAAGAGAACAGTTTGATACAGTTGAGAGAACTACAAATAGGGGCGCTAATGAACACTGGGGGTCCTTTGTCTTCTGAAATTAACTAATTTAAGGAAATTGTTGCAAAAATAAATTTTTCTTATTACAAAGGAAAAAATTTATTACTTTTTGTTTTTAATTGCCTGAACTAATTTTTAGAAATTAATTCTTAAAAATTAGAGAGTGGTAGACTTAAAAACTGCATTTAGAAGTAGCTTTTTAAAATTAAGTTAATTTTACTACTCGCGAAAAAAATGAACGCACATTAAGTTCAAGTACTTTTTCATTTAAGTAACACAATTTTGACTAAACTTAGCTTTTTTTAACTAAACTTAGTTTTATTATATTTTAGTATGCAAATTTCTTAAAACTAAGATATTTTTCTTAAAAATTAATAAATTTTTACTTAGTTAACTTGTGTTTTTTTTTTAACTCAAGAAAGATATGAACTATTTCTGAGTATATAAACTATTTCGTTTTTACCCAAACATAGGAATTTTTATTAATTTTAAGAAAATTTTTCTAAATTGACTTAAATTAAGAATCATTTTTAAACTATTTTAAAGGAAATTTTGAATTAGTATTTAGTTATTTTTTTTTTAAATTTAAATTAAATTCCAATTTTTTTAAATAAAAATTTCCATTGAAATTTAAATATTTTAATTTTTCCAAAATTTTTTAAAATTTTTCTCCTAGAATTTTTAAATTCCAAATTCATTTAAAAGTTGCAATAAAGTGTTTTAAAATTTTCACAATTTAATACATCGGAGACATTTGCTCAAGCATTTTTATATTATTTCACCAGTCACGGCGTAGCTTTTTTCAGACCGGTCTTATTTCAGCGGTGACGGGATTGGTCCCAGGGGGTAGGTTTTGCCTATGGTTTTTATTTTACTATTCAAGGGGTGGGTATTTTTAGGCCGGTCCTGTTTTCGCCTGTCACGGGACCGGTGCAGAAATTTCTCCAAACCCCTGTTTTCCCATAGGGTAACTATTAGGGGGAAAAAGAAAAATTTTTGTAATAATGCTTAATATCCCAGCAAAAATAAATGGAAGTGATTCTTAAGGAATTAATTTTTCATTGATTCTAAAGTATCGTTTAGTTCTGATTTTTCTCTTCTAAGGAAGTTCTTTTTCACAACTTATAAAAATGTGATTTTTAATGAAATTAAACACTTTTCAAATCTATGACGCTACAAAAAGTAAAAAATTTATTGCAGTAAAAGTTGCAAGCATTTCGAATAGAGATAAATGAGGGCCGATTGCTGAATTTCCCGCTTAAATTTAACTAAGAGTAAAACTCAAACTTTGTATAGGAAACAACAACAAATGTGTGAGTTAAATTTCCAGGTAGAAGCTAACGGGAGATTGTGAAACTGAGGCTAAGGCTCGATTACTGATGTCCTGTAGAAATCTAAATTACAAATTCAAAATTTATTTGGGAAGAACAAAAGATTTATTTTTTCACTAAACCATAAGAAGGGCTTTAGATGCAATGAAAAAGGATCATAAAAGAAAACTTCCACCCTATGACACCCCTATGTAAAAATCATAAGTTCCGATCCAAATTTTCACAACACCGGAATCAAAATCACTGCTTCTTTTTCTCTTCTTTTGCTACTTTTTTCTTGCTGGGATATGAAATCTGTCGGTTTTTTTTTTTAATAATTTCTGTTTTTTTTTTTGAGTATTAGTTCACAAGGTGTATTATTTTGTCGCAGTATTAAAAAACAGATATATTAAAATTTTTATTTTACTATAATGACAATGTTGGGGGTCTCTTTGTCAGTAAACTTAAACAACTCTTAGCACAACTATTGGAAACAAAATTTATTTCTATACACAAAATAAAACGTCAGAAAAATATACTACTTTTGGAAGATTTACCCAGAAGCACTTTTCACATTTTTAAGCCCATTTTGACCACGTTGTAATTGGAAATTTCTAAAAGTATTGCTTTAGTTAATAAGCACATACCCCCTAAAACACAAATTTTATCAGATTTCTTCCCAAAGGTTTTTGGTCCTGCCCGCATAATTATCTCAGTAGATGACTACGCTGAACGAAGAACTTACATGTAATATTTTAAATTCCTAATCTAGCGGTTTATGTTGAAAAAAATTTCCAGAAATCACATCATGGTGGGTGTCTAGCATACATGGGACCAAAGAATTGAGTGAACAAATTAATTGACGATTTCATTACCATTGAGTTCCTATTAATTGAAATTAAATCATGGATGGTAACTAAAACGATGCGGTAATCGGTAAGGGTAATGCTATTTAATATTCTTTCGGTAACGTTATTTAAAGGGTAACGCTATTTTCAATTATTTCTATAACGGTATTTTAAGGGTAACGGTATTTTACGGTAACGGTATTTGCTCCATTTCATTTCATTCCCTGTGTTAGGTGTTTTGATTCCACTCGTTCCCCTGCTCATTTTATTTCGTTTCATTCCCCTGGTCAAGTACTTCAATTCCAATCGTTTCTTGTTCCATTCCATTCTGTCCTCCTTATTTAGTGATTCCCCTCCAGTTTGTTCATCTTTACTAGTGTTTCAATTCCATTCCTTCCCCATTCGCTTGTCTTGTGTTTTGAAACATTTCATTTCTATTCCAAATTTTAGTGTTTCTATTTCATTCATTCTTTAAAATTTCCAGCGATTTGATCTGGGTGATGTTGAGTGAATGATTCAGTCACTAACATAATTCTTTATCATCCCAGTGTAGAAAAACATTACCAAATAATGCTTAATATAACCGATTAATTTTTTAATAGCGTTACTCATTACTTTTGCCAGGTTATGTCGCGCAAAATAATAGCCATTTGCCTATACAGGGTGGCGCAAAAATAACCTTCCGATGTTTTTTGGCTGTAATTTAAAAAAAAAATGAAAAACTTTGATTCTTCTTGTGGATTATTTTTATTTGGTCTTTTAATTTTTTTTTACATCAAGTTGAGAATATGATGTCGTGTAAATTGCCGCCGCCACAGTTGATTGTCATTTGAGCCCTTTTTATGGCATTTTCCATCACTTTGGCCAAAACTTCCGGCGATAGGTCCTCACATTCTTGACGGATATTGTCTTTAAGAGCTGCAAGAGTCTGAGGATTGTTGCCATAAACCCGCGACTTCAAAAAGCCCCACAAAAAGAAGCTTGGAGCGGTCAAATCAGGCGATCTTGCTGGCCAGTGCAAATCGCCAAAACGGGAGATTAGGCGCCCGGGAAATGCATCCTTCAGCATATCGGTTGTGGCACGTGCAGTGTGTGGCGTTGCAGCGTCCTGTTGGAACCACATGTTTTCCAATCCCAATTCATCAAGTTGCGGCAAAAAGAACTCGTTGATCATTGCTCTGTAGCGCTCACCATTCACAGTAACCGTTTGGCCCGCGACGTCTTCGAAGAAAAAAGGTCCGATGACTCCTCCAGCGAAAACAGCACACCATACAGTGACTTTGAGCGGGTGTAATGGCTCTTCGTGTTTTACACTCGGATTTTCAGTGCCCCAGAAGCGTCAATTTTGCTTATTTACGTACCCGCTAAGATGGAAATGGGCCTCATCACTCATAATTATTTTTGATGAAAAATCATCTTCATTATTGCTCAAATAAATAGTCACCAATATTCCGCGTTCTGGAGCAGTGTAGCGTAACATTGTTTATTAACGTGTATTTCGCATGTGTTTACTACACAAATGTCAAAACAGAACTGACTTTAGTATTTTCTGATAGGAGGATTACTTTTGCGCCACCTTGTAGTTTAGCAATATTGAAAAAATAATTTTTATACAAATTTCGCAATATTCTGTGACCTTCTAACTTGGATTTTAACTCATGCATTTAGTGTTCTTTCCCATGTAAAATTTAAATTTAACTCTTGATTAAAGAGACATTTAGTAATCGGGACTTAAACAGGAATTTAAGTGCATTTCGGTGAATTAAAACGCCATCTTTCTCACATAGTTTTAAATTTAAAAACACTATAAGTGAAAATGTAACTTATCTTATTTACCATGTAAAAATCGAAATATACATGAACATACATGATCATACATGGGTTTATATATGATCTTACGTGGGCATACATAGTCATATACGTCCATACATGGTTCAATATATGGCCGTACATGATATCATATATGATCATATATTTTCGTAATCGAAATTTGAGGGTATATGGACGTATATGGTCATATATGAGCATACATGTATAGCATATGAGCATACATGAGAATATATCACCATATACGGCCATATACCCTCAAATTTCGGATCCGAAGATATATGGTCATATATGAGATCATGTATGGTCATATATTGAACCATGTATAGACGTATATTACCATGTAAGCCCATGTATGATCATATACAAGCCCATGCATTATCATGTATGTTCATATATATTTCGATTTTTGCATGGGTTTGTAAAAAACAACATATTTTAATTTTGAAAAAAAAATTAAAAATTGTATGAAAAATGTGGAAAATGTTTCAAAAAAAAAAAAATTGTAAAAGAAAGATCTAAAGAAGTTGAATTTTTAAGAGAAGCGTCATTCTGTAAGGTTTAATATTTTTTTTAATTTTTGTGATATATTTTTTTTTTTTTATTTTTATTGCGCAATACATAATTTTCTAAAGATAATTTTCATCGAAATATTTTTCTTCAAAAAATCTTATATTCACATTATATTTTTTTTCATTTTTTAAATGAATTGCTATCGTTCTTCCAAGGATACCTTCCTTCATTTTAAGATATCAGTATTTTTTTTTTTTGTATTTAGTGACGACAACATTGTATGTTCTTATTTAAACATTCTTAACAAATCATGCTGTGTGACATTTGAATTATTACTTACTTTGGAATATTTCACATGACATTAGCTTAATAAACATTAAAGCAGGTCGACAATACTTCAAGAAAAAAAACAGACTTATGCTTACTCTAACCACTCCATGAAATCTGTACTGTACATGTACTTTCAACACATTTAATAATAAATACGATACACTGGAAGTTCTTACACTCTGTGTCACATTCAAACAGATTTAGACAGGTAGTAAATGGCCAAACAACAGTTGATATATTGACTCCATATTAATACGTTCAGTCTTGTCCTGTTGTGTGACAAATTGTCAAAAGTAAATATCCTTTCAATGTTGTTTAAAAGACTAATACTGCAAGTCTTTTAAAATTTTATTTTATTTTTTAGGAATGCGATTTTTTTTTTTTGATTTCCTTAAAGAAACTGTTTTATTTATAGGATTTTAATTAATGACTACTTGGAAATCTTTAGTTTAAGTATTTCTTTTATTTCTATTTCTTACAATTATTTCATTGATTTACATTTTGTTTGGTTTGGTTTGATTTACTTGAAAAGTCTATAAAAATGTGATCTAATTTCTCCAAATATGTCATTGTCAATTAGTTTTAAGTGTAACAGTCTATTACTTATTTTGTTATCTTTCCCACATTAATCAACTTAACACAAATTTCAGAATAAAGAATGATAAAAAAAACTAAAAGAATTTTTTCTAAAGAAATTTTTATTTTAATAATAAATTAATAAATTAGTAAAACTAAATAATAATTTATAATAGCAATATAATTAATTCTAAAGCTATTTTTGAAAATCAGTAAACAAAATGTTTTCATACATTTTGTATGAAAACTTTTGAAGTCAGTTTGACGTACAATTTAAAATAATGAAAAAGTACGAGATTGACAAAATGTTATAGTATTAAGTTGGCTGCAAGTCAACTACTTCCAAACAAAATGTATGATTTTGTTGTTCAAATGCACAAATATAGGCGTAGAGCATACGGCAAACGCTACTTACATTATTTTTTGGGAGACTAGTAAAACCATCGGGTCCAAAATCATAAGGGCAGTGTCCATTTTGCACTATTTAAATTAAATTATTAGGGATCCTACACTACAAATTATGTAATTTTATAAACTTTTTCATAAACAAGCGAATAAGACATTAAAGTAGGGAATAACGACTATAGAATATTTTAAGCCAGTCTGGTTGAAAATGAACTTGAAATTTTGAAAATATTGCTTTACTTAATGAACTGCATATAAATCCAGAGAGCAAAAGTTTAGAAATTGCCATGAAAATAATACCGCAATTTATTGATTTGCTTTACAAGCAGGCGAGATCACAGTGTGCCAAAAGACAATAAAAAAAAATGAACTAGAATTTAGAAAAATTAATTTATTTGGAGGAAAAATTGAAATGAAAACGGTGCCAAAGACACCCTTAACCAATATTTAATAAAATTTTCCATGAAATTAGGAACAATTTTTACTTAAAATTTGGTCAAAATTTTTAAATTATAGAAACATTTTACTACTGAGAAGTAAATTTTTATTAGAAAACAGTAAAATTTGCTCCAAATTAGTTCATATATCATCTAAAATTTTACTGTTAGTTAGGAAATGTTTTCCTGGTTTTAAGAAAAATTTTATTTTATTTAAGTTCATTATAAAATTTTTTTTTTAATAAAAACTAGTACTTAATTCCCTAAAAATAAGAAAATATTTTCTAACATCAAGTTAAATAGCACTTCTTTTAAGTGAAAATTATCTTTTAATTTGATAAACATTTTCTAACACATATGAAACTGTGTCTATGGTAAAGGTAATATATTTTACCATAAATTTTAAAGTTCTTTACACTCATTGTGTAAGTATTTTCCCAATTTCAGAGGACTTCGCTTTGTGATAAATTTTTTCTTTAAATTAAATTGAATTATACTAAACTCATATATTTAAAATATAAATTAAATTTTTTAAACAGAAAGGTAAACAAATTAAAAAAATTTACTGCAGGATATCCTGAAACGTAAAAAATTGTGACAAAGTCAGATCCTTTTCGTAGTTACTAAATGGTTCTTCTTAAGATAACTACAAAAAGCGGCGCCCTAAGTGACACACGGCATTTGTGGCTAAAGAACACTGGGGGGTCCTTTGTCTTCTTAAATTAACTAATTTAAGGAAATTTTTGCAAAAATTCAAAATATCACAATACATTTCTTGCTATTATTCGAAAATGGAAAAATGTCATAAGCTTATTTTATGACATTTTTAGCATAAACTTTAATTAACATAGGAAAATTTTTAGTTTTTTTTATTAATAACCAAAAAAATATAGTGTATTCAATAAATATAAAGTCAATTATAAAATGTGCTTGCGATATTTGGTATTGTAGTCAGCAAACAAATTTATTACATAAAAGCGCAAATTCTAAATTTCTTACTCTTTGCTAACAAAATTTTAATATATATTTTAAGCTTCTTTAAGTTCAATATTTGTTAAGATTAGAGATGGGCACGAAAGCGAGTTTTGGCTCACGCATGATCACGAACCAAAAATTGTAATCATGCACGATAATTTTTTTAAATGGTTACCTTAATTTGTTTCCTTTAACAATATTTTTATTGCAAATTAGGAAAATTAACTAGTTTTTATACCCTTCACCATAGGTGGAAGGGTATATATAAGTTTGTCATTCCGTTTGTAATTTCTACAATATTGATCTTAGACCCTATAAAGTATATATATTCTGGGTCCTTATGAAGAGCGAAGTTGATTTAACGATGTCCGTCTGTCCGTCTGTCCGTCTGTGTGTTGAAATGGGTTTTCCGAAGAACCCAGACATGATGAGGACTTGATTCTTTTTTATTTATGTTACATGTGATCCATTTCTGTTTGCTATTAAAAATCAGACAGATCGGTTAATAAATGGCTGAGATATTAGCAAAAAACCAGGACTACCTCTAATTTTTCCAGTAAAATCCCTTTGTTTAATATGTATGTAGAATTTTGAGCATAACAACACATCCATGTGTTAAAATTCAATACACAAACAACACACATACAAAGATTTGTCATTTAAATAAAAACCAAACAAATCTCTAATTAACGAAGACTTTTATATATGTACCTCTATTGACGATGATTTTGTGTGAGCTTCAATAGCTCAGTTGTCTAGACGCTGTGTCACAAATACTTTTTTTTTTTTCTCTAAGGCCGTGGGGTTCGAGTTTCAAATCTCGGTGAGGTCAATTCACTTTTTTTTTGTACATTTTTTTTTATTATTTTCTTAAGACTTTTTTTTGCTTATTTTTGTTTTTTTTTTAACATTTAATAATTAATTTATATACAATTTTATATTAATAATTAAAATTATTTTCTTTCATCTCCACCTTTTATACACAAACAACACACATATAAAGATTTGTCATTTAAATAAAAACTAAACAAATCTCTAATGAACGAAGACTTTTATATATGTACCTCTATTGACGATGATTTTGTGTGAGCTTCAATAGCTCAGTTGTCTAGACGCTGTGTCACAAATACTTTTTTTTTCTCTAAGGCCGTGGGGTTCGAGGTTCAAATCTCGGTGAGGTCAATTCACTTTTTTTTTACATTTTTTTTTTATTATTTTCTTAAGACTTTTTTTTGCTTATTTTTGGTTTTTTTTAACATTTAATAATTAATTTATATAAAATTTTATATTAATAATTAAATAATCCATAAATAGGCTAAAAACATCAACATTTTTATAAAAAACCCTCTGATACAAACAAAATACAAACGTTTTTATACCTTTTACCACAGGTGGAAGGGTCGCGGGTTCGTTAAGATTTTTTTTTTGTTTATTTTTTGTTTTTTTTTTACATTTAATAATTAATTTAAATAAAATTTTATATTAATAATTAAATAATCCATAAATAGGCTAAAAACATCAAAATTTGTATAAAAACCCTCTGATACAAACAAAATACAAACGGTTTTATTTCTATTTTTTGCTCCGATTTAAAAGAATTTATAAAAACATTTTTAAACCATTTTATTTCTCACATATTAAGAAAATTTTATACATAATTTACCTTTGAGTGCAACTATTTTAGGTCATAACTTATAATAATTTATAAAAAAAATTATAAACTATTTTCCTTCAAATTTTTAAAATTAAGCTAAAGAAATTACAAATATTTCTAATAAAAAAGCGAAATAAAATCCTAAATGCAAATTTGCCAGCTAAATCAAACTATTTTGTAGAAATAAAACACATGCAGTTGTAGTGATTTCTTTTAACGATTTGTTGAAATTCTTTTCTTTCACCTCTTAACCTTTTATACACAAACAACAAACACTATTCTAGAGCTGTATTATGACCTATGGATACGTCTTATATAGCAAAAGATCGAAAATCTTTAGTATAACATATTTGCTGAAAAACTCGGAAATATCGGTTCAGATACAAAAAAGTTATGCCCAAAACATACATTTTTTTAAAATACATATTTTCTGGAACCATAAATCTTCCCGAGTCCAAGTTTTATCTCCAAACTAAATGGTTAATTTCCTCTTAAAGGCGTCCGTATATAAATCTGTCCATTTCATATATGTCCATATATAAACTTCAGTTTTTTCCCAACCATGGTGAAGGGTATATAAGATTCGGCATAGCCGAATTTAGCCGCTCTTACTTGTTTTTAATTTATTGTGTTTTTTTTTTTTTTTTTTTTTTTTGAAAAGATATTGAAAATAATTTTAACATATTCCAACATGAAAAAAATTCTATACCTAAATTTATTATTTTTCCAAAATTCGAAAAATTTTACTTAAAAAAATATATTTTATTAAAATGTATCTGAACTAAGTTGCATGAAAATTTTCCTTAGAAATAGTTCATTAGTTTCTAAAATCAAATAAAATTTTATTATTACATAGGAGAAAATGTATTACTTTTTGTTTTGAAATTGTCTGAACTAATTTTTAGAAAACAATTCTTCAAAATTAGAAAGTGGTATACTTAAAAACTGAATTTGGAAATTGCTTTCTAAAATTTAGTTAATTTTACTGCTCGCGAGCAAAAAATTAACACACATTAAGTTCAAGTACTTTCTCGATTTAAGTTGGACACATGTTTTGTACTAAATGGGAGTAAAGTAGATATGTCCTAATTTTTTTTGTTACTTCGATTAATTTTATTACATTTGCGTATGCAAATTTCTTAAAACAAAGATGTTTTTTCTTAACATTAATAAATTTTTATTTAATTGACTTGTTTTTTAAGAAATATTACTTAGGTAAAATATGAACTATTTCTGAGTATATAAACTATTTTGTTTTTCCTTAAACTTAGGAACTTTTATTCTCTTTAAGAAAATTTTTCTAGGTTTTAATAAAATTTTACTTAAATTGAGGACAATTTATAAACTATTTTGAAGGATTTTGATTACATTTTAGTTCATGTATTTTTTGTTTTTTTTTCAACTAAACTTTATTGATTTTATGCAAAAATTTTGTTAAAAATCTTGAAGAAAAATCTATCAGTAAGGTCCCAGGACTTTACAAACTTTTTGGAAAACACAATTTTAATCTAATTTCGTATTTTAATCTAAAGTATCACTTCGAAATTGGATAACCAGCTTATCAAATAAATGTATATAACTCAACTTAGAATTCAAACGTAAACATGATATTGATCTTGAAATGAAGATATTTTATAAATAAAACATACCCTATGTACTCGTTTTCGTACTCGTTTGTTTGAAAAAAAAGAACTAACATTTTAGTATCACGCTTGATAATACAACAACATCAAAATAAACACAAAAAAATTCTTAGAATTAAATTATAAATTAAATACTATGTTTTGTTTAAACATAATAAACAACATAAAACTTTAATGAATATGTACAAAAAAAAAATCAACAATAAAAGAAATCTAAAAAAAAGAAGAAAAAAATCCAACTACTTCAAAAAAAGGTAGTTTTTTTATGAAAAAAACTTTATAACAATTATGTTAAGTGACGTTGACAAAAAACCAGAAAAAAATCAACTAACTACTGCACTGATGATGATTACGATAGTAGTTATTTATAACAATCTCGAATTATCATCATACCGTGAGTTTTGTAAGTAAATCTGTCCCAATAGCAATGACAAGAGGATGATTTTGAATTTGATCCTAATAAAATGTGAATAGCTCAAGTCTTTTAATAATCTTTAATATTTAGCGGAGTTTTTGGTATATCAATAAAGGCTTATTTACACCTGAGGGAGAACTTTTAGAGATAGAGAAAAAAACATTTCTAAAAAGCTCTATTGTGAATGATTGCAGCTACGTTGTTTGCTCTATCTCTAGCAGTTTTCTCTCACGTGTAAATGTGCCTTGCAAGTTTGCTCTCTCATGTTGTTTTTTTTTTTTCTGACAACAAACCAACACCCAGGGGATGTTCTCTATAAATTTGGAAAGTTTTAAAAACTCGGGAACTTTGGACGCGGTACGGCACAGTTTAAAGTTGAATATTTTTTTTTTTCTTAAATTCGTAAATTTTTTTTAATCAACGCTCCAGGGAATCACTTTTTATGCAGCACATCTACAAAATTAGGTTAAAGCCTAGAGGAAAGAGGAAGTAGTGTTTGTAGACATTTGATTTAAATTGAATAAAGTCTTAATGACAGGAAACACCTCAGCGGGAAGTTTATTCCACATACGAATAGTACGACTACACCAAAAAATAAAAGTACTAAAATTTAGAATTAACTTATTTGGAGTAAATTGAAATGAAAACGGCGCCAAAGACACTTTTTACCAATATTTTATAAAATTTTCCATGAAATTAAGAAACAAATTTTGCTTAAAATTTGCTAAAAATTTCTAAATTATAGAAAAATTTAACTATTGAGAACTTAACTTTTTTATAGAAAACATAGCAAAATTTCCTTTTTATTAGTTCTTCTTAAATTTTTCTTGGTTTAAAGAGAAATTTTAATTTTTTTTACTCAAAACTAGGACTTAACTTACTAAAAATAAGAAAATATTTTCATATGAGTTTAAAATAAGCTTAACATCTTTTTTATATAAAAAATTAATTGTAATTATTTATTTATTCTAATATTTCTAAATTCAAGTTAAATAGCACTACTTTTAAGTGAAAATTGTCCTCAAATAAGATTAAAAATTTCTAAAGTACTTAACACTACTTGTATTTTCCTACTTTCGTAAGACTTCCGCTTTGTGAGGATACTGCTTTTAACTAGCTTTTTGCTATACATTTTGTCCTTAAATTAAATTGAATTATACTAAATTCATGTATTCAAAATATAAATTATATTTCATTAGCAAAAAGGTAAACTAATTTTAAAAAATGTTTAGCAGGATTTCCTGAAACGTAATAAATTGTGTGAAAGTCAGATCCTTTACGGTTCTGCTTGAGACAACTACAAAAAGGAAAGCCCTAAGTGACACACGGCATATGTACTTAAGGCACACTGGGGATCCTTTGTCTTCTTAAATTAACTAATTTAAGGAAATTGTTGCAAAAATACAAAATATCACAGTTACATTTCTTGTTATTATTAGAAAATTGAAAAGGTCATAAGTTTCTTTTATGACCTTTTTAGCTTAAACTTTAATTTTTACTTATTTTTATTATTAACTAAAAAAAAAATAGTTTCAGTGCCTTCAATAAATATAAAGCTTAATAGGCGCAACGTCAAATATAGGAAAGACATTATGCCGTAATATAAAAATGTGCTTGCGATATTTTCTAATGCAGTCAGCAAAAAAAATTATTACATAAAAACGTAATTTCAAAATTTTTTACCTTTTGCTAACAAAATTTTAAAATATATTTTAAGCTACTTTAAGTTCAATATTTAAGACTGTTAAGATTAGAAATGGGCATGAGAGCGATTTTTGACTCACGCTCACGAACCAAAAATCACAAACATGCACGATAACTGTTTTCAATGGATACTTCAATTTTTTTTTTCCTGAAATAATATTTTTTCTTTAGAATTAGGAAAATTATCTAATTTGTTTTAAAATTATTGTTAAAAAAAATTAAAAAAATAAAAGTTTCAGATAAAAAACTAAATATTTCCTCGATTTAAGAAAAATTTACTCAAGTTTTTTTTTTTTAATTTATCTGAAGAAATTAATTAATTCCCAAAAGTTAGAAAGCTTTTACTTAAAAAAAATAATATTTTATAACAATTTTCAAAATTTATCTAAAATAAGTTGCATGAAAATTTTCCCTTGAATTGGTTCATCAGTTTCGAAAATCAAATTAAATATTCTTATTTAATTTATTACTTTTTGTTGTTAATTGCCTGAACTAATTTTGAGAAAACAATTCTTAAAAATTAGAAAGTGAAAGACTTAAAAACTGAATTCAGGAATGACTTTCTACAATTAAGTTAATTTTACTACTCGCGAAAAATAATTAACACACATTTAGTTCAAGTACTTTCTCATTTTAAGTTAGACACATATTTTGAAATAAATGGGTGTAATTATGTTCTAAATTTCTTTTTTTTTAACTAAACTTAGTTTAATTATATTTTAGTATTCAAATTTTTTAAAGCTAAGATATTTTTCTTAAAAATTTATCAATTTTTATTTAATATATTTGTTTTTCTCCTAAAATCAAGAAATATTACTTAGGAAAGGTATGAACTATTTCGTTTTTACTCAAGCATTAGAATTTTCATACTTTTTAAGAAAATTTTTCTAAGTTTTAATAAAATTTGACTTAAATTGAGGAAAATTTTTAAACTATTTTAAAGGAAATTTTGGATTCATTTTTAGATCATGTTTTTTTTTAGTGCAATTGGATGTTCACCAAATATTTTTCTGTGTGCACCCATGTCTACCTATTCGGACCTATTCACAGGACCCCACGCGGAGATTGTTGAAAGATCCATATTGAGGGTGTCATTTATATTTTGCCTCATGCCCCCAACCTTCAAAGGTCTTGGTGTATTGCCGAAGGATGACAGATGTTGCTGTCATGTGAGAAAGAATAGGCAGTTCGACCAAAGTGCAAAGAAAGTTTGAAAAAGAAAGTTTGACACAAAACGGTAATTTATAAAGATAAAAAATAGTGAGGGAGAAAGAACGGAACCTGGCGGTACCCCTGAATTCAACTAAAACTCGTCGGATGATGAGACCAAATGCAACAATACTATGGGGTGATAGCAATGAAATTCGACAATTCGTAATTTACCAGAACCTTTTATCTGTAACTTTGAATTGTTGTACCATGAGGCAAATCTATACCAATAAAGTAATTTGATTCTGAGTTTGTGGACCAGTAACCTTAAATCTTTTTTTTGAAAATTTATAAAAAACTTTGATTTAACTAAATCTATTTGCGTATAAACTTGTTTTACAACAATTTGAAAGATGTCGTTATTTCGTACACTCCCTTTTTTGAAAATTCTTCATAACACGACGCATATGAGAGATAGAGACAAATGGCCGATAAGTTGGACATTTGACTTACTTGTCAAATTTTCTACTGGGTACATAAACTACTTACATTGTTATCTTTTGTTTATTGGTAAACAGATCATGTTGGGGTAACATTTATTTGTTTTTTTTTTATAAGAACTTTATTAGAGTACAGCCACGTAATAACACTTTAATAAAAGAAAAAAAAAACTTGAAATAATAAAAAAAAGAACATAAAACTTTAATAAAAATAACAAATAAAACTAGTGCAAAGATAAAAATCGGGAAGGGATCTGATTTTTTATTTTAGAACAGAGCGGAAAATGCAAAGATTAATCCAAACGAAATTGCCGAGAAAGCTTATTTAAGCCGGAACTACCTAGTACTTTCATAATTACTGACACAATGTTAGTCGCCCCCACTGTAAGAAATCCACTAAACATATCTCGTTACGTTGACAGTTTTTTGACAACTAGCAATTAAACTTCATTTTTGTGTAAAAAGTTTTTGTCGTGCGTTACTTTAAATTATGGAATTAGGAAATATTGAAAACCGTATTGTCGTTAATGGCCTAAAAAATGTGGAATCGAACATTGCAGCCGCTCGGGGTTAGTCGTAGTTTTGTTTATCGTGCTGTGAAACTGTTTGGGGATACTGGTGGAGTAGCAGACCGTCCGAGATCTGGCCGTCCGCGCTCTGTGCGAACTCCAAGAGCCGTTAAAGCTGTACAGAATGGAATTTATCGAAATCCACTCCGAAAGCAGCAAATAATGTCGCGGGAGATAAATATATCGAAGGTATCTATTTCCCGCAACATTAGATATGACTTGGGACTTCGGGCTTACAAAAGACACACGGGGCATCTACTTACGGCGGCGTTAAAACAGAAGAGGAAGCAAAAATCAAAAGCATTGACTCGCCAGTACGCCAAAAACCGCCACAGAAAAATTATGTTTACTGAAGAGAAATTTTTACTGTGGAGGAGTCGTTCAATAAACAAAATGATAGAGTCTATGCTCAGTCATCTCTGCAAGCAAATGAATTGGTTCCTAGAGTTCAGCGAGGTCACCATCCTGCTTCTGTGATGGTATGGTGGGGAGTCGCCTATGATGGGGTCACCAAGCTTCATTTCTGTGAAAAAGGTGTTAAAACTTCGGCAAAGATGTACCAATCTGACGTTTTAGGAATGGTTGTGAAGCCATTAAATAGCACATTGTTCAAAAACGAGCCGTGGACCTTTCAACAGGACTCTGTCCCAGCCCATAAGGCAAAAACAACTCAAGACTGGTTAAAAAACAGTTTACCAAACTTTATTTCTACGTATGATTGGCCATCGGGTAGTACAGATCTGAATCCTTTAGACTATAAATTGTGGTCCGTTTTAGAAGGCATGGTCTGCACTACTCACCACAAAATTTTGGAATCGCTTAAGCGTGCACTTCTCCGCGCAGTGGACAATTTCCCCATGGAGGTCGTGCGTACTGCAATAGACGATTGGCCGGTCAGACTTCGGTCGTGTTGGAAGGCAAATGGCGGCCATTTTGAATAATTTTTTTTTTTTGTTATATTCTTCAATATTTAAAAAACCAAAATAAAAAGAAAAAATTAAAAAACCTCTTGTTGTTTGTTTTTTATCAAGAAAAAAACCGTGTGTCAGAATAATTGAAAGAACTAGGTATATGCAAACACTTGCAACAAATTTTTTCTTAAATTAAGTAAATTGGAAATTTTCGTTCTTATTTGTTCTTTAATTTATTAAATGCATAATGAACTTTATTTTTAGCTTATAATTCTTATTCAAAATAACCAAATTTCACTTATTTATATTTATTACTCTGTAATTCTCATTAAGTGCATACTATCAAATATATAAGTACGAGTATTATAGTTTGCCTTATAAAATCAAAGTAAACAATTTCATTATATTCTCGTGTATGAATATCATTATTAATGAAAAAATTAATCCACACAATTTATATGTTTTCAAATAAAATTATATACTATTATTGATAAACATTAAACTTCGAACGTCATACAAATACAAAAAGAAAGCAACAAAAAGCAATTATTGAATTCACAGCAAAAAATCATTCATTTGTAAAAATAATTCGGCAAAAGTGAAAAAAAAGACAAAAATTAAAAAAAAAAAATTGTAAAAATAAAAAATAATTAAAAAATTCTCTCTCTCTCTCTGCAATGATTATCAAGTAAAGCTCTAAAATATTGTCAAGTAAATTAAGAACTTTAATACAAAATTGTTTCTTTAACATGTTTAATTTTCGAGATATGTGCGATTAAAATTGCATCTAAGCTTTTCAATTTAATTTAATTTTTTTAATTTCGACGATTTTTTTAATTTTGAAAAATTTTGAAAATAAAGGGTGGTTAAATCATAAGGGCCGATGTTGAGTGTGAATCATAAACGTCAAGTTTTTTTCTGCATTTCATTTGACATTTCTTAATTTCAGACTAACTGAATTTGAACCATGGAAAGATACACAATCGAGCAACGCGTTACAGTTATTCAGGCTTTTTATGAAAATGGGCGTTCAAATCAAAATGATTTTTTCGGTCAATTTAATCGTCCAAATGTGCGTACAATCGGAAAAATCGTGCAAAAATTTTAGCAAATCGAGTCTGTAGGAGATGTGAAAACACCAATGCATGCTCGTACTGCAGAAAATATTGCTGCTGTTCGCGATAGTGTGGCTGAAGAGCCGTCCACCTCAACTCGTCGTCGTGCCCAACAATTGTACCTCTCACGCTTGTCGTTGATGAGCAACAGTGGATGGCAATTTTCGAAGAAAATCATCTTCAGTGATGAGGTATATTTTCACCTCAGTGGATTCGTTAATAAGCAGAATTGCCGCATTTGGGCGAATGATTATCCAAGAGTGATTGTCGAAAAACCAGGGCACCCACAAAGAGTGACTGTTTGGTTCGGCATCATCAGGCCGTATTTTTTCCAAAATGAGGCCGGTCAGGCAGTTACTGTGAATGGTATTCGCTATCGTGAGATGATAACGAACTTTTTATGGCCCGAATAGAAAGACATAGATGTGCACGATATGTGGTTTCAACAGGACGGTGCCACTTGCCACACAGCTTACGAAAAAATGGCTCTTTTGCGCGACAAATTTAATGGCCGTGTTATCTCACGTGGTGGGGATGTCAATTGGCCGCCAAGATTATGTGATTTGACACCGTTGGACTTCTTTCTTTAGGGTTCTTTAAAAGAAAAGGTGTACAACGATAAGGCAGTAACAATTCAAGAGCTAAAGGATGAGATGATTCGGCACATTAACGGCATAGAACCTCAGTTATGCCTCAGCGTCATCGAAAATTTGGATGGAGGTGTGCCGCCGAGGTCGCAGCGGCCATTTGGCCGATATTTTGTTCCATACATAATTGAACCATACCATATTATCATAATAAAAAGAAATGACAATAATTTCCTAAATAATTTTTGTTTTATTCAAAATCAACATCGGCCCTTAAAATTTAACCACTCTTATTTATTTTTAACGATTTTTGTTTAAATTCCAACGTTTTTCGGTCTTGATAATTTTATTTTAATTTTTAATTTGAGCGCTTTTGGAATTTCGTTTTATGGATTGTGACAATTTTTTATTTATGTTTTTTTTTTATTTTTAATTTAAAGCTGTTTTCTTTTCTCACAAAAAAATGTTCCCTGTTTTCTGCACTTTTTTAAAAAAAAGTCTTTTTGTGCATAGTAATAAAAAGTAAAAGCGGACAAATTTCGTATCAAATTAAAGGTATTTAAGGTTGAGGTTTTATACATTACGAAAGTATGTATTCTGCACTCTGAGCCTCGGAAATTTGGTTGAACAAAAAAATAAATTATAAAATTAGAATATTTTACTAAAAGTTTAATTGCAAGGAATCTTCATCGATTTAATGCAAAAATTCATTAATTTTATAAAAATACGAGGGCGGATTAATAAGTCCATGACTTTTCGAACTTCCCTCGTAGTTATATGAAATGCAAAACTGCTCCCATCAAGTACCACCTGTTAATAGACTATTGTCAAATTTTGAGCAAGTTTCATCATTTACTTTGCGTTTAACAGCTGTTCAAAACATACAATCTCGTGGATTTTCTTAAAAATAGAAAAAGTGAATTTCGAGTGCTCATTAAACATTATTTATTGCGAAAAAAAAATCGTCAATCAAACCAAGGAAAAGCTTGATAAATACTATGGGGACTCTGCACCATCGATTTCAATGGTAAAAAAGTAGTTTACTGTCTTTCGTTGTGGTCGCACAAGACAAATAACGCTGAACGTTCTGGACGGCCAATTGAGGTCAATACACCCAGAAATGTCGAAAAAATTCACGATATGGTGTTGCCGGATCGAAGAGTAAAAGTGCGTGAGGTTGTTGATGCCATATGCATTTCATATTGCAGTGTGGTTTCGATTTTAAATGATCAGTTAGATTTAAGAAACCTGTCTGCAAAATGGGTGCCGCGTTTGCTCTCAATTGACCGTAAACGTAATCGTGTGATAACTTCAAAGGATTGTTTGGAGTTGTTTAACCGCAATTCGAATGAGTTTTTGTGACGTTTTGTAACTGTGGATGAAACATGGATATATTACAACACTCCGGAGACAGCAGTCTTAACAATGGGGTTTTCCGGGTGAACGGGCTTCGAAGAAGGCCAAGGTAAGTTTGTCCGCCAACAAGGTGATGGCAACAGCTCAAAAGGGAAAACAATAAACGGCGAATATTATGTCAACTTATTAGACCCATTTAACGAGGATTTAAAAAAAAAAACGACCCCATAGGGTCAAGAAAAAATTTCTTTTTCATCAAGATAATGCACACGTGTATGTCTTAATGACAAAATTTCATGAATTGGTACCTTATCCGCCATATTCTCCGGATTTAGCCCACAGTGACTATTTCCAAACCCAAAGAAATGGCTCGGTGGAAAGATTTAGCTCCAACGATGCAATTAGAATTGATCAAACAAATGCTATTTTATGGACCACAAAAAATCCTATTTTTTTGGAAGGGATACAAAAATTGGAGAAACGTTGGACTAAGTGTATTGAGCTGAAAGGAGATTATGTTGAAATTTTTTTTTTTTTTTTTTGTAAAAAAAAACTGTTTAATTCAAAAAGTCACGGACTTATAGGTCCGCCCTCGTAATTCATAAACTCCAGCATAAGTACAACAATTTTAATCTTGTATTAGCTGTGTTTATACGGCAAGATGTTCACATAAACATTCACTATAAACTGATAGCACCATGTAAAGAAGCTGAGAATAATGTCGGTAATTCTACTCGTCAACTCTTTCGTAAACTTGAGTCAAATTTATATGGGATTTTCGTACAAAATTTACAGCACAAACACAACACAACAAATATTAAAAATTTCCAAATTTTAATCATAATTTTCGAAAAAAACGAGTCTATACTGTGAAAAAGGAATTTCTGTTTTCTCACCCAAAAATTGTCATGAAATTTACATAAAACATAGACAAAATATTTGACAATAATCTTGTAAAAGGTATTCAAAAATACGACGAAGCCAAATATAGCGTTCTTGTTTTTTTTTTTTTTTATTTTCATATTTAGATTTATGCGTAGTATATCTATTTTTTGTACATACTCATTATTATTTAAAATCATTAAAATTATTTTTGTTTTTTTATAATGACAACACGTGTCTAAGTGGCCAAAAAATAAAACTAGAAGTACGATATGTTGTCTTTTCTATTCGATCTTTGTAATGTATGTATGTATGTATGTACATATGAAGTATTTTTTTGTAATTAATTTTTTAATTCGTTTCCATATATAATTTCATGTCTTCTATAGACATATTTTTGAGTCGTTTATGTCATTAATTAAAAACAACAAACGGAAGGAAATTATTATTATTTTGTTTTTTATTAGTATTCACTGTAGTTTGAAGTGGGTATTTAGGAAATTTCAAATAAAATTTAAAAATAATCCAAAACAATCACTTGGCATTTATTATATTGTAGTTTTTTTTTTCTAAATGTATTTTTAACTGAATTAAAAAAAAAAACTTAAAATTTCTATTTTATCTTTCCATTTGAAAACAAAAATTGTATAAATCTTTTAAAAGGAGATTAGTCGGGGATCAAGGTATAAACATATACCAAGTAATTGCATGATTAATTTCCTTATCTTTGGTTCAACAAAATAACTGAATTTTTCACTTTTTTGTGTCAAAATTGTGTGAAAAATTCATAAGTTTTACTTAATCACACTTATTCTAGTTGTCGTTGTCAATGTCGTCGTCGTTTTTGAGTCAACATCACTTTGCTTCGACGTCGACATCACTTCGACACCAAATTGGTATTCTAAAACAGTGTTGTAACGACGTTGACAGTTAATCCATTTAAACAAAAACACATCTCTAAAAATTGAGCCGGCAGATTTATTTTGTTTATTATTTTTGCGAAAAATGTTTTTTCTTTGTATTGATATAAATAAATAAATAAATAATTTAAATTCTGATACCAGTGATGAAGAAAATAAAGAAAATCTAGTATTGGAAAGAAGACTACTCATACAGAAATCCAATATCTTTAATCTGTCGGATAACAAGTGAGTAGCAAAATCAAAGTCTGTTACTTTAAAGAATGTTAATCTTATAATTTTTTTAAAAGGCTGAATAAAACAGCCTTCAAAGATGTGCTGGAAACAATAGCACCTAATTTGAAAACCGGAATCAAGTCCACATTTATTTCCAAAACAATAAAGTTGGCAGCTACATTAAGATTTTTAGCCCAGGGGTCGTACCAGCTCAGTGTTGGAAACGACTTCAACTTAGAATTCAGCTGTTTCTGAAACTGTAGAAGATTTGCCAGAGCTTCCTCCAGGGGGCTCAATATAAATTGCTTGAATCTTCCGCCACCTGTAGCATTACACTCGGCTTTGTTGGCTACCATTTTCTTTTTAACTTTAAATTTTAAGTCTCGCGAAACCTATAAATAAATTTTGTTATATTTTTATAATGCACTTTTTATGATCATGCTTTCTTTACCGTCTGCCATCCATCTCACATTATTCTCTGTGAGCCAAGTGCATTTAATAAATTTGATATTTCTTCCCATTTATTCCGTTTTTTTTCAGTCATTACTTTTCCTCAAGTCGTTACTAAAAATTGTGTCGACAAAATCAGAGTCGTTTCAAGACAATATCGTCGTCACATTTTCTTACGGAATACCAAATACTTGTCGACAGTTATCAATTATTTTCGATAACGACAACGGGAATACCAATTTCAAAAAAAAAATCCCAAGACGACATTGTCTTGTGTCGATGACGACAACTAGAATACGTGTGAATCTAATTGACTATAAGTAAGGAATTTGTTAGGGTTTCCAATTCAGTTAATCCATTGGTAGCCTCTATTTCGATTAATGTCAAAACAAATTATTAAAAACTCAAATAATTATTCAACCCGATTAATCGGTTAAAATAGTTCGATTAACCGGTTAAAATTTTAATACGGATTTTTTCTGTTATTTTTTCTTAAATCTTCCTAAATTTTTTACTTTTGGCTAAGAATATGGCTAGAAAATCTTAGGAAAAAAAACATTAACAAAAATACAATTAAACTCTGTTAAAATCAAGTAAAAGAGATCCCTAATGATTGGATAAATTTTTAACCAACACAATTGCTTTAAGACAATTTTTAATTTTTGTCTTATTATGGAAAAATATTCGATAAATCAACGTGTTTTAATTGTTAAAACAGCTCGCCCATGACAACCCCGATTTTCATGAAAAAATCATAATGAGTGACGAGGCAGATTTTCATTTGAATATCCATATGTGAATAAACAGAATAGTCGGTTCTGGGCAATGGAAAACCCTCAAATTATTCATCAGTCACCTTTGCATCCATTAAAAGTAACAGTCTGGTGTGCAATTTGGTCAGGAGGAATCATTGGACCTTACTTTTTTGAAAATGAAAACGGCGTAACGGTAACTGTGAATGGGGAGCAATATCGTGATATGATTAAAAACTTTTTAACGCCACAACTGGATGCTTTGGGCTTGATTAACATGTGGTATCAACAAGACGGTGCCACATCGCATACAGCCAGGATTACAATGGAATTACTGCGAGTTACAACAAGTTATTTCAAGAAATGGTGATGTTGTTCCTTTTTGTGGGGATATCTGAAAAGCAAGGCTTATGAAACTCAAACAAAATATTCGTGATGAAATTAATGAAATACCGCGTGAAATGTGTGAGAATGTAATGAAAAATGTGCTCAAAAGGGCTTGAATTTGTGAGGCTAACAGAGGCGGACAATTATCTGATATTGTATTCCATACATAATTGGCGACATTAAAAAAACATTTATGAATATAAGACCCATTCTCTTTTATTTAATCAAAAATTATAAACAAACAAAGTAGTATACCTTCCTGGCGGACACCCTGTAAATAAACAAAATTTCCTTTTATTCCACCAAATGAATGCTCGAAATTAAAATAAATCTATGTTAGTCACAACGAAGTTTGCCGGGTCAGCTCGTACATAAAGGGTGGTTAAAATTTAAGTGCCGATGTTGAATGTGAACCACACCTAAACGTCAAGTTTTTTCTGCATTTCATTTGACATTTCTCAATTTCAGACTAACTCAATTTGAACCATGTAAAGATACACAATCGAGCAACGCGTTAAAGTTATTCAGGCTTCTAATGAAAATGGGCGTTCAAATCAAAATGAATTTCGTGCACTTCGTGATTTTTTTTTGGTCAGCATAATCTACCAAATGTGTCCACAATCGGGAAAATTGTGCACATATTTCTGCAAATCGGGTCTGTAGGAAATGAGAAAACACCTGTGCTTGCTCGCCAAGTTCGTTCTGCGGAAAACATTGCTGTTATTCGCGATAGTGTGGCAGAATAGCCGTCAACCTCGACTCGCCGTCGGTGTTCGCTATCGCGAGATCATAACGGAATTCTTGAAGCCAGAAATTGAGGATATGGATGTGCACGATATGTGGTTTCAACAGGACGGTGCCACTTGCCACACAGCTAACGAAACAATGGCTCTTTTGCGCGACAAATTCAATGGCCGTGTTATCTCACGTGGTGGCGATGTCAATTGGCCGCCAAGATTATGTGATTTGACACCGTTGGACTTCTTTCTTTGGGGTTATTTGAAAGAAAAGGTGTACGTCGATAAGCCAGCAACAATTCAAGAGCTAAATGTTGAGATAATTCGGCACATTAACGGCATAGAACCTCAATTATGCCTCAGCGTCATCGAAAATGTGGACCATCGGATGGAGGTGTGCCGCCGAGGTCGCGGCAGCCATTTCGTTCCGATATTTCGTTCCATACATAATTGAACGATACCATATTATCATAATAAAAAGAAATGACAATAATTTCCTAAATAATTTGTGCTTTAATTATTTTAGTTTTCTTCGATCTTCTCTATTCATTCAATATTCCTTATCGAGCTAAAGATCCTTTATTTATAAAAAATTTAATTATAAATATTAATTTATAAATAATAAATATTTATAATTAAATTTTTTATAAATAAAGGATCTTTAGCTCGAAAAGGAAGATTAAATAATTTGTGTTTTATTAAAAATCAACATCGGCCCTTAAAATTTAACCACCCTTTGTTTTTAAGAATTTTTTATTGAATTTTTTTTAGGTAGCTCTTGTTTATTTAGTCAATTTCCTAATTTCCCGGCGGTGGCAAAAAAAAATAAAAAAAAACAGCTTTATCGATATAATTTCGTAGTGGAAAGCAAGGAATTTGGAACTTTCAGAATGTAGAGTTAAGGATTTACAAACTTTCTGTTCTTGCTGAAAGTTTAAAAGTCCTTTGAAACTTATTATCTCGAGGAAGTTGAATTAACTTAAAAAAGAGGAATTGGAAGGGATGAAATTCTTTACAACCACCTCATGTCCAAATCTGTAATTAGTAAAACCGGTATTAGAAATAATCCAGAGGAGAAAACTCTTATAAGTCTGTCCGGAGGCCGGCCCCCCATAGTCCTTATTTGGAAAATTAGACGGAAATATTATAGGGAAGATTACCCCAGTCATTGGCTTTATGTACGTTTTTTCTGAGGAGTATGACCGAAAATACTTCGCATAGTCCCAAATATTTGTGTGGAAATCGGAAATTGAGATAATGATAATTATAAATTATCCCAATTCTGAATTCACATCTGCAATGCAATTTTTACTAACACCACTTTAGGAATCTCTAGGTCCAATATACCAAATATCGTGCCAATGTCGGCACTCTAAATAGTTCTTAACATTTTCGTGCATTTCGCTGTCCAAAAGTACAAGAGTTTTATACATTTCATACGGTTATGTAACAAATTATATAACAGAAATATTTTGGTTTCATTAATCAAAATCTAATTAAAATTACAACTTACAGTCTATTTTCATTTTCAATAAAGTTTCATAATAATAAAAGAAAAATAATTAATTATAAAATCAAATTCCCACACACTTTAAGCAACTTTACGCATTAAGCCATAACGAAATGAATAACATATTGATTAAGATGTTAATAATGAAGTTGTCTAATGTTGGTGATTAAACAAGAATAAAAGTGAAACTTTATATATAAAAGCGAATAATAAATTAATTTTACAACAAATATAAAAAATATATATATTTATTCCCCCTTTTTATTGTAATTAAGTCTAACCATCAAAATTTGGCCAACAAAACACCCTTCACCAAATAAGAAAACAAAACAAAAAAAAAAAAAGGTTTTTTTTTATTAATCCAACCAACCAAATAATCATGAAATAATAAAAACACTTGAATTTTGTTAAAGTTACGACCACAAAAGTATGAATAAACAAAATATTACAAATGATTTTAATGACTAAAGGAAATTTGATTATGATCTTGTAACAACATCATAAGAATACCAGCAAACAATTTATTCATAATTAACGTGACCAACTAAACGGTGTTTTGTTACAAGTTTTCAATTTCTCTGGGTGTAAAACAACTAAAATCGTAGTGTTGGTGTAGGAGGTATAGGAGTCGCATCTTGAGATTTCGGTTACGATTAGCGGTGTTCAAGAACAGTAAACAACTTGATCAACATCCTCTTAATTTTATTAGAATCGTGGTGAAAATACTTCGCCAAAGCTACGAGGTTTCTTTCAGAAGATCTTAGTATATCAGGTTTTTCTTATGAATTCTTAATTTGTAGGCAGTTGCAGAGCTGAGGTTAGATGTAGTAGACCCTTGTACACACTATCATTAACCGCAATTCTGATAACCGAACCGTACAATTCTGATAACCGAACCATAAAAATTAACGGTGCCAGACGATATTTTCTCGAGGCTACTGTGGGAGTCCCGGAATATAACCATGCCTTGGCTTTTTCGTAGAAATTCAGAGCTTTTAACGTGTCATCGGTAATACGATCTTTGAGTCAATCGCAAAAAACACCATTATTATGTTCAGAAAGATGACAACTCTATGATCTTTTAGATAGAACCACTTTTCAACTTTCAAAGGAGGCCGTTCTGGAATCTTAACTTTCGCAGAAATTAAATACAGAGGAAAGGATAAAATAAAGGGTGTCCCAAGAAGAACGCAATTTTTAAATTTTAAATAAAACACAGATATTTAAAAAAAAATCGTGAAACTTTATTATATCGTAGACAGAATGAGGTTATGTATGGAACAATATATCGTGCAATTTCAATGACCGTTTTGCATGAATGCTGCGGTATTTCATTAATGCAGCGTCCAATTTCCTCTTTTAAGGCTTGAGTCGTCGTCGGCTTATTCGCGTAAACCATCGACTTCAAAAAACCCCAAAGAAAAAAATCTAATGGTGTTAAATCGCACGATCTAGGCGGCCAATTCTGATCTCCAAAACGCGAAATAACACGACCGGGAAATGACTGATGCAGCAATTGAATTGTTTCTCTGGCTGTATGACATGTGGCGCCGTCTTGTTGGAACCACATGCCCTCCACATTAATTTCTTCAATTCTAGGCAAGAAAAAACTGGTTATCATTTCACGATACCGAACACCATTGACTGTTTGCGCTTGACATGCCTCATTTTCATAAAAAAAGGTCCAATGATTCCTCCAGCCGAAAAACCACACCACACAGTGAGCTCGGTGTCGAATTGAGGTGGATGGAGTTTGAGCGACATCATCACGTACAGCTGCGACATTTTCGGTCGATCGACCTGGTCGATGGCGCGTTGTTGTCTTTACATCACTAACAGACTCAGTTTCGGCAAATTTATCCATTAATCTCTTTACAGTTGACTCTTTTGGAGCATTATTGTGACCCCAAATTTATCGCAATTTGCGAACTGTAGCCGCAAAACTTTCACCATTTTGGTAAAACAATTTCACAATGAGAATGCGTTGTTCATTCGTGTAGCGCTCCATTTTTACTAACCTCGTACCTTCTACTAGCAAACAATAACAATTGTTCAAATGTCAAACAATGACTCTTCGAATGTTGCCAGATTTAAAAATTGCGTTCTTCTTGGGACACCCTTTACCTTATATGACTACCTGAAAGAAGACTTGCGGAATGAGGTGGTGTCTACAGCCGTTTACTAATTACTGGATGTATACAGCAATCATTAGATTAATATTAAAGTATAGATAAGAAGTTATATATTCCTTCTCTCTGGCTAAGGTACAACGATTGGCTTGTCTGTAAGTTATGCTCGACATCCCGGCGATGGATATATACGTCAAGTGGAAAAGCACTCGCTATGATTGTTACAATTTGTGAAGTTGGTGATATACAACTCGAAATCGATATGCACTACATTCCATCGACTGCGAGCTTTCTGCGGATTTTCTAGGTTATAATGCTAACCAGCAGAGCCTGAACTTATTTGAAGGAAAAATTGAAATCAAAACAGCGCTCAAGACAATCTTTACCAAAATTTAATAAAATTTTCATTGAAATCAAGAAACAAATTTTACTTAAAATTTGGTAAAAATGTTTAAATTATCGAAAAATTTTCTATTACTAGCCTGTGCGAGGTAGCTAAATAAATTCTAAACTAAATACCAAACGGTCTAAAATTATTTTGAAAAATATTTTTAAATTTCAAAGAAATTTAGAAACCTGAATTAAGTTTAGATTTTATTTAGCCACTTCGCACCCACCCAAAGAACTTAATTTTTATTAGAAAACCTAGCAAAATTTCCTCTAAATTAGTTCATATATCATCTTAAATTTTACTTTTAGTTAGGAAAGGTTTCTTTGGTTTTAAGAAAAATTTTATTTTATTTAAGTTTATTAGATAACTTTTTTTTTACTAAAAACTAGGACTTAACTCCCTAAAAATAAGAAAATACATTTTAACATCAAGTTAAATAGTACTTCTTTTAAGTGAAAATGATCCCTAAATTTGATAAAAAAAAATTTCTAATAATTAATTATTAATTAATAAAATTAATCGAAAATGCAATCAAAAAGAGGACTACTGATTTTTCATTATATTCAGCACATTTTGTTGTTTATTTTTAAGCATTGTTGAATAATCCACAAAAGTTGTAAAATCAATCGAAAGTCGTTTAAAATAACCATCAATTTTGAAAAACTATTTTTGTGTTTTTTTTTCAAATTTATTTTTTTTTTGTGTGTAATTACGCACAACATACACAGATGTATATATTTTTATTTTTTATGTGTGTATGTATATTTGAATAATTTCTTGTAATTTTTATTGAAATAATTTTGTATTTAATTAAATTAGTTTTATAAAAAAAACAAAAAGGAATTATTTGAATTTCTATTTTTAAAAATAGAAAACATAAAATTTTGCATTTAACAGAAAATATCAACTCCTACTGAAGGTCTGCAAAATTTTTATATTTTATTTTTTGAATGACTAATTCAAATAGTTAAAAAATAAATTTCTATGAATTTCAATTAATACTTCATTTAAAAATAAACTTTACGTATTAATTTTTAATTAAGCTACAGTCGGTAACGGAAATTATATTCTAAATGTATGAAACTGTTTCTATTTTATAGTGGGACACATTTTATCCCACTTTCGGGGGACATTTCGCTTTGTGAGGACACTGCTTTTAATAAGCTTTTTGGTATTAATTTTTATCTTTAAATTAAATTGTATTATATGTTACTAAACTCATGTATTTGAAATATAATCTAAATTTCAGTAGCAAAAAGGTAAACAAATTGAAAAAAAATGTACCCAAAGATATCGTGAAACGTAATAAATTGTAATAAAGACAGATACTTTTCGTAGTTAATTAAGGGTTCTCCTTGAGGGAGCTACCAAAAGGGACGCCCTAAGTGACACACGGCATCTATGGATAAGGAACACTGGGGGTCCTTTGTCTTCTTAAATTAACTAATTTAAGGAAATTGTTGCAAAAAATACAAAATTTCAAATTTACATTTCTTGTTATTATTGGAAAATGGAAAATGTCATAAGTTTATTTTATGGCATCTTAAGCTTAAACTTTAATTTTGACTTTTTTTATTATTAATTGAAAAAAAAAACTAGCTTAGTGCCTTCGATAAATATAAAGTTTAATAGGCGCAACGTCATTGATAGAAAAGCCATTATGCCGTAATGTGCAAAATGTGCTTGCGATATTTTTGTATTTTAGTCAGCAAACAAAATTATTACATAAAAGCGCAAATTCGATTTTTTTTTACCTTTAGCTAACAAAATTTTAATATATATTTTAAGCTAATTTAGGTTCAATATTTAAAACTGTTAAGATAAGATATTAGCACGTGACCTTTGACTGACGTTTCAGCACGATCACGAACAAGAATTACAATCATGCACTATAATTTTTTTAATTGCTACTTTAATTTGTTTCCTTTAAAAATATTTTTTCTTCAAAATTAGGAAAATTAACTAGTTTTTAATTTATTGCTTTTTTTAAATGTTGAAAATAAGATAAACGTTTTCCAACAAAAACTCCTCGATTACAGAAAAATTTACTCAAGTTTTTTTTTTTAATTTATCTTTTTTAGAAAACTTTTACTTGAAAAAAATATTATTTTATTAAAATTTTTAAAATTTATCTGAACTAAGTTGCATGAAAGTTTATCCTAGAAAACAAAATAATTTTTTTTTATTACAAAGGAAAAAATTTATTGGTTTTGTTTTTAATTGTCTGAGCTAATTTTTAGAAAACAATTCTTAAAAATTAGAAATTGGTAGGAAAAAATTAACACCCATTAAGTGCAAGTTTTCTCTTATTTTAAGTTAAACACATTTTTTGAACTAAATGGGAGTAAATTATGTTTAAAATTTTTTTTTTTTTTTTTTTTTTTGAACTAAACTTAGTTTTATTATATTTTACTATGCAAATTTCTAAGATGTTTTTTCTTAAAAATTGGCACATTTTTATTTGATATACTTTTTTTCCCCTAAAATCAAGAAATATTACTTAGGAAAGATATGAACTATTTCTGAGTATATAAACTATTTTGTTTTCACCCAAACATAGGAATTTTTATTCTTTTTAAGAAAATTTTTCTAAGTTTAAATAAAATTTGACTTAAATTGAGGAAAATTTTTAATGTATTTTAAAGGAAATTTTGGATTAATTTTTAGTTCGCCGTTTTTTTTTTTTTTTTTTTGAGTATGCTTTTAAAATCCTAAATATAAACTTTTTTCAATTCACGGTCGCCTTGTAAATTTTTTTCTTCTGATCTCAGATTCATTATTAAAAGTCCTCAAAACTTCTTTTGTGATATTTTTTTTTTTTTCATTTGACACTTTATCGATCCTATTGTTGTTCATGTTTCTATGCGGTTCTCTATTCTATTAGGGCAATGAGAGATGAGTTGGATAATAAATGTATCCGACGCGATAGGGGATTCCATACAAACAGATATTCTGGTTCCTCAGGTAAAGAATTTTAATGTGATTAGTACTGCAACGATAACATTCTCTTAAAAGATGTTTTTTAAAGAATCACACCAACGAATATTTAAGCAGATACCGATAATACGGCTTAATATTATTTGTTGGTTCCATTATTCATAGTCTATGTAAATCAATAGTCGGTAAGCCATTCTTTTGTACAACAAAATTGAAAACAAAAAAAAAAAAAAATTATAAACAAAATGTAACCAAAATAACGCCAGCGCAATATATTAACTACCACCATTACAAACATCTTAAACGTCAACATTATCACCATCATCATCACTATTGCTAAATACAATTTACAATTACCACCTTTATATGGACATTCATCACTCTAAGCTAGGGATGCGAAAGTTGGTACAATTGTACCATTTTTGACACGATTTGGGTCTTAAAAGTACGATGGTTTATTTGGTACAATTTAAAAATTTTCCCAGTTTATCCATATATTTTTTTCTTGGCAACTCACTTTTGCTGCCACATCTTTGTGAATATCTTTTATATTAGAGCCAATTTAGACGGCGACTTTGTTGCATATAATTATTGCCTGCAATTTTTGATTGTTATTGAACGGGATAGAGAAGCAAGTGGGGTAACAAAAAAAGGCACAGTTTTCGTTTCTCGTGCATGTTTCTGTTATCTCTATTTCACACTCATGTGTACTCTTATTTTGTTGCTTAATTCACATTCAGTTTTCGTGCAATTAAAGTCACCGTATAAATAGACATAAATTTAGAAGCAACTTTGAAAAGAAAATTAAGAAAATTGCACACAATCAATTGCATCGTATAAATTGTCAACAGTTTCCAGTATAGTCCAAACGAAAGATTTGTTACATTCATCAAATTCTTGTTGCTATAATTTTAAAATAACAAATAGTTTGTTACCTACTTAAATATGATATTGATCTCATGGATTTTTGTACCTTATTTTACATATTTTAATTATATACTTTTAATGTACAAGTGAATTTTCTTTACAGTTGTTTTGTTATGTTTATTAAAAATAAAAATATAAAAAAAATTCTATAGTTGGTGTTTTTTTTTATACTAAAAAATGGTACAATTGAGTTTAAAAAGTACAATTTGGTAATGACTTTTGTACGAAATTGAAATTCTCATTTCTCATCCCTGCTTTAACTCTTTCCGGGCCGGTGGTATAACAGTCATACCACTATTCTAAATATTTTTTATAAATTCTGTGAGCATTTGTATGGTACAAGTACTATTTTAACATGTAATTTAAAGCTTATATTTTATAAAAAAAAAAAAATATTTCAAGTGCGAAAAAGAAATATAGTATATGGGATTAATTTAAGTACAAAGATGAACGTCGGGAAGTGCCAAAAGTAAGCAAAATTTTATAGGTCAGATAACATCATTTTCTGAGTCGAGACAGGGACCCACTGCAATAATCGACCTTGACTTGTAATGTGCCTCTTTGTTCAAGCAAAACTAAATCATGCTTTAGTAATTTTCATAAATGAATCATTAATTTTTGAGCGGTGGTATATATGTAATACTATGTCCTCGCTCAGAATCCTACAAGGATAAACATTTTTCTAATACAAATTTTTCAATAAAACTCGATAATAAGTGAAGGAAATAAAAATTTTGTTTAATTTTCACTGATATCTTATAGTGCCCCGGAAAGAGTTAAGCAAACACTCAAACCAATAAAATAAATATCATTACCAATATTTAAATCAAATAATAAAATTATGAGCAACCACATCGGCGGAAGCACCTTTTTAAGTGTGCAAAATTAGTAAAAACAACAACAGAACCATTTGGTATATTTGATAACATCGTTGTGATTTTTTAAATATATTTTGTTTTTGTTTTCATATATTTCATTCATATTTAGCCATCGGAATGGTTGTATTGTTGTTAGTAGAGTACGAGTAGTATAGTAAAAAGATTAAAACTCCCACATCTATCTTACTTTACAAGAAATTATTTGTGTATGTATGTGTACGCATGTAAGTAGCAAGACTCTGATTAAAATTTAAGCACGTGATGAATATTACACTCACTCAGTTTAACTTTAAACTGAGATGGCAAACCTTAAGATAGAGAACCTTTTTTTTTGTTTTTGAAATAATCTAAAACCACTCTCGATTGAAAGAATATGAAAAATCTTTTAATATTGGGGAAAGTAGTTCCACAATCGAGGACAAAATTTCTCTAATCTGGTACTTAAGGCACTTTCTTCAAAAAAGGAAAAAATTATTTGTTATTCTTGTTGTTATTCTTTAATTAAAATTTTGTAATATTAACAAAAAATTAATTGGATTTTTTATAATTAATATTTTTGTTAATACAGGGTGGCGCAAAAATAACTTTCCGATGTTTTTTGGCTGTAATTTAAAAAAAAATGAAAAGCTTTTATTCTTCTTGTGGATTATTTTTATTTGGTATTTTAATTTTTTTTACATCAAGTCGAGAATATGATGTCATGTAAATGGCCGCCGCCACAGTTGATTGTCATTTGAGCCCTTTTTATGGCATTTTCCATCACTTTGGCCAAAACTTCCGGCGATAGATCCTCACATTCTTGACGGATATTGTCTTTAAGAGCTGCAAGAGTCTGAGGCTTGTTGACATAAACCTGCGACTTCAAAAAGCCCCACAAAAAGAAGTCTGGAGCGGTCAAATCAGGCGATCTTGCTGGCCAGTGCAAATCGCCAAAACGGGAGATTAGGCGCCCGGGAAATGCATCCTTCAGCATATCGGTTGTGGCACATGCAGTGTGTGGCGTTGCACCGTCCTGTTGGAACCACATGTTTTCCAATCCCAATTCATCAAGTTGCGGCAAAAAGAACTCGTTGATCATTGCTCTGTAGCGCTCACCATTCACAGTAACTGTTTGGCCCGCGACGTCTTCGAAGAAAAAAGGTCCGATGACTCCTCCAGCGAAAACAGCACACCATACAGTGACTTTGAGCGGGTGTAATGGCTCTTCGTGGGTTACACGCTAATTTTCAGTGCCCCAGAAGCGTAAATTTTGCTTATTTATGTACCCGCTAAGATGGAAATGGGCCTCATCACTCATGATTATTTTTGATGAAAAATCATCTTCATTATTGCTCAAATAAATAGTCACCAATATTCCGCGTTCTGGAGCAGTGTAGCGTAACATTGTTTATTAACGTGTATTTCGCATGTGCTTACACTCACCAAAAAAAGTCTGTAATGGCAACTGATAATTTTGCTGTTATTACGGGAAATTTTGCTAATTTCAGCCCAGCGGTATTTTTTGCTAATCTTAGCAACACATGTCTGCTGACGTGCAGTACAATGAATTAGTAGAAAAATTAGTAGCCGCTACTAAATTTTAGTGAACTTTTTGTAAAGCGGAATTTAAAACCGGTTTGCTAAAATCAGCAAAAAAAAAATACTAAATATTGTTAATATTAGTACAAAATTTCAAATTTATTTTTTATCGTACATCAATTTTTGTATTTTATTTGTTTTTTCAAAAAATATTTTATACAAAATTAAAAACAAAATCAAAGGCTTAAAAATCTTAAAAATTGTTAAAACATAAAAGTTATAGCATTTTCTGATAGGAGGATTACTTTTGCGCCACCTTGTATAATAAACTTTTAATTAAAATGGCACCAACAATTAAACATATTTTTTTGTGTCATGACATAGCTCCAACGGACATTAAGCCTGAAAATATTTTGGACATTATCCTTACATTTTCAATCGTAACCTCTAAAAAAAGCGAACATAAGTGCCGGAATAAGAATCATAACCCCCACAATATATTCAAGTTCTGTATTACTTTTCCCCCTTTTCGACCGGACTTGGAGATTTTCTTCTCTGAAGTATGTCCAATACCGGAATCACTGACAACAAATTTGTATTTACATAGCTGGTGTTCGGCAATTTTCTCCTCTATAATATCTCGAAATCCGACCTCGCTAACTAAAGCTTTTTTTCTATTTATGAATACGATATAGTAAATATTTTTTTCGGTTATAATTGCTGTTAGGGGCGTTTGGAAAGTGTTCATAACCTCCATTTCCATTATTGGGATTGTAATCGGAATCCAGTACTGGGATTTTATTGAATAAGTCCGGGCACCTAATTCGATTTATGTAATGTGTGAGATCTTGCATTACCCAATTATCCATTCAAGATGTCTGAAAACGTTTCTTCAATTCCTACTTAGGAACAGAAAATAGAGCTCCTCAAATTGTAAGCAAATCACATTCCATCTATATGCCCTTCTGTCAATAAGGTTAGTATCTGAGTAAAGTCACTTATTAGTACTTCTGAGCTCTATCTGCGTAAAAGGTCCTTCAAGCTTACTTAGTAGCCAAGAACTTCGTCTGAAAGACACTAGTATTGTTCAGTGATAAGTGTAAAATTTATGCTAAATCATTTAGTGTGTATCACCTAGGGTTCAATACCGAAAAAGTTTTTAGTGCTGTAGAATTATAACTGTATCGTAGTCTTATATATATTCTGTACTACCTGCATTTCTCTTTGTGGAGTAAGTTTTTGAAGATTCTACTTAATAAAACTTCATTTTATTTTTTCCATATGGCGTTAGAAAATTAAAAAAAAAAAATTAAATATCAAAAAATTATTTTTTTATTTCTGTCAGATTACGAAAATCGCTCCAATTTAAACAATAAACAAGATTTTATTTTGACAAATGTCATTGGTAACCTATCTACCTATTGGTAACCTACATAGAACATTATTTACTACCATTTAGTTCAACAAATCTGCCTAACTTAAAATGAACAGTAAAATAAACTAAATTTTAGAAAACCATTTTTTAATTCAGTTTTTAAGTTTACCACTTTCTTATTTTTAAGAATTGTTTTCTAAAAATTAGTTCAGATAATTTAAAACAAAAAGTAATAAATTCTTTCCTATGTAATAAACAATTTATTTAATTTTTGAAACTGATGAACTATTCCTAAGGAAAATTTTTATGCAACTTAGTTCAGATAAATTTAAAAAATAAATTTAATAAAATTATATTTTTGTTTTTCAAGTAAAAGTTTTCTAATTATCGTTAAAATATATTTTGAAATTTTCTTATTTTTAGAGAGTTAAGTCTTAGTTTTGAGGAAAAAAAATATTTAATAAATTTAAATCAAATAAAATGCTTCTTAAAACCAAAGAAACATTTCCTAACTAAGAGTATGAACTAATTAGGAGCAAATTCTACTGTTTTCCAATAAAAATGTTGTTCTCAATAGTAAAATTTTTCCATAATTTAGAAATTTTGACGAAATTTATGTAAAATCTGTTTCTTAATTTCAGGAAAAATTTTATTAAATTTTGGTAAAAAAAATTCTGGCATCGTTTTGATTTAAATTTTTCCTCCAAATAAGTTATTTTTTTCTAAATTCTAGTTAATATTCTTTTTTTCAGTGCTTTCCTGATTTTTGTCTATTTCCAGGAATATTACCCAAATCTTACTTTAGTGTAGTGTATCTTATGATCGGCTTGGCCGGCTAAAATTTTCTACTTGTGTTTTTGTTTCCTTTTTTTTCGGCCAAACTAAAACATTTTCTTTAAATTAGTGAGATAAACCATTTTTCTACAAAACTCAGTCAGAAACCTGGCCAGGACTGGAACACTTAGGGTATTTTTTGAACAGATGTCCATCGATTCGATTCGTAAACACGAGCAGGATCAATAATTTCCAAAGCGTCACTTTTGTAGACGTAGAGATGTTTTAAGGACTTATTTGTTTATCGATCGGAATAGTAGATATACATATTTGTGCGTGATTATTTTCATGAGCTTAGTGAGGACATCTAATCGCCCAAGATATATAAAATCATCCATTACATCAGAGTTGAAACTTCCCCCTAATCGACACCAAAACACTGGTTTCCGGCTTATTAGAATATAGGAAAAAACCGAAACCGGTTTAAAAATTAAAAACCAGTTTCTAACACTCTTCTCTTGCACAATTTTTTATATTCAGATTTAAAAAAAAACTCCCTTGTAGTCTACAAATTAAAAAAAAAAAAAAAAACAAAATTGTTAGTTTACTCGCAACAATGGCAGAAATGTGTTAATTGAATTGTACGTGCCTCTTATGGTTCAGCCCAGATACGTTAACGTTTTAATTGATGCGTGGTTGTGTTGTTCCTCTATTTTAAATGAATGAATTTTGTTTAGTGTTGGTTTGAAGTGTCGGTAGTAGAGTATTTAGTAGTAAAACAAAGTCTACGCTAAAAATGTATGATTGAATGTAGATTTTTTGCACATTGTTTAAAGTCTAGCCAACAACAACTACAACAACAACGACATGAAATTGTTAATAAAAAAAATAAATTCCCACAATAGTCTGACATGAGTGAGAGTAAAACCAAAACAAAAACCTACACAAACAACAACAAAAATAGTTGAATAAAATGCGTTTGATGTCATCATCAGCAACATCAGCAATATTACCATTATTAACATATAAAATAATAATAATAATTATCAAGTTGTTTATTAAAGCTTAAAGCACCTTTTACTGTGTGTGTTGAGGTTACTCAACTGTCCAAGTGTCAGTCAAAATGTCACTTATACTCCCGACTGGCTGACAAGCAGGCAAGCAGGCAAGCAGACAGACAGACAGACTCACACACATACGAGTCATCATCAAACAGTAAAACCACAAAAGCAACACCATAAGATCAGATCACATCAATGAATTTAACCAGTCAACCGACCAAACAAACCTACCTGCGAACCAACGAGCAAACCCAGTCAGTTAAGTTACTCAGCCACTCACCACTACTCCACTCAATTCATTCATTTTACACACATCTCATCATACATCTCATGCATGGAGTGTTCCAAAATATTATGTATTGTAATTAAAACTTTGAAGGAATTAATTCCCTAATTTGAATTCTATAACTGAATTTATATTTTCGTAATTAATTCAAATCCAATTAATTTAACTTTGTGTCAAAGATTTTATTTCCCACTTAATAAATTTCTTCTTATTTAATTTAATTGTGCACTTAATTCTCTGAGGGAATTCCATTTTATACTTAATTCTCTTAATGAATTCAATTTTTCATTTAATACTCCTGAAATAATTATTATTATTATTATTATTATTATTATTATTATTTATTAGATTCATAATTAATTATAGATCTAATATAATTTAAGGAGCACTAGCTACATAGGCTATCAGCTCTGAAAGAATTAACTTTATAATATTCTAATATATTTAAATCGACTACTTCAAGGAGGATTTTGAATTAATAATGAGCGTTTTTTTTCGAAATTTTTGGATTTATTATGCAAAAATGGTTACAAATATATTACTCAAAGTATTGTCCATCAGTGGCCACAACTTTTTTCCCATCTTTCTGGCAATTATCAAATACCAGTTCGAAAGAACGACTCGTCCTTTCAGGCAAACCAATTAGCGACCCATTTTTTGTATTCTTCATATGAAGTGAACTTCTGCTGGGACAGTGACCGAACCAAGTGGTAGTCGGAAGTAGCGATGTCTGCGGAATACAGCGGGTCGGGTAGGACTTCCCATTTGAGCGTTTCCAAGTAGAGTTTGATTCATGCAACATGTGGCCCAGCGTTATCATGCTGCAAAACGGCCTTTTTTGCTTCAGTGCGCGGCTCTAACACACGAGTTGAGTCCGATAGCGTTTCCCTGTGATCGTTTCATCCGCTTTAAACAGCTCGTTTGTAGATAACGCAGCGCTGGTACCACCCAATATAGAGCATTAGCTTCATGCCATGAATTTTCGGCTTTGCGAAGGATGTTTAAGGCTGTCCAGGCAAAAGCCATGACTTTTTGCGATTGGGGTTGTAAAAATGGATACACTTTTCATAGCCAGTCACATTGCAACGCAAAAAACCCCTCATTTTTGGCGTTCAAGGCAAAATTGCCTTTCAACGTCTCACAGCTTCAACTCCTAGCTTTTAAATCAATCCCATGGGGTTTCATCGTTTGTTGACTATCGACTTATTAAACTTTTTGGGTTGACCGTGCCGTTCCTTGTCTTGTTAATGCCGTAGTCTTTAGCGGTTGCTGACTATCGACTCATCAGACTTTTTGGGTTGACCTGGCCGTTCCTTGTCCAAACCACCTCCGATTAGATTGTTCAAATTTCGACTTTATTCATCAACATAGTCTCCTTCAAGAAGATGATTTAACTTTGGCCTTAAAACACGCCTCTGTTTCGGCAATCACCTTTTCATTCGAACCAAATCTCTTTCGAGCGAGCATTTTTTTGAGGTCTGAAAACAGGTAAAAACAGTTGCGTGCCAAATCTGGCAAATACGGTGGGTGCGTAAGCAATTGAAAGTGTATTTTGTGCAATTTGGCCATCATTGGGAATCACCAAAACATTGTTTTTTTTGGTGCACTGTGAGCAAACGCGGCACCCATTTTGAAAACAGCTTTCACATTCAAAATAAAACCGACACTTTCCTTCGATATCTTTAAGGTCTCAGCTATATCTAGCAACTTAACTTTACGGTCTGCCAAAATGATTTTGTGAACTTTTTTTGATGTTTTCCGATATCACCACCTCTCTTGGATGACCAAAACGTTCAGCGCCATCGGTACGACCACGTTTAAAGTCAGCAAACCACTGTTCTAGCATTTGTCTCAATGCAGCAGAGTCCGAATAACACTTATCAAGCCAAGCTTAGGCTTGAACGATGTTTTTGTCCCATTTAAAAGCAATGATAAATCAACACACGAAATTTCTTTAAATCCACAGTTTTCAAAATCGCAATAGTAGCGTCACTAAAACAGCTGTAACTTGTTCACCAATGAGCGAATTTTCATTAAATTTTGACAGCTATCATCTAAAGGTTGGTAGTTGCAAAAAATCATATGGATTTTTTATTAGTGGCACCACCTAAGTAATAAAGCATACTCGCCGTAAACCTCCACTATGATTCGATGACCCTGGACCACACTTTTTTCATATTATAGTAATGAAGATGAAACCCACCCCGTATGTTCAAAGCAATATTTAGTCTGTATTGTTGTTTACGTTTCAACCAAATAACACAAGTTGCCAAAGGCGCTCATTCACAATAAGTTTTAGCGGCAAAACATTGGAAATTCGAATAATGGTTCATGCAGTACATAGTGTGAAACTCTCATTATTAATTCAAGGTCCTAATAACATTTATTAACACTTGTCCATTTAAATTTTATGATCGATCTTAGTCGAAAAATTTAGTTAACATAAATTGAGGAAATTAAAATAAAAAGTTAAATCCTTCAGTGAAAATTTTGATTACTTCGGGGAATAAAGAGCACAAAACAATCAATTCAAGAGAAATGCATTCAAGAGGGAATAAATCCTTTGTTTTCTATAGATTTGTATGAATTCTTTTGCTAAACGTCTAAATTTTATGTTTTGGCCAACTAACAACACGTCTCGTTTACATACCGTTTTCGGACCGTAATAAATGAAATCAAACACCCAATTCACACGACGACTTTCCACCATGTTTGAATATCATGATTGTTTGAGTTTGTAGGCGAACGGTGTAGAGCAGCAATTGGGGTAGAGAAAAAATCACGTTTTCTGTTCTCGGTGATTGTTTTCATATTTTTCTTTACACACATTCGTTTTTTTGTTATGTTGCTTCATTTGATTTTCTCTTTCAATGTGTCAACAGCTCTACAACAGGGATGAAAAATTGGATTTTTTTCGGTACATAAAAAATTAAAAAGTACTTTTTTGACGCTCAGAGTACTAAATTTTTTTAACAAAAAAATTACATAAAATTAATATACATAAAAATAAAAATGAACGAAAAACGTATATAAAATTCGTTTTTACGTAAAATTAACATACGTTAAAAATGTATATTTTTTACATTAAACAAAAAAATTTGCTAATTTGAGCTGCTCATTTCTTATGAAATTGTCTTACGAATTCGAATATACAAATTTATATTTTATCGAGCAACATTTTTTTATTTTATTTATTTTGTATCAACTTTTCCATCCCCGCTCTACAATACAAAATCATTGTGTTATTACCTAAACACATCAGGTTGTAAAGAAGAAAGTAAAGAAGAATAAGCGATTAAATCAATCCTAAAATCATGGGGACAAAATCATTGTATGAAACTGTTAAGTTTTTGAAAGTTACTTTAAAGGAGAATTAAAAATAAGTCGTGATTTTAAAATCGTCGTGTGAATTGGGTGAAACTCCGTGTACGGATTCAGAAAAGGAATTTTAAGGAACATCGAAACTGATTCGAATCCGTTGAAATACCGTTAAAGACGGACCGTTTACGGACCGACATATCGGATGAAAAACGGAGTTGTTTGTTAAAAGTCCGTCCAACCGTTTTCGAACCGATATTGCGGATGAATAACGCAGCTGTCCGTTAAAAGTCCGTCAATGACGGACCGTTTTCAGATTCGTATTCGGTCCGTATTCGTTATTCATTTAATTCTAAATAGCAAATTTTCCTTTTTTTCTTTAAATTTATTTACAAAGATATTTAAAATAAAATAACAAAACTTTTATAAACAAAATACAACAAATACCAAATCAAAATCACAAAGAAATACCATATTTATTTTCAGCACAATTAGCATCCATCAATCACTGCGGTTGTGATCCATTAAAAATCATGAATAAATAAAATAAAAATTAAATTTATTTTTAAATGGTGGTACTTAAGATATAATGTAGCACACAATGCTAATTTGCAAATTTTTTCACAAAATCTATTATAAACTGTCAGGCAATATTTTTATTTGCAAATCTGCATAAATTTGCACACATCATCCTAAAACTTGTTTTAAATTTCATTAATATGTATTTACCTCATGGATATTTAAACAAATCCAAAAGCAACGGAAGAAAAACTGATGAAAAACGGTGATCCGTATTTGACGGTACAGAAACGGATACATCAAAACGTTTTCAAAACGGATTGTTTTCGAAAATTCAATTATACGGTCTGTTAATGTTCCGTTTGCGAACAAGCTTTTACGGATTCGTATTTTCGGACTGTAAACGTATAGTAGAAGCCGGATTCATGAATACGTACGTGTCGGAGAATCCCTAAAAATATTTCTTGGGTTCACTAAATTTTAATATTTTCCTATTAAATTAATTGTTAACTATTAATTTTAAAAAATAATTTATTCCTTTAAGTTCTGATTAAAATAAACATATGTGGGGGTGGTTCTTTTTAAATTTATGCCTGATAACTGCCACAGTTTTACCTTGTTATTTTACACTTTTGTTTTTGTTTTTTTTTATTTATTTTATGTTTATAAAAAGGTTCATTGTTATGCAAAAAGCAAAAAAATATATATATTTATGGAAAGTATCCCAGATTCTGTATATAAAACAACCACAAAAACAACAATGTTGTGTAATAATTAACACCGCATATTTAATTTGGTGTTTAATGTGTAGTATGAGCGAGTGTCATATGTTGTTCACTTTTAATTTAAAAATTAAACAACAACAAACATTTGACGTAATTTTGCTTAAGAATAATTTTATTATACCTAATTTACATGATCTGTTGTGACAGTTATTACGTTGTCATTTGTTTTCTTATGGTAATGTAATTTTTTCATCTGGTTTAATACAGAATGTCTTTAAATAAATACAAATTAAAAAAATGGGAGTGTTTTCTTAGATATAAAGCTTACAGGGGGAAGTATTCACTTTGTTTTAGGAACAACATGCCTAAATGAATTAAATATTCATATTCTGAAACCATTTTTAGATAAACAAGTACTTGAAAGTGTTAAGTGTTTATATCATCCACAGTGTTGTTATTACAAAGGTGAAAATAAATTTTAAAAATTAGAATTCTATGTGGAAATGTTTTGAGGCGATGTCTTGAAACATTAACCCTTGCAACTTTTGATTTCCTAAGGAGAAGTGAGACAAGAATCTTCAGATCAGGCTTCTTATATGCTTCTCTTAAGTACTAAACCCGGTCAAGTTTTTTTATAAATATGTTTTATTATGGGTTTTGTTCTTTTGGTGTGATGCAACTGGGGTATAGCTCAGATGTCTGAGGTAATTTCGAAATAAAACACGATAACATAACCTTTTACAAGATGGGCGGTAATACGACACGGTTCCGGATTTAACTAGTACTCCTGAATATGATTGAGAGGAATCCACGGTTTTGGTGTTCGAATAGCAAGATTAACTATGGATCACTGAGCGAGTTTTTATCGTATATGTTCGGCACTATCCGAAGGTAATATTTACCGTACTCTAGAAAGAGATTCGTCTCGGCTAGTTGGATTTATTAGTAACCAGCCGTACCCGTACTCAGATATTACGACTAGCTTATAACAAGAATAAACAACGGTTCTCGTGTATTGAAGCAGGAATCGGTAGAGCAATCAGGTAATATTTCGTTCCCGGGTGGAAGTATTACACGTTCCGCCCCTCGTTTCTGGCTTGCCTTACAGCCTTTAACAATTTTCCCAACTCAATGAGAATAACATATGGTGTTGCTATAAGTATAACATTGGGCATGGGTAAAAGTAGTAGTAATGTGTTATCTTGATTTATTAGGAAATCAAGTTCTTTAACAAATCTACTTTCAGAAATATAAAGTTATCGCTACCAGATGATTCTTCCTCCTCCTCCTCTCTTTAAAGCTTCCAAATTAATGTTTATATATATGTAACCTCTCAAAGCATTAGAGTGCAGGTTAAAAACGGGTATCACAATTTTGACTTCCTTAAAATGATTTGATTCCTCAGGTTATCTGAATTTTTAAGAAAACTTCTCCCAATATTACTGCTTCCTGACTACTTGATTCCAGTTGATAGCTCCCTCTCGTCCTTGCAGCCTCCACACTAATCCCTGTATAAGTAATGCCAGCTGAGAATAATTGGCTATCTGAGCAACTGGCAGTGGGCAAAAAAGTATTTATTGTCTACAGAGATATTCTGAGATATTGAACAATTCTGTAAAAGGCAACAAGACATGAGGCGACTTATAAGCAACTCCATGATAAAAAAAAATCCTATAGACCTAACTCCCTACTCCTAACAATGGCAAAGGTGTTTAAAAAATTACTATTAAGCAGACTACAACCAGGTAAACACTCAACAGTTGCACAAGTTCATAGGATTACGAATATTGTTGAAGAAACATTCATAGATTTATATATTTTGTCACTAGAGATTTGCAAACTCCACCTGAAGCAAAAATAGCTACAATTCTTGTAACTGGATCAACCGTTATTGAAGTCACAACCAAACTTCAAGGCACAATGGATACCATTCTTCTATGGACAAAAAAATGGAGAATTTTACTAAATGAGACAAAATCAACATACACAAACTTCACCTACAAAGAATACCTCATTTACCAGTTTTTATGAACAACAACATTGTCCCACATGCAAACACTTAGGTTTTACAATCGATGCTAAATTAAAATGGAAAAAATCACTGAGCTTAATTAACAATTTAAAAAGATGTTCTGGCTACTCGGCCCCTCATCAGTTATATCAACGCAAAACAAACTTCTAATATATCAACAAATATTAAAGCCTAAATGGTCGTATGGAATCCAGCTCTGGGGGTTTACAACAAATACCAACATGAAACTAATTCAAACTTTTGAGAACAAAGTTTTAAGATTTATCGCAAACTGCCCGTGGTATGTAAGTAACGATGATCTACATAGAGATTTACGCTTTCCAACCGTAGTTGAAGAAGCTAGAAAATTTGTAACTAAATACAAAGCTAGATTACAGCAGCATCGTAATGAAGATTTACAACATAAAGTGCGAAATCCAATAATGATTAGAAGACTGAGAATAACTTTACCATCAGATCTATGCTTATAGAACCTGTAGGACTAACCACTGGGTTATGTTCTTACCAACTGTGCCTTTTATTTTATTTAATATGAAATATAGCTTAGTTGTAAGAAATAAAAAGGAAAAAAAATAAAAGGAGGCAGTTACTTACCAACTGGTCAGGGTGCATCTCTCATTTCGTATTGAAGTTAATATGACGTTTGCTAGTTTCTAGATTCAAGTTTTTTTGGCCATCAATGCAAATCATATCAAGAACACTGCCTTACCAACTTTAATTTGACAAATTGTTTTTTTTTTCTATATGGTTGAACTCGTCATACTCATTATTTTTCACATTTAGTTGGTTTAACCGCTCTTCTAATTAGGATTATTAACACTGAAACTAGACTTGCTAGACTACAATTAGATTTATCTAATTCTAGGGTTTACTTCAGGGGAATATTTATGGTCAGTTTTCCTTCCTAAAAGGAGTGGAACAAAAATGTTTTAATAGTGGAACTTCATATACGGATATATACAAAATGCTCAAAGATAGTGAGTTATAGTGTAGGCTCTTGTTACTTTTCTGAAAAGTGTGATATACAAGGTTCTTACAGGTATGCAGACTATGCTAGTGTATTTTAGGTGGATAATCTGGTTATCCGGGAAGCTTTTTAGATCTTTTCAGACTCTTCGTCGAGAGCCTGGCGGCACTTATGTCTAAACTTTTACTAAATATCGTCCATTATCGTCGGTCAGTGTATGGAAAAATTGAAAAGTTGTCAGTCTGTGATTACTCTAGCGGATATATGGGCTGGTTTGTAGTTGAACGGGCAAACGAGCTGTTAGGGCAGCTTTTGATTTCTATGTTTTCTCTGAAGTATTACAAGGTAATCCTTTTGGAATTATTAAAGGTGGAAGGAGTTACCACGGCAGTTTCTGCTTTGTATGTTTTCTTTTTGGTACATATTAGTCGGTAATCCTTTTGGAATTATTTAAGGTGGAATCTTTGAATAATAATGCGAGAGGTGGATTAGATCGGGACACAACACCTTTGGGAGTACTAAATCTTTCCTCAGTAGTAGAAGTAGAGAGAAGTTTTCAGACCAATTGCTGGACGATCTTTAAGATTAGATATAGTTCTTCGGATTTAAGTCCCTTACGAGGGGACTTGATATAACCGCTTGTGACTACTTAATGTTTATATATAAAGTATTTTGTCATAATCTGCGAAAAAATTGGGAGGGTCTCCATGCCCCACATTTAACTTGGCAAATTTTGTTGTCCTTTGGCGAATTTTTTTTTAATGTTCAATATCTGCCATGTAATAATAGTTAAATTACAAGAAATTGTTTCCATAGAATTTTCTAAACTCTTATTTATTCTACCAAGCAGAATTCTTTATGTCCTTAAAATACTGACTAATTTTGAGGACATCTAAGGCGCAAGGGAGACCAAAAAGATTATCCACAACATATATGTTGCCGCCCCAACCATACACGCTTCGTCAGAACGAACTTTAACTCAAAAGTGAGATCACTAGAAATATTTGTATTTAATTTATAGTAGGGAAGTATTAGATTAAATCAAAATCTTCTATCTTCTATAAAAAAAACTAAAAATTTTGAAGTTTCGCAATAAAGAAAGTTTTTGTAAGGATTTACTACTTTACATCGCACTCTGAAATTTCCATGAAATCTGTATATGTATGGGATGGGACAAAAAAAATTAAATTTTTATAGGAGGGGTAAAAGTGAGTTTCAAAGTTTTCCTAAATCTTTTTGGACCCAATTTTTCAACCATTAAACGTGAGATTGACCTTCTCAAACAAGTACAAATTTTCTGTTCCCTCAGTCAGTGTATATAAATATTAACTAAGCCCTAGAGTTCCTATTAAAGATGCTTTCTGATGAGCACAAATCTGCAATTATAATTGATTACATATCAATACAATTTAATGCTGTGATTTTTTGTATTTTCTGAATAAGGAAAAAATTTAATTTTATCAAATGGTCTTATAATTTCTTTACAGTGTATTATTTAAAGATGAAGATAAATTGTTTTTAATTTAACAACTTTAAATTTACTAATATTAATTTTGAGCAAAACCAATGTAACTCTACCCTTACGACATTTTAAAGCAAAATTAAAGCAAGTGCTGAATCAACTAATGACCACTTTCACTCATCCCTCAGAGGTGTGGTAAGAAAATGCGCTTCACAAACTGTAACCCCATTATAAGTGCTATGCACAAGTACCACAAACAAGTATTAACCCCTTCGTCAATTTGACAGTGAATGCCTGTCGTGTGTTGCATGTTTCTTCAGTAAGTTTAACTAACAAACGCTTAGGGAATATCACCTTGCATTTGCTGTTAACCTTATGATTGTCAGACTTTAATTGAAGTGTATAAAATTAGATCATATTCAAGAAAATTCTTTAGAACTTAGAACAGGGTTTTACACCCAATAAAAAAAACGGACATGAACTAAAAATTAATCTAAAATTTTCTTTAAAACAGTTTAAAAATGTTCCTCAATTTAAGTAAAGTTTTATTAAAACTTTGAAAAAAAATGTTTAAAATAAATAAATAAATACTGCTATGTTTGGGTAAAAACGAAAAAGTTTATATACTCAGAAATAATTCATATCTTTTCTAAGTAATAATTCTTGATTTTAGGAAAAAAAGAAGTATATTAAATAAAAATTTATAAATTTTTAAGAAAAACATCTCAGTTTTAAGAAATTTTCATAATAAAATATAATAAGACTAAGTTTAGTTCAAAATAAAAATTCAAAACATAAGTAACTCCCATTTAGTTCAAAAAATGTATCTAACTTAAAATGAGAAAGTACTTGAACTTAATGTGTGTTTGTATTTTTTTACACGTGTAATAAAATTAACTAAATTTTAGAAAGCCAATTCTAAATTCAATTTTAAGTTTAGCACTTCCTAATTTTTAAGAATTGTTTTCTAAAATTTTTAAATTTTTCCTGTGTAATAATAAAAATTTACTTGATTTTAGAAACTGATGAACTATTTCTAGGGAAAATTTTCAAGCAACTTAGTTCAGATAAATTTTAATATTATATTATTTTTTCAAGTAAAACATTTCTAATTTTTGAGAAATAAAAACCTTTGGTATAGGATTTATTTCCTAAATATTTATTAATCGAAATTTATTAATCGAAGGAAAAATTTAGTTTTTGGTGGAAACGTTTAAAAATTATTATAAAAGGAAACAAATTAAAGTATTCATTAAAAAAAAATTATCGTAGTTTCTAGTTGGTCTCAGAAGGGTTAAAAACTCTTTTGGGTTTTAAACACTTGTTCTTCTTTCTTCTTCTTCTTTTTGCAGTTTTTATAATGCGCCGTCACCTGTTGCATTAAAACACTACGTATTCCGTTGGTAGTGTTTATAAGAGTATTTTTAACTCAAATAGTACCGTAACATGAAACTTAAACCCTCTTATAATGTGTTCGTGTGTTCAAAATCCTCCTTTGTTGTACAAAAATAAAAACAATAAAGAAGAAAATAATGCCTCTAGGGTTTCCTTAAAAGTTCCTTATTTTTCAATTTATATTTTTTAAATTTTGTTGTTGTTTTTCTTTTTCCGACAGTTTTCTTTTCTGGTAAATACACTCAATTAGGAACTCTTGACATTAAATTGCCTATTATTTGTCATTTTATATTATTTTCTTTTTTTTTTTTTCATTTATACGTTTGTTTTATTCAGTAGTTTATCCCATCAAAAAAAGTAGATTTAAATACGTAATTGCTTTTTAAGAAAAATTAATGAATTTGAGTCGTTTACAAAAAGGTGATATGTAGATTACTTATTTAGAATAAAAATTGATTTTTAAGTGGGAAATAACTTAATGAAAGATAATGAGTAATATTTATTTTTTATCAATAATATACCCTTTAAAGCGGCACATATTTCCCTTAATCAATTTAGCACAGTTTTTATCTGAAACCGCAAGATAGGTTAAGGGCCATAGGCTAGGAGTCATAGACACCACAATTAAATCTCAATTTTTCCAGCGGAACTTTTCCATGTACAGTATAAGCACTTATTTAACTCCTATACATAGGCTTTTTCACCGGGCCCAATATGCCTTCATCAGGGGACTTTCAGATGATATTTGCCTCGTGTTTTCTTCTTTGGCTGATATAACATTCGATAATATCCAGAAAGCGCGTCCTCATTGCAATGCTGCCTACCTTTGATGTGCTTCATACTAAGGTGCTTCATATTGAAGCCGTTCAATCCAACGAGTTAGCTCTCCTTCTGGTTATTTAAATTTTAGCAGCCACCTAAGGGAAGAATGGCCGGTTC